>CM037014.1:20896543-22096543 GCA_020875875.1 Dioscorea alata | reverse complement strand
GCGCTTGCCCACTCGGATCCCAACCGATAACCCCGCCCACTGTTACCGTCTCCTCAGGTTTTGTTGTTCTTCATCTTATCAGCATTATTTCCTTTTGTTCCTTTGATTTTCAGCGAGATTTGATGCCAAATAGTTAGTAAAAGAGAGACTTTTTGTAGCTTTCTGAGAAGGCTGATATGGTTCTTGTTGTTTGTTGGGTGTTAATGAAGATGCTAAAGTTGATGCCTCAGAGAATCATGCTTCAGAGGGTTCTGATTTGGCGGCTCAAAAGTTTGAGAATGAAGAGTTCAAGACTGCGTTTGAGAATTTCAAAGCAAAGACTTATGCTCTTACTGTGCCCCTTAGAATTGTGGCCCTAAGGGGTTCCATACCTCCCTCATGGATAAAGGTTGGGGCTTCAAAAACAATTAGATGTAGGGACATTTTATGGCTAGCTTTCTCTGTTTGCCTCCTTATAGTTTCTTCTCGTTTCAGGTTGTTAAATTTGATTAAATTTTGCTGGTTGTATTTTGTTTCATATGTCAGATATATTTGATTAACGAGGGACCATTCTTTTATTGGTATTTTGGCCTTTTAGACTTGTAATACTCGAATTTAGCTTAGTAGCTCATAAACGTTATGGCAGACTTGGTGTAAGTTATGTCCAGCACCATCTTATACCTTCATTATAGTTTTAATGTGCATATGTTTGCCATTTGATGTGTGATTTATCTTACTATTCTATAGATTTTCATATAAGAACTTCACTGGAAAATTCTCTTTTTCTCTGATCATTTATGGATCCTAGTCCAATTTGTGGCTTTACTCTTATATATTTTGTTATCTAGGATTTCATTCAATTGCAAGGAAGGAGATTGAAGTTAACTTGTGAATTTCGTGCAAATCTGGAGTCAATCTTCTCTGACTTGTCTGCAGCAGTAAAGAAAGGTTCTTTAGACAACAAGTCTGCCATGTCTGCTGATATTGTTTCTATTGGTGACTCATGGCTCAGTTCTGCCATAACTGGTTCGCTCATTGAACCCATACAACATGTAGAAGAACAAGATTGGTTTAAAAGTCTTGGTGGAAAATGGAAGGTGAGTGCTAAACGTGTTCTATCTGCCAATCAAATTGGGTTTTCCTTCTTTTTTCTTTCATCTACAATGGACCTTCACTTTAATCCTGCTAGTGGCACCTTGGACTAGTCTGTCTTGAGCATGCTTTAATCGCCTACATGTTTTTTGTTTGTACAAATTAGCAAATATTATGCAAGTGATAGTTATATAGGGTGTGGCAATGTAATATACAGTAATGTATGCCTGGAAAAATTTTGTTTCATCCTTTTTATGGACCAGACATGCTCCAAATTATGCACAGAAGCAATCAGGCTTAGATGGTATTAATCTACTCCTTGCTTTGTTGCCTAGTTGTGATTTTTGTATATTGTCCGCATAATGTCTTGTAACAGTAACTGTTTTATTAAGGGTGGTGCGTATTTATTAGTGAGTAGTTTTTCAGTCTTTTTTTTCATCTCTTTAAGACATTTTTCCTAGAGAATGTTGTGTAGTTTTATGTAAATTCTGCAGTCGTATTTACGCAGGAATAATGAAGGAGAGTTAGATTCTGAGGGTTATATATGGGGAGCGCCATATCGGTGGGGAAGCATTGTTATAGCTTACAAGAAAAGCAAATTTATAAAGAACAATTTGAATGCTATTGAGGTAACATTCTTTTGTCAATTAGAGTTCATGATTTTTAGTTCTTCTTTTGTGTTTTGTTTTTTTGCGCTTTACAGGTTTCTGTAAGGTAACAGCCTAGTCATTCATTTGATAATACATCCCAACATTTCACATTTTTGTTTTCTACAATACATGTGTGTGTGTGTGTTGATTCCATTCTTGTTACTTGGTTTATAATTAGGATTTCTAAACAGTGATCCATTTTTCACTGGTTACATTCTCTTTTGTTTGATAGTGGTGCTCCCACAAATAATTAGATTGCTATACTTTGTGACATTCAAATATCCATAGGACTGGGGGGATCTGTGGAGACCGGAACTTGCAGGAAAGATTTCAATGGTGGCTTCTCCTAGGGAAGTTGTTGGTGCAGTTTTGAAGTACATGGGAGCATCATACAATACAGAGGACCTTGATTCTGTTGTTGGCGGGAGGAAAGCTGCCATGCACAATCTGATAATGCTTCAGAGGCAGGTATGTTCATAAGTATTTTCGCTTGACATCTAATCAAGTTTGACAAATTTTACCTGAATCTGGGTGCTAATATACCATACTATTTTGCATGCTTACATTAGCTCTCCTGAAAACATCTGTTGGTTTTATTAGTGCAACTCTGGGCTTTATAAGTTTCAATATGATGAATGGCATTAGTAATCTTCTCATTCCCTGAACATGTTGTAATTATTTTAATCATGTCCAATGGTTGTTAAAATGCCTCTTTTTATTTCTATATTATTATTTAATGAGAATGACTATGCTTACTCTACTCTGTTTTTACAGGTTCGATTATTTGATGACATGCATTACCTTAAGGCATTTGGCGCAGGAGATGTTTGGGTCACCGTTGGTTGGAGCAGTGATGTTATTCCTGCCGCCAAACGTATGTCAAACGTTGCTGTTGTTGTTCCAAAGTCTGGAGCTAGTCTGTGGGCAGATCTGTGGGTATGATCAACAACTTTTATTTTAGATCATTATACTGCCAGTTTTGTTTTTTCCCCTCATGACCTTTTACATTTACATGGTGCTTGTATTGTTTATGCATAATTCATCATTTTGATGTAACTCAAATCTCTCAAACAGAAGTATTCCTTTTTGTGCACTAGGCTGAATTCAACTATTTTGACTACGTGCAGGTAGTACCTTCCGCCACCAAATTTAGTACTGATCGTCTTGGTGGCCGAGTTAGGGGCCCATCTCCACTTATCCATCAATGGTTTGAATTCTGCTTGCAAACTGCAAGGGGGCTGCCCTTCCAGCAAGAAGTTATCCCAGGAGCATCACCTTCATTTATCGAACAAATTCCGGATGGAAAGCTTGATGATTCCACTGACCGCAGACCCAAACTAGATACAAATCTCATCAATGGCATACCACCACCAGAAATCCTTGCAAAATGTGAGTTTTTGGAGCCTCTGCCAAAGAAGACATTGGAAGATTATCAATGGCTAATGGCCAATCTGCAGAAACCGGGGTATGGTTGGATCCAAGAATTTCCAAAACGTGCATCTTGGGTGATAGCCAAACTTACATCCAATGGATCTTAGGAACTGTGAGTCCAATCTAGCTATTGCTATGAATTACTTCTCGTTTTACCTAATGAGTCTTATTTTTATTTATTTATTTATTAATGGTTTAAATACACAATTGATTTTTATAATAGACTATGATGTTTGTTTTGGTAAACATACAGTTCCTTCGTTTATATGAGATTGTTCATTATGATATGTGATATTTACTGATTGACATGTCATTGGTAAGAGGAATTTGTCACATTATCAACTAAAGAATTATAAAAATAAAATAAAATGCTGCTCCTCTGTTTATATGAAATTGTGCGCATTAAGAACATGGATGACAATGAACACAAGGATTAATTTAACAATGCATTCAAATTTTTAAAAAACCTCATTTTTAATGGTTAGAACCTTACCTTTTTACTGTGAATGTGCTCGAGCTAGAATATAAAAACAGTCGGCATTCATTGTGTTGAACCGACCTGGAGGTTTTCAAAAGAACAAAGCCTCAATCAACACCATACCATGCAACTATTGCAGAATAACGTGCAATGCAGTAACACTCAATCAACCAAGAAAACAAAAGCAACACACTTATAGCTGATGGACAACATGAAATGAGTAGAGTCTTAAACAACATAATATCACACAATTATTGCCCTAAGCGCTCATGAGCAATGAAGAAGCCTGGAACAACACTCAGCCAACAAGGAAACGAGATATACACACTCTAAATGATAAACTAAGAAAAGTAGAATATTAAGCAATCAATACATACACAACAAATGCACAATAAGGACATATGCTTGGGCAGCAGCTGGACCTCTACAACATTGCTAATAGGAGTGAGAGAGAGACATGGTGGTACAAGAATATACACAACAAATCTCAGCATTGAGAAAATAAAATGCTGATGCAGAGCTCGAGAAAGAAGAAATTTGGTCGGGAAATTGGCAGATGGTGCAACAAAAAAGGTCAAAACCGAAGTACAAAAATATTCTTCATCTGTATTTATTTGGTCATGTAGATCATGAGGGTAGCCTGGTATCTATGACTTTGCTTGCTGGAGCTTTGTCTCTCTGCTCTACATATGCGGATGGGAACCAACCAGCTTTCCCCTTGCATTCACCTTCAGACCATCCATTTTGCCCCACCTAGTGATCCAATCCTCAGGGAATTATAAAATGAGCTTTTGTGAGTGATGAAATATAATTATCAGATGTAGGATCCAAATGGTTGTTAAAGTCCACAGCCAAATGAAAAAAACAAACACTTTAAGTCTATAATTTATCATAATAAAGTAAGAAAATGTGTACAAATTGATGCTATCTTTGTAACTTTAAGTCTATAATTTATCATAATAAAGTAAGAAAGGTTACTCGATTGATATAACTCAGACAAGAACATAAAAACAAACAATTTTGTTTATCTTCTAAAATCATGATCCATAATAATGCCTAAAAAGTACCATATTTTATCTACTGTTAACTCTCAAGATCCACTTTGTGAAGATCCACAATGACTTAGATTGAACAAGTTTATGCAAAATCCTCAATTAAAGCACATGATGGGACATCATAATCCAATAGAGTCCTGATTATTGAATATAAGACATACCTGGCGCACCACAACATAGTCACCAACTGCAAGACTTAGCTCACCGTCTGCTTGAGCATCAAATGGATGAATGACCTGCACGATAAACATAACCAACTAAAATTGAGATCAAGTAGATTTATAAGTAGGTGATTGATCCCCATGGCCCATGCCCAAACCAGAAACAAACATGATTATGTCTGCTTCCAATCCTTGCCTTGTGACCTAGAACATGAAACAAATTAAGGCTTTTGAAAAAGAATGGATGGAAATTAGGTGGAGGGCTTACTTCTGCGATGAAATAGAATGTGTCATGACCATTTGCTGGGAGATCAACTGGTTGAGTGGCCTTAGAATCTTGTTTTTCAATGAGAGCACTATCGCTAGTCATAACAACTGGTGATTCTGAGGTGGGGTCAGGATGACATTTTAATGAGACGATCTACAATGAACATGATATTTTCTTAAACAAAAACACCATGTTTCAAGAAAACCGCAAAAAATGCTATACTATGAAGGTAAAAGGGAAGAACCTCATCATGGAGCTTGTCCAATATATCTGCGACATGATGATGGTAAGCTCTTTCAGCATCAACCTGAAAATGAAAAGAAAATGTTAAATAATCATCCAATATTACCACTGGAATATTAATTGGATCCATAGCAACAACAAAATATTTTTGGGGCTGCTTAGACATTAAGTAAGAACCAAATCCATAATAGCCTGGTGCAAGTATTTCACAAAGTCAATAGTAAGACCTCAATTCAAACATAATTGCAACAAAAGAAAAGGAGGAACAAAAATTCATTCAGTCAATTATTTTTCATCCATTACCACTGCAAGAAGCTTTTCATAAGTAATTTTTTGTTGCTGAGTCTCCACTGAAACCATAGCAGCAGTTGCTTCTTTTCCCAAAGCAGACAGAGTGGTTCTGAGTTCAGACAATTTCGATTCGGCATTTTGAAGTTTATTCATGCTGTCTGCATTGGCACCTACTTCCCTGGCCTTTGATTGGCGTCTCATAACTTCAGCCGCCTGGTAAATGACGCATGATCATGATTAATATGTGTGTCATCAACCTTCTAACAGACCATATAAGATTAATGAATACCTGGACCTCTACCTCCTGTCTGATTCTTTCATAATGGTAAGTCAAATGGCGAGCATCCTCTAAAGGGGCACTCATTATCATTGTCCTTAATGGCTGAAAAACCTATAAACAAAGAAAATATCTTAGTCTATACAGAAGGTAAAATTGCAAGGAGTATTTGATACAGATAAGGTCTATACATAGTAAAATAAAATGATATGAAATGACAGGAAGCTCATTTCAATGCTACAAAAATATGAATGACTCATACCAGAATATGAGATTTCAATAAGTATGTATTATACACTGATGCACATGATAACTCATCCATTTTAGAGTGAGACTAAATAAATTGTAGATCAATTCAAAAGATATTAAGAAATATCCTTGTTGAAAATGTGTGCTACGTATCAACTGGAGAAAAATGAGAAAGTCATGACCAAATACTAATCGATGAACTTAAATAAGTGGCTTATACTTGTGTTTGCAATACTACCAAAAATAAGGCAAAATTATTATAACCTGATCTCCAAGCATTTTGAGCAACTGTTCCCTCTCTTTTTCCATCAACTTGTGGGAAGTACCAAATTCCAAAGAAGCCTTTGGCAGAGCAAAAATATAATTTTGGTATTCGCTACCATACTTGCAACAATCTTCAGCTAGTTTTGTCACTGGAAAAAGAGAAAGCATGTTAATAGCTGAACTTAAGAACAGACAAGTTCACTCAAGCTAAGAATGCACCAACCTATTCCCATCTGCTTTGCACTGACGGAGATAAAACTTTCGACACCTCTTACGATATCCCGTTGAAAATGCTATTGAATAATGTTGAAAATTATATAAGCGCTGTTTCATTGCTTATTTTACAAACTTTTAAAGCTTCATGTCTCTGTGACTCATCATGCAAAGGTGAGGTTCTGTGAGATACAATACCTTTGCTGCTTTTGTAGAGTCAAAAAGAGTTTGAAGTTTCTGATGGCAAGAGAGTTCTGCTCCATCAGCAACAACAGAATCATGGCCAAAGCGTCCACTGAATTGCTTGATAACTGCCTGAGAAACATGAAAAACACTTTAATTAGGCTTCTTCAGCAGTACCGTCGAGGAAATTCAATATATTAAACGAGAAACAAAGTAACTATATTCAGTAAGAGTAAGTAAGATATTCATCGCATAATTCAGCATGACAAAAATCTATCTTGAGCCCTGCAGCTCCTCCCTATCCTCTACTTGAATGTAAAAAATTCCAAATAAATCATCATGGTAGTTTCAAATCACAAGGTGACTGCTCATCTCACTGTTATCTCAAAATAAATCCTCAAAACAAACAGCCAGCAATTCAATGAATCACCAATTTAAAACCAAATAGATGCATATAAACGCAATAGATAACCTCAGATCACTCAATTTTCCATAATCTCCTATTGTATCAAATCCTAGTTTAAGATAATCTCAACTTATCAGACTCATTAGATGAACAAAATCACAATCAAGATGGTCAAGCCAACACTCAGAATCAATCAAAACGAATTCCACCATTCTCCAACGCCAAAATTATTGCCAGATCCAAAGTCGACAGCTTTTTCATACATGAAGTCAAGATTAGCGCACAAAAAAAAAAAAAAAAAAAAAAAAAAGCCAATTCCCAAAACAACTCCAAAAAAATCACAATTCAAGGAAGAAAACAAACTAGTTTACAGCAAAGAAAGAAATCCAAAAATCCAATTGGATCACCTGCTGCTGCTTGGCTACTTGCTCCTTGAGCTTGCTTGCCTGCTTCCGGATCACCTCCATGAGATCTTAAACCAAGCTTCTCTCAGATCATGATCAGGAAAAAACGAGAGATTTCTCAAAAGAGATAAAAAAAAAAAACCAAAACATAAACTTCGAAAATCTAAATCGACATTTATTGAGTCTGGGCCGCGCGTTATATGAACGCCATGACAGCACGTGCGGGGGGGCACAGTGAGGAAAAAGCGGTGGAAGTGAAGAGCGTGGTAACCGGATTTAAAGAGATGAGGTCATGTATGTTCTGGAAAGTCAACAAAAAATAACGCCGTGAGGAGAGTTGTTCAGCACTGCCAGCACAGCATGCACTCTTTCGGTTTGTTTTTTTTTTTTTTTTTTTTAATTTTATGAAACTAGAGCGCTAAATAATGGTTTTCACTGACCATTAATGATTCAAAAAAAACTAAGTTTCTCAATTTCCGCTTCTCCTGGTAGGAGTAACTTTATACTATTATTATATTGTTTTTTTTTTTATTTTTATTGTTGTTTTTCTGTTCTGTTCACTTCTAACAAATGTTTTGTTTCTTTAATACTTATATAAATGTGGTTTATATATTTTTTAAAAAAAAATAATTAATGATTCAGTCTATACATTCTCATATAATAATATAGAATTTGATCAACAAGCTTATATGTATAACTAAAAATTCGTTATCAGCATTGTATTGAATTTGAGATTTTTTAAGCGTTTCATATTTATTTTTTATCATTGTGTAATATTTAATTAATTATTATTTAAAAACAATTATTTACTAATTTTAAACTAAGAAAATAACAAAAGTTACAAAGTCAACCAGTTTTCAATTTATTTGCTGCTACCAAGTTATAATTTATGTCATGCGGGATCCTGTTCAGCCTGTTTGATATGCCAAAATATAGCACAGTTCTTTTTAAAAATATATATATATATATAGCATAGTTTTATAAATTTTTAATATAACAAAATTATAGTAAAATTTTTTTATAAAATAACATAATTAAAAGACAACAATTTCAAGCGAGATGTGATTAGAAGAGGTGGGAGTCAGCGAGCTCCCTAGTTTATCTTATGTTATTTTTTTCCAATTGTATTGTAGTTATTTAGCAGTTTCCACTTTTAGTTAATTATTTGTGTTGTAATTTTGGTTTTTTTTTCTAACAAATATGGTTTATCTAATTTAAAAAAAAACAAAATTATTATCAACTAAATAAAAATTAACTAAATTCCATTTAACATATCTAATTTTAATAAAATATAATAAAAAAATTTGTCTAAATTGTCTTACAACTCAACAATGCACTGTATTGTATTATTTGTGTTATTCTCACATGCAAAACCAAAGGAACCCTTATTAGCATCATTAAAACAAGAAAAATGTCATGTCTTAGGCAATCAAAATGAGAAACCATATCTATAAGCATGTTCACAAAATTGACAGATTATTCATTTCTTCTCGATTGATTGTTGAAGATGTAGTTTCTATGACAAGACCACACATTCCTGTTGAAGGATCACAAGAAGGTCTTTGAAGTAATTCATTAATGACTCAAGCCCTTGGGCTTGGATTCCTACAAACAGTTCATAAGATTGACAAAGATTATTCATTTCTGGAAACCAATTATTAAATGAAGTGCAGAAGAGAGCATGAATTCATGAAAGTTTAAGTTTTAATTTTAAAAATATTTATATCAACCAATTATAGTATTCACTAATCCCTCTCTCTCTCTCTCTCTCTCTCTCTCTCTCTCTCTCTCTATATATATATATATATATATATATATATATATTTTTTTTTTTTGACTAATTATAATCATAGAAATTAACAATTTTAATGTTTCAAATAACATTACTCGGATCATTTTTTTATACTACATAAATAAACTAACCAAAGAAAACGCATTTAGCAATCTGATTTGCAGTCACGTTATTGGATCATGCTAATTTTCTAGTTTCTAGTACTATTTATTGAGCTAATGGCTCTCATATTTCTTAAAAAAATTATTAAATATAATTAACAAAAATAAAGGGTCATTTATCCAAAATAGGCCAAAAACTAATTTGTTAGCTTCCATACAACTATTTATATAGAAAATTAATTACAAGCTAGTCAATTTATTATTATTATTGAGTGGGCTAATGCAAGCAGTCATATTTAATTAGTGGTATTTTGTGAGAAGCATTTAAGCTTTTAATTGTTTTTTCTTCTTGTTTAATCTTTAAAGAATGTGATAAAGCTTACATTATTAGAGCTTATTAGCACACAAAACATGGATATTACTATTTGTAGATCAATATCACATAATATAGAAGTAAATTACTATATTATCAACTAATTTGATTACCATCCATCAGCAAATTAAAGTCCTTTTGATGATGAACTTAATTATTAAAAAAAAAATTTAAGATCTGATAAATTTAAATAAATTAAACCTGTTCATCATATTAATATATACATGATTTTAAAAAAAAAATGTTAGTTGTTAGACTAAGTTGTATTGTTCAACCTGAAGTTTGTTCACAGTAAATACTATATATAGTCTCCCCAAGCACTTGCCATTAATTAATAGCTAGGAACTCAATCCTCTGGTTATAAGGTAGCGTTTGGATTGCGGAATAGGAATGGGAAAGGGGGGAATGAGAAGAAGAGAGGAGTAGGAGTGTGAATAGGGGAAAAGGGAGGATAATGATGAAGATGTTTGGTTGGAGGGAATAAGAGTTATGAATAGTAAAAAGTAAGAGAGAAAAATATAGTAAAATTACACTTTTACCCTTTTATATAAATAGAATGACATTTTATAAAACATTGGTTTATATTTAATACTAACTAATTACCATAATTATTAATAAATATTTGTAATATATTTAATTATTTATTTTAATTTATTGTTATTAAATATTTCATCTAATTTTAATATAACTTACTGAAAATTTTAATATATTAAATAAAAATTAAATCATAAATAATTAACATGATTTTTTATTATTAAGTATTTGCAATATATTTACTTATTAAATATTTAACATTATTTATAATTAACATTATAAATAATTATTTAACATTATTTTTATAATTAACATTATTAAATATTTTTTATAATTACATGTTTACTTATTATAATTAATATTATTTATTATTAAATATTTAAAATATAATTATTTACTTTAATTTATTATAATTAAATATTTAAACTTAATATAGTTAATTCACATATTTAATTAATAGGGTTTAGGGTTTAAAAAAATAATGATGTTTAAATTATTTTATTATGTTACATATGTTATTATAATTTAAATTATTATAATTAATTATTTAAAGTAATAAATTTTTATTAATTAATTAATAAAATAAAATTTTTCACTTATAAAATAATTTAAATATCATTATTTTTTAATTATTATTTATTTGAAATTAATATAATTAAATTTATTAATTAATTATATTAATTTTAAATATTAATTAAATGTAAAGAGAGGGGTAATATGGGTATTACACCCTATTACCCCTCTCATGAATCCCATTACCCCCAATTTTGGAGGGATTGGGACTTCTCTTGATGGGATGGTTCAACCATCCCATCAAAGCATTGAGACTCCCATTACCCTCATCAAAACATGGGAGTGGGATGCATAGGTGCTTGTGATTCCCACTCCCAAGACATTAATCCCCTATCCAAACACTACCTAAAAGAAATGCATATATATTGAATTAAAAAATATTAAAAATCATCCAATTAACAGGATTCATGGTAAATCCTCCACATTCTCTGTACACATTATTCCTTTTCGCTATACTTCTCATAAAATTATAAAAATATATAAACTAACCAAATTAAAGCACCAAAAGATCCAACCATGAAGAAGAAAGTAGTCTCACAGACTCATCTGCTGATCAGCAACCACATCAACATCCTTCTTCTGCTTCTTACCAAGCATGCTAGCCTGTGAATACAAGAAAGTCCCAAAGATGGCAATGGCTGACCCCAAAGCATTCAAAGGCATGATAGGATTCCTAAACACCAACACAGATGAAACAATGACCACCACCCTCTTCATAGTATTACCAACTGAGAATGTCAGAGGACTGATCTTGTCCAATGCTTGGTATGATGACTGGTTGTAAAGATGGTAAAAGATCCCAGACAACACCACCCAGGAATAGAAACTCCATGGTGCAGGCGATGCCATGACTGCCATTTGAAACCCATCCACCCATTTAGACCCCTCAACAAGAACAGCTACTGGAACAAGGTACAGAAGTGATGCAATGGTTATGAAACCATAGAGGTTTAGGCCATTGATGTGTTTGAAATCATAGAGGCTTTGTTTTGAATAGATGTTACGAAGTACAAAGCCAACGTTGCTAATGAGAGCTCCCCAGAGGCCATGCACGTTGAAAGAGACTTCGGTGATGGCTGCTAAAGAGCAGCCGGCGACGATGGGGAGGACGGAGAGCCATATGTGGATGGGATAGAACTGGCCGTGGAGAGCCGATAAGATGACTGAGAAGACTGGTTCACTGGCCTTGATTACATGAGTGAAAGAAACGGTGACTTTGGAGAAGGCGACACAGGCTGAGATGTGGCCAATGGTGTGGAAGAGTGCTGGAACTAGGAGAGCTGAGAGGAAACGTTTGTTGACGCGTGGGAAGGGTTGGAGACCGGAGAGCCAGAGGATGGACATCCAAATGGAACCAACGAGGAGTTGGAATGAGGCGAGTAGCCATGGGAATGGGAAGAGGTTGAGCACCTTCTTGTTGTAGATGTTGAACACTACGTTCTGGAAGTACCATAGACCAAAGACTAGTGCTAGTTTTAAGTTGCTGTTGTTTGTTGTTGGAGATTGTGGTGGTGGTATTGTTGTGGACTTGAGGAGAATAGGTTCGTCGCCTTTTTCTTTTTCTTGTTCTTCTTTCTCTTCTCCTTCATCATCTTGATCTTCTTTCTCTCCTTGTTCTTGTTCTTGTTCTTTTTCTTTTTCTTGCTCTTGTTCAGGTGGTGGTTTGCATGGATTGTTTTCACTGTCTTCTTCTTCTTCTTTAGGAAATGGATCAAAGGGGTCAGATTCAGATTGAGTGGAATCAGTGCTGGTTAGTTGGCTTTCTTGGTCTGGAGAAGTAGCACTGTGAAAGAAGAGTCTAAGTCTATGTTTGGTTATGGTGTGGAGAAGGGGATGAGGAGGAACAGGGTTGTTGGGGTGGAGTTTGAAGCCATGAATTGGTCTGGAATGGATAAAGTGAGGCCTGGATTTTGGGATGGCTGAGATTGTGGGGAGTGAGTGTAAGGAAAGCATGGTACTTTTGGATAAGAAGTGTGTAGATATGAAAGTAGTGGTAAGTAGTGATGATCGTGACGAAGAAAGCAAGGGGGTTCTTATAACAATATTGTGCAGAAGGAGTTGGTAAAATTATTGAGAGGGAATGATTGATTGAGAATGTGAAGCAGGAGGATGGTCAATAATACTGGAATGCTGTATTATATAGGTGAGATTTGAGGACTTGGATCCCAAGACAAAGAGTTCAATTGTTATCTATGATGAGTCCAATCACATGCAGGATGTGTTGGATGCTAAGCATCCGGGGTTGTAAACGATTCCGTGGAGATGCTTTCTCATTCCATGCTATTGCTGACTTTCTTTCATTATCCTGGTAAAAGAATCTTGCATTCAAAGGAGAAAAGTGTTTGTCTCTACAAGTACATTTGAATTTACACACTACTGCAGAGCAGGAATATTCCTTTGTGCTCAGACATATTTATTTTTGAAAATGTTTCTTTGTTTTTTTTTTACTTTTTAATAGTTATAGCATTTATTTCCCCAGAAAACCAAAGTGACCGTATTGGTGAAGGAATTCATGTAAAATCTCATTCTAATTATTGGGTTGTTTAGTGTTTGACAAAATCTAGGAGAGAACTCGGTGTTTAGTGATGTAAGACAAGATTCTGATCCTTCACAACAGCCAAAACGCCAGGGAGTCTAGATAATACATTTGCTTGTTCTGATGTTAAAGAAGCACTGAACCCAGTAATTGCATACTTGTAGACATAAACCAAACGTGGCTTCAGATTAGCTGATCTTGTGGGAAAGGAATCAAGCATGTATTGATACCAAAGCTTTAAACTGGCGAATTGTGGAGGTTTTTCCCAGCTTTCAGTGTACACAATATACAAATCCATGCCCGAAGCCGGACTGTGGGACGCAATGCTGCTTTCATCAGACATGCTCGAAGCCGGACTTTGGGTCGACTTGGTGCTTTCGTAGGACATGCTCGAAGCTGGACTCTGAGCAGTGATGATGCTTTCATCTGACAGAGCAATAGCAGCATGAGAGCACAAAAACATGGCAACAAGGCCAATGCTAATCACCATTGATGCCATAATGGAAGAATTGATCTGTATCTCTTTATGTAACTGAGATAATGGTTTAGGTATATATAAACACACAAACTGATCAGATGTTAATAAAAAATCTCAAAACAGAAGGAGTATATGTGGAGTTTCAAGTAATTAAGGCTGCAATTACATCTATGTTCATTCAAAAGATGCTTTATTTTATTGTATGCTATTAAATTGGTTGGCAAAAGCTGAGGCTTAACTGTTGAATTGGATCAATGAAAATGAATAAGTTCGGTTTGGTTTAATGCATAAGCTGTATCCCTTGTAACTCAAATTTCACATGTGTACAAATGATGCATTATTTATTTATTTTTTTTAACGTAGTTGACTTGAATTTCATTTAAGAGCTTGCCGCAATACCATCAATATTAGATTTATTTAAATTTAAAAAAAATAAAACTGATACATATATTTAAAGTAGTTACATAAAATATTATTAGAGAGTTTTAAAAATTATTTTTTTTAAATATTAATTTATATTAAATGTGTATTATGGATATAAAAAATTTATTGCATTAATTTCATCAAAGGCATTAAAACTAGTTTTAAGTTAAATATTTAATAAGATTTTGTAATGACAAACGAAAATTTTTGGAAAGTGAAAAATTTTTCTAAATTTTTTTAAAGGATTTATTTAGAAACATGATTATCAACGATATTAATTTTAGGAAGGGCATTAAATTAGTTTTAAATTAAAAATCAATAATAGGTTCCAATGAAAACTGATTCAATGTGAATGTTATATAGTACAAGTATGCTGCATAATTCTAAATTGCATATTGGTGTACAGTATATATTTAACCACAATTACTTTGAATATATAAGCTTTAATAGTTATGGGTTATAATGACCACCATCTTCCCTTTGAGAATGATTTTAGAATTCATAAAGCAAGCACTATTTTTATATTATATTTTTATTATAAATAAAAATTATCATGGATATTTATTCTATACAAATTTATATATATTAAAATCATTAAAATTGCAAAACTTCTATGCTTGAGCGAGGGAATTATAGTAGTTCTCATAAGTAGTAAATTAAAAAAAATCATTATAACTATTCGCATATCTGCAATATCCTGGAATTTTTTTTTATACTTAAAAATATATATTTTTTATAATAAATATAGAAAAATGAACGGTGTTTGAGGGTTTCCGGTGTATGTACTTATTGATGACTCATCTTACAAAAAAAAGTATGATTAGACCCGTGAGGGCAACAGCGGACGGCCCATATCACGTGAGGCCCACGCTCCTCGGTCCATGTTCCACTCCTCTGGGCCCACCTTCACCAGATCCGATACCCGTTTCTCTCCCTCCAAAACCAAGCCATTCATCTCTCCAACCGCCATCAATGACGATGGCTTCAAGCTTGGTGGCGCCACCGCTCCGTCTCCGGCCATCTTCTTCCCCCTCCCAACTTGGTCTCCACTTCTCATCTCCTTCTCTTCTCAGGAACTCCCTCATCTCCCCCAATCCTCAATCCAAGCCTCTCAGGGCTATAAACTCCACCATCCCCGGCATTTCTGGTCATCGCCGTTTACTCCTCACCTCTGTGCAGGCATCTCCGCCCAACTCTGCTTCTGCTCAGGTAATTGAAACCCGCATATCTTCTTGCTTGTCACTCATTCTCAAAGCTCTCACTTTTTTCCATCCGATAAGGATCATCTAGGGTTCTGCTTTCGAGCAATGGGATTCGCTTACGGCCAAGTTAGCCGGCTCAGCCAATCTGCCTTTCATTCTCCTCCAGCTACCCCAGATCGTCCTCAATGCGCGCAATCTCCTCTCCGGCAACCCCTCTGCTCTTCGGGCTGTTCCCTGGCTTGTGCGTTACTTCAATCTCAATCCTATCGTATATTCTTCTTTAGATTTTTGAAAAGAATAGTTCTTGCTAAAATTTAGGTTTATGCAGGGTATGCTGACTGGATTGCTGGGGAATCTGTCGTTGTTGTCGTATTTCGCGAAGAAGAGGGAGACAGAGGCCGTTCTTGTGCAGACGTCGGGTGTGATCTCAACGTATGTTGTGATTCTACAGCTGGCGATAGCACAGGCTATGCCACTGCCTCAGTTTGTTGCGACATCCGTTGTTGTGGCTTTAGGTTTCGTCTTAAACTTCTTGAATTACTTTTCTCGACTTGATGAATCATTATGGAGACTTTGGGAGGATTTTATTACCATAGGAGGCCTTTCGGTTCTCCCACAGGTTACTTCGCATTTGCTATGATTAGCGTGATTGCTACCATTGCAAAATGTAGTTGAGCTTAGTGGTTTTATTGTTTGGGTAATGGGAATGCAGGTAATGTGGTCGACTTTTGTTCCGTTCGTTCCAAACAGCATCTTGCCTGGAGTAGCCTCTTGTGTTCTGGGAGTTGGAGCTGTTGTGATGGTATGCTTATTATTAAATTGGCCATTCTTCACTGTTGTGGATAATTTTCATTGTATGTTAAGATCTTGCTAGTGTATAATATATGAAAGGGAGTTGCTCAAGCTAGAATAAGGCAGCTCTAGGGGAATATCTGTAGAGGTCGTTAGATCCCGGTAATTATCTTGCAAAAAGATTCTTTGCCATTCAGACATTTCACTGTGGCCCTGAATATTGTTAATACTATTTTTTGGGTAGGGTTTTGGTACTTAATGATGCCATGGACACCGTGCACAATGACAATATATGAACTTATTCATCAGGTTGGAAGTTATTGATACCTGAAATAAAGTGAACTGATGACACCTCGCCCATGTATATTATGAAACTTACAAAATTGGGAAGATGATGAACTTGTCAAATAGGGTGTGTAATAAGTAGGGACTTAACTTCATTGGAAAGTATGATTTAGGAATCTTTGCGTTAATGAGAAAGCAAACCAACTAAGTTTTATGACCTAAAGTTCCAATGGGAAGAGACTAAGAGATTCTTGTTTGTGGAGAACCATCTAAATTGTTATCTATTGCTGTTTATTGGTCTCCTTTGTGTTTCATCTTATCAGTTATTCATGGATTGAAAATCAGATTTAGGTAGAATAGATAATTTCCCATATTATTTGGGAATGAAACTAAACCATTCGGTGAGACTTCTCTTTTCGTATAAATTTTCTAGTATCCCACACATCTTTCTTATCCTATTGCTTTATTTTGTGGAATTTTTTTGATTCTATAACCCTAAGAAATGCAGGCACGAATTGGGAAACTTTCTGAGGAAGGGATAAAATTAGTCGGGGCACTGGCTGGATGGACAGCCACTCTACTTTTCATGTGGATGCCAGTTGCACAAATGGTATTTACTTGTCTTTCTTACTTAAGCAATCCAATGATAATTTAAAGGCAATAATGATTGTGGTTGTGCAGTGGACAAGTTATCTGAATCCAGATAACATCAGAGGTCTATCATCTTTCACAATGCTGTTTGCAATGATTGGGAATGGTCTTATGATCCCACGAGCCCTATTTATTCGTGATCTCATGTGGTACCTCAGTTTCTCAAAACTTCTACTTTGTTTTCTTGTAGGTTTGGGTATGATACTTTGAATTTTCAAATTAATGTTTATTTTCTGGCAATGATTGGTAATGATCTTATGATCCCATTGACCATATACGTATTTTAATGACCAAACTTTCTTATTCTTGTATAAGGGGTTTGATTAGTGCCTAATATGGATAATTTGTTCACACGAAATGTTGCTTGTTATTTGCCAGTTTTTCCTGCAATTAAAATGAGATTTTGCCTGGCATCATTTTGTGACCAGTTAATGTTATTACGAGATGCCCAGTGAAATAATGTTAAGCACCAATCCACTTGGTTGCTTTCTTTTGAGAACATCAATTAAAGAGATTTAGATAACCCAAATAATTATGCAATCTTAATTTGCTTTTGCCTTTTGGAGATTCGGAAGTTCAAAACCTATGTTAATTTATTGTAGGTTCACTGGATCAGCCTGGGGAACAATGTTTTATGGGTGGGGGAACTTGGCTTGCATGTACTGGTAACCTCACTTCTCTTTAAAACCTTATCTAGAAGCATTATATATGTTCCTTTTTGGAATTATCTCATTTGTAAATTCTTTCTTTGCCTTTCCAGTTTCAGCACTATTAGCAGGGAGTTCTTCTTGGCTGCCACAGTTGGCTTGCTTTTGTGGCTAGGTTTTTCCTCTATTCTTCTCAGCATCTGATTTTATATGCGCATGAATGTGTGCCTTTGTTGCTTGTTAAAATATTTTACCTGGTATTCAGTTAATCTAGCTTTTCATGTTCTGTTACACATAATTTATTGTCGGAGGGGCATTTTTATCTTTAAACAAAGTAAGAATATCAAGTGTGTGTTAACTGAGGTCGTGTTGGTACTGGCTTTATCCTTTATCATGATATGGGCAACAAATAGGAAGTATATTAATGGAAGATTTAGCTCCTATGGAATGTGCATGATAGACCATGAGTAAAATAATGTGGCCCGTTTTAATGGGTGTTGAGTGGAGAAGATGTTCGGTACCTGATAGTTCTTGCCCTGGTTGATCCTGCTTTTATGTTTTATCATAATGCTTACAAAGGACAGGGATTATGGTGATGGAAGATTTAGCTTCTTTGTTTGGACCATTCCTGCCTGACACTTTTTTTTTTGGTTCTTTTTCCCCCTTTTGTTTTCTTGGCTACTTAGAATTTACAATGTCCTTTCAGGAACATCTTTGTGGAGAGATACAGTTGCCCATGGATATAGTTCGCCTATGAAATCAATAAAGGAGTTACTCTTTGGACCATAATGTGGAATTCTGCTGATGTTCTGCTATCTAAATGTGCATGGCGGCTGCTGGTGGATCCATGTGTATGAGAAATAAGGTTAAGTTCTTTGGGCGTTCTGTTCCAGAATGTAGTCCCACAACATGCTGTGGTTTAAGTCTTTATTTTGTTGCAATAAGGTAAGCTTCAAGGAATATGTTGTTTCTGTACACCACTTAATATGCCTGTTGTAGTTATAATCCGTCTTTCCTCTTAGACATAGCTGTAACAAATTTTGTCTTGCAATGCAGCGGAAAGAAAATAAAATAAATGATTATGTTACAAAACTAGCCGTTGTCTCTTTCCTGATTTAATAGACAATTTTTGCATCATAAATGCTTTAGTGTCGCAGAGGCTCATAAATTTGCATCAAATACCAAATAGTTCTGTTCTCTTCTGAATCTGTCATGGTTTGTTCTTTATTCTGTTTATTTATTGGGGTGGTCTGTAGTGGGTGGTCTCTGGCCGTACTTTTCTGCTTGTGGTGATTATATTATTGTCATACGCCAGCAAGGGCCAGATTGAATAGTCTCACGGCAGCGGAAACGTTGGAGAGCTTGTGCTTCTATACTCTGAAACCCGTAAGGAATAGGTGGCAGTTGTTGGAGTTTCTTGGGCCATGTTTGTCAGATATACATACTGATTGTTTTCCCTCTGTAACACCTTTGATTGCTCAGGCTCTTCACTCCATCCACTCTATATTGTATTTACGTGGCTCTTGGATCAGACATGAATATCCGTTTAACACATTCAATAGAAAACTATTGATGCATGTTTCTTTGTTTCTGTCATGACACTCTTGTGCTTGAACAGGAGATGTATACATATGCTGCGGCAAAGGAGTGAAGAACCATAGGCCGGCTGAAAGGATAACAGATACTGCTTTCAGGTATAAAGACAACTAAAAGACCACAAACACCTCTACTGTTTCTCTTTATCTCATCCTGGAATTGTTTTCATCTACGATATGCTGTCTACTGTTTTGCCCCATCGTTTGCGTTCAGGTTCTGTCTGTGTCCTCAGCTGGCGAGACAGCAACTGAAATAATTTCTCCTTTCTTGTTAATGGTATTTTATTGTCCAACTGTATTTCCCTCACTTTCCCTTTGTATGCTTTCTCTGAACTCATCTCATACCTTGATTATCCCAAATATTATATTATATATTTGTCAAAGGTTTCCATTGTTACGAAGCAAGCTCCTCCTTTTTGTCTATCATGGCTGTTCATGCGCATGCTTCCTTTATTTGAGTTTGATATAGCTAACTAATGGTTATGTGAAATCTTTATTACTGGATTGGAGAGCTTGGTGTTGCTTGCAGCCATTATCTTCTTTCAGGTGGTTTAAGCCTCAAGAACCAGTGGATGGAACGCACACACGTTTAGTGTTACTTTATGGAACTTTATTTTTCAAAAGATCAGCATTGAAAGAAGTCCCAAGACAATCTGGATTTCAGGACCAGGTGTTAGATTCTAGTGCATGGTGTTCATAGAGGCGCGCATCATGCTGCCAAGTGTGAGGAGTATGAGGTTTACTTCAACAAAAAGCTAGCTCTATAGTGCACTCTTTCATGCATTATAATTAATTACAGACTAGTGTTCTACTAACCCAGCTGTTGCTTGCCACATATTGATGAGACTGGTACCTTGACAATAACGTCTGGTATATACTATGAAATCAAGAGTTTGAGGCCGGCAATTGTGACCCACATATTGATCAATTAGCTCTTATATATGAACTAGATGTGACACAACTATGTTTATATGCATATAAGCCTCAAGTGTTTTTGTAACACAATGTAAACATTCAGCTCTAGTTCATCAGAGTTCCATCTATCTCCAAGGTCACATTCATTCATCTCATTCCATCAAAGGTACAGTGATACACGAACATAAAACTTGAGATTGCGTGGACACGATTAAATATATACATTAATAATTGTGATAAGTGCAACAATCAGACACATACGCACAATCTTCAGCCAGCAACATAAGAATTGAACTACACCATTAAACATTTTCATTCCTGCCATATACGTTCCCAAACCATAAAATTACATAAATAATTGTCGATTTTTGTGAGATTATACTACGTAACTATTAATGAGATGAAAATTATTTAACAGAACGTAGAAGTTCCGTCTCATTCAAGATAAGGATATACATGCAGAAAGGAAGAACTTTTATTTCTTTTATCAGTAAAAAGATGACGGTAGGGTATAGCTGTGGGACACTCCCATAAAAGAGGGACACGCTCATTATCCTTCGTCATTCCTAAATGACTCCATTGCTCTCCACGTACCCCAAGCGGGAGGGTTCTTTCTTTAAATAATGTAACTTTCAGGGGGTATTATGTAAGTCTTAGAAGGCCCCGCCATCACCGCCTTCACTGGCCGTCCAAAAGAGACCCTTTGGGACCAGTACTTAGCGCCTCCAAGCTCCACACTATATATATTTATTTATATAATTGCAAAGAATTCGTGCGCTTTAAGAAATCGGAGAGAGAGAGAGAGAGAGAGAGAGAGAGGGAGAGAGAATGGAGACGGTGGTGAGATGGGTGGCGGCCATGGGGTTCTGGGTGCAAGGTTTTAGGTGCTTCCCTTGGCTTGGGGTCAGCTACTACCTCAAGGATGGCCTCCGCGTGGCCCCATCCTCTTTGCAGCTGCTTCAGAGCTCTGCCAATGCTCCCATGGTCGCAAAACCTCTTTATGGCCTGCTCTCTGATTCCCTTTACATCAGAGGCGAGCATCGCCTACCCTATGTCGCCATCGGTGGTAATTATTGTTCACCTTATTTCTTTTTCTTCTTGATTTTGGTTAATGTCTATCTGAATTGCGATGTGATCATCGTTGCATTTGATTTTATTGCCAATTGGAAATCGATTCTTATCTAATATGATTTGCATGCCAGGTGTGTGTTCAATGCTTGATTCTAGATAAGTAGGTGTCTGGTTGGTGAGTTTCTGGTTAAAATGAAGCCTTCTTTTTTTATTATTTCTTGATTAGCTAATAGGAGTAGATATATTTAAAAAAAAAAAGAATGAATCATGTAATCCATTATTCAGCATTCATTGCTTCAGAATTTCACTGAGAAATGGCCAATTCCATCACTGTATTCTTACACTCACTTTTAATTGAAGTAGGCCATATTTTTTTTTGTCCAATTTATGATCTTGAATAGTTGCTTGTATATTGAATATTCCAGTTTCTCTTTTTCTGTGTATGGGTGAGAGAACTTTCAAGTGTCTGTACACACCAACTGTGAGGAAATAAGGAGAGCCTATTCGATAGAATAATTTTAAGGCACCGACAAATACTGCTGATGGAAAAAGGGATATCTAAGGATTAAATTTAGGATAAGAATACTAGTGCCTGTGTTGATTATTTATTGGATGGACGTGCCAACAGGCTTGATTTATACTTGATTGGCTGAAACAGAAGGCTGATCGCGGAATCTTTTCTTGATTGACATTGACCTCACCTGTCTTCTACTTTTGTACGAAGAACACAAATTTGGATGGATTTGGTGTATGCCTAGGATAGAAGTCATGTATTGCTTGAAAGTTGAAACTTTTGTAATTTATTAGGGTATCGAACTATCATTCAGGGCTTGTGTTGTATTTTCAGGAAACCTATGGTTGCATCTTTACGATACTGTTTAGACGCTTGTTGGTTGTTTTCGTCCATGAGACATAGAAGTCTGTGGCACATACGTTCGATTTCTACTATTGTTTTGATTTCATACTTATCAATTACAGATGGCTTTGTGGTAGTTTACATGGTTAGTTTTTGTTACAATGTTAGTGTGATCAAACATTATGTTCCTCCACAGGCTAATTGTTGAGATGTCCTAATTATGTCTGCTGGAGGATGATTGAAGGTTTTTGATTTAGAATGATGAATATGACATATAAATGTAGAAACAGAAAGTAATTTGTCATTTTTCATGAATTTTCACAATGATATGCGATAATGCACCACTTATTTGTCGTATCTGTAATCTCAAGATCTCGAGATCATCCACCTTGAAAGCATAGAGAATGCACTATTCAGAAGAATTAGATCTTAAATGGTGCTTGTTGTTGTCTACTGTCCAGAACTTTAGCTTGCAACATGCCTACATTGGTGCTAATTAAAATTTAAACAATATACTTGCAATTTATTTTTTAATTAAAACATCTATTCAAATGAGAACTTAACCAGATACGAGAATTTATTGATATTTTTAATTTCATATTTTGTCTAGTACTAGTAATTAATAATTGATTAACATGACTCTTTCTGCAGCTCTCTTGCAAGCCATATCCTGGTTGGCAATTGCCTTCCTCCCTGAGTCTTCCACCTCCATTGCTATCCTCAGCTTCTTCCTCCTCCTCAGCAACCTTGGTGCATCCATTGCAGAGGTTGCCAATGATGCTATAGTTGCAGAAGCAGGGAAGCAATCACAGTGCCCATCTGGGTCTGGCCAACTCCAGTCATTTGTGTGGATGGCTGCTGCCTCTGCAGGTGTCCTTGGCAATCTCCTTGGCGGCATTGCCATTGACCACATCTCTCCGAGAACCATGTTTGCCTTCTTTGGCCTCCTCCTTGTCCTTCAATTCTTTATAACAGGCAGTATTCCAGAGAGGTCCCTCAATCTCCCAAAGAAGAAAGGCCAATCATCAAATTCCTCCGATCTTCGGAAACAGAGTTCAGAAATAATGTTTGCATTGCGTAAGCCAGAGATTTTTTATCCAATCCTCTGGTTCTTTGCATCATTTGCAATAGTCCCAGTCCTTGCTGGCACAATGTTCTTTTATCAGACAGAACATCTGCACCTGGACTCATCAGTCATTGGCTTCTCCAAGGTTTTTGGACAGGCCGCAGTGCTGATTTGGAGTGTGGCCTATGACAAGAAATTTAAGAAAACTTCAGTCAGGAAGTTACTGTCAGTATTGCAGGCATCTATTGCTCTTATCATGATATCTGACGTGCTGTTTATCAAGGGGATTTATCGGAGCATCGGAGTTCCAGACTCATTGTATGTAGTCATCTTCTCAGGGTTGCTTGAAGCTCTGTTCCAGTTCAAAATTCTCCCTTTCAGTGTTCTTCTGGCTAGTCTTTGTCCAGCTGGTTGTGAAGGTTCAATTATGGCTTTTCTCATGTCAGCCATTGCGCTGGCAATCATTGTAAGTGGGTATCTTGGAGTTGCTCTTGCTGCATTCATTGGTGTATCCGAAAAGGATTTCAGCGGCCTGATACCTGGAATCCTCATTCAAACAGCATGCACAGTATTGCCACTCTATTGGTCATCATGGATCCCAGTTAGTGACAAACTAGAGAAAAAAGAATGATACAATGCCCAAAAAAAACAAGAATACAAACATTCTTTTCATTGTTTTTTTTTTTTTTTTTAAGTTGATACAAACCAAGAACCCATAGCTCTTGTGCTTCAGCGGTAGCCGGAGAAAAATGAACAAGGAAAAACATTAATC
This sequence comes from Dioscorea alata, assembly GCA_020875875.1. Classification (NCBI taxonomy): domain Eukaryota; kingdom Viridiplantae; phylum Streptophyta; class Magnoliopsida; order Dioscoreales; family Dioscoreaceae; genus Dioscorea; species Dioscorea alata. The sequence goes on along the minus strand of CM037014.1, from coordinate 22,072,237 downwards.
CACAAACCTTACTCAGTTTGTTGTTTTGTATCTGTTGTTTCCAAAGTTGTTCATTAGTGTAAATTACATATTGCTAGTAACATTGTACAGAACTACATCCATATTGATGGTGGATGTATTTGTTGTGAAGCTTCTTTGAATCAATAAATCATGTATTTTTCTGCATTTATTTAGAGGAAAAAATAATAATAAAAGCCTATTAGCTCAAATATAGCCGGCCTAGCTATGTACTATGCAGTTTATGTAATATTTTAGAAAATAGTATGCATTTATGAAGTGAATAAAAAAAAAAAGATTTGTTTGTTTCATTGTTTGCTTGAAGGCAAAGAAATTACCTGTTCCCTAAGGGAATGGAATGCTCATCCAGATTCCAGGCTGTGTTGGAAAACAACTTGTCCCACCGACACTCAAAACCCCATCCCTTCCGTACCACCCCAGACTGCACCAACTATAGTCTGAATCTTTGTCTAACCTACACCTCACTTTGGTCTAACCAAGTTACTATATATTTGTATATATCCATATTAAATATTATTATTATTTTAAATATGAACAAGAAAAAATAATAATGTATTTGTAGTGATTGAGTACTAATTATTAATCAACCATTATAGAGGTGGTAGGACAATAGTTTCTTAATCAACCAAAATAATATTATTAATGGATTGTAAGAATAGTAAATATATTGGATGTGTCAGAAACTAGCATGGTTTTAAAAATATCATTTTTTAACTTAATTGATAATTACAAACTATTATCATTATTATATAATAATAATGTATTTGTAGTGATTGAGTACTAATTATTAATAACAAAAGAGTGATGCTACCTATTAAGAATTATGAAGAAGGTAGAAGACCATTTATTATAACAAATTAAATTTTTATAGCTGAGCTTCATTTTAATAATAATATTATTAAATAAATATATATATATATTACTATTAATCATTAAAAAAATTTCTAATATGCCCTCTAATTATGATATCAACATTACATATCAAACCAAATTGACTCATATTATTTGAATTTTTTTTTTATTATTATGCCTCAACTATATATTAAAAAAAATTAAACTCATAATTTTTTGTTTGTGATTCAAGTGTTTTAATTATTCAATTATTATCATAGTGGCTTATCAATAGAGTTTTGTCCAAGTGATTTTTGAGTATTTATATTTATATTTATTATTATTATTTTTTAATTCTCATGCACAAAACCGATAAGCAGACCCATCCAATTAAGACACCCACCTTAAAACTTATTCACTAGTAAAATTGTCACTGTGCACTAAAACACTCCAACATGCACAAGAAAACAATATTACACTTTACCAAGTACTACAACTACCTACATCTTATCAGAGACGACCAGAAGGTTCTTAAATCGTGTGGCCAATGTAGGACCTGCCACCCTGTATCCTTATTTGATGATACATCCAAGGCATGCCCATTGCCTATTGGCCACCTTGTGAACCATACTCCGAACACTCCACACCTTACCATATCTATCATGCATGGGCCCTACCCATTGACAAAATCAACCAATCACCTTCCATTGCTCCCATGCAATCCAATGAATTTGATTAAGAGAATTACAACCTCAACCCCACAAAAAAAAAAAAAAAAAAAAAACAGCAAGAATTGTCCTTTGATCACTAACTTAAACAACGATCTCAGTGTTGTCTTAACAGAGATAATGACAAAACTACCCTCTAATTTCTGCTATGGCCCCACTCTTCACGTGGGCTATACGGTCAATATAACTCTTCTTTGTTTGCATCCTCTTCTCCTCTCAATATATATATACACACATTACACACACACATAGCTATTGTAAAAGAATCAGAGCTTCAATACCAAGGGAATCAAGGGAGGAGTTGAAATGGCTACTGCTCAGGATGTTCAGAGCGTCACCGTGCTCCGGGCACCGGCTACCGTGACTCCTCGCCGGAAAAGCTCACGAGTCAAAGTAGTGAAGAAGCATGAAGGCATGCAAAGAGAGAAGCCATTGAATCCCAGGCTACCATATTGGCTCTCATACCTTAAAAGAAAGGCAAGAGTTCTTAAGAATTGGTATGTTGGATATGGCTCGCTTTCCAATCCAAAATGTTTGGGAGATGAGATGGTTTCTATTGAGCCTTACTTCTCCCTTCCTGTTGTGGTTGCAGACACTGTTTATTAGGAACAAATTTAGTGCCAGAGATTCAATTGTTTCATCCCAAACAAGGGATGTATCTAAAGACTACTAATATTTAGAATTAATCAATGCTAATTAGACTTATTCTTAATATAATTGTACAATATGTTCAATGGTTCTTATTTGATGAACATTTTATGGGTTTTAAGTCAACATGGTTTTATTAAGATGTTATATATCGGTCTAACCTTTTATATTGCAGTTTTTTTTTTTAATACAATATATATGGATAAGTCAAGTGCCCAGGATGTACACATATGTGATATTATTTAGCACATTTGTGTTATCTTGCATGAATTAAGTTTGCAAACTCATTTTTTTAGTAGAATATGAACACTTTATACATGGGAAATTTGTAGAATATTCGCAATTGGATACAATGGAAGTGACAGAGAGTGATAGAGAAAGATCGAGAAGAAACTGATAGTAGATGGGTGTTTGAGTTTTTTATCACTTATGTCTGGGTGCTAATAAAATTAAAGTTGATGGCTATGATTGATTGAGTTATTGTTATAATTACAATTTTACAATTCAGATCACAATAATATACATCTTGATTTTTGCTGTGCTACTTTATCAGTGATTCAAAAGACTCCGAGATACATCCTGCCTTTCTTGTCTTTTTATCACCATTAATTGTTCTTGAATTCTCCAAAGATAGACTTTAAAAACTCAAAAGATTGGCCCACTGTTAGTCACTACCACCAGGTTTTTGGCTTCAATGGTTTCTAGAATCGCCCCTTGATTCTCTTTATTACTACCAAACCGCCATAAAATAAATATATATATATATATGATGCTCTTGTCAAATGATTACAACAATTTATTCAAAATATTTAATTAAATTTATGAAATGTTCTACAAGAAGAAGAGAAGATAAGGAATGACAGCATATAAACTCTCAAAAGTTCTACATTCATTTAACCAAGAAAAAAAAAAATGTTCTTGAAAGATATCATCATCAGTTAGAAATTATGTAATTCCTTTAATAATTTTTTTTTTTTATAAATTTCACCTCAAGTAAAAGTAGATTTGAAAAATATTATTACAATCACCACCGTAATGTGAAGTATTATTATTATTATTATTATTATTATTATTATTATTATTATTTTAAAAAGAGCGACAAGCACTTTAATCAGGGGTGTGCATGTGGGGAGCTGTGTTCGTGCCTGATGCCAATTGACCCAAAAGCCATTGGTAAATGTGAAGTATTATTATATGAGATTGAAATTTCAATTTTTTTTTATGCTAATTAGAGATAATAAAAGCATGTGTTGGTGAGGCACCAGAATAATATTGTTTGTTACCCATCTCTTTCTAATGTCTCTGTCTCTTTCTCACATGTTATTTTATTTTTTTAATTTCTTCATAACATTTCTGAACCTTATTTGATTCCATTGGTAAATTCCTCGGTTCACAAAGCACTCAAAAAAATCTTGTTCATTTAATGCACGCAAGGATCAGTTGGGATAAATACTATTCGCCAATCAAATAATTTTAATATGTTATATTTTTAATTTAATAAAAATTTAACTTCACATACAAATATATTTAATATTAATAAGTGTTTATTATTATTTAGAAAAACAATATTTTAATTTTAAAATATTTAGTTTTATTAATGTTAACACATTTCTAAAAAAAATCAACCCTAGCGATTAAAAAAAAAACTCCCTTAATCCAGAATTCCTATACTCCCCAAACTTAATATCCCATATAATCAAGCTTGTTTTATTTTGTGTTTTGGTGCATGCACTTGATGTTATTAGTCTCCCTCAAAGAATCTTTCCCCTGATCCAATTAGTATAATCAAGTTTTTGGGGTCCGAAACAGAGAAGAAAGCGAAGGTTGTTCTTTCAGCTGGATCCACTGTTGATTTTTTTGGAACAATTATGTAGGACCATTTCAGTAGAAGACATCACTCCATTTTTGGCTGGCGGGCCAAACTTTGATTTTATTTCTTGGTTGTTTCTATTGTTCCTCCTCCCTCTCCCACCTTTACTAGATTTATCTTGTTATTCTGTTTTTCTCTTATTTGTAGTATTCATGGTCTATATTCTCTCTATCTGTACTTCTCTCTAATTAGTATTAGATTTTTTTTAATTTAAGTCAGTGGTTAATTATTCATTATATGTCATGCCCCAACCCCAAAGCCGGCTCACAAACAAATCGGCCTCATCCAACAGGGCTGGGCCTCATTGGATGTAAGGCCTGAGATTTCGGATCTGGTTAGAGTCAACCCCAATAAGCAAAACAGAAATAACAATACACCAAAAATACAATGTGACATGTTTACAGTTGAAACCAAACTACAGACAAAATATAAATCTTGCCTGTACAGGAAAATACATTACAAGATCTACAACCTCAAAGTTCAAAATTTCAACAAGATATAGCCAAAAACAGAAATAAGACTCCCCAAATACACCCCCGATCTTATGCTTAATTTTCTTATACGAAAAGAAAATCACAGAGTACATGAGCCACAAATGCCCAGTAGGATTCGCAGAAATAACAAAAAATACAAATAATTGCAGAAATATTAATAATACAGAAAAAAATACAGAAAATGATCATAATACAAAAATAATCAGAAATACAAAAAATACGTGAAAACATAAGTGCACATTTCCTTAACTAATAACAGAATTAACAGTTCGAGGCTGGATCTTCGACTGTGAAGTCGTAACAGACAGAATATCAATAGCCGAAGCCGGATCTTTAACCTGCAGTCGAAACAAATACGCATGTCCGGTAGCACTACTACAGAAAATATGTGCACATGGTTAGAACTTACTCCTTCTAGCTAGGCAATTTGCCGAGAATGGAGATGTACTAAAAATCCACATAAATACAGAGTACAAACAGAGAAAATACCAAATAAATCACTTCACAAAATAATTAAAATAAATAAATAACAAGTACAGAATAATAAACAAAATACCAACATAAATAATACAAAAATAAAATAAATAAAATAAATTACTAAATAATTAAATAATTAACCACACACCAGAAATTCAGAATTATACGAGTGCGAGAGCCTATCTGGTTCCGAGCTACGACGTTGGGCTTAACAAATCCCACAAATTAAGGCTCGCTACATGATTTAGCCAACAAAATAAGCTATACTTAGATTTACTAGCCTTGGGTTGGCCCTAAACATACAATTAAAATCCAACCTTACTCAACATGAATTCAATCAATAATCTTCCTAATCACAAAGTGATAATCCAAATTCAAAATTTCAAATATATATATATATATATATATATATATATATATATATATATATATATATATATATATAATAAACTAATATGCATGATTTAAAGGATGTCATGTTTACTCAAAGTAGTATTTGTAAATATCAAATAAATCACATCAAGACTGCAGGTTTATCATCAAGTTCAAAGTTGCAAACATGCATACATAAATCTAAATAATCTAGATTACAATGGCATGCTTTCACAATTAAATTATCATGCTTCAACAAAACACATAAAAGTTACTTACCATAAAGACCAATGATTGAAAATAGAGTTATAGGCTTAAGAAATAATTATCACATCATCAGACATGGACATTTATTTGCATAAAAATATGAAGCAAAACAACCATTATACATAGTACAAAAGCATCATGCATGACTAAGGCGAGAGAGATGAATTTGAGAAAAATAAAATAAAATAAAATAAAATAAATAAAAATAAATAAAAATAAAAAAAATAAAAAAAGGGAAGTTAATCCACCATTTGCAGGACATGCTCACAGAATTCATGGATTCAATATGCTCAATACAAGAAGATAGAAATATATGCTTTAACACCAATAAAACAAATGATATATATACTAGCTTTGAAAGCAAACAACGCAAGCTCAAACACCATTAAAACAAGACACAAAAAAATAACAAAATAACTTCATAAGATCCCAACATTCCACACAAGAGCGGTAGAGATAAGTCTTCAGTCACCGAAATTTCTAAGGAGAAGGATGCTTTGAAGATGGTGGCTGGTTTTCACACAAGACCTTTAAAAAATATCATTAATCCTTAATTATTGCAGCTCAATTATGCTAAAACATGCCGATAAGATCTGAAATCCAAGAGACGCTGGCCTACATGTGGAGAAGGTTTGAGGGGTTTCCAAAGCTCCAATCAAACTCAATCAACAAAGATTTCAGATATTACATAATCTCTCATAAATTTTGAGTTCTAAATTGAAACCACAATTCTCCAAGCTCCTAATTAATGAACCTGAAAGCATGCCTCATTTAACAAATAAGTAGATATATAAATAAAATCCTAACACAAAGTCATCATAGAGAACAACCAGACAGCAGTAAAGCAACTGCTATATATAATTCTAGACGCCCAAACTCTTATAAATATGATAGGTTGATGAACAAGGGAAGTCCATAAATAAGCTAATAAACTTGTAACTTTTTTAAAAGGCAAAAGCCTTGTCAACACTGAGTCAGTGAGAAAAGGCATAGCAAGAGACCGCTAAAATTAAGCATCACATATAACTATAAACTATTAGTTAATTAAATCTCCACTTCTCTATTGAAAATCCAAGAAAAAGGCATGACATTAGCATGTGAACGCTTAGTCATCAAACTCCTCTTGTGTGCTCTCTCTTCCAGTTTCCTTATTCTCTCAGCAAGCCCACACACATATTCCTGAGCCTTTCTACCCTCCGGAGACAACCCAGTGATCTCTCCAACCCTCCACCTCTTCACAAAGAACTCTAAGATATCTCCATAATCTTTGCTGGTATAAACACCAATCCTCTCTGCAACAGCAGAGTAATGCTCAAAAAGCTTCTCATCTTGCCCATCAAACAGTAACACAGCAGGCATGACTATCCTCTTCCTCATCATCTCAGCCAATGACACCATTGTCATGTCTGGATCAACATCAAATAGCTTCTCAACAACCTTTGTGTAAGCCATCTCATGCCTCTTCTCATCTGCAGCAATGGTTCCACATATCTTAGCAAGTGTTGCATCTCCATGAACTTTAGCAAGCCTCGCCGTATTCCCATGAGATATAAATGTAGCTCTTTCTTGGAACGAAGTGTAAATGAAACCCATATATGGACTTTTCTCTGCTTGTATGTCCTGCATGAATAACAATTAATAATCATTCAACCTGGCAATATTAATGAATGTCATGATCTATATATGTATATGCCTACGTACCATGCCAGAAGAGATAAGATAGTGAATGGTTTTCTCTATCTGTTTCATGTTTAACCTTCCAGTTAAATAGAGGTATTTGTTAAGAAGATCACCATGACGGTTCTCTTCTGCAGTCCAGCTTCTGGTCCATCTGGCCCAGGATGTCATGCTGGCTCCTGTCTCATCTTCAATGCCAGAGAATCTATTGAGGATACTCTGGTAGGTGGGAAGGGCTTCTTCAGTGATCATGTTGCCAACCAGGCAAACGTAACATTCATCTGGAACTGCCTCAGCTCTGCTCTTTAAATCCTGTACTTCATCTTTGAAGCTTTCTGATGAGGCGTCAGGGAGGAAGTCTTGAGGTTGCCATGAATCCTCCACTCTTTTTAAGAATGTCAGCATGTTTTCCTCTGCCCATCCTTCCAAGCACTTGAAGATTTCTAGCTTCTCTTTTGTCATGTAGTACTTTGTTCTATTATCACCTCCTTTGTGCAACTTCCTCTCTATTTTCCTGCATGTAAATATAATGTTGGAAAAAAATTAAGAACATATATATATATATATATATATATATATATATATATAAGTGGTTATAGCTAGGAAAAATTAATTTGTTTGGCTTATATTCAAGATTGATGTGCATACTTGGGTATTGATGGAAGGCTCAAGGCCATCTGGAATTTGGAAAGCTTGTTAGGTTTGAAAGAAGCAGAAGAGAAGGTGGAAGATAGAGATGGCACTTGAGAGCAAAGGAGAGGAAGCCCAAACGCCATTTTTCTTATCTTCTTCTTCTTTCTTTTTTTCTAGTAGAAAGGGGTTGAAGGAGAGAATGGGAGCATACATAGAAAGAAGACTACAAGCACCTTCAGTCTATATGTAGAGAAACGAAGGACTGAAGAGAAAGTGGAACATTAGTTTGGTTGGTCATGGTCCTGCTTTGTATATGCTAGACTTTAAATAGGGTGATGTTTACTTGTGAGATAAGATCATAAATTTTTTCCCTTTTTTTGTTTTTTTTGTTTTTTTGTATTTATTTAGGAGCGGGGCCTACTTCATTGGTAACTTTTATTTTTCTTTTGGATGTATCTATTAGGAGTTTGGATTTTTTTACTTTTCAAGTTATTAAATTATGTTGTTAACAGTACTGTTTTACCCACAGTTTCTTTGTTGAATAGTGAATTTCATGCAGCATTTGTAACGTATAGCATTCATGAATCACCTATGCTTCTGACACTAGTTACTATTCTAGTACTTTTGTAAAAACGTACGAACGTATAAATCATAAAACTAAAAAATAAAAGAAATAATAACAAATTAAATAATAATATTTTAAAATGAGATAAAAAAATAAACCATTCATATTAGAGATAAAATATAAAAAAAATAAAGAAGCCGCTATGTTTTTATTATCCAGCATAGGCACATGCTAAGTCAGGTTTGTTGTGATTATCATTTACTTATTTTTAGTGGAATATTTAAATATCATCTTTCAGTGCCAACCATTATGTTTTTCTCTGTTAGTTTATGCAATTACTTGTTTATTGTTCTTAGGATCGTTTGGATCATGGAATGAAAATGTTAATGAGAATAGGAATGGGAATGAAAATGTTATTTGGTTAGAAAGAATAAACATTAGAAATAAAAAAAAAATAGGATAAAAAATTGTATGTAAATTATTTTAATGCCCTCAACCAAAACAATAATAATATTTTATATATAAAATGACTATATATAAATAAATATTTATATCTTATAATTGTGCTAATTAATTATTTAGAATAAATAATTTCTTTTTATCATTATCCACTTTAATTATTAGAATTAATTATTTTACATAATTATTATTGTTCAAATTATTTTAATGTTGTATATGAATATTTAAAATCACTATTTCAATTTAACCAAGTTTATTTTCACAACTATTACTCATATGAAATTATTAATATAATTAAATATTTTATATGTAATAGATAGGATGATAAAGCAACAAGGGCAAAATTGACAAATCCCACCTCAATCCAAGCATTACCCCCAATTTTTTTTTTTTTTTGCCAAGATGAACGGCATAGCCGCTAAGACAGGGGCGTGCATAAGCCTCGGCGGAGTAAGTGGGAGTGGGGCCCGCGCACACATGGGCGCAGGGACCACCCGCACACAACCACTACTCACACTCCCAGAAATATACCCTCACCCAAGATTCGAACTCTCACCACTTGGCCTTCTCCTTGAGATTCTATAAATAGTTGAAGCTACCCAAACACGGGTTTGAATGGGTGGGGGTAATGAAGCTCATACCTAGGGCTTCATTACCTCCATCCAAACGTACTCTTATCTTTGAGATTCTGTCAATAGTTGGAGCTACCCAAACATGGGTTTGAATGGATGGGAGTAATGAAGCCCATACTTAGGGCTTCATTACCTCCATCTAAACGTACTCTTATCCTTAAGATTCTATCAATAGTTGGAGCTACCCAAACATGGGTTTGAATGGGTGGGTGCTTTTTTTTTTTTAATATATATATCGCCGTAAGGACATATAAATATAATGATGCACCTATTCTAATGGTTCAACTATTCTCTAAGATTTTTTTTAATTATTATATGAGATGGGTTAATATACAGGATAATTAAGATCTGCTACGTGCGCTCAAGATGATATATTAATGATCACAACTCCACAATGATAAATTCTTCTGTCTTGCAATCTTATAGCTCCTCTCATAGGGGACCTAGTGAACAGTACCGGTATAGTATGTCTATAATGTATTTATACAGTATTATGACACTAAGAATTCGACCTTGCACCATTCACCCACTACCCAGGGTGACACTAAGAATCCTATTTTAAAGGGGAAAAAAAAAACAATACTTTAATATAGGATAAAAAAAAAAACCCCACTCATAGTGGAGGGGCCAAGAATTCAAAAAAGAAACTTTATTTTTATTTTGAAAAACAGTTGTATATATATTTATTATTCTACACGAGCACATGAGAAGTTATTGTTTTTCGGAAATCATTTATTTACTTTTAGCCGAGTACTTAAATGGTGTCTTTATGTGCCAATTTAAGTTTCTTTCTCAATTGTTTATGAAACTCCATTAATTGATTGTGTTTCTTTAACTTAGTTTTCATGACTGTTTGCTTAATTATTTAAGATTTTTTTTTCTCCCCACTCAACAATCAAGTTTTCCAAGTATATATTTATGGTTTCTTTTAATATTATCCTTCCTTTTTATATTATTTTTATTTTTACACCAAAATGTTTATAATTTACCTTTAATTTGTATGTTTTAAGGTTTTATGCATGATTGCGTATTTATGTTTATGCCCAACTATTTAATGTTTTTTAGATTATCTACATCTTCTGATCTTGTTATTTTGTTTGTATACATCTTTATTTAGTAAAGTATTAAAATCATTTTTCACTCTATTAATATTGTTTGAAATTAAAGTTATATGTTATATAATTATAGTTATCACAAACAAAAACTTTTTCCCAAAACCTCCTAATTTTTAAAATAAAGACGATAATTTCTAAAGTGTTATTATTATTTTTTTATCTTTGATTTTTAATAACTTTTACATAGTATTATTTCCTTTATTTAAAAAATAAATTAAAAAAGCTAAAAAATTTTAAATACAAGCATTACTAGGATGTGGGTTGAGTGTTGGGATTCCAGCCTAAAATAAATTATGTTTAAACACTTAATAGTTGGCTTAAAAAAAAAATTATAAGCAAAAATGATTCATAGGTCACCATTACATTGTGAAAAGCATTAGTATGAGAAGTTTAAGTCCTGTTGGTAATATATTTCAGATTATGAAAGTAAGTTTACAGTTCAATTTCTATACCGTCAGGTAATATAATTGGGCATTTTATTTTTAAATTGTGCACTTGTCTCTAGCAACACTTACTTATATGAAAAAACACTTATCAAGATAAATAAAAATATAAAAATAACACACATACAAACAACCCTCACGGAATAAGCCAAGTTACACAGAAACAATGCCTAGATAGTGATGCAACATTTAGTTTGAACATGTGAATAATAAAGGAACAAAATTGGTTTAACACGTTCTTTTTTTTTTTTTTTTTTTGATGAAAGGTTTAACACGTTCTTAAAAATATGCCTGCGCAGAGAAAATAAACACTTACGCAACAACACTACTCAGTTGGATTAAAAATATATATATATACACTTACAAAAACTCTAAATAGTTGCTTAGCAAACCATAATCATTTAGATAAACTCCGTTACCCCTAATTACTCTTCACATTGTAGTAAAAAGGAATTTGTTGCATCAAATACTTGGTTTATTGTTTCCGTTATTATTTTGATTTAAAAGGCGTTGAGGCTCACAACCACAAGCAAAGCGGGGTGGATTGAGATTAAATGAGATGTCAGAGTTAACAATGAACTGAAGCAGGTTAGGATCATGGTTGGCCAGTACTCCCACAACCACCAGCATTCAAGTAAGTAGGTTCCTCAATCCTCAAAACTCTTTATGACAATTCTGCAATGCACTCAGGAGACGCTGCAAAACTGACCAAAGTCATAAAAAACCAACCAATAAAAAAATGATGAAGTTAATGGTGATTTTCTCATGAAATAAATGATACGGATTGTCGTGCCAACTTGCATGGAAGAACCTGCCTCGCTCGCATACGCTACGGCCAATTGTCGAGTGTCAGCTTATTGATTTCAGGAAGAGTTCTTCTATTGGTTTGGATGTTGTGAAGAGTTTGAATAACTGGGAATAGTCAAAATCTCCACCAATTGGTAGAGGTGTCACTGGGGTGTTGGTGGAAGTTGGAGCAGCCTGATCGGTTTCAAGGAGTTTTTTTTTTTTTTTGTCAAGATCATCCTTAAAAACAGGCAGGGACATGCATAAGCCTCGACAAATCAAGTGAGTGGAACCCGCGTACATATGGGCACAAAGATCACCAGCACACAACCACTACTCATACTCCTAGAAATGTGCCTTCATTCAAGATTTTAACTCTCACTATTTGTAAAAAGTTCTATTAGAGATCCGGTTATCAATAGGCCATTTGATCGTTGATGATCAGTTTCAAGGAGTTGGTGTTTGATAAGAATATGTAGTCCAGTGTCCATGTGAAGCCAGAGTGCAGTTTGGAAATGACGGTTCTCCGCCATTACACTCATAGAGACACTGCAGCTGAATAATGGATGCTGATATAATATACTCATAAATCTGAAATGACTGAAGAAAAAAAAAAGTTAGGACTGGGGGAGGAAAAGGAGGAGGAATAGGAATAAGAAGGAAGAAGTGATGCAAATTGATCAAATTATAATATGTGGATAATCTAATGTGATGCATTAAGTAAGAAAGATAAACCTACACAAGTATAATTGCTATTTTTTGGTGTTTTCATCTGTTGTTATGTATACCTCATCCTTTCTAGGGAGATCCTTCATTCAAATGTAGGAAGAATCTAACAAAATATTTTGCCTGAGGATCCATTATGCCAGGATTTGACTACTAAATGACTTCAGGAGGTAGGGGTGTACCACCCTAAACATATAATCACCACTCTTGAGCACAGTGATCTGAGCAGTGTTCCAATAAGTGAAAATGCAACTTATTATCCTTCAGTTAAAATAGTAGGCTAAGTTTTTGACGAAAAAATTCCAAAATCTATTGGTTAATGGCACTCTAAAGTTCAGTACAATGTTAGGCCTGGAGAGACTGGGATTTATTGTAAGTTCATGGGCACAAAAAGTGGGTCTGAAAAAGAACAAGTACTGACGCATTTTTAAAGACAAGAAAATATTCAGCAAAGAAGATAAATTAAATGACTCACTATTTTTCCATCGAGCAAAAGATTACACAATAATACGCAGAATAGAAGTTTGACCCTGGAACAGCAATCTGAGCATTCAGAAAATGAAAGTACATTTTGATAAGCATAACAGTAGCAAGCTTTAGTTGGTGTAAAATAATATATAAAGCATTTATTGTACACACCTACCGATTAATATAGCTACAAAGATAGCGATAGCCCACGATTCATCCTTGAGACTTTATATAACCAACACTCATGTCTCATGCATGCACCCATGAGAGTATCACATAAACCATTGGAACCAAGGAAATTCTCCACTACATTATTAAGACCAAATCAGAATATCACTATATATAATAATATTCAATAAAAGAGGATGCTGAACAAACCTCATCCCCAGGGGTTGAGTTAAAATCACAAGAAATAATGATCGATGGGGAGCACCCATATTTATCTGAAGTAACTTCCTTAAACTGAGCAACCCTCTGTGGAAGATACTTCACTTGTGCAAGTTTAACATCAATCAATTCTGGATCCCAGTGATCAAAGAAAGCATGCAGAAAATAACTACATCAACGATTGATAATAGAATTTAAAAGAAAAAAAAAAAACAGAGAATTCTTGCACATGGTGGATGTTTTTTGCTAACAAAGAAAGCGTAGAGTCCTACACAATGCCAATATATGACAACTATCATTTTTTTTGGGGGAAGGAGCTCTCAGAGCTATTAATATATGACAACTATCATTAATAGGATGGGATGAAAAGAAGAGAAAGGGAAGTTACTGATCCCTTGTTCAAATTTCAAAAGCACGGTTCAAAGTTCAAACTAGTCATGTACCAATAAATGTGAGTGTTTGCCACGATGACCAGATGATGAGAAGGATCATTAAGCATGAATGCTGCAAGTAAACCCACAGTCATGTTTAAGCCTAATATGTGATTCATTAAGGTCTCCATGATCACTATGATTGTCCTTGTCTGAAGATTCTGAAAGGAATCAAACCCAATGAATCAATTGCTAAAATCTACATTCTACATTGATTTGATATTAAGCAAAAATCAACTAGATGTGAAAGCGTAAAAAGGTTGTTAAATCCTAGCAACAAAACAGAAATGAACCAACTGCTGATAACACATGTTCAAGTTTCTGACAAATTTAAGCGAACAGAAATATGAAATAAAAAGATCATGACAATGGCAAGAGCAATAAGAGAGTGCAATTCCAAACTACTCATGCTGTCAGAGGTTTCTTATAACATTCAAGTTGGTCAATCAGTTGAGCTGTCTTTCGACAATGGATCACAAATTTCTTCATCTCTTTGTTTGCCAGCTTCTCTCCCTTTGTTTGGCAGAGTTAATGCGAATGATCATGCTTTCAAGGAGAAACAATTACTACAGTATGGGCAAGATCATAAATGGGAATACGCCCAATTATGCATCAGACAAAGCCTAACAACTATATGAAATTTTGAATGATGAAGATTATGGTTTTGAAGAGAAAACAGTATTCATCCCAAGATAAATTACCCTAATCTGAAAATGGTTCAGATCAAGTCAACTCCAATGGTGCACTAAAACTCATACTTGACCATGCTAGGGATCCTAGAATAATAAAATTTATATATATCCCAGGATTATATTATTAAGGTTGTTTCTCATGTATTATAGATCACCTACATGCGACTCCAACTCTTCGCTGGTCAGCAGGTTTCATTTTGATCAGCATGGCATATGCCCCACAGCCATATGTAATTAACTAGCTACCCACCCATTCCACCCTTCCAAAATACCAAATCAGCACTGCTCCCCTCCCAAGTTTCTCTATATCTTATTTTCATTTTATCAGCTTTCTAAGGTTAGAAGAGTTCCTTCTCCTCTAGTCTTTACGTAACTTAATGCAGGCACCACGGCACAAGTATGGTCTCCTACAAACACCAAACATCATCAATCATCACTGCAACAGGCAACATTAAGGCCAATAGAAGGTTTTTGATAAAAGGGAGACCATTGGCACTCATCCTCCTAGTTCTGCCTCCAGAAAAAGCCTCATCCAAATTTGAGGTCCAAAAGGAAAGTGCTCCAGCATGCTGGTAAATAACAAGTTTACAAGTATGAATAACAAATGGGTAAATAGAATCTCTAACCAAAAGAAGAAAATTTTGTAACAGGTTAATTTTCATTTATGGTTAGTTGATAGAACATGACAAAAGATTTCACAGAAAATTAGAGCAACCAAGGAAGAGGAATGCTGCTAGTACTGCGGTTGCCAAAAACTGCACAGTACCTCTTTCTGATGTGTCTGTTGATCCCAAGTTCAAAGAGTTTGCAAGATCGTTGTAATATATTTCTTCCATGGAGACCAATTTGGCAGTGGAGGAAGTCACAACCAGGACATGCATTATATACTGAGCCACAATGAAATATAAGTAAACGAAAGCATCATTAGCACAGATTTCGAAGAAATAGCTCAGATCCTTTAAAGTGAAAGAACACTTAATGTCTCAAAAGTAACTTATCAATAAATGAGAAGTTTTGCGGCACCAGCTTGCAAACCTTGATGGGCCTGGTAAAGCTGTGTTGGTGCCTTTATCTTAAGATTTATATGATATGGAGTGGCACATTAGGTTGCACATTGCCAGAGGAAATTTTTGAGAAGTTCAGTGTGCACGAAAGAGAGAATTGCCATATCTACAGTAAAATTTCCTATAAAGAGTGATCACAGATTTAAAATAGTGAAGGTGCACTGTGGCATTCCTGTTAGATGAAATTGAGTAAGTTATTAAGGGAGTAATTAACATGCTGGCTCCTATTTTATGAACATATAATACTAGGTAAATTCCTTCAGGTTTGCAAAAGTATAATAATAATGGGCAGAAATTTTTTAGCATACCAATAGGATTGTAGAAAATTCGACATCCATCGTGTTTTTGCCCATTCCTCTGTATATAAGTGCCTGAATATCCAGTGCTCTCCAAGTTGCTTTTGTAGAAGCTGTCATATTCATCTTAACTCCTGAAATATGTGGAAGGGAAATCTCCCATATCAGATATATGCAGAAACTCACAGGCATTGCTCAAGTCTAGAAGGAAAAGGTAACAAACTAAAGTAAGGATGATACACAATTTAGATTAGCAATAGTGAAACATGAGTAGGAGTTGAGAGTCATTAATAAAAATCATCCTGGTATGAATTTACACAAGCAGAGCATGTTCAAGTTTCCTTTTCATAGACAATGGAACTTAATCAATACCCAGCCATGTATGCTAATTCAGTTGTGCTCCTGGATTTCAAGATGCATTTGCAGTTATGGAATTGCTGACTATATCTATTGTGCAGGCAGATCTATAAAAAGAGAAGGTCAAATTAGAAACTGATTATATTTGTGATCACTGAAAAGAAAGAGTCCAGATAGTGATAAAGAAGACAGCTATATCTATAATTTAGTAGAAAGTTAAGTCACCTATAGATACTGCATGAAAAAAAAATTATCATAACAAGCAAGGCTTACGAATATATTACTGAAATACCAAACAAATGATCCACAATGCTCCCCTGGATATTAATTATTAATGGGAGAAGATATAAATGAGGCGAAAAAACATGTTAGTTCCTTCCAGTAAATGGAAAATCTGCGGATTATGGAGAGAAACATTCCACCATTGGACCTGTATGCAGAGGAAATCAGCATTCAAGGCAGTCAAAATTTCTTGTGAACGAACTTTCCACCTACGACACAACACAAATGAGTCAATTTGACTGAGAAGAAAAGCATAGCAGAGAAAAATTAATAATGTAAAAGAAATATATTACAAGAATATTTGGCAAGCTAGTTCTTTTCCAGAGATAAAATTGCAGACTTCTTCACACTGCATGCCAAAATTATAGGAATAAAGCTTCATAAAATCAGCTCACTCTATGATCAGTATTTCTTGGCTCGTATAATTAAATTAAATAACAATAGTAAAGCATGGAATAAGGGTAAAATCACGCCATAAGAATTTCTTGAATCATTCAGCACATTTTGTTTTCCAAGGCAAAGATCTCAAACTTCCAGGCATAAATTACAAAACTACGATTTTATCCGAGGTGGTATGATATTGATACAGACAGTTTCAGTTCTTCAATATGTATAGACATGCATTAATTATGTTATGTTACAGCCATGTCACTTAAGCCAAGTTCCCAGAGAAAGACATGACAAAACAATAGCGAGTTCATAGGAAGAACACCAGTCATTGATCATATGAGGGAAAATTAGATTCTAATAATTTACATTAGAAGTCCATGTGTGAGAAAGACTAAATCAGTAATAATCAAAATTCTAAGTCCAAAGATACATAGAGCAAGAATGATAATAGAAATATTGAAGTATTAACAATGATGGAGAAAAAGGATATACAATTGTGCACAAGGCTCCCACTATCCCGGGTAATGTGAAGAAACACTTTCTCACCTCCCATGATAACTAATACCATGTTGAAATAATTTTGTAGAGTAACAAACAAAAACATGAATCAATTTAACTTAAGTCCTATTCTTAAACGGCAGCTACAACATTGAAAAACTACTAATGAATTAACAAACAAATATGTACAGTAACTAAATAATTCCAGATAAAACAGGAGATGGGACAATGGTAGTAAAGCAGTTCTACAAAAAAGTTCACACAGAACTTGACAGATGCCATAACATGTCATGAATCATGATACAATTCTTGTTTGCACATTAAAAGAGTAAAGTAAGAGAAATTTCGAGACTTCAAGCATGACCAAGTAGAATTCAAAAAGTAATCCAACTTAAGCCACCAAGGCATTTTACTTGAGATAAGAAGATGGAGAGCCTGGAAAATAGGAGCTCTTCACATGTACCTGCAATAAAATGAAGGAAACCTTCAACACATTACATTCAGGCTTCATGATAAAGAAAAAGAACGTAAAATCCTAGGACCATGTAATCACATGATCTACACAATAACACAATCATGTAGCACAAATTAGTATTGCAAGAGCAATATCAACTCATCAATCCCATTTTGTTAATCAAAAACTTAATTCTTCAAAGAATAAATTCCTGTCCCATATGTTCCCCTGTATAATTCCTCATCAGCCTTCAAGAAAATACTGAGTGTTAAGAAAAAAAAATTGTTCACAAAGATAAGCCAGTGGCATTAATCCCGATCTTAGGCTCATTTCCCAAAAGAATTCTCATGATAATCCCAAGTCTACAGTATTGCAGATGTCTGTGACACATCATTCTCTGTTGTACTCCAAGCTCAAACTTTGATCTATATCCAATAGGTCCAGCCTTACATTTTGCTTCTTAACTTATTTGCTTTTAGTTACTTCTTAAGACTTTTGGTTATTTAGGTAGCAAATAACATCAGAAATAGGTCCAAATTCACATCCCTACTAAAATTTGCTCCACTTCGAACTGAATATGTATATATATAGACAGCGCCCAGAAACAGAAATAGTTACATTCCAACTGAATTTTAATCTGCCTCAAACAGGATATCATAGGTATATATATATACATCATTTCCTAGACACTAGAGCACCCAGTGTGGATTGTAGCTACCAGAAGGTTGAACTAAACCACATTAACAATCATGGACTCCATGTGAAATAAAGTTTTAGGACCCTTACCATTGATATTAATCAATTCAATACATGGGACTTTCTTCAAAGATTAAAGTTTAAAATTAAAAATTTTGTTCCCTGTACAGGAACCAAACCTATACAATGTGCTTTAACTCCATCTAATACTAGGGACCAAAATAAGGAAGTTGTCGTTCATATATACAATATTTACTCAATAAATTGCAACAACATCAACAACAAGTATTATTAAATATGGACTCCAAACAGAATAGCAAATTAAAAGTTAAGGAGGAATCTACATACCTGTGCTAAAATGTTATATTAGACAAGGCAGAATTTGAAAGCTGGAATATCATTACAAATGTTAACCATTTAATGACATGCAAATATTTTAGAAAAGATATTAACATGGAATATATAGCACTATATATAAATAGCGTGGCCTGGGCACCTAAAACCACACACAACTGTAGATGGACACGCAACTCAAAATAACCACTTTCTTGTTCTTAAATGTGTATCATTGTGTTCACATGCTTTGCGGTCATTAAGAAAAATAATTTTCTTTTTAACCTGAGTCACCAGTTTCATTTTAATAGGTGAATGCAATTTTCACACTGAAAATAAATGCATTTTACATACATCTTGTGTCCCCTCCATCTTCCAGAGAGATGAACTTTGGGGAAATTTGTCCTGATGATCCACTCATTTAACTCTTACACACCACGCTGCAAATGAAAGTAAAACGACAATAGATTATTAATGGAAGCAAGTTGTAACTTCACTTTTGCTGTGCATTGGCAATGATAGATGCTAGTAAAAGCAAAATGAAGCAATAACATCAATTACACACAAATATTTAAGACCAGAATTACACTCATGTGGTAAGTTTTTGGGGAAACATCTCAACTTAGGGAGTAAAATAATCTGCACCTGTACTTTTAAAGATGATATAAATGAAACAGAAAAGAAGATCAGAACACCACAGTCAAAGATAAGATTATTCTATGTTCTTATGCCACCAAACAGAGTGAAATCAAAATATTAAGAGAAAAGTATGAGCATCCATTAATGTGAACTATCAGAGTGACCTAGTAAATAATTGAAGGATGCTTGCATCCTCTGAAACTTCCATATACAGTAATTTCAAGTGGCATTTCAAATGAGCACAGATTCCTACCCAAAAGGCAAAGGTAGTGGATTGTGATCCAACCAAAGACTTGGGAAATCCAGTCCAAGAGAAACAGCAATCCATACTTTCATAAAAGAGCTCATTATCAGTCAGGCTTTCCTTTATGTTCATTATATTCCATGTCATTTGAAACTTCAAAAATGAGATTCAATGTCCACAAATTTCTAAATTTAAACCTCAAACCTCATGAGAATAGAAAATTTTCTACCTAAGAAAGGTTCAACTGGGGAAGAGAAAAATAAAGCAACAAAATGAAGAATAGGTCAGCATTCCTAATTTATTATATAATACACTAAACGTCCAGTCCACAAAGCGAGCTCAACATGTTGAACAAAGAATTTGAATCCAAATCCTATCTTGGCTCTTATAATAATAAAAAAAAAGGAGGTTCGCCTATGATTAAACGCTGTTTAAGAGTAATAACAAGAAACCTTGCTATAGTCTAACACGAGTGCTTAACTAAGCTGGAGAAAATTCTTGCATCACTGGTGTGCGGTCTGTATCAAGACTAATGCATACCTTCCGCATAAAAATATGCTCATGTTATTTGCAAATCCAACCCATATAACCTTAACAATCTTACCTCAGGCTTACCAAATACTTTGTAAATTAGCTGCCAAATAAGATCATAGGTCCGATCCTCCCATTATTTTACAAGAAAAAAAAGCCATAAAACCAAAAAATTCACAGAAAAACAGCAAGACTCATCAATCCAAGACAACAGACAAAAAGAATGCTAACAATGAAAAACATGCATAGCTTACATCTGATTCTTGTACAAGAAAAAACCATCATATCCAAAAAAAACACAGCATGGAAGCAAGATCCGGCAATCCACAACAACAAAACAGAAGAATGTCATCATGTTTTCTATCAAACCAATAAACAAGGATTCCATCATCATCGTTACATCTAATCCTCAAATAATTTTTAGAAAAACCCATCAAATCCGAAAAACTCACAGCATTACCACAAGATCCATCAATCCAGAACAAACACCTGCAATGTTAGCATGCATTGATCCAAACAAACATCAAATCGCACAAATCAAGAACAAATAACAAATCAAAGAAAACACCAATGATGGAAGAGAGAGAAAGAGTAGCAAAACAAGGCCGCACGCGAAGACGAGGGAGAGCAGCGAGGGCTCGAAGGAGCATTCCTTTGTCTCTTTTGCTCTGCAGCTCTGAAGCTTCTTTTATAAGTTTGAATGATGACGTCAGCAAATCGGGATTTGATATTGGTTATGATTTTTTTACCGTTGCTCACAAATGACACACTTAACAGGGATTTATATTTGGTTAATGACATCTTGAAGCGCATGCCATGTTTGGAAATAATGGCCCATTAGCTAATGCAAATTCTGGTTTTCTGGTGGAACCTATGAACCTTCACGGGCGATTCTGGTTTCATGTTTTATTTAATGATTGTGGTTTATTTATTTTATTTTATTTTATTTTTAAAAAAAGAAAGTAACCATTAGCTAATGCAAATTCACAGAGTTATCTTGCAACGTTGTAATTATATTTGCTTGCTGTAGATTATGGAAATATAAATGTTATTGGAGTTTGTTTGTGATAATTAAAGGATTAAAGACAGAGAATAAAAAATTATTTGTTTCAAATTTTTAATTTTTAATTTTTTCAAAATTATGATTGTTGTTTTAATTTAATATTTTCGGTGGAGACTCCGTAACCACAACCATATGAAGTTTTAACTTTTTTTCAATGTGTCACCACTAATATAAGTGAATTGTTCCTTAATACTATATCCGACAAGTGTTTAGTATTTGTCCATTTATTTAAGCGCTACTCATGATAGATGATCCAACTCTAACTTTTGTGCCTCAATTCAAAGCTGTCACACTTATGTGATCCAATTCTTAATAACTGTTATCATATTTTCCAATTTTTATTGCAGTGAGTTTATTAACTAAATAAAATTAATCATATATATATATATATATATATATATATATATATATATATATAATGGGCTCCGAGTTGGGAGGACATGTAAGTCTCTTGAATCGGAGACAATTTTGTTAAAATAAAAACAGATACAGGGATTACGGAGTAGACAAAGTAGATGATATAGTTGCAGAGTCCACTAGAAGTATTTGTGTGCGCATACATTATTAATTAAGATTTTTCCTTGTATGAAGCTTTTTTGAAAGCATGTGAACGAAATAGATCTGCCCACACATGAAGGAAAAAAATTGTCTATATAGATATGCCTGTAGACAGGCATATCTATAAAGGAAACAATGCCTAGACCGCAATGTAACATTTTGTTAGAACACGAGAATAATAAAGGAAAAAAAAATGGTTAACCACCTTGAAGATACGTCTGTATAGAGAAAATAAACACTTGACCAACAACACTACTCAATTGGATAAAAAAATACATACACTTAACAAAACTCTAAATAGTTGGGTAGAAAACCATAAACATACAGATAAACTCTTTTTTTATTATTATTAAAATACAGATAAACTCTTAAACAGTTGAATAGAACGATAAACAGCAGAACAGAAAGCATCGAGCTAAAGCAATTTGTGAGGGATCACTCTCAATCCATATGTTATAGGTTCCTTTCATGCAACTTCAGCAGACCTCAGAAACGGGGATCAGATTAAACTCCGTTACCCCTTACCCTTCACATTGTAGTAAAAAAGAATTTGTAGGATTAAATACTTGGTTTATTGCTTCGGTAATTTTAATTTAAAAGGGGTTCACAGCCACAAGCAAACCGCCATGGATCATACCGCCAGCATTCAAGTAGGTTCCTCAATCCTCGAACTCTTTACAGCAATTCGGCAATGCACTCAGGAGGCGCTGCAAAACTGACCAAACCAATCAATGAAAAATGATGAAATTAATGGTGATTTTCTCATGAAATAAATGAGATGTATATTGTGTCAACTTGCATGGAAGAACCTGCCTCGTATACCCTACTGTCCATTGTCAAGTTTCAGCTTATTAATTTCAGGAAGAGGTTCTTCCAAGGGCTTGGATGTTGAAGAGTTTGAATAACTGAGAACTTCAAAATCTCCGCCAATTGGTAGATGGTCACTGGGGTGTTGGTGGTTGGGCAGCCCGCCAATAACATCGGGTGATCCAGGTCCTGGAAGTTGGAGAAGGCTGATCGGTTTCAAGGAGTTGGTGTTTGATATAAATATGTAGTCCAGCGTCCCTGTGAAGCCAGTAGTGCAGTTTGTAAATGGAGGCTCTCCGCCATTATGCCCATAGAGACTATGCAGCTGAATAGTGGATGTTGATATCATGTACTCATAAACCTAAAATGACTGGAAAAAAGTTAGGACTCGGGAAGAAACGGGAATAGAAAGGAAAGAGTGATGCATATTATAGTTTAAACATAAAGCAGTAGTGATGCAAATTGATCAAATTATAATATGTGGAGAATCTAATGTGATGCATTAAGTAAGAAAGAAAAACCTACAAGTATAATTGCTATTTTTTGGTGCTTTCATGTGTTATGTATACCTCATCCTTTCTAGGGAGATCTTTCATTCAAATGTAGGTGTTGAGTGGAGAGAGAATATATGAAACTTTTCTATTATTAATTGCTTAAAATAATTTTTTTTTATTTTACAAATCACTCTCACACTCTTGCACTTTCTCTCACTATGCACTACTTCTCTCTCTTTTGATGCCTACACTCACTCACTCTCTTAACTTGCTCTCACTCGATTAGCTTGGTAGCTTAGTTGCTTGACATGGTTCCATTTATAAGGCAAGACACATATTTATAGGATGCTAGGTCGGTTGATAGAAGCCTCCAGACTCATGCTCTAAAGTGATGATATGTGAGCACATTCTAGATGCATAAGTCGGTGTGAACTTCAAGATCATTCTAGGAGGTGTTGCTCTTTATCACTCTCCCTTAGCACCGACTTACTCTAAATTGTTGATTTGCTGAATACTCTGAGTTGTGCACGTATATCTTCAAATTTCTTTGTGCCAACCCCCTTTGTAAAGATGCCAGCAATTTGGTCTTCTGTTGGCGTCAGCTTCATGTGGATCTCACCTTGTAGGACCTTCTCTCTTAAAAAGTGGTAGTGTACTTCTATATGCTTGGTCCTTGCATGAAATATAGGATTCTTTGCTAAACATACTGCTGATCGATTATCACAATGAAGTATTACCTGCTCAATTGGTTGGTGAAGATCCTTCAGCAATTGCATCAACCATATACTTTCTTGTGTTGCCATAGCTGCTACTCTATACTCAGCTTCTGTGGTGGAGAGGGATACAGTAGGCTGCCTCTTACTGCACCATGACACTTGGTCTCGATCCCAAACTGAAGATGTAACCTGTGGTCGATCGCCTCGTGTCACAATCTCCAGCGTAGTCAACGTCATAATATCCAGTTACTTGGCATCTTTCACCTTTACGGTATAAAATATTGTAGTCCATAGTTCCTTTCAAGTATCGAAGTATCCGCTGTACTGCTTCCAAGTGTGGCTTCTTTGGATTTTGCATATATCGACTTGCTACTCCAACTGCATATGCCAAGTCAGGTCTAGTAAGAGTTAGATAAATTAGACTACCTACCAGTTATCGATACATCCGTGTGTCTTCCAAGTCTTTTCCTTCTCCAGTACGAAGCTTGATGTTTGGCTCCATTGATGTAGATAGTGGCTTGCACTCCAGCATCCCGTATGTCTCCAAAAGATTCTTTGCATACTTTTGTTGACAGAGGAATATACCTTCATTTGTCTTCTCGACTTCGAGCCCTAGGAAATGCTTCAATTCTCCAAGCTCCTTCATCTGGAACCGAACTGAAAGATTGTCCTTCGTTTGCTGAATTTTTTCAGTAAGGTCTCCAGTTAAGACGAGATCGTCAACATACACCAGGACTATGGTCATCTTGCCTCCTGTGTGTTTGACGAATAGGCTCGAATCTGATGCTGCCAACTTGTAGCCACTTTGTACAAGAAATTCTGCGATTTTTCCGTACCATGCTCTTGGAGCTTGCTTCAAGCCATATAATGCCTTCTTGAGTTTGCATACATACTCTGGATGAGCCTTGCTGTCAAACCCTTGTAGTTGATCCATGTAGATGTCTCTATCAAGTTCTCCATATAGGAAGGCATTCTTCACATCTATCTGCCAAAGCTTTCATCCCTTGCTTGCAGCTAGTGCCAGTAGTACTCGCACCGTTGTTAGCTTTGCAACTGGGCTAAATGTTTCATCATAGTCCAGGCCATATTGTTGTGAGAACCCTCGTGCCACGAGTCGAGCCTTGTATCTCTCGACTGATCCATCTGCTCTAGTTTTCACCTTGTAGACCCATTTGCATAAGATTGGTTGTACTCCCACTGGTTTGGGTACCAAATCCCATGTCTGGTTTTGCTTGAGAGCTGTTATTTCCTCCTCCATTGCCTTCTTCCACTTGTCCTTTATTGCTTCTTGAAAAGTTGTTGGTTCTTCAACTTGATTTTCTATAATTAATGCAGCATTTGCATACATTGGGTTTGGTCGCCTCGTCCTAGATGATCTTCGTAGCAGTGGAGGTATTTCTTCAGGAAAATCTTCTTCCACTTCTTCATGAACTCCAGTCTTCCAGGGGCTCTTGATCTTTGACGACCTTGGAATTGTATCTTCTTCATTTGTTGTTGGAACTTCTTGAGCTTGGTCTTGTAACTGTTCTTTTACTATTGCCTCAGTCTCCTTTATATTTGGTTGAACTGAGTCTTCTGAAGGCCACCAAGCTAAAGCTTTATCAAAGACCGCATTCCTGGATGTGTATATGCGCCCAGATGTCGGATCACAGCATCTCCATCATTTTTTCTCATCATCGTAGCTGACAAAGATACATCGCACTGCCTACTTGTCGAACTTGGTACGAAGATGTTCTGGCACAAAAACATAGCACACACATCCAAAGACTTAAGTAACTTACTGTAGGTTTGATCTTCCATAGTCTTTGGAATGGAGAGAGAAAGCCCATCTTCTCCTATGGAAGCCGGTTGATGATGTGAGCTGCTGTTCTCATGCATTCGGCCCAAAATCTTCCTGGCACATTCTTGGCATGTAGCATGCTTCGGCATATTTCTGCAATATGCCGGTTCTTCCTTTCAGCTACACTATTTTGTTGTGGAGTGTTGGGACAAGTCAGTTGTCTTCGAATCTTTTGTTCCTTCAGATAGGCATTAAACTCTTGAGATAGATATTCTCTTCCATAGTCGGTACGAAGACATTATATCTTCTTGTTGAGCTCACTCTCCACATTCTCCTTGAACTCCTTGAACTTGAAGAATACTTCAGATTTTTCTTTCATGAAAAATACCCATACGTACCTCGAGAAGTCATCAATAAAGGTCACCATGTATTTGGCACCACTTATAGATGCTTGTTTGACTGGGGCAAATATGTCAGAGTGTACTAACTCCAAAGGCTCCTTAGCTCTAAATTTAGATTGCTGGAAGGGAAGTTGATGAGCCTTACCAAATTGACGCCCTAGCGCATACTGTATCAGTCTGTACTTCTATGTCGGACAGGCATTTGACCATAGACTTCTCGACCATCATCTTCTACTTTTAGTAGCTCACATGCCCCAGTCTTGCGTGCCTAGAGATCAGATGTCTCGTTCTACCGGGTCTTGTACACATAGGCTGATTCTGCAGACATCACATAAATAGACTCGAATTAGCGGCCCTCCATTACTAGTGTGCCTGGAGCCTGTAGATTGTGGTACACCTTAACTTCTTGTGGCCCAAATAACACAGTTTCCTTGTGCTGTCAGTTGTGAGACTGACAACAGGTTCTTCTTCATCCCTGGAATATGATAGACGTCTTGCAGCTTAATTTGATCTGGACTGAAGCGTGGAGAGATAAGTCTTACTGATGTGGGTGATGGGCAGCTTAGAATTGTTAGCTGTCACAATCACTTGCTTCCCCTTATACTTCTCAAGGCCTTCTAATTTCTTGATGTCACATGTCATGTGGTTGGAGCAACAAGAGTCGATGATCCAGTCGTTCTCACAATTGATCTTCTGCTTTGTTATTGTTGTCAGAGCTACCTCTTCTGTCTCTTCTTACTCCTCCACTTTGGTAGTGACTACTACAAATGCTGCTTCAACATCCCACTCTTCTTCACTATCGTACCTTAAATGACTGGTTCCTTGGAAGCTTCTTGAGATTGCTGCATTTCCTTAGTTTTTCTTTTTATGCCAACAGTCTCATGCATAGTGTCCTTTCTTTCCACAGTTATTGCAGCGATCATCTTTATTATTACCTCTCTTAGATGGACGGTTGTTATTGTGAGCTCTCCTAAATAGTTAGTCTTCTCCTTCAGTCTTCTTTGTTGATTGGGCTTGTTCTCCGGTGCGGGCTTCTGGCCTTTTCTCCGGTTGCTGAACAACGCCTCTTCTTCCTGCTTTAGCGAAACACCAGCCATCTGCTTCGCTAAAGCTTCCTGATTAGCGAGCATATTTTCTAACTCCAACAAGGTTGGTTGAATTGGCCAACCTCGAATGGCAGCCATAAACCCACTGTACTCAGGTTTAAGGCCATTGATAATTATCCTCCTCGTTCGCTACTCACTAATCTTTTCTTCAGGGGCAAGTTGAGCAATCTCGCTGCATAGTGATTTTACCTTGGTGAAGTACTGACTGATTGTCATACTTCTTTATAAGGTTGTCATGAGCTCACTTTCAAGTTATTGAAGGTGAGCATCATTCTTCTTGGAGAATAGTGCAGCGAGAGTATCCCATGCAATTTTTGGAGTAGCAGCATCTTTAATATACTCTAATAGCTCATCTTCTACAGCTATTCTAAGAACAAACATTGCCTTACCTGCCTTGATGTGCCACTTCCGCAGGGCCTCATCTTTTGACTTCTCTGCCGCCAGAGCCTTCTTCTCCTTGGATTTAGTGTCACCAGCAGCATCTGATGACATCGCTTCTTCAATAGCGACATCTGGTGGAGTCGTCTCGGACCCACCTACAACCTCCCATAAGTCCTGTCCTTGTAGATAGCACTCTATGTATGCCTTCCAATTTATATAATTATGATTATTTAACTTCTTCAAGCCACCAGTTATACCTGCTAGCTCCATAGCTGTGTCTGGGTCACCTGACGTATAGCAAGCCTCCTTGGCAGAATACCGGTACTTCACTTACTCTGACTGGCGAGCTTCAACACCGGTGAACTCCTGATACTATGCTCGAACACTATTCAGTAATTCCGGCAGAACCGACCCAACAACCTTGCTCTGATACAAGAAATGTTGAGTGGAGAGAGAATATATGAAACTTTTCTATTATTAATTGTTCAAAATAATTTTTTTTGTATTTTACAAATCACTTTCGCACTTTCTCTCACTATGCACTACTTCTCTCTCTTTTTATGCCTACACTCACTCACTCTCTTAACTTGCTCTCACTCAAGTAGCTTGGTAGCTTAGCTGCTTGACTTGGTTCCATTTACAAGGCAAGACACATTTATAGGATGCTAGGTCGGTTGATAGAATCCTCCAGACTCATGCTCTAGAGTGATGATATGTGAGCACGTTCTAGATGCATAAGTCGGTGTGAACTTCAAGATCATTCTAGGAGATGCTGCTCTTCATCAGTAGGAAAATCTAACAAATTTTTGCCTGAGTACTTCATCAATTATGCCAGGAATTAACTACTAATAAATGACTTCCAAGAGGTTGGGGCGTGCCACCTAGACACATAATCACCATTCTTGAGGTCAGTGACATGTATAGTGTTCCACTAAGTGAAAATGCAACTTATTATCTTTTCAGTTGAAACAGTGGGCAAGATTTTGAGGAAATAATTCCAAAATCTGTCGGTTAATGGCACTCTAAAGTTCAGTAAAATATTAGGCCTGGAAAGACTGGGATTTATCATAAGTTCATGCACAACAAGTGGGTCTTTTAAAAAAGTAATGATGCATTTTCAAAGAAAAGAAAATATTTATTAAAGAAGATAAATTAAGTGATTCACTATTTTTTCATAAGCAAAAGATGGGTGTAAATAGACAATAACAAGCCGAATATAGAAGGTTGAGCCTGAAACGGCAATCTGAACATTCAGAACATGAAAGTACATTTTGATAAGTAGTACAGTAGTGAGGTTTAGTTGGTGTAAACTATATAAAGCATTTAATGTATACACCTACTGGTTGATAGCTAAAAAGATAATTGATAAGTGCTAGTGTTAAAGTAATACGAAGTATTATTTTCTTACATGGAGCATTACTTTTCTCAGATTTTATCATTGAATGGTGTGCATTTGTGTCCTTTTGTGCATGTAGGGTTGTGGAGAAGAGTTAGACTAAAAGAAGCAAAATTAGGTCATGTTTGCCGTTGTTGAGGAGTTTTGAACCAAGTAAGGATCAAGGCACGGGTTCTAAACTTGTGAGTGTGTGCCAACCTTCATTGTGCTTAAATGGTTCTATGATTTGGAGGGACACAAAAACAGTCACATTCATAAAGTCTAGCCCATGTAACATTGAAGAACTTCGTCAATAAGGAGAAAAGAATCAAATGACATGATCTACCGTTGGTTGTGTGCCCAATTCAACGACTTTGATGAAGAACATGAAGTTGGGAACAATTTCAGCGCTAAATTACTGTAGCAATTTATTGTTCATTGCCCGCCAGAAATTCGATTTCTAGAGAATCCACACATGCGTGTGGAAATTCCACACGGCAGTATGGATGCCTGATTTCAACTTATTTAAAGCCGCGACTCAGATTTATTCGGGGACTTTTCAACCTATTTTTCTCCCAACTTCTTGAGAGTTTGCAACGAGGGTTTGGAGAGGATTTTGTGGAGATTTGGAGCGAGTCTACGGCATCAACATCGATGTCCTTTGGAAGATAGCTATTGGGGGAGCTTTCGTTGGCACCGATCCGACGAGGTGTGCTCTAGACTTGACAAGGAGCTTGGTGGAGAAGACGCAGCGGCCTCACAAGACCATCGCCACGCATCACAAGGGGGTTTTATTCATGTTTGCTATGCTTGTTGATTTATATACATTGATGATTTTGTATAGCTCCATGGATAGCTAAACCCCTCATGAGTATTCGGACTTGTAAACCCTAGAATGATATTGTTTCTATGACTTTTATTATGCTTTCTTAATTGATGAATTTAATTGAGTTCTAATCTTGCATGTGAATTGTATTGATTTTCCTTTAGGCGTGACACTAGGGTTGAGAATCGTCTAGGTTATCCTTTGAATGTGTGACAACTTCTATAGGATTAGACTACTCGAGATTGGAGAGGTAGCGAAACGTCCATTTCTCCTTCGGTGTGATTTTCCCTACCTCCGTGTTGCAAGAGTTCTTTGCGGTCGAATTAGAGTAAAGTGCTAGGAGATGAACTCCCCTGGGCTTAATTGCACGAGCAACAGAGTGAAGGGGTTGTAGTGATTCCTAGTGCTGGGGCTTAACTGAGACTAAAATTCTTTCGTCTGGACCAAAAGGTTAGAACTATACTTAGGGACAGGGTCTATCATTTGGAATTTCTAGAACACCAAGCAATTCCACGTAATGTGAGGCTTATGAGATGGACTCCCCTGGGGCTTAGTTGAGCGATCAACAGAGTGAAGGGTTGTAGTGAATCCTAGTGCCGGGGTATAGTGTTGGAACTAATCACGGTTGACCTTAGACTTGGGACCGTGTGCTTAAGAATTTCCACAACTCATTAGACATCAATTCGAAGGTATAATACTTGTTGGAAATATAGTCCCACATCAGTTGCGTTATAGAAGTGTAATGGGTTTATATATAGGTATATGGGTTGAGCCACTAAGTCTTGAGACTTTTTGGTGTAAGGCCCATAGGCTTATGTATAACCATATAGGGCCCACTAGTACAAAATACAAAATCTAACATGGTATCAGAGCAATATAGTGGAGCCCAATTAAAAAAAACCACAAGTGGTGTACAAATCCATGTGAGTAGGACCTCTGAGACACAAGTAGTGTACAAGTCCATGTGTGTAGGATCTCTGAGACACAGTAGTGTACAAATCCTAGTAAAAACAGACCTCTGGTGTACAAGTCTGAGCAAGTTCAAACTTGGAAAAAGAAAATAACCCAGTTGAACTTGAGGGAGGGTGTTGGAAATATAATCCCACATTATAGAAGTGTAATGGATTTATATATAGGTATATGGGTTGAGCCACTAAGTCTTGGGACTTTTTGGTGTAAGGCCCATAGGCTTAGGTATAACCCATATAGGGCCCACTAGTACAAAATACAAAATCTAACAATACTAGTCTTGCACTAGAAGGATTAATCCTAGGGGAGCTTTGTCCGGATACTCCATCTTTATAGTGATAACGCTTATTTCTGAACACTATTCCCTGTGGATATAACTACCCACTCACCAATATACTTTATTACTTCGACACCCCGTGCACTTTCGGGCACACTCGAAAGGATGGTTGTCAATAATGTTAGTCCACAACCCATCCTCGAGAATGTATATAACCAACACTCATAGGCATGCATGCATCCATCAGAGTAACCATTAAGGAAATCATCCGCTACATTATTAAAGACCAAACCAGAGTATCACTATAGTAACATCCAATAAAAGAGGATACTGAACAAACCTTATCCCCAGGGGTTGAGTTAAAATCACCAGCAATAATGACAGAGGGAGAGCAGCCATATTTATCTGATATGGCTTCCTTAAACTGAGCAACCCTCCGTATAAGATACTTCACTTGTGCAAGCTTAACATCAATTAATTCTGGATCCCTGGGGCAAAGCAAGCATGATGAAAGTAATTGCATCAACAATTGAAAAATAGAATTTAAAAGAAAAAACAGATAATTATTGCACATGGTGGAAGCTTTTTGCTAACAAAGAAAGCATAAGTCTTACAAAATGCCAATATATGGCAAATGTCATTAATAGGATGGGATGAAAGGAAGAGGAAGGTGAGTCACTGATCCCTTGTTTCAAATTTCAAAAGCATGATTCAAAGTTCAAACTAGTCATGTACCAATAAATGTGAGTGTTTGCCATGATGACCACATGATGAGAAGGATCATTAAGCTTGAACGCTGCTAGTAAACCCACACAGTCACGTGTAAGCCTAATACGTGGATCATTAAGATCTCCATGGTCACTATGATTGTCCTTGTCTGAAAATTCTGAAAGGAATCAAACCCAATGAATCAATAGCGAGACTCTAAATTCTCCATTGATTTGATATTAAGCAAAACTCAACTAGATGTGAAAACATAAAAAGGTAGTTACATCCTAGCAACGAAACAGAAATGAACCAACTGCTAGTAACACATGTTCAAGTTCCTGACAAATTTAAACAAACAAAAATATGAAATTATAAGATCGCAATGGCCAGAGCAATAAGAGATTGCAATTCCAAACTACTCATGCTGTTAGAGGTTTCTTATTACAGTCAAGATGGTAAATCAGTTGAGCTGTCTTTCAACTATGGATCACAAATATATATTATCTCTTTGCTTAACAGCTTCTCTCCCTTTGTTTGGCAGAGTTAATGCTGATGATTTATACCAGCTGCACATTGCAAGGAGAAAAATTATTACAGAATGGGCAAAACCATAAATGGGAATAGGCTCACCGCAATCATGCATCACCAGAGCCTAACAAATATATGAAATTGTGAACAATGAAGTATCTGGTTTTGAAGGGAAAACAGTCTTCATCCCAAAATAACTTACCTTAATTTCAAAATAGCTCAGATTAAGCCAACTCCTATGGTGCACTAAATCTCATCCTTGATCATGCTAGGGATCCTAGAATAGAAAAATTTATACGATTAGATTATTAAGGT
Organism: Dioscorea alata; assembly: GCA_020875875.1. NCBI lineage: Eukaryota > Viridiplantae > Streptophyta > Magnoliopsida > Dioscoreales > Dioscoreaceae > Dioscorea > Dioscorea alata. Next base: position 22,039,430 of record CM037014.1, on the reverse strand, counting down.
TGTTTCTCATGCATTATAAATCACCTACATGTGACTCCAACTCTTTCTTGGTCAGTAGACTTCAATTTGATCTGCTTGGCATCTGCCCCACAGCCATATCTGATTAACTAGGCACCTATCCATTCCACCCTTCAAAAATCACCAAATCAGCACTCCTCCCCACCAAAGTGTCTTTATATCTTACTTTCATTTTATCAGCTTTCTAAGGTTAGAAGAGTTCTTTCTCCTTTCGTCTTTACAAAACTAAATGCAGGCACCACGGCACCAATATGGTCTCCTACAAACACCAAACATCAATCAATCATCCATGCAACAGGCAACATTAAGGCTAATAGAAGACTTTTGATAAAAGGTTGGCACTCACTCTCCTAGTCCTGCCTACAGGAAAAGCCTCATCCAAATTTGAGGTCCAAAAGGAACTGCTCCAACATGCTGGTAAATAACAGCTTTATAATGTATGACTAACATAAGGGTAAATAGAATCTCTAACCAAAAGAAGAAAATTTTATAACAGGTTGATTTTCACTTATGGTTAGTTGATAGAACAACATGACATAAGGTTTCACAGAAAATTAGAGCAACCATGGAAGAGGAATACTACTAGTCCTGCAGTTGCCAATAACTGCAGAGTACCTCTTTCTGATGTGTCCGTTGACTCCAAGTTCAAAGAGTTTGCAAGATCGTTGTAATATATTTCCTCCATGGAGACCAATTTGGCACTGGAGGAAGTCACAACCAGGACATGCATTATATACTGAGCCACAATGAAATATAAGTAAACAAAAACATCTATAGAACAGTGTGCACGAAAGAGAGAATTGCCCCATATCTAAAGTAAAACTTCCTATAAAAAGAGTGATCACAGATTTAAAATAGTGAAGGTGCACTGTGGCATTCCTGTTAGATGAAATTGAATAAGTTATTAAGGGAGAAATTAACATGCTGGCTCCTATTTTACGAACATATAATACTAGAAAAAATCCTTCAGGTTTGCAAAAGTATAATAATAATGGGCAGAAATCTTTTAGCATACCAATTAGGCTTGTAGAAAATTCCACATCCATCACGTTTTTGCCCATTCCTCTGAATATAAATGCCTGAATATCCAGTGCTCTCCAAGTTGCTTTTGTAGAAGCTGTCATATTCATCTAACTCCTGAAAAATGTGGAAGAGAAATCTCCCATATCAGATATATGCAGAAACTCACAGACACTCTTCAAGTCTAGAAGGAAAAGGTAACAAACTAAAGTAAGGACGATACACAATTTAAGTTAGCAATAGTGAAACATGAGTAGGAGTTGAGAGTCATTAACAAAGATCATCCTGGTATGAATTTACACAAGCAGAGCATGCTCAAGTTTCATTTTCATAGACAATGGAACTTAATCAATGCCCAGCCATGTATGCTGATTCAGTTGTGCCCCTGGATTTTAAGATGCCTATGCAAGTATGGTATTGCTAACTATATCTATTGTGCAGGCAGATCTATAAAAAGAGAAGACCAAATTAGAAACTGATTTCATTTCTGATCACTGAATTGAGAGAGTCCAGATAATGAAAAAGAAGACAGCTATATCTATAATTCAGTTGAAAGTTAAACACCTATAGATACTGCATGAAAAAATTAAACATCATAACAAGCAAGACTTATGAATATTATACTGAAATACCAACCACATGATCCACAATGCTCCCCTAGATATTAACTATTAATGGGAGAAGATATAAATGAGGGGGAAAACATGTTAGTTCCTTCCAGTAAATGGAAAATCTGCTGATCACGGAGAGAAACATTGCACCATTCGACCTGTATGCAGAGGAAATCAGCATTAAAGCTCTTCAAGGCAGTCAAGATCGCTTGTGAACGAACTTTCCACCTATGACACAACCCAAATGAGTCAATTTGACTGAGAAGAAAAGCATAGCAGAGAGAAATTAATAATGTAAAAGAAATATATTACAAGAATTTTTGCCAAACTAGTTCTTTTCCAGAGATAAAATTCCAAACATTATGAAAATAAAGCCTCATAAATTCAATGCACTCTATGATCAGTATTTCTTGGCTCATATAATTAAATTAAATAAGAATTGTAAAGCATGGAATAAGGGAAAAATCACGTTCTAAGAATTTCTTAAATCATTCAGCACATTTTGTTTGCCGAGGCAAAGATCTCAAACATCCAGGCATAAATTACAAATCTATGATTTTATCCAAGGTGCCCTGATTCTGATACAGACAGTTTCCATTCTTCAATATGTATAATCATGCATTAATTATGTTATGTTACAGCTATGTTCCTTAAGCCAAGTTCACAGAGAAAGACATGAGAAAACAAAGTGAGTTCACAGAGAGGCACCCGAGCCATTGATCATATAAAGGAAAATTAGAGTCTTATAATTTACATTAGAAGTCCATGTGTGAGAAAGACTAAATCAGTCTTAATCAAAATGCTAAGTCCAAAAGAACATCGAGCAAGAAAGATAATAGAGATATTGATGTCCTAACAATGATGGTGAAAAAGGATATACAATGAATAAATTGGTCCACAAGGCTCCTGCTATCATGGGTTATGTGAAGAAACACTATTTTCTCACCTCCCATGATGACAAATAGTATGTTGAAATAATTTTGTTTGAGTAATAAACAAAAATGTGAATTAATTTGACCTAAGTCCTATTCTAAAATGGCAGTTCCATCATAGAAAAACTACGAATGAAGTAACAAACAAATATGTACACTTCTTACATGATTCCAGATAAAACAGGAGACAAGACAATGGTTATTAAATTATTTCTACAAAATAGTTCACACAGAACTCAACAAATGTCATAACATGTCATGAGCCATAATACAATTCTTGCTTGCACATTAAAAGAGTAAAGAGAAATTTTGAGCTTTAAGTGTGACCAAGTAGAATTCAATCAAAAAGTAATCCAACTTAAGTCACCAAGGTATTTACTTGAGACAAGAAGATGGAGAGCCTGGAAAATTGGAGCTCTTCACATATACCTGCAATAAAATGGTGGAAATTTTCAACACATGCCAATCAAGCTATATGATAAAGAAAAAGATCACAAAATCCTTGGACCATGTGATCACCTGATCTAGACATTAACACATAAATCTGTAGCATGAATTAGTATTGCAAGAGCAAATATCAACTCATCAATGCCATTTTGTTAATCAAAATCTCAATTATTCAAAGAATAAATTCCTGTCCCATATGTGCCACTCCACTGTATAATACCTTACCAGCCTTCAAGAATATTTTGAGACTGCTAAGAAAAAAAATTGTTCACAAAGATAAGCCAGTGGCATTAATCCCCACTATAAGGCTCACTTCCCAAAAAAAATCTTCATGGTCATCCCAAGCCTACCCTAATGTATCATTCTCTGCTCCCCCCAACCCGTGGAATCGTGTGATTCAGATCATGCTATGTTTAAGTTCTGGGAATGCCAGGAATGGGAATTATTTCGATGAAATTAACTTTCCAGACTTTTATATAAAACAGAAAAATGGGAGAAATTAAGACTAAAATGAGTTAGATTTCAAAGAAATAAAAACAAAAAAGAACTTCACCTAATTTCTTATCAATTTGACTTTGAAGGTTGAGTCTTTAATTTACAAAGTTAGTTTCTCTTCTGAACTGAGTCTGATAAATTTGTTTATATTTTATGAAGTTTTTAGATAACATACATAGGATATACTATTGATGATCCCAAAAATATTTTGGACCATACTGCGACCCGAAACATCGTACCAATCAAGCCTACCCTTTCGTACCACAAAATTTCTAAGCTATGTACCATGTTCCCATTTTCGCATCGCATACCGAAGCATACCCTGTACCATGTAACTATGGGCCAAACCTTACATTTTGTTTCTTAACTAATCTGCTTTTAATTACTTCTTAGACTTCTGACTATTAGGTAGCAAATAACATCATAAATAACTCAACATTCACATCCCTACTAAAATTTGCTATGCTTCAAACGGAATATATCTATATATATATATATATATATATATATTTATATGTATAGACAGTGTCCAGAAACAGAAATATTTACATCCCAACTGAATTGTACTCTGCCTCAAACTGGAAAAAAGAAACATCATTTCCCAAACACTAAAACATGCAGCGTGGTTTGTTAGTTGCTACCAGAAGGTTGAACTAAACTACACTAACAATCATGGACTCCATGAAAAAAACCATTTTAGGACCCTTACCATTGATATTAATCAATTCAGTACATAGGACTTTCTTCAAAGATTTATGTTTAAAATTTAAAATTTTGTTCACCGTACAGGAACCAAACCTATACAATGTGCTTTAACTACATCTAATAATAGGGACCAAAATAAGGCAGTTTCTGTTCATGTCTACAATATCTACTTAATAAATAGCAATAAGATCAGTAACAAGCATGATTAAATATGGACACCAAACAGATTAGCCAATTAAAAGTTAAGGATGGATCTACATACCTGCGCTAAAATATTATATGAGACAAGACGGAATTTGTAACCTGGAATATCATTTCAGCATGTTAACCATTTAATGACATGTAAATATTTTAGAAAAGATACTAACATAGAATATATAGCACTATATATAAATAGCGTGGCATGGGCACCTAAAACCTCACACAACTGTAGATGAACACACAATGCAAAATAACCACTTTCTTTTTCTTAAATGTGTATCATTTGTTCACATGTTCTGTGGTAATTAAGAAAATATTTTTTCTCTTTAACCTGTGACACCAATTTCATTTGAATAGGTGAATGCGATTTTTCAGACTGAACTCAGATGCATTTTACATACATCTTGTGATGTCCCCTCCATCTTCCAGAGAAATGAACTTAGGGGAAATTTGTCTTGATGATCCACTCATTTTGCTCTTACACACCACACTGCAAATGAAAGTAAAACTACAATAGATTATTAATGGAAGCAAGTTGTAACTCCACTTTTGTTGTGCATCTGCAATGATAGATGCTAGGAAAAGCAAAATGAAGCAATAGCATCAATAACACACAAATATTTAAGAACAGAATTAAACTCATGTGGTAAGTTTTTTGGGGAAACATCTCAACTAAAGAAGTAAAACAATCCGCACTTGTACTTTTTAAGAAAATATAATGAAACAAAAAAGAAGCTCAGAACCCCACAATCGAAGATAAGACTATTCTATGTTCTTATGCCACCTAACAGACTGAAATAAGAATATTAACAGAAAAGTAGGAGCATTTATTACCGTGAATCAGAGTGACCAAGTAAATAATTAAAAGATGTTTTTGCATCCTCCGTTCCTTTTTATCTATCGTGGTTAACCAAATCTCACGTACCAAAAAACTTAGTTATTTTACAGAATTTTGTAAAAAATTAATTATCTTTCCAAAATTACCCCTAACTTATATCTTTAAATTTCTCTCTCAAATTTGATTCCAACAAGAGAGTTGAATAGAGTATTAAGGGTAATTTTGGCAAAAAAATAATAAATGCTTCTTGATGTTAGAAAATGACAAATAAAAAGGAACATGGATTTGTGACCATGCTAAAAAGGAACGGAGAGAGTAATTTCAAGTGGCTTTTAAAATGCACACTGATTTCAATCCAAAAGGCAAAGGTAGTGGATCATGATCCAAACAAAGACTAGGGAGATCCAGTCCAAGAGAAACAGCGATCCATACCTTTGTAAAGGAACTCATTATAAGTCAGGCTTTCCTTTATGTTTATTTTACTCCATGTCATTTCAAACTTTAAAAACAAGACACAATGTCTACAAATTTCTAAATTTTAAATCTCAAACTTCATGATAAAAAAAATTTCTGCTTAAGAAAGCTTCAACTGGTGTAGATAAAAGTAAAGGAACAAAATGAAGAATAGGCCAGCATGCCTAATTTATTATATAATACACATAAACATCCAGTCGGCAAAGCAAGCTCAACATGTTGAGTAAAGATATTGAATCCAAATCCCATCTTGGCTCATATATTAAAAAAAACAGAGGTTCGCCTATGACTAAACACTTTTAAGAGCAATAACAAAGAAACCTTGCTATAAAATAAAGCAACAAAATGAAGAATAGGCCAGCATGCCTGATCTATTATATAATGAACAACATGTTGAGTAAAGATATTGAATCCAGATCCTATCTTGGCTCATTTATTAAAAAAAAACAGAGGTTCACCTATGACTAAACACTGTTAGAGCAATAACAAAGAAACCTTGCTATAGTCTAACGCAAGTGCTTAACTAAGCTGGAGAAAACTCTTGCATTACTGGTGTGTGGTCTGTATCAAGACTAATGCATACCTTTCAGATAACAATATGCTCATTTTATTTGCAAATACAACTAGTATAATCTTAACAATCTTATCTCAGACTTGCCAAAGATTTTGTTAATTAACAATCAAATAAGGTCATAGTTCCGATACTCCCGTTATTTTACAAGAAAAAAGAACCATAAACTTCAAAAATATCACAGAATAACAGCAAGGTTCATCAATCCAAGACAACAGACAAAAAGAATGGTAACAATGAAAAACATGCATCACTTACCTCTGATTCTTGTACAAGAAAAAACCATCATATCCGAGAAAAACACAGCATGGAAGCAAGATCCGGCAACCGACAACAGCAACAACAACAACAACAAAAGAAAAATGTCAACAGTGAACATCATGCTTTCAATCAAACCAATAAACAACCAATCTTATCCTCTGATAATTTCTAGTAAAACCGATCAAATCCGAAAAACTCACAGCATTACAACAAGATCCATCAATCCGAAACAAACACGAGCAAGCAATGTTAGCATGCATCGATCCAATTCAAGAGCCAATCAATCCAAACAAACGTCAACAAGCAACAAATCAAAGAAAATCAAAGAGTAGCAAACCAGGGCTGCGGCGCTGAGACGCGAAGACGAGGGAGAGCGGTGAGGGATCGAAGGAGCATTCCTTTCTTCTCTCTTGCTCTGCGGGTCTGCGCTTTGAGCTTCTTTTATAGGGTTGAGCGATGACGTCAGCGAACCGAGATCGGATATTGGTTATGATTTTCTGACCGTTGGTTCACAAATAACGCACTTGAGTGTGATTTTATATTTGGTAACCGTCTTGAAGCAGCGCATGTCATGTTTGGTTGGATCCATTAGATAATGCAAATCCAATGAGTTGCCCTGCAATTATATGTGTTTGCTGTAAATAATTATGGAAATATAAATGTTATTGGAGTTTGTTTGTGGTATTAATAAAGGATTAAGGAAAGACAATGTAGAATTTTTTTTTTTTTTAATAAAGAATGTAGAATGTTTGTTTTAAATTTTGACTTTTCAGAAAAATTATTATCATAGTTTAAATTTTACTTTTTGGTTGAGGACACAGTATACAGAATCAAACGAAGTCTTAACCGGATCATAGTGCTTAGTATTTGTCTTTGTGTTTTTTAGATGTATCATGTATGGATGATCCAACTCCAACTTTCAATTTTTTAAGTGCCTCTAGTGGCCTGTCCACTGCAAGTCACATGTAGTCACGCTCTTAGTAACACAATTCTTTTTTTATTATTATTATTGTTATTATTACAATAGTTTATTTATTTTTATAAAAATAATCATTTTTACTGATATTTTAAAAAATAATTAAATAAAATTAATCTCATGAATTGGAGTGCAAACTAAGTAGATGATTTGTCAACTGCATAAGCATGTAAACAATAGGATAAACAGTATTTAGAACTCTTTTCGTTGCGCGACAACGGGTTAAGTGAGTGTTGTTTGGTTTATAAAAAATATTGGAGGTGTGCAAATCAAGTTGAACGATTCCAATTGATTGGATTACTATTGCAATAATAATTGGACTGACGAAATAAAAGTATTGTCTATCCCGAATTTTTTTCTACTGTATAACTATTTATAATATTTGTTACCTTCACTTTTCTTGTAACACTATTATTTATACTATTATATTATTACTGTATAAATATTGTTGATATGAATAGATGATTGGAAGTTTTGGATTTGAATCCAATGACTATTGACTGCTAAAAGACATCCGTAAAATACTTATTTGCGATCTTTCTTAGTTGAGAAACACACAAATAAAATAAAATTGTGATATTAATTAATGAATAGTATTATATATATGCACACAATACTAAATTTATTAAATAAATTATTTTATTTTCTAAAAACATCAAGGACCGAGAATAATGTGGCCATTTTAGTAAAAAAAAAGTTTGAAATAAAAATTTCACCAATATTTAGCTTTTTTTTCTTTTTTTTTTTTCGGGGAAGTACCCAAAAGTCCCCATGAAGATTCGTTATTCCAGAAAAATCCCTGTAAGTTTGCATTTTCCTGCAGGGTCCCTCCTTTTTGAAATATTTCTTTTTGAGTCCAAACCACGTTGACGGTGTGAAGTTTAGGGTTAAGTTCGATAGGAAATGACCATAATGCCCTTGTAAAATCCAGTCATCATTACGTGTGTGAAATGACAAATTTGCCCAGCTTTTTCTTTGGAAACTCGCGAGGGCCAACGAGGCCTTGGGATGCGCGCACGAAACCCTACGAGCGAACGGGCGCAACCCTAAAATATTATACACAGAAACCAATATTATACACAGGAAAGCCAATATTATACACAGGAAACACGAATATTATACACATAAAAGTAATAATATAACACACCAAATTATTCACATAAAGTAATAATATATTTTATGGACGTATTTACATTAAATGAGATTTGACATAAAGTTACTTTTTACTTTTTGGTACATGGGCATTTATGTAATTTCCACCCGTATTAAATGATGGAAGTAACACCGGGGACGAAATTGAATTTGCTTTTAAAAAGGAGGGATTTAAAGAGAAATCAAAATGTCAGAGGGACTGCAGTGGAAGTTTGAAACTTTTCAGGGACTTTTAAGTAATTTTCCCTTTTTTTTTTTTCATCAGCTAAAATTGTACATTTGAAATGATAGTGGTCGAAAACAAATGTATTTCAATAGATTGGTAAAGTAAAATTTAAAATTAGTTAGATGAACATATAATTTGACACATATAATTTTTTATAAATTTGACACTTAGAAGGAGTATCATATTTTATAAGTTTAATTTATCCAATAAACTATCTCATTAGCTTCCTCTTGTTGACAAAGAAAATTAGCGCCAACAGCCGCTAGGTCAATTGGCACCGGGTCTCTTGCATAGCCCGTTTGTTTTGGGGAGGACCCGAGATCGAACCCTTGTCCGCGCAAGGTGAGGGCACGAAGCGTGGTTGAGCTTGCCGAGACGCTCCCCGCACGTGCACGTCCCTGAGGTTCCGGTGCTTGTCACCTTTTTCAACAACGTTTCTAAACACTTAATATCTAAACTAACAAAAGAAAAGCAATCCATGATAAACCACTTCACCATCACAAGCCCTTGCGTTTCCATGGATATCAACCCCGGACCTTGATCCAGCTCCAATGGATCACAGTTCTATAACCCACAGATAACTGAGTTAACCCGACAATTTAATAAAAGCAGAGCCCATTGATAAGTATTAAAAAAAAAAAAAATCCCACAGATCCCTTCCGAAATTAAAGAAGAATTTCAACTTTCATAGCCAATTGACTATTACTAATGATCATTTTATATAAAAAGAAAAAGAAAATTGCTTTCTTTTGGCCTTTCAGAGTTCATCATTGTTGACACGTCTCTATAAAAACAATGTTTTTCTACATCCTTATATAAAAAAAAATTATTCACTTTGTGTATTTTTCTATTAAAAATTAACTTACTTTTCTTTAATTAAAATATAAATTATTTTATTATTTTTTATACTTATATATATATATATACAACCCCTTCCTAACACAGTGAAATATTACTTGGATGATGAATAGACAAATTTCTTTGTCAGTAATACTCTTGTATTATTGTACAAAACATTGAAAAAACTATAACATTACTATTCATTTAATATCTCTACCCGAAGATATTGTGTCCCTTTCCTCCAAAGTTATATAGCAAAGACAATTTATTAGTTCGGTTTAATTACTAAAAATCTTCTGGGTGTACATAATAAGACTCTAATTGCCCTATAAAATGTTTAACATAGTTAATAAATTTACAGGGGTTAATAAACCACTATAATTAATGTGCTATCATACCTCGGTAACCCTTTTGCAAGGCGCAGCTTCTCACTTTTGTCAAATATATATATATTGGAAGATAGAAATTTTATTTTTCACTTTATATATATATATATATATATATATATATATATATATATATATATATATATATATATATTATTGGATCAAAACCAACTTGGCCGGATTCAATCTCCGAGTCAGACCTGGTCAATGAAAACCGCAGAAGTTATTCAGCTTAATTGTTCAGATAGGTGTTTAACAAATCTGGCTCAATTCAATCTCCGAGTCACCGGTTCATTTGACAACTAGGCTTGTCTCTTACTATATATCAGCGTTTTCTTAAAGCTGGCACAAACTGCAAAACATCATAGCTGATATTTCCATTTCCACAATTACAAGGGACGAAAACATTATAGCTGATAGCTGATAGCTGATAGCTGATAGCTGATGAGCTTGCTTCCTATGGAAGACTAAACCTAACTCTTTCTCTCTTTTCTAGAGGTCTTGATAGACCATTTTAGTTGGAAGAGTTTTGTGCAACCCACAAGCTCTTTTTTTTAATTTGCAGACTATCTTGTATGCTCTTTTCTTTGTTTTTAGCTTCTAGCTCTTTTGCCCAGAAAAAAAAAAAAACTGCAAAACATTACTTTCCCTAACCACATGAATACTAAGATAATAATTTTTTTTAAGATAAACCAAGATCATTCACATTCCACTTAAGAATCTAACAAATATAAAAGACACAATAAAATAATTAAATATTTTTATATAGACATTATTAAAGTCAAGCCCAATATTCATGACGACATTGACTAGGTACGACTCACTGTGCATTCTCAGCCGTCAATTCATTTGCTACATCGTGACTGTAAAATATCACGCAGGAACATCCTAGCTTAAGATGAACCAGCCATCACAGCCAATGGTAGCCCAAAGTCGCCATCGATCATCGTGCCAATGAACATGACCGAAGCTGCCTCGCGGCTTATAATGGTCCAGTTCTCGTCGGTGGTCTAGTGGGTTGGGCCCACCAGACGTATATAATACCTCGCGGAGCAATCATTTGCTATATGGTGACCAACCGGGTTGGTGCACTTATAGCTATGTTATTTCCGGGCAATCACGACGCCACCAAAACCTATGATTTAACTCGATTGGAATGTTATTAATTTATGATGTTTATTTCTCTCCAAACAAATATTATGTATTAAATTGCTGATCTCTTCATGATATTTATAGAATATATTTGGCATTTCTTTGATTAATAAGATTGTGATTTACGAATTTTGTATACTGTTAAAAAATAAAAAAAATTGAGTGAGTTAGGACGTCAGTCATCAACTGACGCTGCATGGCAATGAACCAAAAGGGACACGTAAGTGGGACCATTAAGACGTGGCCTTCCACATTAACAAGGTAAGCATTACGTACAATCAAAAGCATGGCCACATTCTAAAGCATCTTATCATCTCATGGTGCATTGAATGCTCTCGGCCGCCAACTATAACATTAAAAAGTAAATATTCACAGCTCAGTACTCGAAAAATAGCCCCATAAAATTGACCCAATTTATGCCCACTCTTAATCAAAGCAAACAATTAGAGTGATTCTAATGAAAAAAAAAAAGCAAGTGATTAAATTATATATATATTTCTAAAATATATAATAAGAAACAAATCTTTCAATGATAAAAATGATACAATACTATAATAGAAATGGTTTTTTAGTTACTATGTAAGCTTGGGAGGTTGGGTAGGTGAAAAGTAAGAATATATAAAGAGAGGGACGCAGAGACCGAAGGAGGCGGAGGAGGTAAGGAATCAGTGTCGGCTCGCTGCTCCACAAGAAAAGTGCTCTTTTTTATACTTTTTAATAAATTATATTTTGGAAAAGCAATGGCTTTCCTTGATGGCATATGGAATGAGAAATGTTAGAACATTGTTTGCATTTTTTTTATTAGATTATTATAAGTGAGAATAAGAGCAAAGTGGTGATTGGATTGGGAGTGGCTCTGATTACCAGCGGGAAAGAGCTTCGGTGAAGCAAGTCTGTGGAAGTTCAGGTTTTTTATTTATTTTATTTATTTAAGTTCTTGTTTGTTGATTTGTTTTGTGTTTCTTTTAATGTGTTTGATTTGTATTATTATTATTATTTTTTTTGGGGGGGGGGGGGGATGAATTTTGAGTGTCTAGGGGAAAAAATGTTGTTTATGGTGAATTTGGTAATGTTTGAGTTTGTTTTGATTCTGAACAAAAACGATGGATCTGAACATTTGCATTGCCACCTTTGTTATTTATATATTTTTATTCCGTTTTCTATTAAAAGATCTGTTTTTGGGTATTGGCCTTAAAAAGCATTTGGTCATTTGATGAATTTTTACTAGTGTTTTTCGATTTTCACGGCCGACATACATAGATTGGCGAACAATAATTAGTAAAGGAGCTATTTTTATTTTCTAAGACCAGATGAAATGATTTTTTTAAAATTATCTTATTGTATTTATATAATGAATTCAATCACAAACTGATTGTAAATGAGTTATAGTAGATCCAAGCGATGCTCAAGCAAGAATTAGTAAAGGAGCTATTTCTTTTGGTGGCAATATTTATTGGATTTCATTTTCTTGTGTGTGTGTGTGTGTGTTGTATGCAGTACTTGATGTGATCCTGAGTTTCCCTTTCAATCTTGCAGAAGATGGTGTTTGCTCAATGCTACACATTGATTTATTGTATTATCTCTTCGCTGATATTGCTCAGAGTGGAATCCTATTTTGTTGGAATCACTTATGTTGAAAGTGCAGTAGCCAAAGGAGCTGGTGTGGTTCATTTACATTTTTCCTTTCTTCTTATTTTTTGAGTTTATTTCTTGAATAAATTTCATATGATTTGCCTTGTACTCTCCTACTCTTCTCTAGCTGATTGGATTTCAGTTTCCAATAATGCTTAATATATCTACTTAAACGTGATTGCAGTTTGTTTGGATGGGAGCCCCCCGGCGTATCATCTATCCCCGGGTTTTGGTTCAGGGGTCAATAATTGGTTGGTTCAGATTGAGGTATGAGCTTTGCTTTTATCTTTCCCGCATGATATGTTGTCACTTGAAGTCTTCACTGTCTTAGCATTTGTGAGACCTTATTTACTATTAGGAGAATTAGGATGTCTAAGTTCGGTTATGCTTTGAGTTGTGATATTCTCATTGTTCTGGGCCTTAATGAGTTCTTCATCGTCCCGTTATCTGTGGGCATTGCGCAGAGTAAGCATTCAATTGATTGAAAATAATGTCTCTAGATTTCTGATGCTGTGGTATATATGTACATCCATTTCTCTGTTCTGAGTGTGAATTTTGATATTCCTGCTGAGTGCTGTGGCTCTTCTATCATAGATATTTGAGCAGTATGGTGAATAGATGGAGTTGGCTTTGTTTGAGAATGATGCTGTCTTGTGCTAACTTCCAAGTATACTTGAAAATTTTGCCCTTTTAGTGTTCAAATCAAATAGTTTCTCTTCATGAACTCTGCATAGCACTCATATTCTTGAGCTGCTAACTCCTTGTGATGTCATGGTACTTCATTAACAATTGGATGGGTTTCTTAAACAATAAACAACAGATGTTTAACTAATCTCTCTCTCTCTCTCTCTATATATATATATATATATATATATATGGATAAACTGTGGGTTGAACTAGTCTTTCTTAGCATTCTATTTCCTTTTCAGGGTGGTGGATGGTGCAATAATGTCACTACCTGTCTTGCTCGCAAAAATACCCGCCTGGGCTCGTCCAAGGCAATGGTGAAGCAGCTAGCATTTTCTGGGATTTTTAGCAACAAACAAAATGCCAATCCAGGTAGGGCAATTCTCAATTCTTTTCTCAAACATTATCATAGTCAATCCTATTGCTCATGTACGAAATTTCTATGCTGAGAATAGTTAGCTGATAGATCATTTTCAAGTAAAAAACAATATATCGGAACTACTACTGTAAAACTGACTATTAACTACTTTGACAAGTATCATATTTTTTTCCTTTGAAAAGATTAGGTAGTAGGAAATCCCTGCAAGTTGTTGAATGTTGAGTACTAATTCGATACATGTGAGAAGATAAGCATGCACTTGTTCCAAAATTTGGTCATGCCTTGTGCTAGTATGTTAATAGGATAGAAAGTAAAACTTCACTACCATATGATTAATTCTGGCTGAGAATCTGAGAATTTGCAGGAAAGCAATTAGGAAACAAATTTGGTTATTTGACCTGGTTTGGCTCTGATTACAGATTTCTATAATTGGAACAAGGTCAAGGTTCGCTACTGTGACGGTTCATCATTTACAGGAGATGTTGAGAGAGTAGATCCTGTGAGTAAAACCTGCTCTTATATCTCCATTGCTGTCCTTTGAAAGTTTCTATGATTCCGCTTTGTAAATCTCTTAGCTAGACATTAAAATTCTGAGAATTTCAGCACATTACTTTTTATGTGTGCATATGATTAGGCTACAAATCTTCACTACAGAGGAGCCAGGGTATTTCAGGCTGTAATGGATGATCTACTTGCAAAAGGGATGAACAAAGCACAGAATGTATGCATTCTTTAATGATTTCTTGTTAAATTTTCTATGCTAAATTGCCTTGATAACATTAAGTTGGCCACAGGCTCTACTATCTGGCTGTTCAGCTGGTGGGTTAACATCCATACTTCATTGTGATAAGTTTCGTGCCCTTGTTCCTGCTGGAGCTCGAATTAGATGTCTTTCAGATGCCGGGTTCTTTATCAATGCGTAAGCATACAGTTTATTTCAGTATCTTTCTCACCTTTGTAACATCTATAATGATTTGAAAATTCTAGTCATTCCTTGCCAAATTGAAAACTAAGGTACTATGTCTACAACAGGAAGGATATCACTGGAGCCGAACACATCAAAGCTTTCTACGATGATGTGGTGACAACACATGTATGTGGTTGATTGCTTAAAATGCTTATGAAAAATTCAGTTCGGTCACATAGTTGGCATTCATTTCTTGTTCGTTTGTTGAGTTATATTCCCTTCCGCCATTCTCAACTGTTCTCGGATCTCCTGTAGGGATCAAGTAAAAATTTGCCTTCTTGTTCATCGCCATTATCATCCCCTGGAAAGGTGTGTTTCTCTTGGATTTAACTCACGGCACCTTGTTACCGTACCATACTAACACACTTAAATCAAAATGCAGTGTTTTTTTCCTCAGTACGTGGTACCTCAAGTAAGCACCCCGCTGTTCTTACTAAATGCAGCTTATGATTCATGGCAGGTGTGACTTTCTCACCAATCTATTAATTTGTCCGTTAATTTATTTTTTAAGATTTTTATGCAACTCAATTTCTTTGTTGGTATGAATGATGTGAATGAGAAGGTCTTCAGTTGACTGAGTCCATTACGTTTTGACATAAAAGCCTGTTGTTAGATATTGTCTTCCATTTCTCTTAATGTTTTAGAATGGTGCTTTGCAGGTAAAGAACATTTTGGCACCAGGTGTTGCCGATCCTCATGGTACCTGGCATGATTGCAAGCTTGATATTAAGCAGTGTTCCAGTGTCCAACTGACGACCATGCAAGGTCAATCCACATTATGTTATTTATTAGACATGACTCATCCTGCTGAAAAGCAATTTTCTATATTTTTCTCCATCATCTTGACTAAATTTTTTGTTGATAATGGATTGCATGGGTAGCTGATACTTCATACTTAACAATTGTATCTTGCATGAACTCGGCATAATAATATTCATTGATGACAGATTTCAGGACAGAGTTTCTAAGTGCACTAGCTGCATCTGCCGGCTCTTCTACCAGGGGTTTGTTCATAAACTCATGTTACGCTCATTGCCAATCGGAGACTCAAGAGACATGGTTAAGATCCGATTCTCCAGTGCTTGCAGATACGGTAAGTACTATGATCAGCTACTGGAACTGCTGCCCATTTTCTAGTCTGTTAATACTCTTGCTTGAAATCTTATCTGCTGATTTATGCTTTATTCTACAGACAATTGCAAAGGCAATTGGAGACTGGTATTTCGATCGGCGGCCCTTCAAGAAAATCGACTGTCCTTACCCTTGTGATAAAACCTGTCACAACCGCATCTTTGAAGATCATTATGAAGCATAGCAACCAAGGAATCAGCCACAATTAATCTTGTTTGCAGTAATTTATCTATTGCTACAACAATGGCTTGCTCATTGACGGAAAATAATGGGCAATGGCACAGCAGGCTACAAACCAAATGGCTGCCATTGTCAACGTTCTCACTGTTACTGAATCTGTTTGTTGTTGATCATATAATTCAGTGTTTGTGTATTGGTATAATATGAGTTAGTGATATTCAACTCTGTTTTATTCATACTACTATTGATATGTAAGTGCCATTACAATGAAATATGGGGTCTTAAGTTATATACTCTTCTTTTAGATTGATAAATAAACAAGTTAATTTCTGTATACAGATATAATTTGTTTGGATTGAGACAAACGGTAATATTTATGAAATTACAAGAATGAAAAGAATAATAAAAGAATCATATAAATATTTTCATAGATAATTTACATAATTCAATAAATAATCTTAAAATATTACTTTTGAAAATCTGAATCAACCATCACTCCTGCCTTTATGAGAAAGTAGTTGCTATTTTATTACTCTTTTGTCTGAAGAAAAAAATTTTGAATTTTATCTGTGGTTTATTCATATTTAAAAAATAGAATAAACTAATTACAAAGAAATATTTATATTCCACTCATGTATAATAATAAAATTTTTAAGTGAATTTATCATCGAATGCTTTTTTAACCTATTATAATTTTCTTGTTTGTGGCTCAACTCTATCAACATCATATATAATGAGTACATATCTATCATAAATTAAAAAATAAAATAAAATAAAATAAAATAAAAAAGGGAGTAATAGAGAGAAAATGGGAAAACTAATCATATTTTCACTGAACTAAAAACTAAAGAGAAAAAAGAAAAATATTTCTTGCAAAACGAGTCGACTCGCTCGAGTTAAAACAAGGATCTCCACGAAACAAGCACAGAGTACACCTATTCTCACCTCCCCGGTGATCATAAGAAGCTCATTTGAAGTTCCCCGATCTAGGGTTTTACGCGCTTCTTCTACGCAGAGCACCATCTTCTCCTGCTTTCGGGTCGGCAAGGAGATGGCGTCGGCGGTGACTGGCGGCGGCGGAGGAACAGCCCAGAAGAGGCGGGAGTCTACGGTGACGCGGGAAGGGGACCAGCTCGTCATTACGCCGCTGGGTGCTGGCAACGAGGTCGGGCGCTCCTGCGTGCATATGACCTATAGGGGAAAAACCATACTGGTACATCTTTTGATTTTGGTTCCCGTTTGAAGTTTTGATTTGATTTGGGTGGCTTTAATGAGGTGATTTGCCGACAGTTTGATTGCGGGATTCATCCGGCTTATTCGGGCATGGCTGCATTGCCATACTTCGATGAGATCGATCCTTCCACTGTCGATGTGCTACTCATCACTCAGTATGCATTCAATCTCATATCTTTTCTTTTTCTTTGGTAGTAAAATCAGTAGTGATGTTGTGATCTTTCAAAGTGGAAATCAATGAATTGATGCCTTGCTAACGTTGAATTTGTATACTCCAACATGCAAATTGGGGCATATTCATAAGTAAGCATTGAAAATTCATTATTTTCTGGTACATGCTTGTTCTGTAGTTCAAATTGATGAAAAAAGATACGGTCGCCATCTACCTGAAATTAATTGCCAAGAAATCTATACTATTGTGGCGGGAGAACTTTTAGATAAAGCACCCAGTTTGAAATGATTGCTTTATAAATGTAAGTTTTGTTGAGTATAATTGTGCTCAACGTTCATCCGTATGTATTGTTGCATTTGGGTAGATTATTTGCTATAGGAACATGAATTGGAGAAAGCTTGCTGCCTTACGATGTGCACAGTGGGATCTTCATTTAACATATGATGAGTAAGATATGCACTTCTATGATTAACCTTGGAGGCTTGGAAGGTGTTATGGCGAGTGTCTATGTTTTCCAGCTTATTCATAGAATGCTAATGGATTGCTGCTGCCTTTGGTGGTTTCTTTTAGAAATGAAATTTTTGTAAAGCTTTGGTCATAACTTATCACTGTGTTTTCTTTATGACATTCTAAGGTTTTCTTCCCTTTGCAGCAGTTCTTCTTTACTTTACCCATGCACGTCTCGCTGTCTAAGTTCTTATTGATAACCAATTAATGTTCTCATCTGTTCTGTTTGCAGCTTTCACCTTGATCATGCTGCTTCACTTCCATACTTTTTGGAGAAGGTACTAAATAGAAGCATTGGGTGTTTCTTCCATCATATATTTTGATTTAACAGTTGTGTGTTAATGTGCTCTTTCAGACTACTTTTAGAGGTCGGGTTTTCATGACCCATGCAACAAAGGCTATATACAAGCTGCTTTTGTCTGATTATGTAAAAGTGAGCAAAGTTTCTGTAGAGGATATGCTGTATGATGAGCAGGATATTCTCCGTTCCATGGACAGAATTGAGGTATGTATTTTTGCCTTCCATCATAACTAATAATCTTGGATCCTCATTTCATGTTTGACTTAATGTTGTAGGCTGATCTCTACATTTTCTTTTTTTTTTCCCCCTTAAGTTGGGTAAGTGCAATCTTGCTTATCTGAGGAGCAGTAATATACTTGCATATTGTTTTGTTTCTTATTTCTCAACTACATTTAGATTTTGGACTGCACCTTTGCTTGTTAGTGCATGGCATGTTGGCATCAATATATGTTATATATATATTGCTGTGTATGTATATTTTTTTCTTGTATTCTTGTTTTTACCTTAGTTCTCATAAGTCATATTTCTGCGATGGGCCCTTTTGTTAGCATGTGCGTAGTTATTCATGCAAGTTTCAGTTATTTGCCTGGCTTATGTTGGTCATGTTGTATTTTAGGGATTGCATATTAGACTGTGGTGTATGCTAGTATGAACTTTATTTGATGTATAGGTAACAAAGTGTCTGTATTGATTTTGATTTAAACCTGCCTTTAGCATTGTCTTTCTTTAAGATAGTTTGGCTGTATGAAAAGGTAATTGCAAGGATTGAGTTTTGGGTTTTTGAGCAGGTTATTGCATTACTTTGTGTGCTTCTGTGATTGTGCAAGGGTTTGTGCAACCTGATGTCTACAGTTTGATTATTTTGGTTGTTACATTGAGATTATACATATAAAAAAAAGAAAACAAAAAGAAAGACCATCATAGACTCATAGATATGGCAAAGTAGTTTTTTAGATTAGAATGTGTTAAATAGAATTGCAAAAAAGAATTAAAGAAAGTTTCTTCATTTCCATTACAGCATAAGACCCGAAACTGTGTCATTAAATCTATAGCTTTTTCAGTGAAATATTCAAAAATTTTGCTAGAACCTTTTCTTCATCTCATCTGCAGGTTATTGATTTCCATCAAACACTTGAAGTGAATGGTATCCGCTTCTGGTGCTACACAGCTGGTCATGTTCTTGGTGCTGCTATGTTTATGGTTGACATTGCTGGTGTCAGGGTCCTATACACTGGTGATTACTCCCGGGAGGAAGATCGTCATCTGCGGGCTGCTGAAATCCCACAATTCTCTCCTGACATATGTATCATTGAGTCCACTTATGGTGTCCAGCTTCATCAGCCACGTCTTGTCCGAGAGAAACGTTTCACAGATGTCATTCACAAAACCATTGCAGAAGGTGGCCGGGTGCTCATCCCCGCCTTTGCTCTTGGTAGGGCTCAGGAGCTCCTTCTCATTCTGGATGAATACTGGGCCAGGAACCCCGAACTTCACAATATTCCTATCTATTATGCTTCACCACTTGCCAAGAGGTGCATGGCTGTGTACCAGACCTACATTAATTCGATGAATGAGAGAATCCGCAATCAGTTTGCAAACTCAAACCCCTTTGATTTCAAGCACATCTCTCCATTGAAGAGCATAGAAAATTTTGATGATGTTGGCCCATCTGTGGTGATGGCAAGTCCAAGTGGTCTCCAGAGTGGTCTCTCAAGGCAGTTGTTTGACAAATGGTGCGCAGACAAGAGAAATGCATGTGTTATTCCTGGATACGTGGTGGAAGGAACATTGGCCAAGACCATTATCACTGAGCCTAAAGAAGTTACTCTTATGAACGGGCTTACAGCTCCTCTCAACATGCAGGTACATTATATCTCCTTTTCAGCTCACGCTGATTTTGCACAGACAAGCACATTCCTGAAGGAGCTCATGCCCCCCAACATAATCCTCGTCCATGGGGAAGCAAATGAGATGGGAAGGCTCAAACAGAAGCTTATAACACAGTTTGCTGATAAGAACACGAAGATCATCACTCCAAAGAACTGCCAATCAGTAGAAATGTATTTCAGCTCGGAGAAGATGGCAAAGACGATCGGAAGACTAGCTGAGAAGACTCCGGATGTTGGAGAAACTGTGAGCGGTTTACTTGTAAAGAAAGGCTTCACATATCAGATAATGGCACCAGAAGACCTGCATATTTTTTCACAGCTATCTACTGCAAATATCATACAGAGGGTGTCCATCCCCTATTCAGGTGCCTTTGGTGTTATTAAGCACAGACTCAAGCAAATATATGAAAGCGTTGAGCCCCCACCGGAAGAGCCTGATGTTCCCACTGTTATTGTTCACAAACAAGTAACCGTAAGGCAGGAATCTGAAAACCATGTCTCATTGCAATGGTCATCGGACCCAGTGAGTGACATGGTTTCTGATTCTGTTGTTGCCTTAATCTTGAACATCAGTAGAGAGGGCCCAAAGGTCATGCCAGTTGCCGAAGCTAACAAAACTGAGGAGGAGAATGAGAAGACGGTTCAGAAAGTGGTCTATTCTCTGCTTGTCTCTCTGTTTGGCGATGTAAAAGCAGGAGAAGCAGGGAGACTGATCATCACCGTTGATGGAGACACGGCTAAAGTAGACTGGAAAAATGGTGAGGTAGAATGCGAAAACGAAGGCCTGAAAGATAGGATACAGATGGCTTGCCGCCGCATTCTAAGTGCTGCAAGGCCAATCCCCCTTTCTGCATGATCAGACAGAAACAGCATGCAAATTTCCTTAAAATGTTGTTTTTGTTATGTGAAATGTAGCTTTAATCTCTAAATTTCATACTTATAAAATGTTGTTCTTATTATAATGTTTAGTTTCTCTAAATAAGAAGAAAATATAAACCAGAATTAACCAGTGGTTAGGACAAGCAGCATTACGAAAGTTGATCACATGAAACTAGTAAATATAGATGATAGTGATGCTCAGCATAGGCATCAAAAGCTATGTTCTTCTTTAACAGAGAACTAAGTACTAAACACGCCCCTCCCAAAGACACTCCAGTGTCGTTGCTCCTCCTCCTCCTCCTCCTGCTTGTACTTCAAGTATTGATCCCAACTCTAATGGCGGATGGAGCCCCATAGACTCCGCCCTGTTCCAGCGCTCCAGCCGGGTAAGCCCTAGGCACGGCCCATACTTCATATCCATGTCGAACTGCCTCAGCTTCACCTCCATCTCATCATACTCATCTACCCGCAATAAGGAACCCTAATTAGTAATCAGAAGGAAGAGGGAAAAGGGGAAATGGTGGTTCACGCACCGTGGAGATCGAAGGAGCCATGGGCAACGAGAGCCGGATTCTGCGCCGAATCACCGGCTCCCAAAGAAACGCCAGCACGTGCTTTCCCGGATCTCTTCTTCGATGAAGCGGTGGCAGCGGCTTTTCCGACGCCACTCTTCTTCCTTTGCTTGTAGAAACCCTTGATATCGCTCGTCGCCATTTCCCCAATTTGAATTTTGAAATCGGATTCAAATGGTCTCCCCCTTGTCTCGGTTTTCTATTTATTGATCTCCTGGGGATACTTGGATGTGAGCCACGTGTACAAAACTGATCACGAGGCAAATGATGATGGTGTTTGTCTTGAAGTTGCGCGTGAGATCTGGTGATTTAGCGAGCTACGTGCGAGCGAGGTGCGCCACTCGACTACTACTAGATATCTGAGACTAATTCATGGTCTTTGTGTTCATCGCTGCCCGACAAAACTTCTTCAGATTTCAGAAACCACACTCCTGTTCCTCCACTTGTTCAGGTACTCTTACCACATCACCCACCAAATTCTTCTTGGAATGTGAGAATTTAGTTGCTCTACTTTTGTTGCCAGATTTGTTTGATTTGTTTGTTCTGTGGTTCTATATCTTATTGGAATGTGTTGCTTTCTGAATGCAGAGATTTTATTTCATGATTGATTACTGCTTCTTGCATATATCAGTTGTGTTCTTGTTTTTGACTTATTTTGTTGGGAAATTTTCTGTCTTTGATACTGTTGTTTTGAACTGGGAGCTGAAATCTTGCAAGTTTTCCTGATTGGAGTATGCTACTTTATACAAATCTTTGGGCTTGATATATAGATCACTGTGATTCTTTTCTTGTTGCGCAACAATTAATTTCATGAACAATATTAGTTTTATTCTTTTTTTTTAACTTAATTATCTTCAGCTGGAGAAAAATGAAAATTTAAATTTGAAGTGTTGAGATAACAAGTTAAAGGTTTTTGTAACTTTGTGTGCATGTAGGTGACTTGTTATCATCTGCATTTTAGCTTAGGGATTTAAGAGGCACATCATTCCTGGTGTAAGTTTTTTGTTTTAAATAGGAGGATCACATGAATTGTTAACCAGTGGATAGGCTTACTGACAAGTTTTATGCTGATTCACAAGTTTAAGAAGCTGGATGATGGCTACTGCCATAGTTGCCGGGCTAAGCATGGGTAGGAAATTTTCATGTACTCCATCCCTTTCGACTGATACCATTGATAAGGTGCTCAGTATACAAGGCTATGGATTGCCACAACTTTCAGGTGCTTCATCAAAGAACAGCACAGTGGCAAAAATGTCTTCAAACTTACACTCGGGCATCCCTGTAAACAAACGTCTTCCAGCTCCCAAGGCTATTGCACAGCATGAGGATACCTCTTTGAGTCTCACAACAAAA
The DNA here is from genome assembly GCA_020875875.1 of Dioscorea alata. Taxonomy (NCBI): domain Eukaryota; kingdom Viridiplantae; phylum Streptophyta; class Magnoliopsida; order Dioscoreales; family Dioscoreaceae; genus Dioscorea; species Dioscorea alata. Next base: position 22,016,243 of record CM037014.1, on the reverse strand, counting down.
GGAAATTTGTTTTCAAATTATGATCATGTAGAGGAAAGCGATCCTGATCTTTCATCTTGGCACGACCTCATTGTGTTCCAAAAGTCCATGTTGGAAAAACAATGGAAGCTATCTTTCAATCAGACAGCAACCACTGCAGCTCCTGAAGAAAACAACAAGAAGAGAGTGATTATTGGATCAGGGGTTTCTGCTCGGCAAAGGAGACGAAGCACTAGAAGGAGTTCTTTGAATCAAAATGATCAAGTGATCCGTTCAAATAATAGGAAGCAGTTTCATTCCATCATCAGTCCTGAATTGCTGCAGACTCATTTAAATGGCTATGTCAAGGGTAAAGTCAGTGAAGACTTGCTCCCTCATGATGAAGTTGCACAACTATCAAAGAAAATCAAACTTGGTCTTATGTTAGAGAAGCACAAAGCGAGGTAACTAATTACCTTAATTCAAAATTAAATAAAATAGAAAGGTTTATCCAGACCAATCATCAAAACTCATTTAATTTCTGGTCTATCACGTATTTATTGCTTTAGCTGTTCTGTGCATAGATTTTAAAATCATCTTAAATTTATTCCTCATGCCTTGAATCATTTAGAGGTGGAATTCCCCGGATTATGATGTTTTTTCAGGCAGCTTAATCAGACTAGTTCACGATAACTTATTTATTTAGATAAATTGTTATTTCTTCTTATTAACTGAAAAATATATGTGATTCTCTTTCTTTACATTAAAGAAATGTTGTCGAAATATGATATGCTTTATCTTTTCTCGTCCTACACTAACCATTTCTGGTAATTGTATTACTTTGTGATTAAGATTAAAGAAGAGGTTGGGATTTGAACCCGCTGATAATGAACTGGCTTCTTCCTTGAGGATCTCACCAACTAAATTACGTTTGATGCTGCTTGAATGTTCTCTGGCAAGAGAGAGGCTTGCAATGAAAAATATTCGTCTAGTCATGTCTATTGCCCAAAAGTACAACAATGTTGGTCCTGATATGGCTGACCTTGTCCAGGTACTTATCTTGACCTTCTTCTCCTAATTTTTCCTTACCTTCATGGATATTCTTTAGAGGTGATTGGACTACTTCATGGTTCAGGGTGGCTTGATTGGATTACTTCGTGGTATTGAGAAATTTGATCCTTCCAAGGGTTTTAAAATTTCAACCTATGTTTATTGGTGGATACGGCAGGTGAGTTTTGAACAGATTTAGTAAAATTACACAGTCATAAGATTGAAACATTATTTATTTATTATTTCTATTTACTGATCCAACACTTTGAGTTCTTTTGGAACTGATTGATGGATCCCAATCTCTCATAGTAATAGTTCGATCAATGATCTTTTCTTTATCCAATAATGTTGATTCAGACTTTACTTGGTCATGATCCTTATTCTTTTCATATTTCTCTATTATTCAAAAGGTTGAACCTCTTCTGTACTTTGGTTGAGTATTTGATTTAGTTTGTTAAACCTCAATGTAAAATTGTATATCTGTTAATAGATGCTGACATGGATTTACTGGGCTTTTGTAACTGAATGAATGAATGAATTATTCTAGATGTTTCTTTCACTCATTTTAACTTGGATTCACCTTATATATGTCTTGCCCTTGTCTTTGCTCATATGGGATCCTTTGGCGTTTCCTTCTGTAGATCCTTATGCTGTAATGTCTACCTTTGTTGCTAGGGTGTCTTAAAAGTGCTGTTTCTGAATTCAAAAACTGTGAGACTGCCAAGATATTTGTGTGAACGGTTAATCTCAATACGAAATGCAAAGGTTAAGTTGGAACGCCAAGGAATCACACCATCAGTTGATGTAAGTTCTTTGCTAAAACTTCTGATTGAAGAGCATCTGTTTATGCATTTCTCATTTTATAGTGCCAACCAAGAGTGAAAACTTTCAAATTACAGTACCTGCTGGTATATTAGATCACTCTTCAATCATCATAATATTTGTCATATTTGGCTTCTTGTCACTTATTAAGCCTATTGCTTAGCTTCATATGTTATTTGATTTCATAAAGATTTGATTATTTTTATGGTCCTCTTCTATTGCTTCACCACACCACCTTCACTGCATGATGCCACGGAAATTTTACTTCTATATAATAAGTTGAATCACAAGGATTTCCTTTTACTATCGCATGGCTGTTACTAGCATGAAAACAATTCTGGTTGTTCAGATGATTGTTAACTTTTGTTTCCTTGATTTTTCTCAGAGCCTAGCAGACTATCTTAATATGTCGGAAAGAAAAGTCGAAAATGCTACTCAGGTACACAATTATATTCGATCTGACTTTCTGATAGTCAAAATTTCTTTCATTGCAACTTACAGTGACAAAATGCAGGCAGATCGTATGATGATTTCCCTTGAGAAGGAGGCTTTTCCCTCACTGAATGGTCGCCCTGGAAAGACTCTTCATAGTGTAAATGAACCAACTCAGTCAACTTTAGAAGATTTCATCACGCATAGTGTTCTAATATGTTTCCTGAACCTGCTTTTTTTGCTTCAGTATGTGGCAGATAACAACCTTGAGAACAATCCCTGGCAAGGATTTGAAGATGGATATCTCAAGGTAATCAGACAATCTAAATGCCAAATCTCAGTAGTGATTATTCATGAATGATGATAAGGGTAGCTTGTTCTCACCGTGTGTCTACCCAGTTTGACACTACAAAATGATCTCTGGACCAAAGTAGTTTTTATTTGTGAGAACTTACTGTTTCAAGTATGTCCATATGTCTATGGTTCTGTTTTGTGGTTTTTATCTTCCCTGTTTTGAATCGACGGCTTCATGTACTCATGGCAGGATGAAGTTAACAGGCTTCTGCACACAACTCTCAGCAAACGGGAGCAAGACATCGTAAGGCTTTATCACGGAGTGGGCAGAGACTCTCATACATGGGAAGACATCGGCAAGCAGTAAGTAACTCATTAAGAACTCAATGTGAACCACTCTTACTTCATTCTAATTAACTGTTGTACTGCATTGCTCAGATTAACACAACTATTTCTTTTCGTCTTTACAATATTTTCATGGTCAATAACTATTAGAATAGCTGAAAGAACTAACAAGCATGAAAAACGATTGTTTTACTCATCATTTGGTATGTTATCAGCTACGGTTTATCGAGGGAACGAGTGAGGCAAGTGGGGCTTGTTGCATTTCAGAAACTTAAACTAGCAGCAAAAAAACAGCGGATGGAGGCGCTGCTGGTGAAACATTGATGCGCATTGATTCAATTTCAGCATCATAAGTTACTGTATATACAAAGAAATTAGTACCTGAAAATTCATGGAAATTAAATACATGTAAATTGTATTATGGATTTTGACATGATACATAAGAGTCTGTAATGAGACTATGATTACTCTTTGAATCACGATCACCTTTTTATTTATTTATTTATTTTATTATTTATTAATCCTTCGATGTAAAAGAGTATTCTTTTAAAAAAATTTTAAAATTTCTAATAATTATCTATAAAAATTTAAAAAAGCAATAGAAGACAAATGATAAGAGTCTTTGCAGCTTGCAGTTTGGTTGGATTTATGTTTTGTCATTTAATTTTTTTTTTTTTTTGAAAAAATAGATAAATCATATCATTTTTAAAAATTTCACATGTGATATTCATATTTAATCCTTGGATAGATATATGTTTTTTTTTAAAAAAATAGATAAATTATATTTTTATTATGTATACACCCCATATAAAATCTTATAATAATTGATTTTTAAAATTGTGGATAATGAAATGATATTTTTTTTATATAATGTGTAAAATTCATTATATATATATATATATATATATATATATATTATTACGTATAAATAATAAATTAAAAGAAGAATTTTAACCTTTTTGTGTGGGAGTGAACTGCCTTACGTGGCAATACGGATTAGAAATAAATTCTCCTGTTGGAGGATATACTCATATTTATAAATTATATTGATGTATATAAAGGGATTTCGGATCCGGATGAGACAAGAGTCAGATCCGACCCGGAATCATGGTCACTGGCTCTATCAATAAAGCAGCAATCGCGTCTTCTTTCCGAGTATCGAGTTTTTCGAACATAGCATCCACCCGATAAAAACCTAGGGTTGTCGGGGGGTTTTTGAAATCCCTCTAGCTTCCAGACCCCCGCCCAAATCCCAAGTCCCTTTGCAAGAAACCCTAGAAATTCACCTCCGATTTTCCTCTTTGGAGCTCGGTTCCCACCATTTCCGCCGCTTCGCCACTCGGAGCTCCGGCGGCCGCGATCCATGGCGGCTTTGCGCCATCTTGGGTAAGACCCCATCGAGCTCTTAGCTCGAGTCTTTCTCTCTCTTTCTCCCCTTTGGTTTCAAATGCTCATTGGTTTGAGGGTTTTTCAAGAAAACCCTCGTCGGAATCGAAACCCTAGCTCTGGATTAGGGAAGAATTGCAGCTTTGAGATCGGTGATTGGAGGTGTAGAGGATCAAGGAATGTGTGGATTCTTTTGAGATCTTGTGAAGCACTGAGGCCTTACCGGTTAATATGACCAGCTGAATATGAGCGATGGAGGTAGGGAGAGTGGAAGGGACAACCAGAACAACAGCTCTAAGAGAAGTGGCTCAGCGTCGTCTTCTGGAGGTGGGGATGCATTTGGCCGTTCCATTGCCAAGATCGCCGTCTCCCAGGTGTGCGAGTCCTCAGGCTTCCATGGGTCTCGTCATTCAGCGCTCGATGCCCTTGCAGATGTTCTTATTCGGTATATCCGTGATCTAGGCAGTGCCGCACATTTATATGCTAATTTGTCTGGCAGGACGACTTGTAACATTTTTGACATCATTCAAGGGTTGGAGGATCTTGATTTGTCTCGTGGGTTCCCAGGTGCATCTGATATTCATCGTTGTGCGGTTGGATCCGGTGTTGTAAGAGAGATAACACAGTTTGTGAGCACAAGTGATGAGAACCCATTTGCTCGCCCTGTCCCCAGTTTCCCGATTAGCCGGCAGCCTAAATCAGTGCCTAGTTTTGCTCAAGCTGGAGAGACCCCTATAGGGAAGCATATTCCTGATTGGCTTCCATCATTCCCGGCCCAGCACACATATATACAGACACCTGTTTGGAGAGAGACAACCCATGAACCTAACGCTGAGAAGATTGAGGAGGTGAGACAAAGGAGAAAGGCGGAAAGTTCTTTGCTGAGTTTGCAGCAGCGGCTCGCTTCCAGTGCGGGTGCTATGCCTGCACCTGCATTTGATCGTGATGTTGGAAAGGGAAAACAAGTTATTAGTGGCAACCCTTTCTTGGCTCCACCTCTACCATTTGGAGAGAAACAGGTCTCTGAGGTTGTTGTCCCTGGTGAGGCTGCTGAAAAGAAGAGTTTGTCCATTCTTGAGACTTTCGCACCAGCCATTGAGGCAGCAAAACAAGGGACCTTCCACAGTGGGGTTTGTGGAAACAAGATTCTTCCCAGCAAAAGGCCTGTGGTGCATTTTGAATTTGGAGTGGAAAAGAAATCTAGGGCCGAGCAATTGGGTTTGGGGTCTTCAGGTGATAAAACTAATTTTCCTTTCTTGAGGGATGATGAGAAGGATGATAAGAAGCGGAGGGCAGAGATAATTCTTAAAGAAGCTATGGAGAAACCAGATGGGCTTACTCAGCTGTAAATTTCAACATTGAAGGTATTGGTGGTGTGGCGCGGTCTTGGTATCATCTGCATGGTGTATCGAGATTGGTAGAACTGCTAGTCAAGATTTCCTTATGGGTCTGTTCCATTTGGAAAATTGAGGTATGTAAACTTCACAAAACGCTTTGTTATGGTAATTTGTTTTTCCTTGGGGATATTTTTATTGTCTTTCTAAATGTGGTAGATGAGTGTTAGACACGCCTTAGATGATTTAAGTGACACTTGAGCTAGGGAGTATGTCCCTGTTTGTCTTTTTATGCAATCATATTATCCATATGTGCAAAAGGTGAACATTGATTGTGCCACATGGTGCTCTTTTGGAGTCATAAGTCTTGGCTGAAGCCTGCTAAACTGACTTGTTGCCTGTTGGACATGGTTGCATGTGAAAAGTTTCTCATGTATGCTTGAATTCTGTATCGCAAGTACAAAAAGATTGCCAGACATTTCTCATGGTTTAAACATGTCTTCATGATCCCCTTTTCGTTATTGTGCTCAAACCATGGAGGTTTCTGTAATCACATCTTCGCTTTGTTTTTCTTTGTATGATTTTCATTGGCTTTCTTGGTATGCTGTTGAAATTGCATTGGCCTTACTATTGGATTCAGTTAGTTCCATTTTGGTGGGTTTTGCAATTGTTTTTGAGGTGTGGTGTCCTGCCTTGAGTCATAAGGCAGCCCAACTGTGAGACAGTTAATTTTTTTACTTGCTGATGACTCTTTTCACAATTCCATGCATTGTGAACTTGTTTTATCTTTACTTTGTTCATTTAAAACTCTAATCACAAAATAGCTATCATAAGACCAACTTGGATAGTGCAATATTCCATTCTTATTCCATCTGTTTTCTGAAAAACTAATATCTTGTTGCTTAATTCATGCGAATCATATTGTAATTGCCTTTATCAATATTTTCTAGTAGCAAATTTGCCAACTTGGAAGATATCTGCTTCTTGGCAAGGATGGTGATGGTTGGGCTTGACATGATACGTGGATATTGGATAAGCACAATCTTGTGATCTGACACTCTTAATTGATGAAAAAAAGGCATGCCGGGCATCAATGACCTGGTTTAGTATCAATGCCAAAAAACAACTTGAAGGTTACTCAAGCCTCTGATGAATACATTGTTCATGTCAAAGTCACTCTGAATTGGAACATGTATTTTCTGCTCCATGTGTTGCTGGTTGTTTTGAGTTCATGGAAGATATTTTTGAGGTCACAGGGTAGGCTTTATCTGATTGGGAGTATTCAACCATCCGTACACTTGATTTGGTCTGAAACTTGTTGTGAAAGGTCAGCACTTGCATAATCTGTTGTGGCTTCTATCTCATTCCAGATTATTTTCCATAAAGGTTTCTGGCGATACAGTAGCTAATGAAAAGCCACAAAAGCTATATTACAAATTGGCTACTTCCCATTTCTACTGGCAGTTCTTGCCTTACAACTCCTCCACCTCCACGTCCACGTCCACCAGTATCACAAGTACTGGCTCTGGTCCTACTGTTCTTACATTTGTTGGAGTGCAACTTAAGCATCCTACATATTCAGGTATTATTCTTATGTGAATTATTATTTTTTTTCATTTACCTTTATCATTTGCAATTTGTGTTGTTCTGTTGCATTACTGTTTGTAGAGTTTCTAGACAACGTGACATCCAAAACTTAAGCAGTAATTGTTTTGCTTTAGTGTAATTTATGCGATGATATGTCTATTGTTTGGTTTGTCTTTTTTGTAGATCTTTGTAGTATCTCAATTTTGTTTTAAAGCATCCTTTGTTGTGAAGTATGTCTAGTATTTTGTGGTACACTATCGGAGAATGTTGGATCATTATTGTTCAAAGATGTCCAACAAACTTGTTATGGAGCTTGTGTTGTTTTGCATGGTGTCTTTTATACTTCACACTTTTTTGTTGTGAAGTGTGTATAATATCACCATGGCGTTCCTAGGAAGTGAAGTAATTCTATGTATTGTTGGATCATTAGTGTTGAAGGAGATAAGCCAAACAGACTTATTTATGAAGTGTGTATTGTTTGAAGAATTGGCCTGAAAATAGAAATTAAACAATGAACACTCTTTTGCTGTGACTCTCAATATCTGGTCATCTAATATTTAATACTGGGATTATTTAATTGACTAATTTGATATTAAGCTCCTGCAATTATTTGTTTTCATTGTAACTAGGTGCTTCTAAACTTGAAGATTTAAATGTCTGAGAGTACTAAAAATTTGTAGTTGGAAACTGTATATGGAGGTTTGAGTGCTGACAGTAGCTGTTAATCACCAAAAGCTTATTTAGAAGCTAAAATGGAGAAATCACCAAAAGTCATTACATACTTGTGTCAGTGCATACCATTTTTTCAGACTCCAACTGGGTAGGGTTTCTTTCTGCAGAATGATGCAAACATGATGGATCAAGTACATTTTCTTTTCCTTAGGAAATGCGCTTGTGATTTTGGCCAAATTAGGGCTTGTCATTGAAAAGGTTAGCCAAGTTATAATCACTCTGAACATATCTTTAATTGGTTTTTAACACTATTCAGGCCAGTTTACGCCTTGCCCTGGCTCCTGAAGAAATATTGGGGATATGTGAATATAAGTTTGAGTGGTATCAACCTCTGATGTCAAATTGCTGTTTTTGTCTTCTTTTCAAGGAGAAGGCAATTGTATTAGGAACTTTTTGGAATGTCTTGGTGTTAGGATTGATGGAAGAACTGAATATATGCTACATGCTCTAGAATACAGGTTATGTTTTTGGGTTATTTTTGAGGTTGAGCTTTTCTCTTTATTAAAGCCGGCTACATCTTGTTCTCTGCGTGCATGCTGAAAGTTTTCTTGTGTTTTTTTTTTTTAGCCCCTGAATGATTACTCATTATTACCCTCCAACTGGCCGGTTAAGTTAAATCTGTATTTTTCTGTTTTTATCAACCAAGTGGTGTTCCCAAAGTAGGATTGTATGTGGATTTAAAAAGATGTGTGAAAATAACGATGGGAAGTTAATATTGGTGATTAAATGCCTGCGGTATGTATTTTCAAGATTAATACCCTGTTTTATGTTCTCAATGAAGGTGCCTGACGAAGCTCATTCATGAGGTGGCTGGCTGGATGACTGACAACTTGCTTCTGCCCCAAAAAAAAAAAAATGCTACCAAACGCTCAAGCGTCATCAATATGCAGCCAGTAGCGCATCAATTGTTAGAGCCATTTATGGAGTCTCTGTCGGTGAAAAAGCTATTTCAATTGATCCTTTTAGAACAACAATAAACTGAAAAAACGCCACCTAGAAACAGATATGATAACAAACGCATTTGTGTAAATTGTTTTCTAGACAGCCAAAGTCAAGGAAAAGAGACTGACAATACATGATGTGTCCTTAATTAACATGCAGGTGTGACAAATTGTTAACATGATAATTCCTAGGTTCCATCCAAAAAATTAACATGAAGGCAAACACATACCTTATTGAGTATGGTGTGTAGTCTATGCATGTAACATCAGTTAAAGCTTCATCTGTCATTTCAACTGCCAAGGCAATTCTCATCCTCAAATAATCAAGTATAACAAGCAATAATACTGACAATGGCACAACTTAATGCAAGGCATGATAAAAATTTGAGGATAACATTATCAGAAAGAATGTGTTGATTGTGGAACTATAACTTATGAAGCACAATGGACTAACAAGAAGCCAAAAGATATAGCCACAGGCAGCACAGGCATAAAGAAATTTCAAGTACAATTTCATTGCCGGCTTGTGATCCAATAAGAAATTGAAAGCAACGCTGCTCAACATCAGGAGATTCTTCCAAAGTCCTTTCTTGAATGATATGACGGTAGAGTGGTGGCAATTGGATGCCCAGCTCTTCGACCTACAATATAATCACATCCATTAAAGTTCTGTAACAACATCTTCCACCAAACAAACATTTGGAGTAATCATCTTATAACAAAACAGATGCCGTGCACTTGCGTACATGTATAAACACCTGATCATGGCACTTCCAATAAGATAAATGCTGACACTAACGGAGGCAACTGACAAGGTGAATAAGGAGGATTCACTCACTTCCAGGAAAATAAATAAATAAATGAACGAAATGCTTTTAAAGAAGTTTAGCTCAACTTAATTGAAATAATGTGCCTTTTTCATGTGTCTTGCAGCAAAAATGAAAATAATTATGTTTGCAGAACCAAAATTAGTAATCAGGTGTAGAATATGTATCCATATCAACTGAGGGTAGCACATGAAGAAGAAAGCATACCCCAGGAATTGCCATTACCCAGTAAACTGGTGTGTGGAGAATGTGAATCAGCCAGGCCATAGTTGGAGTGGGAGTGCTGGCTGGCTTGAGGAGTGCACTCACCATGCAAGTTAGCTGAGTACATATGGTTAACGCTGTAAGCAGATTGCTGCCGAAAGCGACTGGGGGAGTTCGGTTGAAAATGAGATAACCAGCCATGGCCTGTATGCACATCATGGGTAGATGGTGGGCTGCCATCACACACAGAATATTCTGGAAACCTTCCGTCTGTTCTGTAATAAGAAGAGAAATAATAACATGACAACCATTATAAGTAAAAATTGAACATGAGATATTACAAGTTAACATCCAGCTATGAACTTTCACACAAGAAAATATCAACTAGAAAAATTGATTCCAAACATGATCACAGCAAGCGAAATTGATGGCTGTGATGTCCAAAGATATTATCAATCACTATCCATGCATATACCGTCTGGCCAAATGTTTCGAAATCACCTAGTGCACAAACTCTTAGCATCTCAGGTCAATTTGAACAGGCATCTACTTGACATTTACAATTCAGTCACAAAAGTGAAGCTTGCACATAAAAAAATTTATTAAATAAACAACATGCAAATTCAAGTCAACATTCTTTACCAACTGATGCCTTAACTATTGGCACATTATTATAAATAATCCACTAAAGCAGTATTGCAGCACACTCACCCCTGTAACTTTAAATGAATGCACGGACATGATGTACGCATCTTGTAATAAAGCAAAATATACAAGGGATAGTTATTATGTAAAGCAATTGCACAGTACTCTTAGAAAGTCAAAAGTCAAGTCATGTTTCAAGTTGTTTTTACATATAAAGGGATTTGGAGTAGCAACTAATGTTATCCTGACAAAGCCATCTTTTTCTGAGCTGCATAAATATTTTACAAATGACATATGAGACATCAGAGAATCAGTCTCTGAAATGTTTACAAATATTTTACAAATTCAGGACTTGTCAAATAAATATCCATTTTTAATCCAGGACAGAATGATTAACCGGCTGAGATCATATGCCATGTCTTTATTACGGAAGAAAACTGCATTGAAATCTATACAAGCTCAAATGTAGCCTATGGAAATCATGCTGATGCTATACGAGATAAAAGCAGATTAAAAAAATTATCAATTTGAGAAAATTCAAGGTTGAAGTAAAGAACTAAAGAATATCTAAATAGTGCAGAGTATGGCCTGAACCTGTAAAGCATAATACTGAAGCAAACTGATCTTTCAGTTTTTAGTTACACAAAAGGATAATATAGTTGTGACATTGACATTAAATGATATTTTATAACCAACCACTTGAATGATGATTATAGAAAGTAATTCCAAACAAATAAGCCACTGATACATGTATACTTCAATAAAAATATGTCAGATACCTCTGATTTGAAGAACTAAAATTTGAGGATCTATGGGCCTGCATGTGGCCATGACTCAATTGATTAGCTGCACTAGGTCCAATTCCAACATCAAATACATCATTAATGCGAGCATTATTAGCTAGCCTAAAGGATAGGGAGCCGACTTCTGAGTTGTCCTCTTCCAGAAGGAGGTCATCACTGGAATAAGAAACAAGCAAACAAACATAAGAGGCAATATAGAAGGAATCTATTCTGTGATCATAATAGAAGAAACCACCAGAAGCTGCAAACTGAACTAACTAGCAACATCAAGAGGACATCCTATTGTTCCGAATGCATCACATTAAATGTAGTCATCTTCAATTTTAGAAAATACAAAAGGAACCCAGAAAATGTCCTAATCTTATCAAATTGATAAAAACATTATCGAGAAGAATGGGTGATAAAAGAAATAGCCATCCTCCCTGTTAAGAAACAACTACCCAAGCATGAAAGCGGAAGAACTTCCTTAAAAATACTACCTTAAAGCTCTGGCTCCGCTAAAAAACAGGAGGCCACTATGTTCAACCAGTCATCAAGTATTGAAGGAGCAAAAAACAATCTAGCAAAAGTAAAAAAGTAATCCTAACAAGGAAAAACAGGTAAAAACTTAAAAAAAGGGCAGCAAGTGAGCTTCTTCTGAAGAAAACCAGAAGATACCCTTCAATACCGGGAACAGATATATTTGCTTATAGAATTCTTACTCAAAAATATGGTTCTAGTGTTTATCTATAATATCTGGAGCAATGTGTCATTCTATGCTAAAATGGGAGTTTTCCCCTATCCATATAATGCGAGGGAAGGTCTCTATGTTGTTCATGGCTTGGCAATATGAGAACATAAATCCAGTATGAAAGTAGATGTCATAATAAACATTGCACGGCCTCTTACGAACCTGTAGTTAGGATCCCAATCAGCAGGATTGGGTGCTGATGAGCTGCTTTCAGGCTTCTCACACAGTAGTTCTTGATTGTGCACAAATGTATGAGATGCAGTGAAATTATGGTAAGCGGTTGTAGTTGGACCAGAAGATAATACAGTTCCACCACTCCTTTGTTGCCTCCAGTTAGAGAAATTAGAAGCTGAATATGAAGTGTGAGAAGTATGCTCCCGAGAGTAAGCATCAGGGTAGCTAGAAGTACTGCCATCAATATGATGACCATGCCATTGCTGTGAAGCATTCTCATGAGGTTGCATATGCAAAGTTCCAGGGGTTCCCCAACTTCTCCTCCTGTTATATTGGCCAATGGCAACCGCTTTGCCAAGTGGGGAACCATGACTACTGCCTCTAGCAGGAGAAGTGGGGCCATACTTTCCAGGAGAAACAGTTGAGATCTGCAATTGGGACGTTGGTGGAGTAAACTGGGAAGGGCTTGCTCCCAGAGACATCGGAGCGATATTCCCAGTAGAAGGGCTCACACTAACACTATTTCCATGAGAAAATGGGTGTCTACGTCTGCCATCAGGGCTTACTCCCAGAAGAGAACCTCCAACTTGTGCATGAATGCTCAAGCCATGACCAATTTGAGGGTAGCATGTGTAATTGCTGTTAACATCACCATAGCTCCCATAGCTACCAGCAAGGCCAACATTATCATTATAGCTACCGTGGCTTCCCATGCTACCATAACTACCATAAGAAAAAGGAGCCATCTGAAAATGAGGACTATTCTGTGGAACACATCTGTTGAGGCTTAAAACCTGGCAGGTCCAAAAACCTTTATAACCAACACGCATCAGGAAAGGCATAGCAAGATAGACATTGCTAAATTTGCTTGAATTACCTAAGCAATGATGCATTGAAACAAGCACAAAGAAACTTCAAACCTTCTGGTTATAACTTAAAACAGAAAGTTGAAAATTGTACGGAAATTACAAACTGACCTGAGGTGACAGCCCAGCAGCATGCCAATGCCCCCCAACTGGATTGTGGTCCACTGTAATAGTATGCATGACAGGCTAAAATACAAAAGTGTTAGGCAGAGTATTTCATTTACCTGTTTTAAAAAACATTTCAAGATTGTTAAAGCACCGTTATCTTTGGTGCATCATTAATGCAGCCAAAAGTGGTCAAGCTTGCACACATAATGTTTGCAAAATAAAACATTAAAAAGTTTTTTATTTTCAGAAAAGGATAAAACCCTGATGAATCCACAGACTGCATTAAACGATAATAATTAGTCTAGAAAATAAAGACAATGAAGCATATAAAATGAAGAACATCTGGACATACAGTTCAAATAAATGAACTTACAATATATGGAGTCTGTCAAGCAGACTTGTGCGGGTTTGCAAAATGAAAATTGAGTATTATATATGAGCAAAGAATCTTAACTAATCCACATGCCACATCAGAATATGACCAAAAGATAAGGCTATCAAATGGATAAAGATGAAAGCACATAATTAATGGAGAGGATCTTCCCACAAGTTCAAACAAGAGAGAACTTACAATACGTGGGGTCTCTGAAGGAGGCTCATACGGGCATGAAAAAGGTTCACCAGTAACAAACGGATGATGTGAAGCCTGTGTGCAATGGCATGTACACAGGTAAATTTTTTTCATCACAAAAAGAGCCAACAATAACTAATGTAGACTGACACCAGCAGGAATAACAACACAATGTAGTAACCTGCCAAGGAGACCACCGCTTCTTTGGATCAAAATGCACGAGACCTCTCAAAAAATCAATCAGAGCCAAGCGAGTTAGCTTTTCTGTGATGCAGTAATGACACAATGGAGATTACAGTCAGGTTAAGATAGTCAAAACAAGAAGAGAGATAATTAATTATATTTAAATGGGGCCATGAGTACTCAACCAACCTTTGGAAAGTTCATCTTCAGACAAATTCTTCCTGTATGGATAATTAACAACTATATCCTCAAGCTTTATGAAATTAAAATATCGTTTTCCTATCAGAGGTTTTTCTGATTCCCGCTGAATTAAATTAAACAACAATTGATAAAAGAAAGAGTCAGAATCAAGAGAACAAGAAAAACTGTTTTTAGTCTATCAGAAAAATGGCAACACTTACAGCTTCATACTCTTCTTCACCTAAAACTCTGTAAGCACTCATGTTTCCCTTGCAAGCTTCATCATCCTTCGCATGGTAGATGCTCCCAACCTGCTTAAAGAACTTGCTGGCATTTTTAGCTTTCCTAAGCAGATCATCAGGTGGCTGTGCACTGCAGGTTAGAAAAACAATTGCAAACCATGTATCTGAGTGAATGTAGCTACAAGCTCAGAAAGGGAAGATACTTACATCAAGCATGTTATTAGATGCATGTAATTACTTGTCGAAATGCCTTAAGACCTCAAGGCATTTCACATGCACCTAACTTCACAACATATATCAACAGTATTCACTTTGAAGTTCAAACAAACTGGGTACAGTAATGAAGATTTAAGCGAACGATATTTTCAACTAAACAAAAGCTTAATTATGAACATTCCAAAAGATTAAATAAAAGCATTCCGAAATGAAATATAACTTACGTGCTAGATCATTTACAGCTTTACTTCCACGTAGCATTGTATCAGGAATAACCAATTAATAAAATCATGCTTTCAGATAATTGAAATAAGAACAGCTCAGTGAGGAAATGACAACATACCCAAGAGTCTCAATCATCCTTATGAGAAGATCATATTCTGAAGCACCAGGAAATAGAGGTAACCCTAAAAATAATTCAGCAACAATGCATCCAAATGACCACATGTCAATAGCAGTCGTGTATCTGAAAGAATGTCAAGCATAAACTAAAGCTTACTCATCATTTTGATCAAGTTTTGTAAATAAAAGAAGTCCGCAGTTTGATTGCTTGAAAAAATTAAAAAAAAAAAATCTTCATATAAATCAACCTTCATTTGTGATTTATTACCACAAATACTTGGGAAAAAAAATATTGAGAAGATGCATACCAGGATGCTTTGGACAAGAATACATCAATACTTAAGAAAAAAGAAAAATGATTAGGATACGCGCAGCCAAGGAGAACCTCCGGAGACCTGTAATACCGGCTCTGTAACAGAATGGAAAAAATAACAAATTCAAGTAGCAAGAGAAGTCATATGATTATGAATGTCAAAAGTTATAAGAAATCAAAGAAAACCAAATGTTGAAAGTTAAACGCCAATCAGTAAAGTCAACCTGAATGTACGAATAAACTGTCCGTCCCTCCATGCACGCTGAGCCAAAATCAATCACTTTTATTTTTGTTGGCTTCACACTATGTCAATTAGCAGGAAAACTTACAGTTTAATGAACATATAATGCAGCAAATTATGCCTTCCAAATAATTATTATCCATTACTCACGCTGTTGATATAAGAATGTTTTCTGGCTTCAAATCACAATGTATGATGTCAGCCTCCTTCATTACAACTAATGCATCCAAGATCTGCATTCATCAACATCATTATCATCATCATCATCATAAGAACAAGAACAACAATACATAAATGAATTAGGTAAACTACAGGTTATTGATAGGGCATACACACTGGAATATAAGTATCACCTGTTTTGAGAACATTTGGACAATGCTCAATGACAACCCTTTGAAATGGTTCATTTTCATAAGCTCAAATCTGAAAGCAGGAAATTTAAAACACAATAAACATGCTCGTTTCATTCAAACAAGTGGATGGAAAAAAAAAACTTGATACAACTGATATCCAATGTCAGAAGTTCTTTTCTTACAGATTATTGCCTAGCATTTCAAACGTGATGCATAAATGACGTTGAAACACAAAATAATCAAGGATTCTGACAATGTGATGCTTATCATCAGGATCAAACTCATTCAGCTGCAATTCAGTAAATAAGAGTTAACAAGCATAAGAAAGTTCCTTTGTAATGGCAATGGACCCATTAAAGGAAATACATTTCAATTACCTTGCTCAGGATGGCAACTTCTACCAGTGCTTGTTGGTAAAAAGCAGGCTGATTTTTGATAATCTTGACAGCAACAAAGCTGTTGGTTTCCGATACCAAACACTTAGCAACTTGTCCAAAAGTCCCTTGACCAAGCATATCTTTGACTATATATCTGCAACACAAAAATCTTCCAAATTGTCATATTCTTCAAGGTGATCATGTGACTTATGATTAAACATATGAACAAGAGAGAAACATCTTGACCCAAAAGAAGCCTTAACCAGAAAAAAAAAAAGGGCTAACTGAAAATATAAATAACATAACATACAAATAATAACAACAAAAAGAGAGAAGTAACCCAAATAATAACTTATTTCAGAAATAACCTTTGTTTTGACTCTGAATTCACCAGTTCCAAATTTGCATGCAGGATCAGATCAGAATTAACATTATCAAATCCATCATTCAGCACTCCTGCTGATGGATTTGTAAGAAACCGCCTAGGATTTAATGCTTCTGAATACTTGAAGTTCGGATTGCATAATTGGTATGTGTAAATTATGTCCCTAGTTAATCTTGCAACCATCTGCACGAATATGGATAAGTCATAAAATGAGAAAGGAAAAATAACAGCAATGATATACATTAAGATCCTGCATCAAATTGACAGAGAAATTCAAAATGACCAGCATGAAATCAGCAACAAGCCTTACACTTGCTCTAAAAACTAAAATAAGTAGTCTAAATCCAACAATATTTATGTAATTGCAATCCAATGCATGTAGTGAATATAGATCCATGTGTGTGAAGGGCCCAAAAAAAAAAAGACTATCTAAAATTTCAATAATAGACCCCACTGATGATCTTGGAAAGTGTCAACTCAAGCACTCTAGTTCCAAAACAAACTCTGTGATTATCATGATGTCACCCACTTTCCCATAAAAAATAGTTACACCATATCCAAAATTACAATCTCACTACCAAAATGATACATTCCAATGAGACTTACTATTTTATCACAGAAGCCGTTCTGTTATTTAACTCAACCCAAAGTTTTATGGAATGCTAAACATAACCTCAAATTGTTCATTATTTACTAGGCCTACCTCTAAATGTGAAGACTTCAAACAGTACATCACCCAGTATAATGGTCATCAATGGGTAAAAGTTCTAGAAACATAGAGAGGAGGGATATCAATCCCTATCAAAGAATCATAATTCATGTGTAACTAAGAACGAGAACAAACAAAATACATATAACATAAACAATAGGGAAAAGCATATGCTTAGAACTCTTTGATCTGTATGACCAGCTACTGTGATACACCGAGATCTATGGGTAAAACTTAACATATATTCACTGTTTTACTCAGCATCTAGACCAGATTAATCAAGCTCTGAGCACTATCAGATCTTCAACCTCCCAACCCAAATTATTCCTAAGCTTAAATAAAAAAAAAAAATTGATCATTCAAGGAACTTTAAATTGTTTTGAGGACCTGAGACCACATGCACACTGTCTTATATCTCCCTGATGGATCATGAACAACACTAATCCCTCGATCCTTTTAACAGAAAGAAAGTCACGCATGCTCATTTTAATCTTATAAATTAAGTTTGGAAATTTAGAAGGAAATCAAGTGGGTATAAGCATAGTCCAATTTACATGGATAAAGGGTAAAGCTGAGCATCCTCCAAACAAGAAGTCATTCGTGGCCTATGCTAGATAGAAATTCAGCTTATCTAGTATCATAAACCAGCATACTTTAACTAGACAACCACCAATTCCAGATTTTCTTAAACAAATTGCTAAATATCAGTTATTTCTTGAACATTTTATAATTTACATCAGACAGCAGCAACTTAAAATCAATATCCTAGGCTTCATTCTTAAGATCACTAACTGAACGGCATCTAGAAGTTTCGACTTTGACTCGCCAAGTATACATGATCCAAACTAGAACGCCAAGCTTGAGAACTCAAGGGAATCAAAGAAATCAATTCAAATAAAGTCACTTTCCAATCCTATTACCGCACTTCAACACTGCAAGAGATCTTTACAAGAAAAGCACAAAGGAAAAAGGAAGATAAAAACATACAGGCATCCCCACGACTACGCGCAAAGACCTAGATTTCAGAGACGACTCGCCAGAAGACCGGAACCCCTTGAACGGCCGGAACGCCCCTTCACGCGGCTGCGACGGTGAAGCTGAACCCGACGGCCTATGTACCAAGTCCCCACCCCCCGATCCATCCTCCTCCATCGCCCTAACACCGTCTGATCAACAACCCACCCCCATCCAAGACTCCAACCCCAAAACCCCTCGCCCTATGTCTCCTCTCCAGACATCCGATGCAATCAGTCCAACGCTACGTAGATCGATCGCAACATTGCTAGGGATAAAGACCGATGATACGATCACGAATCGAAGAGAATAGTTAGGGTTGGGATTCAGGGAACGAGATTGCGGCTAGGGTTAGAATTTCACCGAGAAGAAGAAGAAGAGGAATTTGGGATTGGAGAAGCTTCGCGGTTCAGGGCCGGTGCCGGTGCCGGGCCGGTCCCTTTTATATCCTTTCTCCGCCTCCGGTTCCCTTCTCTCTCTCTTTCTCTCTCTTCATTCTTTCCTTTCTTCTTAATTACCCTTTTTATATACTCTCTCTCTCTCTCTCTCTCTCTCTCTCTCTCACTCTCGCTCCTCAACCCTGGTTCACCTGCTCCATTATTCCACACGCACCCAGAAAGGACACCAAATATTGACTCGTATGTTTAAGTGGATCAGAACTTGGAGGTTGTCTGGCTACTGGTCGGGTTTTGAGTTTGTGTGGATTTTTTATTTTTTTATTTTTTTATTTTCTCTAATACTCATTGTTATAAATAAGGGAATGAAATCCAAAAGTAATAATTAATGTGATTTTTCATGATTTTAAGGGGGCTATCTTTGGAAGCAGGAGCTCACCGTTGGATTTAATCGGACGGCGGAGAGAGTAGATTGTGTCTCTGGATTTATCCTATTGAATGATGACCATGGAATACGGTTAGAGTGATTCGGGCGTTGGATGAGGATCGGACGGTGTAGGATGTTTGGGTCTTGGATTTGAGGGAGTTGCCAGCTGGCAGTGGCCGGCTTGGGTATGAGGACAAAGTAAGGAACCGCAAGGGGAACGTATGGGTGACACTTGGCCATTGTTGGTGGAGAGATCAGTGGACCCCGCCGGGTGGCGGGTTGCATCGTGTTGCACATGCACGCCACGTGACATTCCACATATAATACCCCTTTCGGATGCCACGTCATCAACTCCCAGTGGTGCCATCATCCACAAGAAAACTTAAACACTATAATAATAATAATATTATTATTATTAGAGATAATGGTCTATTAATAATCACATATATTAGTTATCCTTAGCTTAAATAATTGGTGATTTCTAGAGTGAAAAATTATAGCACCCAATGAATAAAAAACTCAGACTTAGAATAAATACAAAAGCAGTTTTCATTTCTCAAGATTGGATTATTTATGAACTGAAAACTATGTACTAGTAACCTTGACAATATCCATAAGGTCTTAAAACATGCAAAATATTACTAATTATGTTGTATTTAGTTGAATGATCATCACAATGGATTTGAAAAGGAGAAGAATTACAAGGTGGTATGCTTAGCCACATTTCTCTTGATACGCTTCTACATGGACCCGGCTGTGACTGTGATGATAGTACTGGCCTTCTTATTCAAGAAGTGTTTCTTGGAGGTTTTAGTAGAGATGGTGTGGCAAATCCGGCCGTCGACAGTGTTCATCTGATCAATGAGTGAACGTTTGATATTTCCAGGTGGTGTTTCAGTGATTCCGGCAAGGTAAACATCCGATGAGAAGTCGAACTTCAATGTGGCAATGGGAGTGGTAGGCTTCTTCAAGTCATCCTCTTGCAAGATATCTCCTATTCTAGACAGTATGCTGAATGCTAAGCTCACAAGGACCCTGGAATATGCTTCCACAATGGAATGCCCCACATCCTGCATTCAGTAGAGTAAAAGAGAATTCGGCAATGTTAAGAGTAAAACAATGATTTTGAAGATAACAAATGTAAAAAAATGTTAAGATAAATTTTGAAATCGAAATTGAAGAGATGGCATGGATTGGCTCACCTTGTTGTTTCTGACCTTGGTGAGATCGATGAAGGATTGAGGTAAGTTGGGAAATCTCGTCTTTAGAAGATGGATAAGCATTTCTGCCTTTTCGATTGCCATTTCCATGTTTTCGAGTTCTGATCCAAGGCCCTTCTTGAAGTACCACGGATAACGTACAGGGGCTCTCTTGTTTGTGTCTTCCGAGATCTTGTGTTTCCATGCGAAAACCGCAGCCTCTAATCGGTTGACAGTCTCTAGTACACAATGCTCACTTTTCAAGTTGAGAGAAACCATAATGTCCTCAATGGAGCCGAAATCTGCTGTTATTGCATGGTAGAGATCTTCACCCAAGCTTGCCTTTGCTGACTGCAAACAAACAATGCACCAGTTCATGCAAAACTGGAAATAGCGAATCTTGATTTCTCATCATAAAATGCAGGGATTGAGAGAGTTTTTTGCTTACCTTCCTAAGGGCATCTTTGACAGAAACTGGAATTGGCATTTGAAGCAACACTTGTTCATTAATGGATTTAGCAGCCTTGAGGACCTGATGCACAAGTTTCCCCTGGAAGCCAAGCATTTTCCGTTGGGATGCAGAAAGTCCAGATTCGGGTACTCGAGGTGATGGCAGCCACCATTTCTTGCTAGGCAGGCTGACAGCACTCCGGTTTCGCCCATCAGTTTTGTTACCTTCTTCCGCATACCAGAACTCTGTATCTACCATTGCATCCAAAACATCCTGCAGAGCATTTCAAGAAAGAGACCTATAGCCGTAAGAATAGATGTTTTAAAGAACTTTGAGGGATAAAATGCCAGAATATCTCCCCATTCCTCATTTCTTGAGCAACAAATAGAATTTTGACAGTATTTGTATTGGTAACGTACAATGAGCATACTGTCCAGCTTCTGAAGTGCTGGAAGATTGACATGAACATCTGAACGAGCTTTGGTGGTCATAATCTGCAGCAGAAACCAGAAAAAGAAAAATGTGAATGTTATAAGATGATGCTAGTTTGCGGATCCTCAGACTTAAGTACCTCCAACATCCGACCATTGGCACCATTTTGTTTTGCAGGAACCAACTCAACCATATAGTTTGTCGGGGAAAGTAGCCAGTCCATTTCTCTCTGCCACCTGCTCTTTCTCTCTTCTGCCAAAGGCTCCAATTTCCACAGCTCTCCAAAAACAGATACTGAACATAAGAGAGTTATGTAAAATGAAGTTAAGCCGGAATAGGATACGCAAAGAAGAGAAACGAGCAACGTAAAACTAAAATAGAAAATATTTTTCATGGAACTAAAAGCATACACCGCTGTAAATACAAAAGTTATTTTTGTGACCAATAATCCAGTATGAATGTGACACCAGACAGACAGTCTAATAGCATGCACTGTGATCTGTTTTATTTTCTAAATCTGCCCATAAGATATGCAAATGAGATCACATCATTTAAGAGTTCCAGATAACATTAAAGTGCAGGTAAATTTGACCTGAAAGGATACATTAGCTTGTGCCATACTGTTGTATCAGACAATGCATCAATCTGTTTAAAAATGGCAAGCAGATTAACAAGTACCTGAGAGGCTTGTGATGGCATTGGACAATGCTAAGGCAGTGCTAATCCCACGAACCCCTCCAGAAACATCTTCACCAAGCAATAGCTTTGCAAACACCTCCTTCATGGTATCAACATCAGACAGGCACATTGCATGAGTAACATGCTGAGACTTCCCTTTTAAGCAGAGATGATGGAGGCTGCGAAGGCTGTCCCATTCACAAAGGGGTAGGTCCTCCTCCGGCTTACTTGGCATGACGCATTGAGAGGAGAAAGAGGACCCTAAAGCATCTTTGCTAGAGGAGCAGCTAGAGTCATCCTCATCCAATGAATCGGCTGTGACACAACCATCAGCCCCGCTCATGCTGCTGCTGCTGACACTGGCATTATAGGAGCAACTGTTGAGGATGCAACTCTCAAGGCCATTATATGTAACTACTCCTGCATTATTGCAATAATTTACATCTTTTTCAGTGTGTGAAGAAGGTGGTTGGTGTCAATTCTCACAAAGCTCAAAAGCAGCAAAGCAATCTTAAAGCACCCACGGATCAGAAATAGCGGGCCACATAGCAAGACCAAAAGTGCGCCCATTGAACCATACCAAACCATAATCACTATATATGTTTATACAAAAATGCCAAATTGTCCAGAAAAATAGAACACCACTTGATGGTTCATGGTAATTCAGAATAACTGAAGACAAAGTATTGATCAATCATGGTAATTCATGTAGATTCAATGGATCAAATGCACTTGATAATGTGCATGAAATAGGATTAATACCATCTTTTAAAACCAGAGTTATTACTAGTTTTCTCAAGTCTAGTAACAACGATAAAATCTGATACTTAGGCAGTTAGATCATCAGCAACAGGCTCTGAGTAGACAATCTTGTGACTTTGTTCCCCACCTAACAAACTCAATGCCTGAGTTTAAATCTAGTAAACATCCAACAAATAGAGAAACAAGGAAACAGGGTCTGCTTTCAAAATTCAAACCAAACCGACACTCTCTAAATCGGACTTGGTTCCATCCAGTGGTAAGTAGTCCATGCATATTGGCTTTTTCTTGGATCATACCAACCTCCAAGTTATGAATGGGGTCCTCCTTTACAAACACATGCAAGAAAATGCCATGCTTTCAGTGACATACCACACCATCAACAACTAAGATGCCACCCATAGATCTCTCCATCAACACCCTGCGCTAACATTTAAAATCAGAGCAGAAATATAGCTTAAAGGACTCCAATCCACCTACTCACTGATACTAGTGGGGCCTAATACATCATACCAGTCACAAAGATTCAGTTGAGACATTTACAGCTTGTCTTCCTTGATGAAAGGATAGCATTCACTCAAAGCATTGATCCTCTCGTTTCAAAATGTATTGGCTGGGGCAAACTACCACCTTCTGGCCATCAAAGTGAGAAGTAACAAAGAACACAAAACCTGAATCTTATCACAAAAAGTGATCATGATTCATATGTATAGGAAAAGGCCACGTATAAACATGAATCAGCATATGATTCATGCCCTTCTTTAACTAAGTAATCAGCATTAAATTAGAGCATTAATCGGAATGATTAGGTAGCCAATGAATCAAGAGTGGAGATTAACGTACTGTCATGCTCCTCAAAGTCTATGCTGAAGTCCTGTGTTCTGCGGCGGCAGCATGCAAACCTCTTCATCCTCTATTGATTGATCAAAGCCCCAAATGACAATTGCTATACTCTTGCCTGCAGATTGGAAATGAAAAAAAAAATGCCATTAGAAATCTAAAGAACAAGAAAAGAGTGGCATAAAAGAAGTTTTCGACCTAAAAGGTAGTGTTTTTTTCAGTGGATTTATATATACTTTGAGGGGAAATGATATCTTTATTGAAAAGGCAAGCTTGAAAAAGGATTTGGAATTAGAATGCATAAGCATAAAAGCCTCGTTTTTCAAGATCTTCAGGTTTTTTCCCCTCAAAACAAAAAACAAAAAAAAAAAGAAATTGGAGAAACAGATGATCCTGGTCCCAGCTGAAAGATTAAAGCTTTTCAAATCCAAAACCAAAACTCATCACTTATTTCACAGAAAAAAGAAGAAAGATAAGTGATTGGGGGAATACAAAGGACACTGAAATTTCTCATTTCTCTCATCTCAAGTCCTGAAACATTAAAAAAAAAATGCATTTTTAATGGAGCAAAATCAGAGAAAAACATACCACAAGTTGATTCATTCTATGAGATGCTCTTCAAAACTTCAATGCCCTCCAAAACTCCATCCAAAATGATGAAGAAAGGGAACCAGAAAGAGCGAGAGGTGAAGAGTCCACAAGCCAGCATTCCTCTGCTAAAACCCCATTAGAGAGAGGGAGTATGTGTGTGTGTGAGAGAGAGAGAGAGAGAGGAGGGACTAAATGAAAATAAAAGAATGGGAGGGACTTTATGCAAATAAAAAGGAGAAGAGATTAGAGAGGGAAGTGGAGCACAACGAATACCGATAGATTACGGGGTGGATCCGAGAGAATCCCATGCATTTATTATTATTTTTATATTATTTCTTTTAATTAATTTTTTAATCCAAAGTTTTTAAATTCAAATCCTCGTGATTTGAAATCTAACTGTTGGAATTTGTTTTTTAGTAATCAATATTGACTGGCCCAAAATATTAGGATTTTTCGTAATAAAACAGACTTGTAATACAATTCCCGGGTAAGAACACTTGGTTGGTTGTGTGACTTCGTTTGTCATATTTATAAAAAAATAATTAATTAATTTTAATTATATATAATTTATTTAAAAAATTTTAAAATTGTGGATGTGTCTTTTTAATAAATATAAACAAATTAAGCATGTGACATTCTTTGTTTTATCTCGTAAATATAATAAATATAAACAAATAAATAGAATTCAGCTTCTACAAAGTTTTTTTTAAAGAAAAAAAAGGTAAAAAAAAAGCTAGACCATGAGATTTGTTTTTGTTGGAGAGTTCAATAAAACATTTGAAACTAAATAAAAAGACAAAGTTACAAATGATGCACAAATCACATCATCCATAAAGTTTGAAATACAAAGGAATAAAACATAATTCCAACGATGAGAACTAACAATGGACCACCACTAAAATAAAAGTTGCCGTTTGTTTATGGTTGGAATGAATTTTAGTAATATCAAAATATATTAATTTAGACCAAAAATATACATTTAAAGAAAATTCATAATTATCTTGATTAAACTAGTATTATTATATGAAAATCAATTAATTCTAGACGATGGGAAAAGTTGAAATAATCTGATTTCTTAAAAGTTAAAACATGTCCAAGTTAATTATTTTTTCTAAATATGGATTCTCAATTGACAAGACGCTATACCCAATATGTTTATTTAATATTTGAATAATGCAAAAAAATATATATTTTTCATATTTTGATGAATTGTTTTTATTTTTATTTATGTTTGGACATTTTTTTAATAAAAGTAGACAAATTACATTAGATTAAAAAAATAAAAATCAAACATAAAAGAAAAAAAAACAGCATAAAAATAGTGCAATTATGAACAGTAGAAATTAAAGAAAAAACTAGAATAGTGATATTAATAAGTAAAAATAACCAAATCGATCACCATGAGTGAAAAATATACCTACTAAATATTAGAAGAAACATTAAGAACAAAAAAGATAAATAAATAAAATAACATCCATGCATTGTCAAATTCCAAGTCCTTCCATCATGTTACTAAATAATTAAAATAAATATGATTATATAATTTATTAATTAAAATAATTACACCTATGTTATTCATGAAATAACATATTTATTATTTATATCCCTTCTAAAATAGAAAAACTTGGTATTCCTTTGAATTCAAAATTAAACATCTGATGTCGTGACTTATCTTTAATTATAAAAAAATATTTATTTATTTTTATATAAAACCCTAACATACATATGCATCAAAATAAAAATCACTGTAATTTTCTTTCTTTTTGTTATTCCTACTCTATGTTATGACATGTGGTTTATTCAATTTTTACTTAAAAAAAAAAAACCATTGCTTGTTTAGGTTGCAACACCAAAATATCATCTGCATGCATATAAATTTTATATAAAGAATTTGAAAGGTGGTGACTGAACATTAATGTGAAAAATACAAGATGAGATGATAATGTCAAATGTCAATGATAATAAAATAAAATAAAATGAAATAAAAATTTAGCCTTTTCATTAATAGGGAATAGGAGTAGAAATTAGCAGAGGACATGATTGATTGCCTCCTACTCAACATCCCATATATGCACTGTCCGCACTCAAATCACACTTGTTTGCTTCTTTTGTTTTTCTTTCACTTCACTCCTTCATTTATTTATTTATTTATTTCTTATGGGAATTTAATTTGATAAGTGGGACCTGGCCACGTTCACAAGGAATTTGAATTTGAAGTTTGAACTTGAACATGTATCTGTTTCTGTATTTGAAAGAGATGAGACTTTAAAAAGAGAATAAAAGGTAAGTGTAAACAAGATCTATATTTGTGTGGGACTCGAGAAGGAATAAATTGGATCTTGGGCTTTGATGGCATTGGTATGCTTGTGTTGTGTTTTTTAAGAAAAAGATTAAAAAACAAACAAAGATAAGGTTAAGTGGTTATGTTAAAAATTTTATAAGAGAGAAAATAATTTAAATCATTATAAACGCCAGGGTAGATAACAAACAGTGGATGGAATTGAATTGAATTCAGATAATAAAATTATGTGTGTGTGTATATATATATCACAAAGTATAGTACTAATCCATGTCTAAGTGTTAAGGAATATATATAATTTAGCCATGTTAGTGTCTGGATAAAGTTGAATTATTTTTGTTGGAAAAGATTTGATATTTTATTTGTTTATTTATTTTGTTGACAATCGGTCACGTCATGCCTAAAGACTGTCTGACAATAAACATGTTAGGCCAGAGAAGTTTAAAGAAGGTATGATTCCCTTGGGAAGTTCAAAATAAATAAATAAGCCCACCCACCCTTTTTTTTTTTTTTACCATAACCCGGTTTTTATTTTTATTTTTATTTTTATTTTTATTTTTTGAAAAATGACCAGCCATTGCCGGCCCACCAAAAATGGCAGTTAAGAAAAAAAAATGTTTAAAAATCACTTATTTTATTTGATTTTGAGGAGAGAGTATGAAAAAGATAATGACCAAAAAGTCTTCTCTGCATTGTTACCTTTCATTCTTGAGAATTTTTTTTTGTTGTTTTTGTTCATGGGTTATTGTGTATAGTTCTTTTCATTCTTGAGAAAATTTTTGTTGTTTTTGTTCATTCTTGAGACTGGTCTATAATAATTATTGTGCTCTAGATTTACTTATTGTGCCAGATACATGTTCCATCTAATTCACATAAAAGAGGGAATTTTTAAATTTTTTTTATAAACAGAAAATAGAGAAAAAGAAGATGTAGAGAAGAGCGAAATAGTAGTGAGTTGATGACTTGTTTGTGAGAGTAGAGAACGCTGCTACTGAATTTTTTTTTAAGCAGAGTTATATAAACTCAAGTAAAACATAATGTAAAAAAAATAAAAAATAAAAAATATATAAAAATCCTAGGTTAACCCAATTTGATCGAACAGGATCAACCGGGTACCCAGCAGAGTCATTTGGATCAATTTTTTGTGTGACATGAACTCTTTTATCCACTTAAATATTTGAAATAAATTTAAGTTAAGTACAATTAAATATATTTAAACATAAAACATATATTAAAAATATAAAACTAAAAGTAATACTCAAACTAACAAACGAATATGACATCCAACCAATTAAATATAATGAGTATGCTAATCACAACAGAAAAAAAAAATGTTGTGACTGAATTCCTATCAATCTTAACTAAAAATAGCAATAAAAGTGTGCCTTATCTGATTTAACTAGGTTTCAAAATTTATGTTTATTTGGACTTTATACTGGCCCATGGGCTGACCTTTTGGGTCAGCACAGGCTATGTAACACAACTCAAGGGAATTTTGAGGGGGAAAAGATGGATATATATATATGGGAAAATAAATACTTTTTGGAGCTCCTTATTTATCTATCATCATGAATATGGACTAGGTTAAATGGATTGAAATGTGAAATATATCTCTTCATGATAATTGTTAAAATATGTTTTGTATTATATATATATATAATTAGCAAAATCTATGTTTGATGTTTTTTTTCTTAAGGGAAAATTATTAACTAATAAATTATTAAATAAATATGTAAATAATTATCTGTATAATCATGTTTAGAGTGAAGTATTGTTGTAACTTTCTAATCTCACCTTAATAAACCATTTCTTCCAATTTTCTCTTTCATAATAATGAAACTAGATTTTTAATATAGTTTAGTAGTTCATATACTGTCATTGTCCTCATTCCATTCAATATTTCATCTCCGTAGCTATATATATATATATATACAAGCCAGAGATTCAAATCCTCAACATGCATATTCAAATTAACACTTTGATATTATGGAATATAAATTTATTTTGGTATTGGTTGACTCTTGATGGGTATGAAATCATTGTATTTATTATTCAACCACCACTTGCTACACTATGGTCATCAACTATTTAATTTAAATTCTCAGTTCATTCCAAGGTCTTAGTATGTCGTTGTGAATGATAAATCACCCAAACTTCTTTGAAGTGCAATAAAGTACACCACTAAGAAAGTTCTCATTCATTTGAATAATAAAACCGGTCCTAAAGTGAACGTAAAAGCCTTCATTCAAACCATTCCCATGAGAAATTAGAATGCAGTGGGAGACAGGACCCACCTCACCAAACCTTCAAGACCATGAAAAACACTAACAATTTCAATTTATTAACTACTAAATAAATCAATAAGTAGAATAATATTTATAGACCATACAAGACCTGCTCAAATGTGATTCAATGAGGAAGTTTCACATGCTTCATCTTTTTATGGCTTTAAGAAGACCATGACCATGACTTGCCCTGCATGAACATGAAGCCAAATGCGTTTCCATTGATTCTTTCATTGACAATGAGATGACTTTGAACGGTCAATATTAATTAATACCATTCATATATAGTTCTCAATAATCCTTTAAAAAAACATTTTAATTTTCTCATTTCTCTTTGAAGACCATCACCTTCTGAAAGTTAATTAATTGTGTTTACACAGTGGATCAAGGAGTTGCTGTTGGTATAGAGAAGTTTCCAAGAGTTTGCAATGAATGGTCTGCGTGTTTTATGGTTTAAAAAATGAATAACAATAAAATCAGGTAAATTGTGGCGTTAATTGTCTTATAGTTCATGTGTGTTTTCTTGTTGAAACTTATGGTAGCCGAGAGTCATGGTCTGTGTGTTTTATGGTTTAAAAAATGAATAACAATAAAATTAGGTAAAGTATGACATTGATGAATAATTTGGTTCTTGCATGTGTATGTTCTTATTGAAATTTATGATGAAAGTTCATCAGGGTTGTTCATTGGACAATTTTTTTTTTGCCAACATGAATGATTAGACCGTTAAGAAAAACAAGGGTGTGCACAAGTCTCAGCAAAGCAAGTAAAAGTGGGGTTCGTGCATACATAGACGCAAAGACCTCGCCACTTGTGAAGGTTCATTGGACAATTAATTAGGATCATTTCTTTTGACTAGGTTTAGAACAAGTAATTAAAAGAAGGCATAGTAATCTTTGTGTACGTTCATGGGTTTTACAGTGTATTATTGATGAATTAATTGTTTTCAGTTGTCCTTAATCAAGAATGAGATTTTTTTTTTTTTTTTTTTGGGTTAATATAGACCATGATTTCTTATTAAGCAGTTCACACGCGGGACACACTCATCCTAAACGAGTGGACCAGATTATACCTGTAAATGTTCACGTTATTAGGACCCCACACTTGTGCAAAGGTCTCTTGACACGAGAGACACGCGCCCACCAAACATAAGCTCTATAGACAAGACGCAAGACATCAGCTAGTGTTGGTCTCTTACACTGCCAATGAACATTGAGATGATGAACATAAGTTAGTTGATGGAACATGATGGAACATGACTTAGTTGATCTCTCTATATTTATTCAAAACAAGTCAAGAAAAAAATTATGAACATGTTTAGTACGAGAAGTAAGAATAAAGATTAATCCCATTTATATGGTTGGATTGTACTATATAATGCAACTCATATATATTACTATTATTGGCTGTGTTTGAATTTTCATTTCCTATAAATACAAAATATGATGTTTGTTCATCTGTATTTGGTTGTACTATGAAAATTTTGAACTGTTAAATAGTATTTGAAATTTATTTAAAATTTTAATCATAAATTTTCACCCGGTTTTATTTAATTGTGTTTAATACTCCAAATCTATATTTTTAAAACTTTCTAGTCAAATTGTAGTAAAATTTATATTTGCGATAGATAATATAATCTTGTATCAATACTGCTCAATTGCGTACTAGTTTGGTATACCTAAATATGGATTTCACCGTATGTTTATTAGTGTCAACTTTAACAACTAAATCCTTCATGGCTTAAATGTGATAGATTTCTTTCCATAGCAAATTGACCCAAAAGTTCCATTAGCACAAAACCTGATCTTAGATGTGAGATTGAATAATTAATTTTATTTGTAATGATAAATGCACAATGTTTAGGTGATTTTGGTTCCTTCTACTAGCTTTGAAAAAAAATAAATAAGTTTCCCAATAATACTACATAACTTTTTAAAGTAGATAATTAGAGCTACCGTGATTGGATGATTCTCTTCGACAATTATTTCTTAAAATATCATCTAATTTTTCAATCGTTGGATCACCTAATAACCTTTGATGGCTTTCACTTGTTAATTCTCATCATTAATCCATGTTCTATATATCCTATTGTACTTACACTTGTTAATTTTTTAAAATATATTTTATGTGATTTATTCACTTTATTTAAAAAAATTATATTTACAAACCTCTCCCATTAAATTCACAATTATCACAATATGAATTGCATATTACTTAAAATTTTGAAGATTTACAACATCACCAAACAAATAAACCTAAATCAGTGCTAATAAATAGAGCTTAAGCACAAGTTTTTATAAATATCATTTTTAATGGTGGAAGGATCATTATGCTATGCATATTTATATCTGTGTGTGTGTATATATATATATATATTCGTGTATGAAAATTATGAGAAAAGAAATTATACTTGCCATGGGCCCCAAAAAGGAAAGAATATGTTTTTATCTTATTATTATATTTTTGACTTTTCAATAATTATTTTTCTATGTTGAAGGTACTGTTGATGTAGTAGACAAAAACTTTTTTTGGGTTTGTTGGAAGACTCAAGACCCTGCAAGTCAATGTACGTCAATATATATGGCAGTCTTTATTTATTTATTTATGACAAAAAAAAAAAAAAAAAAAGAAGAACATCAACATGCTTGTGGTCAAAAATCAAATGAATATATGCTGCTTTAAATAAATAAATAAATAAATAAATTTGCCATGACCTTTTGTTTCAGTGATACCTAAGAGTGAGGTGAAAACAATATTTTGACGGTACAATATATAATGGAATCTATATATATATATATATATATATATATATATATATATAGATGAAAATATAAATAAGCACACTAGAAATTTTTTTATATTCACTTATTTGACCTATTTTTAATAAAAAATAATAATTATTTTTGTCATGTCACCTAAAATATAGTACTTCATCTAGATTGAGGAATGCACATCTTTTAAATAAATGAACTAATATGATGTACTGAGTGGCGGAACTCGAACAAAAATTAAAAGAAATTAATTTTAATTTAAAAAATTATAAATATTAAAAATTATATTAATTTAAATTTAAAATTATAATAATTAATATTTCAAAACATATATCACTAATTACCATGAGATGGGAGTTGAATTATTTGGTCAAATACAATCTAAGCTTTAATTTAAATAAAAAAAATCATATTAATTTAAACTAAAAAATGTTCATAATTAACATTTTTAAAAATATAACATATAAATACCACCAATGAATACAAAGCGATAAAAGTTAAATCATTAGACAAAAGTAGCTTGTTAGTATAGAATCTAAAAAATAAATATACATGATATGCATTATCATATTAAATCATATTTACTTATCATGTGGGGTCATATTGAGCAGAAACCCCACCATCAAATGCAAATTTTAGCATAAGACAAAACAACCAAATTTTAAAAAAAAATAAATAAATAATAACTCAACAATTAATGACCGTTTTGTTTATTGGTATTGAGTCTCTTGTCTAAAATGTATGTCTTAATTGCGAAACCAGATTTGAACTTGAACTTGTACATGATGAGAACACGTGTTATTTTTTTATTTTTAAATAGATGGATTGTGTCTTTTAGAAAATAATAATAATAATTGGGCACATGTATTATTGAGTTTGCGGTTGCAATCCATGTATGTGTTTGCTCGTAACTGGTTACATTAAAAACAAAAAAACAAAAAAAGCATATAGTAGTCAATAAAACTACGAAGAAACCAACCCCTTGGCAACACGAGTGGGTGTAAATAGTTAGTAATTTTTAATGTTTCACTCAATAAAATAATAACTAGTTTTTTTCATTATATTCACTCTAAGTAGATTGACATGTTTTACCTTTATCCATGTTAATTTTATATTTAGTCAGTATTGAGTTAATCATAATATTTGTGCATGTAAACCACAAATATAATTTTTTATTAAAAAATAAAAAATTATAACAATGAATTTGCCAAAATATATCTAAAGTTGTGTAAAAAAAATGACAAATAGATTATTTGGCACATTGCCAACTTTAGAAAAATCGCGTCAAATTTGGTGCTAATTTTTGTGATAAATTGATAACTTTATCACGGTTTTTGTTTCCGTGCTAATATTTATCACATTTTTTTTTTTTATGCCAATATTTATGAAATTTTGGTATGAATTTTGTTTCCGTGCCGATTTTTATGAAAAATTTGGCGCGGCGTTTATTTGTGATGAAATGACCTTGCTAATTTCTTGTTTTTCTGGTAATGTTCGTAGCACTTTTACTCAGTGTTTTTAAAACCGGACCGGACCGGCCGGTCCGACCGGAAAAACCGGGAACCGGACCGGCGTCCGGTCCGGGTTAACACCGGGTTTTGACCAAATTGGGAACCGGTCAAACCCGGATAAAACCGGCGAACCGGCCGGTTGAACCGGAACCGGGAAAAACCCGGTTTTCTGATTTTTTTTTTTAAAATTAGTTTTTGAATCATGTAACCACAACATTGCAAATATTTTATTTTATTTTATTTCTTTTTCTTTACTTATTATTTATAAATAATTATAAAATAATACCAACGTCTTCCTCGATATCTATCTTTTGTGCGGGTTCGACTTCGGTTCATTACAACATCTCCTATCCGTTATTTTTTAATACATATTTAGATGTTTGATATATATCTTTTATGTTTTAAATGATTAAGATTTAAACTTAATTAATATTTTTATAGACTTTCATATGTACAGATGTTGTGTTTAATTTGTTAAATTTTGTGCAATTTTGGATATTTTTATTTTGAAAATTTGAAAAACTATATAGGATAATATATTTTTTGCTTGATCTCAAATTAGTTTTGTTGTTATGATTTTATCTTTTAATATATATTATTTCATTGTTATAAAAAAAATTATAAATTTATATTATATTTTATATATATATATATATATATAATTATGACGTCATCCGGTCCAACCGAAATGGGTCATCCGGTCGGACCGACCAACCCATGACCCAAATATGTGGCCGGTTCGCTTCCCGGTCCGGTTTTAAAAACATTGCTTTTACTGCAATTACAGATCCACTTGTACTCATTTTCTACGTGGCCCACCATCTCTTCAATCCAGCTCTATAAATAACACTCCTTCCCAAAGTATCACACACCACCAATATTAGCAATCCAGAGCTTCTCAACCAGAACTTTAATTAAGGACACTAGAATGGCAACATCTTCTCTTGTTTTCACAGTGAGGAGGCAAGAGCCGGTGCTGGTTGGGCCGGTCAAGCCAACCCCACATGAGTTCAAATGTCTCTCTGACATTGATGATCAAGAGGGACTAAGGTTTCTAATCCCTGTGATTCAGTTCTACAGAAAGGATCCATCAATGGGTGGTAAGGACCCAGTGAAGGTTATAAAGGAAGCTCTGGGGAAAGCTTTGGTGTTTTATTATCCTTTTGCTGGGAGGTTAAAGGAGGAGATTGGGAGGAAGTTTGTTGTGGAGTGTAATGGAGAAGGGGTTCTGTTCATTGAGGCTGATGCTGATGTTAGCCTTGAGGATTTTGGTGATGGTTTGCAGCCACCTTTCCCTTGTTTGGAGGAGCTTGTCTTTGATGTTCAGGGCTCTGGAGGTGTTCTTCACTCTCCTCTGCTCTTGATTCAGGTGATTTTTTATTCTCTTAATCTTTTAATAAAAACATTTATTTTTTCTTTTTTAGTTACAAGTTTTTATAATTTAATGAGTTGATAGGATTAATATTAATCTCATACTTAAACTAACACAAATTTGTGTTCTTATAAAAGAGAAAGATCAGGAGCTAGATGAATGGAGACTGGTATTAAGAGCAAATTATCTTTAATAGTTAAATCCACCAAATATGTACCTATATTGAGTTTTTATTTATTTATTTATTTATTATTTTTATTTTTTTTAAGAAAAAAAAAAAATCTTTTCCGCTTTCATATATATATATATATATATATATATATATATATAGGTAAATATCTCTTCAAATGACCTCAACTACAGCCATGTTATCTTTTTTAAGAGTCTTTGTCTATGTTTTTTAAGGGCAATCTTTCTAGACTGTGATTGACTTCCATCCTATTCTTGTCCCAATTTGTTTTTGGGGTATTGAGCATATATTTAATTTAGCTAATAATTGTTTATAGAGAATATGAATTTATATTATCAAATATATGCGTAATATTTTTTTTTTTGAATAATAGGCGACAAGCGCCCCGGTATATAAATAGTGTTAGAGCCCGATGTACATTGTATGAACATTATAAAATAGTACAAACATCCCGAGTGAACAGTGTATGAACAATACGAGGAACAGTACTGTCGGGGAGAGGATTTGAACTCATAATCTCCCTTTAACACATTGTTATCATACCATTGGGCTATCCAATAAATGACTATATACATAATATTTAGTTTTAATAAATTTGAGAAAATAGAAATTTCAAAACATTTAAATTAAAGGTAACAAAATCCTTTTTAGTAAACGATTGCCTATGAGTCTAGGAGAATGGGCACTTAGAAATATTTAGAAAACCTAATTTTATAAGCATCGTACCATAAACAATAATTCGGTCCAACCAACTTGCAAACAATGAAATGAAATGAAATGAAATGTCATAGCATTAAAAAAGTCAACAATATGTGGTGACAGGTGACACGACTCAAGTGCGGAGGCTTTGTCTTTGGAGTAAGACTCAACCATACCATGTCGGACGCACAAGGCCTGGTCCAGTTCTTGAACGCGGTGGCCGAGCTAGCGCGTGGCGCGACTACACCATCCATCATCCCGGTCTGGTCACGAGAACTCCTCAACGCGCGCACACCACCACTCCCGGCCTTCGCGCACCACGAGTACGACGACGTGCCAGACACCAATGGCACCATCATCCCACTGGACGACATGGTTCACCGGTCCTTCTTCTTCGGTCCGAGAGAGATCAGAGCGCTGCGCGCGCGCATGCCGCACCACCTCCGAACAAGCTCCACGTTCGAGATATTGACAGCGTGTTTATGGAGAAGCCGAACCATAGCACTGAAACCAGACCCAGAAGAAGAGGTGCGGATCATTTGTATAGTGAATGCACGTGGGAAGGATGGGAAAAGGTTACCAGAAGGGTATTATGGGAATGCGTTTTCGTTTCCGGTTGCGGTGGCGACTGTGAAGAGGTTGTGTGGGAACCCATTGGGGTATGCGTTGGAGTTGGTGAAGAAGGCGAAAGGGGAAGTGAATGGTGAGTATTTGCAGTCAGTGGCGGACTTGATGGTGTTAAGAGGGAGACCACACTTTACGGTGGTGAGGTCGTACTTAGTGTCGGACGTGACCAGGGCTGGGTTTGGGGATGTGGACTTTGGGTGGGGTAAGGCAGTGTATGGAGGACCGGCGAAGGGTGGGGTTGGGGCTATACCTGGGGTGGCAAGCTTTTATATACCGTTTAGGAATGGGAAAGGGGAGGATGGAATAGTGGTGCCTGTTTGTTTGCCTGGTGATGCCATGGAGAGGTTTGTGAAGGAGATTGAGGGCTTGGTTAGAGGGGATGACGGTCTGCTTGTGGAGCTGCAGCAGCCGCCTGTTCAGATTTTGTCAGCTCTCTAAGGACGAGGAGGACTAAGTTGGGCAAAAGTGGTTTAGTCATTTTGTGTTTGCTTGCAATTGATGTTTGTTTGAAAAGTTGTCGGTCTGTTTGATGGTAATTAAATGTTGTTTGTATTAATTTATATGCCAATTATTGATAAATTTTCTCATTATGGTGGTGATTTTTTAAGTATATATATATATATATATATATATATATATATATATATATATATATATATATATATATTGATAAAAATGAATAAACACTAAATTTATTAAAAAATATATAGAATTGATAGCCGAGAAAAAAATAAAATGAATAAACACTAAATTTATTAAAAAAATATATAGAATTGATAGCCGTGAAAAAAAATAAGATGAGCAGCTTAAAAAACAGATCTGACTAAAATCCCAATGATTATGACATAAGTGGTATAGCGAAAACCTAACAAATGATGAGATGGTGATGGTTTTAATATGAGATCATTCATATTTTTGGGGATACATGGTAGAAAAGTGGTTGAAGTTTCATTAAGAACCGTGTTAGTGGTTGGCTTATTAATTGGGGTCTTTGAATGAATGGAAAAAATTTGAGACTCAACTTGATAATTTGTGTGGAATATAATTTATTATGGTTTTTTGTTTACTTTTAAAAATTTTATTTTTAATTCATTTATATTTAAAAGTATTGCCAGTGATGATTTAGAGAATTAACAATAATATTAATAT
Organism: Dioscorea alata; assembly: GCA_020875875.1. Taxonomy (NCBI): domain Eukaryota; kingdom Viridiplantae; phylum Streptophyta; class Magnoliopsida; order Dioscoreales; family Dioscoreaceae; genus Dioscorea; species Dioscorea alata. Next base: position 21,979,204 of record CM037014.1, on the reverse strand, counting down.
TGACTGACTGTAATTTATAAAATTATGAAAAACCAAAAAGACTACTTAGAATGGAATGAGGGTAAGTTTTGAGATATTAAAAATCTAGTGTCCAGTTAATTTGCTAGATTTCAAAACTCATCCAATAGAAACTATATTAGATTGGGTGTTTTATGTTTTGATCAAATTGGTTATGACTCAAGAAATCCTCACATGACATGTATGTAAGCAGCTCCTCCACATGGATGATCATAAACACTTCAATTCTATAACTAATGTTCTTGTTCTTCTCGCCTCTGGATATGCCGGTGCCAAAGATGTCGACATCGTCTGTCCGCAGATAAGATCTCCACCATTCACCACCATCGATCCTGTATGCCTCGTTTGCATTCCCACCAATCAAATATATAGACTCCGCCATTGCAGAAAGCATGAAAGCTCCATCTGCAAATAAATCAATTTTGCAAGTTTTTTCTAAACTATGGATCAAGGTCCGTGCTTTCTCTGAGGATTTAGCTCATCTCGTCTAATACTTTTGTTGTGTGATTTTTGCAACCCAAATATATGCTATCGTAAACAAGTAATATAATGATGAAAGATTATCGTCCCACGAGTATTGAGTTTATTAATTACCAAAATTACTTTGACTCTAATTTTGCTTGATTAATGAAATTGAAGGATATAATTTAGAAAGATTTAATTCAAGGACTAAAAAGAGATAGTCAGACAGGGAGAAATCAATGTTTAGAGATTCTAGAGTTTCCGAGTTCACCTAGACTAATTCCACCTACATAATTTAGTTCAATCAATCAATGTTTGCTTCTTATGTTGTCATCAAATTTTCTTAAATTACATATTGATATTTCTTAAGCATCAATAGCATATTTCATTAGATAAGTTAACATCGTCTCTGAGATAACTATTAATCTATGGAACTCATTAAACTCTACTAATCTATAATGATGCATACAATCTCATAAATATCTCTATCTTATGATGATTGTATGGCATTTCAACCAATATCTTATTCAATTGTTACCTCTCTGTCTCAAATCGAATTACAAATCATGCAATTGGTGATCAAGCAATCACAAACATTAAGCATAGATTAAAATAGCGAACATAGTATTGAAACAAGCATCAATTAAATTAAACAAATACGAATATAGGTTTCCATAGTCTGGCTATATCGTAGCCCTAGAAAAAAGGTAATTAGAACATGATAGTTGCACAGCTCGACATATTAATTAAGTTCATAATCAAATAAACAATGAAAAACTAAAAACTAAAGCTTGACGATGAATCCCAGCCGAATCTTAGCTCACCGCCTTTTGATCTCCGAAATTCTACTCTCTTTTTCGTCTCAAACCTTAGCCCCTTTTATAACTTGAAATCAGGGTAGCGCTTAGGTGCTACACTTTCTGCTTTTCACGTCTTAACGTCTAGAGCCTAGGCGTTGTTTTGCTTGTTCACTTTTTGTTGAAACTTGATCCTCTTTTCTCCAATTATGTGCTTTTGATGTGTTCTTCCTCCCAATCATTCTCTTTATTTTCTGAAATACAATAACAATAAGATTAGGAGTAAATTTGGTTCAAGATAATTCACATTTAGTTCGTCATGAGTTAAACAAAGTCTATATATTGAGTGCAAATTATATACATCACCTCTCCCTTTTCTTTTCTCTTGAGCAAATGCATCAAAGAAACAAAGATGAGACTTTTATTGAAGAGAAAACAAGCCGCCCTAATCCTTTCACTAATCACGCACTAATTATGCTATTAATCTCCATTTATAGTTATAAATCAATAAAAACCCATTTCCCTCCTTATTTTCCATATTTTCCATATTTTTCATAATTTTTTATGTTTTATTATATGGGTAATGAGTCAAGTTATGTTAACATTCATGTCATTTTTTATCTTTTTTTTTTTTTGAAAAAAAAAGATTTATGTTTTTTATAATCAAAATATTAATATATATATATATATTTTTAAATTTATTGATTTATGTTAAACACTTAAAAAGAATACTTTAAAATCTTAAACTCAAATACTATAAAATCTTATATCGAATTTATGGACCAGTTTATTATTTACATTAAGGTTTGGATAATAAAAAATATATATTTTTTTGAAAAAAATGATGGAGATAGAATGGCTTGAATGCCAATACAAATACAAACTTTATATCCACATCATTCGAACTATCAATTCACCCTAGCTAAAGATTATTACTCTTTTATATGTGTATTTATTTTTATTCATTTTTACTTCAAATAAGAGAAAGAAAAGGAATAAGCTGCTTACACATATTTAATTATAGGACCTAATAATTTATTTTGATAAAATCAATAAACACTAATATATATATATATATATATGACAAATAGGTGATAAGTGTCGGCCATTTAAGAGAAGTTAGGGATATGCATAGGCACTAACTTAATACTTTAACACACACACTTTTGGAGTTCGATTTTCTATCCTCTTTGAAACGAACATCTTATGTAAAAGACATAATGACAACGGGTGAAGAGGCTATCGGCATCACTAATATATTAAGATAATAAAAAATTATAAACTACACAGAGGAAGAAAATGAATAGAGGGGAAAAACAGATAGACAAAAAATTCCACTAGTTGTAAACATATTTATTATGTTTATTTTGTTTTATTTGTACCAATTGGAAGAGGGATTTTTTGAAAACATATTTAATTTTATTCATTTTTTTAATGAAAAATTGCTTGTTTTATAATTAAAATTAATGACAGTTTAAATAGCAAAGGCAAGAACAAAAATTATTTATAAATTAAAAATATAGCAATTAATCTAGTAATTAACTTAATAAAAACTATTAGTATATTGATTAAGCAATAATCATTAAAATAATATCTATTAACACAATCAACGAAACAGAAATAACTTGGTATATAAATGGATAAAGTAGTAATTTCATCATGTTGTCCATATTGGTTAAATATAATGAACCAAACACATGTTTTTTAAATTTAAATTTATGAATCTCCAATTAAACACAAAATTTTGTAATACAACATCTCGAATTAGATAAACTAAACACTATATTTGAGTCATGTATTTTAAAATCCAATTATTTGTAATACATCGTAACTGAAAATCTACTCTATTTTAATTAAATACAACTAAATCCTACCAAAAGCAATTAAGACCACACACAAAACTTCTATTTATTTAAAAATAATATATAAAAATAAATATAAATTTTGGAGGTTTATCTTTTTAGGAGACTTTTTTGTGATTATCTTTATATATTATATGAGTCATTTTTCATGGATGTTAATGTTGATTTTTATTACCTAATTTTCAATATATATAATGTAATAACAGATGTTTTAGAGAATCACTCACTTCTATAAAGAAAAGTTTTTTTTTTTGGCAAATCAGCAACAAACACCTTTTTATTTTTTTGCATTGTACTTGAAAAGTTTTAAACTTGAGACATCTCAAACACAAACAAGATAGGAAAGCACTAGACTATATCTTGGTTCCTCCATAATAAAAAATTATCTTGAAAAATATATACATATTCCCTACTATAGGAATTATAACTTTAGAATGTTTTAAATATATGTATTATAATTTTTTAATCATTACCATTTTTGTTTGAAGACGGGCGGGCTGTAGAGTTTCGGCCCAAATCATTAACTTACTTCTTTCCATCTGTTGCGGACGTTGCGGAGGTGCTATTTTTATTGTAAAAATGAACCTATGAATCTATTTATAGCTGATTTATTGGTGAAGAAAGTGGTGTTGTTGTGGAAACAAACAACGCCAAATAATGAGCGTTACTTTCAAAAAGAAAGTATTTTTATTGTAAATAGAAGAAGATTTTGAAACATATAAACACATAAAAACCAATATTTAAAAAAAAAAATCAAATTTAAAACAACAGAAGAAAGCCATTTGGCCCACCCATATCACTTAAAGACAAAACATAACAAAAAAAAAAAAAAAGAATGAAAGGAAAAAAAACCCGACCAATTCTTAAAAGCTATTTGCCCCTCCCATGCATGCCACTTAAAAACAAAACACTCACAAAAAAAAAAAAAAAAAAAATCAATACTTAAATGCCAAATGTCTATATTGATGTGGAAATATAGCAAGCTATTTGCTGTTTGTATTTGATGGGGAAATGTCTATATTATCCCATATTTACTCTCTTTTTATTTAATATTGTCAAAATGACCCGATGAATCATTTTATTTGTCAAAATGATCTTATGGTCATCACATCAATATCCAGTCAGCACTAGTTTTTTTTTTTAATTACAAAGTTTTTTATTTTAGCCTCTCATCTCTTTTATAATTATTAAATAGTTTATTTGTGGCTTTTTTAACCCAATTTTTTTAAAAAATTATTATTAAAGTAGAAAATATTATTTGAAATTAGAATTATTATTTTTATTATTAACCCAAAAATTATTAAAATGGTAATTTTTTTATTATTATTTTGATTTTTATTAGAGTGGCAATTATTGAAGTAAGAACTATTTAAAATTATTTTATTATTATTAGTAAAATATTATTATTACATTGGAAGTTATTTTAAATTAATTTTATTGATGAAATCATGAATGGATCGACGGTGCTGATAGGTCATCTAGGCGACGACAACATTCCAGTCTGTCACCAATGCCACATCACTTGGTATCACATGAAATCCCTCGGATCAAGTTTCACTGAGCCCAACGAAAAATCGGGTGCCTAGGGATGGGCGTCTTCTCCACAAGTGCGGCTGCGTCGCCTTAACCCCGGGAGAGGTTCGGGTGGCTCATCGGTAGCCACCCAGACGAGTCATGGCCTTGTGTGTCATGTCTCGAGTGATGGAGAGATGCGCACGCAGCCCCCTGCGCACCCCACTTAAGGGACATCGCCGCCAAGTAATGGGTGACAAAGCATCATTGGGCCCACCATTTGGCAAGGATGAGTTAGGGTGGAATAATATTTTTAATAAATAAATAATAATAAAGTCATTAAAATCATCAATAAAATGAATTTAAAATAATTTATTTTATTAATAATAATAAAAATAATTTTAAATAATTCTACTTCAATAATTGCAACTCTACTTATAATCAAAATATTAATAAAATAATTTAAAATAATTACCATTTTAATAATTCTAGGGTTGATAATAATAACATTTTTAATTTCAAATAATATTTTCTATTTTAATTACAATTTTTTTTTAAAATTAGGTTAAAAAAAGTCAAAAATAAGTTATTTAATAATTATAAAAGAGATGAGAGGGCTAAAATAAAAAAAAAACTGTAATTTAAAAACAAATGCCTAGTCAGCAACCCAGTCAGCACATGGTGCTGATTAGACATTGATGTGATGGCCTGCCAATTTTGATAAATAAAATAGCCCTAGGGTCATTTTGACAATATTGAATAAAATGAGGGTCAACATGGAAAAAAGCCCTAAAAAAAAATTCAAATTCCAAACACCAGAAAAAAGCCATTTGGCCCACCCATATCTAGGGAAGGGTATTCGGCGGGGAGTCTCCACGGGGATCCGCCCCGTTCGGGGCGGAGAATCCCCGACCGAGCGGAGATGAGGGAATAAAATTCACCGACCATTATAGCGGGGCGAGGGCGTGGAGTGATCTCCCCGCCCCGAATATATATATATATAATTTGTTGAAATTATCTTTAGATTATTGCATTTTTTTTTAAGAAATGTGTTAAAATAAAAAAATTAAAATTAAAATATAATATAATATTATGTTTGTTAGTAATAAAAAATGATCTTAATTGGAATATAAGTTCATGAATTTAAGTACTAAATTATTAATTTTTTTAAAAAAAATTGTGTTGGGAGGTCTGGGCAGGGATCCCCGCCCCAGTGGGGTTCCCCGTGGGGTGGGGCGTGGGGACTTCTTTCTCCCCGATTCCCCAACCGGGGCTGGGAATGATCCCAGCTCGGGATGGAGGAGTGAGTGGGGAGATAGTTTCCATCCCCGTCTAGTTTCCATCCCCGTCCTGCCTCACCCTTTGCCCTTCCCTACCCATATCACTTAAAAACAAAACGTAACAAAATAATAAAATAAAATAATAATAATGAAAAAAAAATAAAAATAACCCAACCAATTCTTAAAAGCTATTTGCCCCTCCCATGCTTTCCACTTAAAAACAAAACAGTAACGAAAAAAAAAAACACAATCAATAGTTAAATGCCAAATGTGTATATTATTTCATTAATGTGGAAATATAGCATGGTAAATTTACTGTTTGTATTTGTATTTGTATTTTTTTGTTTTTGTTATTTTGTTATGTTGTCCTATAAAAAATATGAGAACAATGAGAGCAAGACATCAGCCCTGTGCATGTCCTTACTCCTCACTGTAGTAGTGGTTGTGGGCTAGACATGTTAACAACTCAAGATGGCGCATTTGTATGAAAAAAAAACAATACGGTGTTATGATTTTTTGTGCATTATTTTTTATTAAGTAAAAGTGAAAAATTCAAAAATACATTGAAGAGGGAGTCAGGGTGAGAAAATACTTGTAATATGGTGATCAAGTCTCTAGAGAAACTCTAATAAAACATGTCGTCATGTGTTCTAAGAAATATTAGAAATAACTATTATCGAGTGAAAAGAGTAAGAAAAGTTCTTGGAAATTCCAAAAAAAAAAAAAAAATTGGCAACATCATTTGATCAAGGGGGTTATATATTCCTCATCATCTACCAATAGAGTTGGATTGGATTCCAAAATATTATGCCTTTGAATAAGTTTTTTTTATTATATTTTTTATTTTTTAACTTTCTAATCTCATGTCATCATTTATTTTTCACAAATACTTCACACTTCACACTGACTATTTTAATTCTTTCTTGTTTGCCATCTATAAAAGCAAATTTTGATTCTTCAAAATACTTTTAAGTGAGATAATTTCTCTATTTTTAAGTTAAAAAACTACAAAAACATAAATACTAAAGTGTCTCTTTTTTAAAAAAAATTAATAAAAACTCAAAATTTGCTTGTCAATAAAATAAAATCAAAAATATTTTTTCTTTATATGGTTGTAATTATTTTTTTTATTCCCACCGTCTGTCTTGCTCATCTTTTGTATTGTTGGTTTTTCTTAATGAATATGGTATATTTATTAATTTTTTAAATCAAATTAAAGCATAGAGTAATAATTTTTTTAAAAAAAGCACATCACGAAGATTGAGATATTTTTCAATTCGTGGCTAGAATTTGAGCTCACATAAATAATTGAGCTATACTAGTGGTTGGCCGGTAGAAGCTGACTAATATTTTGTCTCTACCAGGCAAACTATGTTCTTTGATAAGACGATGATTTCGTGAACAGCATGAGTTAAAACATGTGATCGAGAATTGATGCATAAATGGAATGAAGCAAAAAATAAAATGGTCACTTCCTCTCGTCTATTGTCCTATATAAGCCAATGCTATCCTACATTAAAAAAACCACAAACTAATTAAGAAACTACTCTACTTGTCATCAACAATGGCACCATCCTCTCTGGTTTTCACAGTGCAGCGGCAGATGCCGGTTCTAGTAACACCAGCAAAGCCTACACCGCACGAGTTCAAGTATCTCTCAGACATTGATGACCAGGAGAGCCTGAGGTTCCAGATTCCTCTAATCCACTTCTACAGAAACGAGCCATGTATGAGTGACATTGATCCTGCAAAGGTGATAAGAGAGGCCTTGGCGAGAGCTCTGGTGTTCTACTATCCCATTGCCGGCCGTCTTCGTGAAGAGTCTGGAAGAAAGCTTGTTGTGGAGTGCACTGGTGAAGGGGTCTTGTTCATTGAAGCTAATGCAAATGTCCGCCTGCAGGATTTCGGTGACAACCTGCAGCCACCGTTCCCATGCATGGAGGAGCTCCTCTTCGACGTTGAGGGTTCTGCTGGTGTTCTTAACTGTCCATTGCTCTTGATTCAGGTGCAGCCAGTCTCGATAATCTATCATTTTAAATAATCAAGATCCAAATTAACTAGCTAGTTTTAAAGACTTACGTACATGCATACGGGCAGGTGACACGATTGTTGTGTGGAGGGTTCATCTTTGCAGTCCGGGCTAACCACACCATGATGGACGGACAAGGACTGGCGCTGTTCATGAACGCAGTGGCCGAGATGGCACGGGGAGCAACAGAGCCATCCGTGCTGCCAGTCTGGTCAAGAGAGCTGCTTAGGGCGCGCAATCAGCCACGAGTGACGTTCGAGCACCGTGAGTACGACGATGACGTGCCTCGTGACTCCCGCAACACCATCAACACACCAGCACCCGATGTCGACGTAGTGCACCGTTCCTTTTTCTTCGGCCCCAGGGAGATTTCAGCTCTAAGAATGCGTTTGCCGAAACACCTACGCAAGAGCTCGACGTTTGAGATACTGACAGCGTGCTTGTGGAGATGCCGAACCATGGCGCTGCAGCTGGAGCCAGAGGAAGAGGTGCGCATGATGGCCATTGTCAATGCTCGAGGAAAGAAGGAAGAGGATTTTTTGCCGATGGGGTACTATGGAAACGCATTCACATACCCGGCGGCGGTGTCAAAGGTGAAGAACTTATGCAATAAACCTATAGAATACGCGTTGGAGTTGGTGAAGAAGGCCAAGTCGCAGGGGATGACACGTGAGTACCTGCAATCTGTGGCGGACTTGATGGTCCTGAGAGGGAGGCCTCACTTCACAATTGCGAATTCGTATCTTGTGTCGGACCTGACAAGAGCTGGGCTTGAGAATGTGGACTTTGGGTGGGGGAAGGCGGTGTATGGAAGTGTGGCGAAAGGTGGGATTGGGGATATCCCACTGGTGAGCTTTTATATACCTTTCAGGAATGGCATTGTGGTGCCTGTTTGCTTGCCAAGCACTGCCATGGATAGGTTTGTGAAAGAGATTGAGAACATGACCAGTGATCAGATTACTGCACCACCTTCTCGTCTGCTATCTGCACTCTGATGCGGAAACTGTTGGAAATATAGAATAAAAGGACACTGGCGACTCTCGTTAGCGCATGGGATCATGTCATTCCTTTTGTAAGTACGTAAAATGTGTTAAAAAAATATTGCGATTTATAGTTTGGGTATTTATGGTCTTCGTCTTCGTCACTGTCGGGGTAATTTCTGTGGCAGTTATCTTATTTGTTTTTTCTTTCTCTGCACTAGCTATGTTTTTTATTTTATTATTATTTTTTAAATAATTGTGAACTACAGTTTTATTGAAATAAAAACAAACACAAAACACTGGTTTTTTTTTTTAATTTTATTTGTATCAAATCGGGCTATGCATCTTATTTGTATCAAATCAGGTCGAGAGTTTTTAATCAGTGCAGGTGAAGTGTTTTTTTTTTTTTAAGTTTATTTAGGAATACGCTAGATCCACATGTAAAATTTAACTAATTTATCTGAGTTGGACAAAAATGAACAACTTCTCTTTTCACTAGATAATTATAAATACATACTAGAGTCAAAATAGTTTTTAAAAAATAATTAATTCAACAAGAAGTCGTTCCTCACAATATTGATTAAAATACATTTAGTGTGATTCGCAAGAAAAATACAGTTCCGAAATTGATAGATACTTTCAACGCCATGAACACCCTCCCACAAAGTCATAATTACCTAGTTCCTTAATGTTACAATTCAAAGGTGCCAAATGACTAAACATCCACTCTTATTCTATTACAAATATATATTACATAAGATATATTATTACTTGTTTTAATTTGTGGTTGTGAGGGGATCCACGTGTGTATTTGATTTTGACTTAAATGTAAATGAGAGTGTTTGTTGACCAGTGTAAAAACAAAAAAACAAAAAAACAAACTTGTGTGACTGGACCTAGGTATAAGTAATGCATCTCCACTATTATGATGAAATTTCACCCGGCCGGTTGTTCATTGGGCAATTACAAGTAATTACAAGAAGGCATATTAATCGGTGTACGTTCATGGGTTTTACAGTATATTATTGATCAGTTAATTGTTTTCAGTTGTCCTTAATCAAGAATGATGTGGTCTTAACATTTGCTTGATTTTGTTTGCTATTTGGTTAATATAGACCATGATTTCTTATTAAGCTGTTCACAAGTGGGACACACTCAGCCCAAACGAGTGGACCAGATTTTCACCTGTGATGCACATCCGACAACATTAGAATGTTCAGGTCATTAGGACCCCACACTTGTGCAAAGGTCTCTTGACACGAGAGACACGCGCCCACCAAACATAAGCTCTATAGACAAGACACAAGTGTGGGGTCCTTAATCAAGAATGATGTGGTCTTAACATTTGCTTGATTTTGTTTGCTATTTGGTTAATATAGACCATGATTTCTTATTAAGCTGTTCACACGTGGGACACACTCAGCCCAAACGAGTGGACCAGATTTTCACCTGTGATGCACATCCGACAACATTAGAATGTTCAGGTCATTAGGACCCCACACTTGTGCAAAGGTCTCTTGACACGAGAGACACGCGCCCACCAAACATAAGCTCTATAGACAAGACACAAGTGTGGGGTCCTTAATCAAGAATGATGTGGTCTTAACATTTGCTTGATTTTGTTTGCTATTTGGTTAATATAGACCATGATTTCTTATTAAGCTGTTCACACGTGGGACACACTCAGCCCAAACGAGTGGACCAGATTTTCACCTGTGATGCACATCCGACAACATTAGAATGTTCAGGTCATTAGGACCCCACACTTGTGCAAAGGTCTCTTGACACGAGAGACGCGCCCACCAAACATAAGCTCTATAGACAAGACACAAGACATCAGCTAGTGTTGCTCTCTTGCACTGCCAATGAACATTGAGATGATGAACATGAGTTAGTTGATCTCTCTATATTTATTCAAAACAAGTCAACACAAAAATTATAAACATGTTTAGCACGAGAAGTAAGAATAAAGATTAATCCCATTTATATGGTTGGATTGATGGTTTTTTTTTTAAAAAATATTTTATATTTTTTATTTAATTACTTAAATAGGTAAATTTTTAAAAAATTATAAAATTAGACAAAATAGTAACTTAGTTACTGTTTTACTTAATTAAAAAAAAAACGATGAAGTGGTTGTTGTGTTAGCATTGAGTTCTTGATCTTGATCGCGTCTAGCGTTTCTACATACTTTTGAACTCTTCGGACCTGCGAGAAATCACTAGGTTTTTTCATTGAGGCATTATAACAAATACAAGCTGGGGGTTATTGGATTGCAGACCTGCATTCTCCGTTGAAGCTTGACATCACCGTCGGCGATGATTCCGTTGAGCATGAGAAGCTGGTTCATCAACAGCTCGATGAGATTCAAGACGTCATGCTCTGCCACTTTGTTTGGATGGAGGTAAAGGGAGGTTTCATAAAGTAAGGTAAGGTATGGTAAAAGAAGGTAAAGAAATGTTATGAACCATGCTTTGTTTGGATGGAAGGTAAGGTAATTGGAGGTTTTGAAACCTTGTGATGTTTGGTTGGGAGGTTAATGGAGGTAAGGTTACATGGTATATTACTAAATTACCCTTATGATTAATAAAAAAGACAATGTTATTATATTTAATTTCATTAATAAAATTAATTAAACAATATCATTAATAGATTAAGTAATATTTTTCAATTTATATAATTCTCTATTTTTTATCATTATTTATTATTATTATTATTATTATTATTATTATTATTAATTATAGTTAAACTAATTATGGTTATTATTTTTATTAATTATTAGTATTATTTATTATTTATATTATTATTATTATTATTATCATCATCATCATTATTATTATTATTATTGTTTTTTTATCATTAATTTTTTGTTATGATTATTATTATTAATTATTATTATTATTATTAATTATTATTATTATTATTATTATTATTATCATTATTATTATTGAAAATAGAAATTTTAAATATGTTGGAATTTTATGAATTCTATAAGGGCATTTTGGTCATATATAAAAAATACCCATTCCAAACCTCCCCAACCCTCCAATTTGGAGGGTTGAGAATGTTGGAAAAAGTGGGGGTTTTAAAACCTCCCCAAACCTCCTTAACCCTTCCCAACCCTCCCCAACCCTCCCTTTACCTTACCTCCAAAAACCCTCATCCAAGCAAAGCCTGAGGATAAAAGATTGGATTTTTGTGAAGGAACCTGAGATGCGGGTTTGTCAACTTCGAGGCTGATCTGGGAGATGGATTTGGAGGCTTTCTTGAGCTTTGCATTGCGGCGCATCTCTGCTGGCCCAGAATGAAGCTAAAATTATTAGGAAAAAGAAGAACAAGCCAGAAACACCACCGGCAAGGCTAGCGGTGAAGAAGGTTGCAAGGAAAAGGGTAGCATGTTTACCGTTTTCCATGTAAAACATGGAAAACGGTAAACTTGTTACCATTTTCAAATTTAATTAAGCAACCGAATTTCGTAATTTTTTTAAATTGTACCTATTTATGTAATTAAATAAAAAATATACAATATTAAAAAAAAAAGGCCTGGATTGTACTATTCAATGCAACTCATATATATATATATATATATATATATATATATATATATATATATATATATATATATATATATATATATTACTATTATTGGCTGTGTTTGAATTTTCATTTCCTATAAATACAAAACATGATGTTTGTTCATCCGTATTTGGTTGTACTATGAAAATTTTGAACTGTTAAATAGTATTTGAAATTTATTTAAAATTTTAATCATAAATTTTCACCCGATTCATTTAATTCTGTTTAATACTCCAAATCTATATTTTTAAAACTTTTTATTTAAATTGTAGTTAAATTTATATTTGCGATAGATAATATAATCTTGTATCAATACTGCTCAATTGCGTACTAGTTTGGTATACCTAAATATGGATTTCACCGTATGCTTATCAGTGTCAACTTTAACAACTAAATTCTTCATGGCTTAAATGTGATAGATTTCTTTCCATTGTCAATTGACCCAAAAGTTCCATTAGCACAAAACCTCATCTTAGATGTGAGATTGAATAATTAATTTTATTTGTAATGATAAATGCGCCATGTGTTAGGTGATTTTGGTTCCTTCTGCTAGTTTTGAAAAAAATAAATAAGTTTCTCAATAGTACTACATAACTTTTCAAAGTAGATAATTAGAGCTACCGTGATTGGATGATTCTCTTCAACAATTATTTCTTAAGAGTCTCATCTAATTTTTCAATTGTTGGATCACCTAATAACCTTTGATAGCTTTCAGTAACTTCTTAAATTTTATAATTCTCATCATTAATCTATGTTCGATATATCCTATTGTACTTGCACTTGTTAATTTTTTAAAATATATTTTATGTGATTTATTCACTTTATTTTAAAAAAATTATATTTACAAACCTCTCCCATTAAATTCAAAATTATCACAATATGAATTGCATATTACTTAAATTTTGAAGATTTACAGCATCACCAAACAAATAAACCTAAATCAGTGCTAATAAATAGAGCTTAAGCACAAGTGTTTATAAATATCATTTTTAATGGTGGAAGGATCATTATGCTATGCATATTTATATCTGTGTGTATATATATATTCGTGTATGAAATTATGAGAAAAGAAATTATACTTGCCATGGGCCCCAAAAAGGTGAGGATATGTTTTTATCTTATTATTATATTTTTGACTTTTCAATAATTATTTTTCTATGTTGAAGATACTGTTGATGTAGTAAACAAAATTTTTTTTAGGTTGTTGGAAGACTCAAGAGCATAGAAGTCAATGTACGTCAATATATGTGGCAGTCTTTATTTATTTATTTATGACAATCTTGTATGTTTATGTCATTTATAAGTATTCCAATTTTACATGGATACCCAAAGAACATCAACTTTATTAAAAAAATAAAAATAAATAAATCTGCCATTACCTTTTCTTTTAGTGATACCTAAGAGTGAGGTGAAAACAATATTTTGACGGTACAATATATAATGGAATCTTGATATATATATATATATATATATATATATATATATATATATATATATATATATATATATATATGAAGATATATAATAAACACACAAGAAATTTTTTTATATCCACTTATTTTACCTATTTTTAATAAAAAATAATAATTATTTTTGTCATGTCATCTAAAATATAGTACCACATCTAGATTGAGGAATGCACATCTTTTAAGATAATGAACTAATATGATGTACTGAGTGGGGTAACTCCAACCAAAATTAAAAAAAATTAATTTTAATTTAAAAAATTATAAATATTAAAAAATTATATTAATTTAAATTTAAAATTATAATAATTAATATTTCAAAACATATATCACTAATTACCATGAGATGGGAGTTGAATTATTTGGTCAGCTTTAATTTAAATATTAAAAATCATATTAATTTAAACTAAAAAATGTTCATAATTAACATTTTTAAAAATATAACATATAAATACCACCAATGAATACAAAGCGATAAAAGTTAAATCATTATACCAAATACAATCTAATTTTTAACTAGTTTCATAAGATTTGCAAAAACACAACATTTAACAAAATAAAAAAAAATTCTAAAGTTGTGGTTTTTTTTTTTTTGGGCAGAATTTGAATGTTTTATAGAAAAAAAATTATTTGAATAAATTCCCGATAGAGTGAAGTAGCTTGTTAGTATAGAATCTAAAAAATAAATATACATGATATGCATTATCATATTAAATCATATTTACTTATCATATGGGGTCAAGGGTGTCCTCAAGCATCCCCCCAAACACACACACAGAGGGTGTACTAAATCACATTAGTATATTGAGCAGAAACCCCCACATACACTGGGTGTACTAAATCACATCAGTATATTGAGCAGAAATCCCACCATCACGTGCAAATTTTAGCATAAGACAAAACAACCAAGTTAAAATAATAATAATAATAATAACTCAACAATCAATGACCGTTTTGTTTATTGATATTGAGTCTCTTGTCTAAAATGTATGTCTTAATAGGGTGTCCTCAAGCATCCCCCCCCCAAACACACACACACACACACACTGGGTGTACTAAATCACATCAGTATATTGAGCAGAAACCCCACCATCACATGCAAATTTTAGCATAAGACAAAACAACCAAGTTGAAAAAAAAATAATAATAATAACTCAACAATCAATGAACATTTTGTTTATTGATATTGAGTCTCTTGTCTAAAATGTATGTCTTAATTGCGAAACCAGATTTGAACTTGAACTTGTACATGATGAGAACACGTGTTATTTTTTTATTTTTTTATTTTTAAATAAATGGATTATGTCTTTTTAAAAAAAAAAAATAATTGGGCACATATATTATTGAGTTTGCAGTTGCAATCCATGCATGTGTTTGCTTGTAACGGGTTACATTAAAAAGAAAAAAAACAGAAAAAACATATAGTAGTTAATAAAACTACGAAGAAACCAACCCCTTGGCAACACGAGTGGGTGTAAATAGTTATTAATTTTTAATGTTTCACTCAATAAAATATTAACTAATTTTTTCATTATGTTCACTCTAAGTAGATTAACATGTTTCACCTTTATCCATGTTAATTTTATATTTTGTTATTTATATTTAGTCAGTATTGAGTTAATCATAATATTTGTGCATGTAAATGACAAATATAATTTTTTATGAAAAAATAAAAAATTATAACAATCAATTTGTCAAAAATATATCCAAAACTGTGTCAAAAAACGTGACAAATAGATTATTTGGCACATTGCCAACTTTGGAAAAATCGCGCCAAAGTCGGTGCTAATTTTTGTGACAAATTAACAATTTTATCACGGTTTTTATTTCCGTGCCAATATTTGTAAAATTTTGGTACAAATTTTGTTTCCGTGCCAATTTTTATAAAAGATTTGGCACGGTGTTCATTCCGTGACGAAATGACTATGCTAAATTCTTGTTTTTGTTGTAAAGTTGGTAGCACTTCTACTGCCATTACAGATCCGCTTGTACTCATTTTCTGCGTGGCCCACCATCTCTTCAATCCAGCTCTATAAATAACACTCCTTCCCAAAGTATCACACACCACCAATATTAGCAATCAAGAGCTTCTCAACCAGAACTTTAATCAAGGACACTTGAATGGCAACATCTTCTCTTGTTTTCACAGTGAGGAGGCAAGAGCCGGTGCTGGTTGGGCCGGTCAAGCCAACCCCACATGAGTTCAAATGTCTCTCTGACATTGATGATCAAGAGGGACTAAGGTTTCTAATCCCTGTGATTCAGTTCTACAGAAAGGATCCATCAATGGGTGGTAAGGACCCAGTGAAGGTTATAAAGGAAGCTCTGGGGAAAGCTTTGGTGTTTTATTATCCTTTTGCTGGGAGGTTAAATGAGGAGATTGGGAGGAAGCTTGTTGTGGAGTGTAATGGAGAAGGGGTTCTGTTCATTGAGGCTGATGCTGATGTTAGCCTTGAGGATTTTGGTGATGGTTTGCAGCCACCTTTCCCTTGTTTGGAGGAGCTTGTCTTTGATGTTCAGGGCTCTGGAGGTGTTCTTCACTCTCCTCTGCTCTTGATTCAGGTGATTTTTTATTCTCTTAATCTTTTAATAAAAAAATTTATATTTTCTTTATTAGTTACAAGTTTTTATAATTTAATGAGTTGATAGGATTAATATTAATTTCGTATTTAAACTAACACAAATTTGTGTTCTTATAAGAGAGAAAGATCATGAGCTAGATGAATGGAGACTGGTATTAAGAGCAAATTATCTTTAAGAGTTAAATCCACCAAATATGTACCTACCATGACTTTTTATTTATTTATTTATTTATTATTTTTTTTATGAAACAATTTTTTTTTTCCCGCTCCATATATAAGGTAATTATTTTTTCAAATGACCTCAACAACAACCATGTTCTCTTTTTCAGGAGTCTCTGTCCATTTTTTTTTGGGCAATCTTTGTTGGCCGTGGTTGACTTTCATTCTATTATTGTCCCAATTTTTTGGTAGTATTGAGCATATATTTAATTTAACTAATAATTGTTTATAGAGAATATGAATTTATATTATCAAATATATGCATAATATTTTTTTTTTTTGAATAATAGGCGACAAGCGCCCCGGTATATGAATAGTATTAGAGTCCGGTGTACATTATATGAACAGTATACAATAATACAAACATCCCGGGTGAACAGTATGTGAAACAGTACTGTTGGGGAGAGGATTTGAACTCATAACCTCCCTTTTAATACATTGGTGTCATACCATTAGGCTATTCAATGGTTGACTATATGCATAATATTTAGTTTTAATAAAATTGAGAAAGTAAAAATTTCAAAACATTTAAATTAAAGGTAACAAAACCCCTCTTAGTAAACGATTGCCTATGAGTCTAGGAGAATGGGCACTTAGAAATATTTCAAAAACCTAATTTTATAAGCATCATACCATAAACAGTAATTCGGTACAACCAACTTGGAAACAATGAAATGTCGTAGCATTAAAAAAGTCAACTATATGTGGTGACAGGTGACACGACTCAAGTGCGGAGGCTTCGTCTTTGGAGTAAGACTCAACCATACCATGTCGGACGCACAAGGCCTGGTCCAGTTCTTGAACGCGGTGGCCGAGCTAGCGCGTGGCGCGACTACACCATCCATCATCCCGGTCTGGTCACGAGAACTCCTCAACGCGCGCACACCACCACGCCCGGCCTTCGCGCACCACGAGTACGACGACGTGCCAGACACCAATGGCACCATCATCCCACTCGACGACATGATTCACCGGTCCTTCTTCTTCGGTCCGAGAGAGATCAGAGCGCTGCGCGCGCGCATGCCGCACCACCTCCGAACAAGCTCCACGTTCGAGATATTGACAGCGTGTTTATGGAGAAGCCGAACCATAGCACTGAAACCAGACCCAGAAGAAGAGGTGCGGATCATTTGTATAGTGAATGCACGTGGGAAGGATGGGAAAAGGTTACCAGAAGGGTATTATGGGAATGCGTTTTCGTTTCCGGTTGCGGTGGCGACTGTGAAGAGGTTGTGTGGGAACCCGTTGGGGTATGCGTTGGAGTTGGTGAAGAAGGCGAAAGGAGAAGTGAATGGTGAGTATTTGCAGTCAGTGGCGGACTTGATGGTGTTAAGAGGGAGACCACACTTTACGGTGGTGAGGTCGTACTTAGTGTCGGACGTGACCAGGGCTGGGTTTGGGGATGTGGACTTTGGGTGGGGTAAGGCAGTGTATGGAGGACCGGCGAAGGGTGGGGTTGGGGCTATACCTGGGGTGGCAAGCTTTTATATACCGTTTAGGAATGGGAAAGGGGAGGATGGGATAGTGGTGCCTGTTTGTTTGCCTGGTGATGCCATGGAGAGGTTTGTGAAGGAG
Organism: Dioscorea alata; assembly: GCA_020875875.1. NCBI lineage: Eukaryota > Viridiplantae > Streptophyta > Magnoliopsida > Dioscoreales > Dioscoreaceae > Dioscorea > Dioscorea alata. The sequence continues at coordinate 21,960,846 of CM037014.1, read as the reverse complement.
ATTGAGGGCTTGGTTAGTGGGGATGACCGTCTGCTTGGGGAGCTGCAGCAGCAGCAGCCGCCTGTTCGGATTTTGTCAGCTCTCTAAGGACGAGGAGGACTAAGTTGGGCAAAAGTGTTTTAGTCATTTTGTGTTTGCTTGTAATTGATGTTTGTTTCAAAAGTTGTCCGTTTGTTTGATGGAAATTAAATGTTGTTTGTATTAATTTTATATGGCAATAACAAATAAATTTTCTCATTATGGTGGTGATTTTTTAAGTGTGTGTGTCTCTCTCTCTCTCTCTCTATATATATATATATATTGATAAAAATGAATAAACACTAAATTTATTGAAAAATATATAGAATTAATAGAGAGAAAAAAAAAAAGAAAGATGAGATAGCTACAAAGAAAATCAGTCTCATATCCCGCTCAAGATGGCCAAATTGGTACAACAAAAACTTAACTATTAAGGCAATTTCCAACTCAAAACTCTATATTTAGCATTTCAGTACTCAAAAAGACAACTTCTACAATGAAAGTTTCTTCAATCACCATTTCTTAATAAATTTAATCATCTTAATTTTAACCATTAAATTTAAATATTATACTATCTAAAATATAGTTTTAATTTTTATATTTATTATAAATATTTATTAAATATAAAAGTGATAAAAAATACAAATACAAACATTATATTAATTACTCAATAAAAACATAACATACAAACAAGCACTATTAGTAAAAAAAACATATTATTGGAAACTAGAGTAGCACACACGTTTCCAATTATCTTCATTATTTGCATAGCACAACCATAAAGTAGCACAATTTTAGTATCGATAATAATGTATGTTTTTGGATTATTTTCTATGTTTTTATTTTATTTTTCTTGTAATTTTTCGTTAATTTTAATGAATTTATATTTGACAAATTATTTTCTTTAAATTTATATTTTGTATTAATTGAAAAATATAAACTTAAATTATAAGTTATTAATTTAATTAAAATATAAAATTATAAATATAAATTTTAAAAAATAAAAAACAGAATTTTAAAAAAATTTAAAAATAAAAAAAGAATTAAAAAAAAAGAAAATAAAAAAAACATATAAACAGAAAATTTAAAAAATATATATATATAATTATGAATATAAATTAAAAAAAGAATTAAAAAAATCAAAACAGAATTAAAAAAAAAAAAAAACAGAATATCGTTGCTACAGTGGTGTGCAAGATGTTGTGCACTTAGCAATTTTTAACATTTTGGGCCGGGTTTTTGGTGTGCAAGATGTTGTGCACCACTTAGCAATTTTCAACATTTTGCGCTGAGTTTTGTGCCGGATTGAAGCAAACCTTGCGCCAAATTAGATATAAAACTTCAAATTTAACGCCTCATTGGAGATGCTCTAGTGGGATGATAATGGTTTTAAGACTAAAAAAGTGGGATGCATGATAGAAAAGTGGTAGAAATTTCTTAAGAACCTTGTTAGTGGTTGGCTTATTAATCTTCGAAGGGATGAAAAAATTTGAAACTCAACTCGATAATTTGTGTGAAATTAATATAATTTATTATGGTTCTTTTATTAGTTTTTAATTTTTTTTTAATTCATTTATATTTAAAAGTATTGCCAGTGATGATTTAGGGAATTAACAATAATATTAATATTGACCGACAGTAATTTATAAAATATGGATCAAGGTCCACGCTTTCTCTGAGGATTTAGCTTGTCTCGTCTAATACTTTTGTTGTATGATTTTTATAATGCAAATATATGCTAATATAATGATAAAAGAGTATCGTTTCATGAGTATTGAGTTTTTTAACTACCAAAATTAGTTTAACTCTAATTCTACTTGATTAATAAAATTGAAAGATTTAATTTAGAAAGATTTAATTCATGGACTAGAGAGAGATAGTTAGACAAGGAGAAATCAATGTTTAAAGATTCTAGAGTTTCCGAGTTCACCTAGACTAATTCCATCTAGAATATCTAGTTCAATTAATCAATATTTGCTTCTTATGTTGTCATCAAATTTCCCTAAATTATATATTGATCTTTCTCAAGTATGAATAACATATTTTATTAGATAAGTTAACATCATCTCTGAGATATTAATAAAGTTCATAATCAAATAAACAATGAAAAACTAAAATTCAAATTCCAAACAATAGAAGAAAGCCATTTGACCCACCCATATCACTTAAAAACAAAATGTAACAAGAAGAAGAAAAAAGAATGAAAGTAAAAAAAAAAAAAACCAAACAATTCTCAAAAGCTATTTGCCCCTCCCATCCATGCTACTTAAAAACAAAACACTAACAAATACAAATACAAAAAAAATAAAAAATAAATACTTAAATGCCAAATGTCTATTATTTCATTGATGTGGAAATAAAGCAAGGTAAATTTACTTTTGTATTTGTATTTGAATTTTTTTTTGCTATTTTGTTATGTTGTCCCATAAAACATATGAGAAGAATGAGAGCGAGACGTTAGCCCTTTGCATGTCCTCACTCCTCAGTGTTGTAGTGGTTGTAGGCTAACCATGTCAACAACTCAAAATAACGCATTTGTACCAAAATATATATATATATATATATATATATGGTATTATGACTTTTTGTGCATTATTTTTTATTAAATAAAAGTGAAAAATTGAAAAATACATTGAAGAGGGAGAGAAAATACTTGCAATATGATGATAAAGTCTCTAGAGAAACTGTAAAAAATGTCTTCAAAGAAATGTTAGAAAAAACAATTAACAAAAGAAAAGAGTAAGATTAGTTCTTGGGAATTCCCAAAGAAAAAAAAAACATGGCAATCATCATTTGATCATCGGGGTAATATATTCCTCATCATCTACCAATAGAGTTGGATTGGATTCCAAAATGTTATGCCTGTAAATAAGTTTCTTTTTAATTTTAGTTTTATTTTTTATTTTTTAACTTTCCACTCTCATGTCATCATTTATCTTTCACAAATACTTCACGGGCGACTATTTTAACTTTCTTGTTTGTCATCTATAAAAGCAAATTTTGATTCTTTATAATACTTTAACAGAGTTTTTTCTCTATTTTTACGTTAAAAAACTACAAAAATATCAGAAGTTTTTCTTTTTTTAAAAAAAAAAATTTAATAAAAACATAAAATTTGTTTGTCAATAAAATAAAATTAAAAATATTCTTTCTTTATATGGTTGGAATTATTATTTTTTATTCCCACCGTCGTCCTTGCTCTCCTCATCTTTTGTATTATTGGTTTTTTAATAAATATGGAATATATATTTATTTTTTAAATCAAATTATAGCACAGAGTTATGTAAAATTTTAAAAAAATAAAAGTACATCACATAATTGAGCTATTTTTCAATTCGTGGTTAGAATTTAAGCTCACATCTCTACTATTTTTAATTGGGACTTCCCTTATCACACATAAGGAAATGTATTCTTTAATGTGAGACAACACTCTTAACTTTGGTGGTATTGGGGTCTCATCATCCAGGAAATTTACTGGACCTGGTTTGAAAGAAATAATTATATTTTTAATAACAAAGTTTTATTTTTTTTTTTCTTTAGATTATTTGCAAAACTAATCAAATGCAAAGTGCTTGGATTAATATAGCTCAAGTGGTAAAAAAACCAATTTTGAAAAAACCATCCCGTTGATAGATGAAGTCTCAGCTTTGCTGGCCCTCCTAATTGATCCACCCCATCCTAGTGCTACTTCAACTACTGATACTCTGTGATAGCTTAATTAGAAGTGATTTCTTATTTTTTCCTTTTATCCTATGTCTCATGTGGTTGTTTTGTGTTTTTGTCGAGTTGGTTCTAGTATTTTAGTTTGCTTTATCTGAGTGTCTCTATATATTTGGTAAGTCCTTTTTGTGTGTTTTTCATGTACTTTTCTCTTTGTTTCTCAATACAATGTGCTTATTCATTTTATAAAATAACAATAATAAATAATAAAATAATAATAATAATAATAATAATATAATAATAATAATTGATTTATTCTAATAATTAAAAATATAGCAATTAATCTAGTAATTAACTTAATAAAAAAATAATAGTATATTACTTAAGCAATAATTATAATCATTAAAATAATATCTATTAACACAATCAACAAAACAGAAAGAACTTAGTATATAAAGGGATAAAGTAGAAATTTATCATGTTGTCCATATTGGTTAAATGTAATGAATCAAACACATGTTTTTAAAATTTAAATTTATAAATCTCTCTAATCAAACACAAAATTTTATAACACGGTATCTCAAATTAGATAAATTAAACACTATATTTGACTCATGTATTTTAAAATCTAATTATTTGTAATACATCGTAACTGAAAATCTATTCTATTTTAATTAAATACAACTAAAACCTACCAAAAGCAATTAAGACCATACACAAAACTTCTATTTATTTAAAAATAATATATAAAAATAAGTAAAAAATTTGAAGAAAACTTGCAAAAAGAAAAAAAAAAAGAAACTTCCTCGCTATAGTAATTAGAACTTAAGAATTTTTAAAAAAATACATATCATTTTTGTTTGAAGATGGGCGGAGCTGTAGAGTTTCTGCCCAAATTATGTGCTTAGTTGGGATCCACTCAAGCCCATAATTACTTCTTCCGATCTACTGCTATTTTTATTGTAAAAGCAAAGCCATGAACCTCTTTTAGGTTGAGTTGTTGGTGAAGTTGGACAAAGTGGTGTTGTTGTGAAAACAACCCCAAATAATGAGCGTTACTTTGTAGAGAAAGTATTTTTAATGTAAGCAGAAAGATTTTGAAACATATAAACACATAAAAGGCAACATCTTAAAAAAAAACTATATTAAACAAATTCAAATCCCAAACAACAGAAGAAGGCCATTTGCCCCTCCCATACATGCCACTTAAAAACAAAACCCTAAAAAAAAAAAAATGGTGATCTCCGATGTCTCTCCTGGGTGACCTCTGGGGTGGTGACGGCAGCATCGGCGACGGTGACAGTGACGGCAGCATCGGCAGCATCGGCGTCCGGATCGTTCATATGCTCAGGCTGTGAGCTGCTCGTCCTCTGGTGATAGGAGGGAGAATGATATTCCGAAGGTGGTTTTAGACTCCACCAGCTCGAAGGGGAAGGGAAGGGAGGATTCGGCTTGGACCCTGGTTCAACATAAGAAACGGAAGAGTGTTAGCCCCCGGAATGGGCATACTATTGTTGCGAAGCGTGCAAGCAACAAGCGGCAACGTTCTCCGGAGGTTGCCAAGGAGGGTTGTTCCAGATGTTTCCGGACGTCTCATTCAGCTGCGGAATGCCGACATCAAGTGGTTTGCCGCCGTTGTGAGTGCGTTGGCCATGTTGCTGTCAATTGTCCTTTGGAAGCCCGGAGGAGCCCTCGTAGGAAGAAGATCAGAGTGAGACCTCGCAGTGTTTCAGAGGAGGATCACCGGGAGTCTGGGCCTGGGCCGATTCTCCAGAGTGCAATGTCGATTCACACCGGCATTCCTGCCGTCGCTCGTATACAGCTTTCTATTCCGGCTTCGCAGGAGGTAGCCGGGATTAGAGATGAACTGGACTCGGTTGGCATCTTATCACTGAAATCGGGTCAAATTAGCGAGAAGGACTTGGAGGAGATCATCCCGACCATATTGAATGTTCCCCTGAAAGGCCCCGTCACCTCGGTCAACGACGATGTGTATTTACTTCCCTTGGCTTCGCGGGAGGATGTGAAGACTGCGTCCTCGATGGGGGTCTTTGAGCTTTCCTCCAAACAGGGACGGTGTTCCTTGTCTATCTCGCCGTGGTCGGCGGATCTCGGGGCGTTGGGTAGGGCGTCAGGTGTCGGTCAATGGTTGCTAATTTGGAATGTTCCGCTTCATGCCTGGGCGTGGAGCGTTATCTCGGAGATTCTGAAGCCTATCGGGGAGCTGGTTGCCTTCTCGAAGACGTCCAAGCCTAACAAGAGCTTTATCTCCGTTCTCGTTCGCCGGCGTTCGGAGGTGTCCCTCCCGGTGGAGATTGATCTCGGCTTTGGGATGCGCCGCTATCAAGTCCTCGTCACCGGAGATAGGGGCGAGCTCCCTTATTTTCGGAGAGATCTTGAGCGCTTTATTCTTCCGGCCAAACCTGATGTTGGCCCCGCCAGACCCTCCCATGTTGGTGCTCGGAGACCCTTATCCTCGGAGACGTCTGGGAAATCGGTGGCCTCTTGCTCGGTGGAGACGCAGACACCTGCTGATTCTACAGAACCCTTCCCTTCACCTGCGATGGAGTGTGACTCTCGCAGGATGGAGGATCGCCGACGACCCCCGACGGTGGCGCGTCCACGTCAGGGTGGTACGGTAGTCCTCGCCAATCGGAGAACTCTTCGGACCAATGGGCATAAGTCTTCTCACTCTCGGACTGCCGGATCTTGGCAGGTTCGTACACGTACCCTGGAACGCGACCATGCAGTGCATGATTTTCCGGAAAGGCCAGGTGTTGAAGCCGGAGTGGACCGAGGTGCGGGCGTTGTCGAGCTCCCATTGGGTCGTGCGGACGAGGTTCCCAGGCCGGCTCGCGTCCCAGGTGCTGGTTCGCGGGCTTCTCCGAGTGGTGGGGGTTTGGGCCTCCCTGGGAGAGAGGAGCTGGCCCAAGATCGGCCCAGTCCTTTAACTGACGAGGTTTTAATGGTTGCTGGGAAGAGTTTGCCTGGCATGGGCTCTCCCGCTGGGCCAGATTTGGAGTATGGGGCCCAATTATTAGCCAAGCCGAAACCGGTTTTGATCGGGCCTGAGCTGGGTGGATCTAGCTCTGCTTCTGGTGGGCTTTTGGGCCGGCCCGGAGTCATAGCTGTTGGGCAGTCCTCAGCTGGGGATGTGGATCATTGCACTAACTCTATTTCTAGTAGTGAAGAGCCCCTTTCCAATGACAAGAGCAAGATGTTTCTTGGGGTTCCAGGGGCCGAATTAGGGTTGGCCTCCAAGCCTCCTGCTGTTATTCCACCGGGGGGGTTCCGGTGGCAATTCATTGCTGGACTGTGGTCACTTGTCCCTACTGTCGAGGTGACGGCTCTGAGACCTTCTCACTCTGAGCACTCTGTCGGTATTCCTGATATTGTCATTCCCATTCCCCTGGAACCTGCCCCTCGGCTTACTGTTTCTCCTGCCATTTCTGATGATCGGGCTTCAGGTGATGATCTCCCGGAAGTTGATTATGGAACTGATGAATCCGATTCCGATTTCGAAAAGAAAATTCGAAAGCTTTTGCCTGATCTTCGATCTGTGCCACAGGAGGACCTGCAACCCCAACAGATGGGAGCCAGAAGAAGTGAACGCCAGAAAAAGCCGTCTTCCAGATGGACTGAAGATGCCGGTTTTGTTCCCGAACCCCCGAGGTCGGTCAAGAAGAAAAACACCCGTGACGCGCTTCACGAAGGTACATCTTCTTCCCACCTTTTAATTAATGATTGGTCTGATGCCCAAATTATTAATTACTGTGCTGCTTGTTGTATTGATTTCCCTGATTCGTGTGCTCATAAGCTTGACTGCATTAATCATATTCGTTTATTAGAAAAGAACAAATCAGCCCCTGCCAGGGGGTCGGCGGAGACCTCCTAGGTCCGCTTGTTGTGACCTTCTTGGTCTGTCTGCGGAGACCTTTCAGGTCCGCCTGTTTTTTAATGTTGCTTTTATGAATGTTGTTTCTTGGAATGTTAGAGGGCTGGGTAGACCAGCCAAACATTTCCTGGTTAAGGATTTTCTGTCGTTGCACTGTGCGGAGGTTTGCTGCCTCCAAGAATCCAAATTGGCTGACTTTCCTAGTGCGATCTGGCGTGAGGTGGGGGGCCCAAAGTTAGATTGCTTTGCATTGGTTCCTGCTCGTGGTTCGGCGGGGGGTATTGCAATCGGCTGGAATGGCTCTCTCTTTGATGGTAAGGTTGTTTTTTCCAGGCGCTTTTGTTTATCGGTGGAGTTCCGATGTAAGCGTGAAAACCTGCGATGGCTCTGCACTACGGTCTATGGTCCCAATGCCCGTCACCTCAAGCTTGCCTTCTGGGAGGAGATTAGAAGGAGCGGGTGTGGTTTGGATCTCCCTTGGGTGGTTTGCGGCGATTTTAACGCCATTTTTGCTGCTAGTGATAAACTTTCGGGTATCCCCTGCTGGGAGGATATTCAGAATGCCAACAGGCTTATGCTTGACCTCACTTTGTCTGAACCTCCCGCGGTGGGTAGGAGGTTTACTTGGACTAATGGCCAATCTGATCCCGTTTGGGTCAAATTAGATCGCTTTTTGGTCAACCATAGCTGGAGTTTACTTTTTCCCAGGGGGGTCCAAACTAGCCTACCCAGACTTGGATCTGATCACGTCCCTATCCGTCTGGAGGTTGGGGTGTTTTCCTCAAGACCTAGACCTTTCCGTTTTGAGTTAGTTTGGTGTTCGGCGGAGGGGTTTCATGAGCTAGTTGCGCGGTGGTGGAACGAGATTTCCTTCTCCGGTTGTGGGGCCTTTGTTATGGCTAAGAAACTTGCTTGGGTGAAGAAAAAGCTCAGACAGTGGTCCCGGACTTGTTTTGGCTCTATCAAACTCAAGAAACTGGCCTTGCTTAGTGAGTTGGATGCTCTGGATGTCGCTAAAGAGGTCTCACCTCCCGGTTTGGAGGAAATAGCTAAGGAGCAATCCCTTCTTCTAGAGCTTGAGCAGATTAGATCTCAAGAGGAAATTTATTGGAGACAGCGCTCTAGAGTTCGGTGGCTTACTGAGGGAGATGCCAATACTAAATTTTTTCATGCCGTTGCCAATGGTCGGAGGAACAGAAATTTTATTCCTCGTATTGTTCATAACGGTTTGGTGGTGGTCGATTCCTCTGATATTGGTCAGATCTTTGCATCTGGGTTCCGAACTCACTTTGGAAACCAGAGGGCCTTCAGATTTAATATTGACTGGCAGCGTCTATTCTCCTCCAAGACTCATGTTGATCTGTCCGATCTTGAAGCCCCCTTTTCTGTTGATGAGATTAAAAGAGCAGTCTTCGATTTGGGTGCTGATAAAGCTCCAGGTCCAGATGGCTTTCCAATTCATTTTTTCTAGCGTTTTTGGGAGCTGATTCAAACTGATTTAGTTGTCCTGTGTGAGGATTTCTATTTCCGCAGGGCCAATCTGGAGCGTATAAATTGGGTGTGTATCACTCTAATCCCTAAGATTGAGACTCCGGAATCTCCCTTGGACTTTCGTCCTATCAGCCTTATCAACTCTACCCTGAAAATCATCTCCAAAGTTCTGGCAACTAGATTGAGTAAGGTTCTCGGTCTCCTAGTTGATAATTCTCACTCGGCTTTCATCAAAGGAAGGTGCATTACAGACAATATTGTTGCTGCTGAGGAATTACTTTTTAGCATCCATAAGGGCAGACTTTCTGGACATATTCTCAAGGTGGATTTTGCCAAGGGCTTTGATTCAGTGGATTGGGAGTTCCTACTGAATCTCCTGGAAGCCAGAGGATTTGGCAGACGTTGGGTTGAGTGGATTCATGCTATTCTGCTCTCCTCTAAAGCCTCTATTCTTGTTAATGGTCAACAATGTGGCTACGTACGTTACGGCCGCGGTTTAAGACAGGGGGATCCTCTCTCCCCGATGTTGTTCGCCCTTGTTGCAGATGTCCTCGGCACTATGTTTAAGTAGATTGGATGTGTAATTTGCATTATGCGGACGATCTTCTCGTCATTACCACCGGGGGGATAGAGGATCTCCGCATTATCAAGCTTTTGCTCTACCTCTTTGAAGGGATATCCGGCCTGGAGACCAACTTCAACAAAACTTGCTTGTTTAGCTCCCGGGCATACCAACTTCCAAGCCCCGCGGAAGCGCGTACCCTCAACTGCGCTGTTGATCGCCTTCCGGTTTCTTATCTGGGGATCCCCATCTCCGGGAAACGACCTAGGAAGCGGGACTGGGAATCTCTCATTGCCAAGGTTCGTGGGCGTCTGTCCTCTTGGAAAGCCCAACATTTGTCTTTAGGAGGGAGATTAACCTTGATGAATTCAGTGTTATTTGCCATCCTGACCTATTGGATGTCCATCTTTCGACTCTCGAGTTGGGTCATTAAGGATATTGACAGGATCAGAAGAGATTTTCTTTGGTCGGGGCCTGATATTGACAACCCCAAATGCAGATTAGTTAGCTGGAAACTTATTTGTCGGCCTCGGGATCTTGGAGGTTGGGGGATTCTGGACTTGAGATCTTTCAACATTGCCCTTCTTGGTAAATGGTGGTGGAAGATTTCAACGGATCCAACCTGGTGTGGGTGGCCGATTGTTCACGCCAACTATGGCATATCTAACTGGAATCTTTACTTCCCTCGCCGTGGGCAGATTTCTTTCTTCTGGAACGGTATCCTTAGCAGTTTGCCTGCTATGAGGGGCTGTACGATTCAGGTTGTACATGATGGCCTTTCTTCGTTGTTCTGGAAAGACAAATGGCACTCTGGTTGCGCTCCCATGAATTTATGGCCTTCGTTGTATTGGGAATCGGACAACCCTAACGGCACTATTAGGGAACTTGCTCCACTTCTGGCGCTCGATCCGTTCAAGGATACTCCTGGGACGCGGCGTGTTCTTGATACCATTGCCCAGCTTCCTTCTTCTCTGGATAGTGATTCAAAGAGGTGGAATCTGACCTCTAATGGTCTCTTCTCGGTCAAATCATTTTATGCTTTTCTGGTGGATGGTGGCATCAGATGCCCGGTTTATAAAGCCTTCTGGAATAGAGTCTGCCGTCAGAAAGTGAACATCTTCAATTGGCTTGCGTGGAGGAATAGAATTCTGACGTTAGAGAACCTTGCTTATAGAGGCTGTAACAAGCTTCCCACTTCCACTTGTGTGCTCTGTCATTCGGACTGCGAATCGGGGGATCACCTCTTCTGTTGCTGCCCTTATATCCAACCGATTTGGACCTTTTTTCTGCGTCTGTTCGGTCTTCCCGACCTTCCTTTTACCCTGGCAGAGGTGTGGAGTGGCTGGTGGCTTTCCTTGAGACCTTCTCAGAGGGTGTTGGGGGGTTCTGTTGCGAAGGCCATTGTGTGGCATGTTTGGTTATCTAGAAATGACTGCATTTTTAATGCTGTGTTTTTGCCTTTCTCCTCTGTTATTTCTAAGATTGCGCATACCCTGCTTTTGTGGTTTTCTGCAGCACCTGCTTCATTACAGGGTAGTGTCTCTGAGCACGCCGATGCTATTCGTCGTTGCTTAGCCTTCACGAGCCAGGAGGTGGAGCCGTCCAGTCGTCCTGACTCCGGTGGTCAGACTTTTACTACAGGCATGGAGTAGCGCTTCCTGTTGGGTGTTAGGGGTCGGCCGTCGGTGTCGACTGTTATCTTTGTTTTCTTTGTTTTTCCTTTCCCACATCTGGTGGGCTTTTCTGTTTTGGGTTGTCCGTCCAGTTGGAACAGTGTTGTACTGCTCTTTTGATTTTTAATGCATGTGGTTTATCCACCTTTTCAAAAAAAAAAAAAAAAAAAAAAAAAGCCTTGATGCTGAAATATAGCAAGGTAGATTTTTATTGTTTATATATATATATATATATATATATATATATATATATATATATATATATATATTTGTGTGTATTTGTTATTTTGTTATGTTGTCCTCCACGAATACAAGAACAACGAGAGCGAGACATCAACCCATTGCGTGTTCTCACTCCTCACTCCTCTTTATAGCAGTGGTTGAGGGTAAACATGCCACCAAAGATAACGCTTGAAGGGGCTCCCCATCCCATCTTCTTTATATTTTTACTGGTCATGTACTAGTATGGAAGTAATTGATTCCATATATTTTCATTCCAAACATCTTCTTTATACTTTCACCGGTAACATTTGGAAAAACTCTTAGTAATTGATTCCTTATATTTTCATTCCAAACATCATCAAGAACAACCAAATACTTGCATTCCTTCAATATTTCATAAAGATCAACGGAGAGATGTTGGATTGTATCTCTTGACGGACTTCTTGAAACTTCTGAAAAGATATTTTTCAAAACCTCCAAGATGGTACATTGTTGAGATATGGTTACCCATGCAACTATAGTAAATTTTCTTTTGACTTCAGGATGATTATAAATGGATTTAGTAAGTGTGGTCTTTCACATCGATTTGAATTGTTTCTAGGGATTACAATCTTCTTCTTCTCATCATCAAAGCCAACAATATCAGTTTCCTCATTCACTTGAGGTAATATTGGGATTACATCTTGATTTCTAGATTGAGTAGTTGCACAAATTGTTTCACCTATATTAGCAATTCCATATGTTATTCTACTTTTGGATAGCTCGTGCATCTTAGCTTTTATTCCTTCAACATCCATATGAACCTTGTGTCGACAAATCAGTTCATTTGGCATAAACATACACCTAAAAAAGAATATAGTTATTTCAATACATCTATAATCGAATTTTGTTTGATTGATATTTTCATCATCCTAAACTTAAACTTCCAATTAATTTTCATTAAGTTAACAGTAAATAAAAAAATGGAAATTTAAAGCTTTCATTAAAAATAAACCAACACTTAAAGCTTTATTAACGTGGAGTGTGCAGGTGTGCATTTAGTTCATGAATCTTTTGAACATTCCCAGACAATTGGATAAAAGTGTAAAGCATTTGGTCCACTATTGTCAAATAAATAAGAAAATTCTTAAACAAATAAAAATTTTATGCCTCAAATCACTAGTAATGTGATTGAAAAGAATTAAAGATTCACGAGAATGTAGGAAAGAAATTAAGAATAGTTCATAATTGTAGGAAATATTCATCCAACAAAAATAACCCAACTTTCTATTTCACAACCCTATGAAAAGTTTATTCTATAAACACTGACTTAACAACTTTTGAAATAAGCAATTTCACTATATATGTATATAATTTCCAATAATTTGATATATATACCAAATATTAGATATATAAAACTAGTTTGAATTTAACTTTTGTGCCCCTATAGGTGTTTGACTAGAAAAAAATACACTTATTTCTTTTTTTATTTATAGGTGTTTAATTTAGAAAATAAATAAATTTTTTCATTGCTATAAACTTGGTTTTCATTGAGATATTTCTAAAACAATATAAGTTAAGGGAATCTAAACAGATAAAATAATGTTTTATAGATAAAGAGAAAATATATATTGATTTTTTTGTGAAAAACAGAAGAAAAAAAAAACCTTTTCCACTAGCACTTTTATAGTTAGAAAATAAGCTTAAATTAAAATTTTGTGGCCAGAAAAGGTTTTCTTACCTTTTATATATAGTTAATGTCTCCAAATTAACTTTTTTATTTTTTTCCCTTGGACAATTTATTTGGAGGCTCCCAATATTCTTCAAATTTTGAAGTTTTGCTAACATTGGTTTCCTTGAGGCTTTGGTTTTTATAAGTTAAAACTTTTCTTAGTAACAAAGACGCTAAGAGTTGGGCCAAAAAAAGATTGTTAAAGAAATATACATGCATAGTGATGCATTAGTTATGGTGGGTCAATAACATCATATAGATCTACTATGTAAAATGGGTTACCATATAGCACAATGGCTACCTACCACATGCAACCAAGAAGGTGGAGAATATTGATTCCTCACACGGTACCCAATGTAGCATAAAGAAATAAATACCAACATGAATCCCTGAAATCCAAAATAAAACAAAACAGATTTAATTTGCCAAAATAATATAAGTCCCCCAACAACTAATGCCAAAACAAAACATCAGAATTCATTTATTTAAACTCGGTGACCCGAGTCAGATTTCAGAGTTCATATGTTTACCCTCGGTGACCCAAGCCAGAATATCAGAAGCCCGTTATTCTTCACCGACGGAACGGTGGGAAACTGCAGTTTCTATGTCAGAAGTACGTGTCGACACGGTTAGTGTTTAACCCCCAGTGACAGGGTTATTGCACAGTTAATTGGGGACTGCGAATTTTATAGTAAAAATATGTCAGATCTAAAATTTATCGTCAATGTAGTAATACTGAAATTTAGTGCTCCCGGTTTCTAACAAAATAATTCCAATTATATTTACAATAACACATTTAGCAAAACGATAATTTAACAGTGAATATGTGATAACATCAATTAATATAAATAATCAATTCTATCCACACAAATAAGATTATATAATTTATACATATATAAATAATTTATGAAAAGATGCCACATTCCATATTAGGTTTCTTTTAATAATTTGATAATAAAATAAAGTAAAATAACAAATGACAACCAAATGAAAAACTCATGTCAGGTTAACCGTTAACGTATACAATCCGTACTATGATAAAAATATCATAAATTAAATAACATTAACATGTTTGGATGGAAAAAAAATATATATCAATAATCAAATAAACAATTTGTAAATAGTATAAGAATAGGTTTTTTTTTTAAAAACAGTAAATTCCAAATTAATCAAATAATTATGTAAACCATTATCAAAGATCAAAAGTTTGCATATACATATATAGGGTAAATCTTTTGAGAGGTACCTAAACTTTGCCCTATTATCAGTTTGGGGTCCAAACTTCAATTCGTATCAAAGTGGTACCCCAAGTTCAATTAGGTTTCACCGGTTGGTCACCTGATGATTTCTGGCTAAGAAATGCTTAGCTGGCGACCAAAATTGATGAAGTCAGTAGAAATTCAAGCCATGAAGTACTCATATTTTAATTTAATAATAAACCCACGGTGGCGAGATGCTGCTGACTTCATCAATTCCGGTCGCCAGCTAAGCATTTTTTAACCGAAAATCATCAGGTGACCAACTGGTGAAACCTAATTGAACTTGGGGTACCACTTTGATATGAATTGAAGTTTGGACCCCAAACTGATAATAGGGCAAAGTTTGGGTACCTCTCAAAAAATTTACCCTACATATATATACAGGTTTATACGTGATTTACTTACCTGCCTAATGCCAAAAACTTGCCAAAAATTAAATACACCCCCCCCCCCCCCCCCCCCCCCCCCCAATTTAAGCTTCCACGAAATATCCTATATGTGAGAACATATTCCAAGGATATCAATAACAATGACCACACAAACCTAAAAATTATACTAGAATAACCTCACTCATTAAAAGACAACTTCTCTAAACTAATTCTTGTGGATAATTATAACAAGATTAAACTAGAGAGCTTTGGCATGAGTATTAAAATCTCTAATACCAATTTAATAGGTTTAAGATTCAATAAATAAACAACGACATCACACTGAAATATACAGGGAATCAATTTTCTACACTAATAAATACGAGCACTGAAAATTAATTTCCATGTACATCCAAACATATATACACACAGTAAGTAAATAAATAAACAAATAAAACTTATACTAATTATGGACGCCAGAACTTTTATATATATGAGGTGGACGCCAGCACACTTCATATCAATGAAAAAATATTTATATATATAAATTTAGTATAACCGGCTGCCAGAACTCCACAAATACAAAATAAATAAATAAATAAATAATTAAATATAAACTAATGGACGCCAGACTCCACCACTGCAGTATATATATATATACATCTTAATCAATTAAACCCAAAACTTTTTTCTAAACCTTATGAAATCAAAGCATATAAGACAATGAGCAATAAATCGGTCGACCGAAAATTCTTTTTTTTTTTTTTTTTTTTTTTTTCTTTTTAAGACTATTAGCTAGTAGAGGAAAACAACAATAGGGAAAACATAAAAAACAAAGTTTGGCATCTTAAGGAATATTGAACCACTGTTGTTCTCCCATCATATACTAAGCACAAGAAATTTGCAATTACACAACTTGGTTAACACTACAACAAAAATGGGTTTTTGTGGCATTTGCCATGTGTCGTAAAATAGCCAAAAACCATCGCAATAGCTCTATACCAACTTTTGTAACAAATGTCGATTATATGTTGTAATTGCCACAGTCGGTATACTTTATTGTGACATTTCCATGAAACTTCGGTACCTATTTATTCCGACATTTATAGTGATATTTTCCCAACATTTGTAAACACTCTCAATATGAATTTTATTCCAACATTTGTATAAGGTTTGAGCAACACTTTTTTTTATTTTGTGCAATATTTGCAGATGCCGCCATAAGTTTTTATCACATTAATTTTGAAATATTACAACATTTGTAATTGTTGTTATAGAGATTATATAGTAACATTTGTTAAAAGTCTCTTAAATTAATTATATTGATCTTTTGTAAATATTGGTTTAACAAAATAAAAATTTTAAATCCCAATTTAAGTCAATATTTTTAAATGTTAGTAAAAGTCATTCATCATATCTAATTTTAAAATTAAATTTCATTTATAAATGTTTATACAAAAATTATTCAGTAACATTTGTTAAGTGTTTCTTAAAACTCTTATGTCGATATTTCATTATTGTTGTTTTAGCCATATAGTATTTGTGGATAACAATAAAATGCAACATTCACAAGATATTAATTTAATATTATTTATATATAATTTAAATATATAAATATGAGATAAAATTTAAATTCTATAAAATTAATTTAGATAATATAATAAAATAGTAATTAAAATTATTTATCAAAAATACACAAATCCCACTTAACACTAAACCACTAATTAAAATACGGATCTACAAATCTCAAAGTAATAGCTTTCAAACATTATAATAAAGTTAATGCTTCAGTATTTCTAATTGTCTTCAAATTTATGATGGTGGTCGCTTATCTGCAAAATAAAATATATAAATACATTAGTTGATATCCAAACCAATTTACAAAAAAGTGATGAATAAATAATAAAATTTAAAAACATAATCACTAATTAAAATAATGCTAACATGACTTACAAATCACAAAAAAAAAAATTATAATAAAGCTAATCTTTCAATCCTTGGAATTGTATTTAAATTTATCATGGTGGTATCTTATCTACAAAATAAAATATACAAATACATTAGTTGATATCCAAATCAACTTATAAAGGAAAAGCGCTAGATGAATAATAAAATTTATAATTTAAAATTTTGAAAACGTAATCACTACTTAAAATAATATTAACATGATCTACAAATCTTAGAAAATATAATAAAAATCATAATTGGATCATTTTCGTTATAATGAAATTGAGTAGTTCATTGAGAACAAGGACTACTTCAAGTATCTCCAACCTACAATAATTTTTATATTTAACAAAATCAACATAATATAACAAAAAAAATTAAATTAAATTAAATATCAACATATAAGATATATTAAAATTAATAATATACTAATTTAAAATATAAAAAAACTATCTGGATTAAAAGAATACAAATAATTTTTTTATTTAAATTGATAATATATGATTTGTACTGTAACAAAATAACGATAATAATATACTTTAACAAACCTATCACCTATATGTGGGTCATAACTATAATGATAACCCTACAAAAAATAAAAATTATATAAGGGGCAAATTGCAAAACTTCACCAAAGTTTTGAGTGTCCCAAGAACCTTATAAAAAATAAAAAATTAAGAAAATATAGGTAATTCTAAATCTTCAACAAACTTGGGTTAAATAAAAAAATATAAAAAAATCTCCAATGTTGAAGCGTTAGATCTATGCCATGACCACCGCATGATATCATGTCCTCCCCATCATCACATCGGCAAAGAGAAAATCCAAAACACATTTTAATTTCCAACAAAAAAAAAATAGAATATTTTGGGCGATCTCATCCCAATTAAATTTAATCTTTTTTTTATAAAAAAATATTATAAATCCCTAGGATTAGATTAATTAAAATTCTCATACTTTTATTACAAAAACTAATTAAAAAAATAATCATCTATCAATCATCCATAATTAACAAAAAATAAATAAATATTTAAATAATATTACAAGAAAACAATACAAAAAATACGATGGAATAAAGAAAAATTGAGGTACTTACTTTTTCTCCAGACAAGAACTTTACTTTTGGTCTTTTACATTATTATGGTTTCTTTCTTATCTAATAGATCTTGTATATATAGGTCGTGCATGTAGGTTTTGAAATTCAAAATATTACCCATCTTATTTATCCTTAAATATCTTTTTTTTATTTCAAATTATCTTTCATATTTTTTGAATATATATATATATATATCCTAACTTAAAATAACGTTTTTAAATATGTCGTAACAAATTGATGCAATAAAAGTCATATTGAATTATGACATTTGTTACATAGGTCGTAACAAGCGTCTTAATAAATAATATTGTACCAACATTTCTTTTAATGACTCTAAAATTTTCAAAAATATCGCAAAACCAAAACCTATTGTGACTATAAATAGAAATGTCATTATAAAAGTAGGAACAAATAAAGGTATACCAACATTTACTACAACTATCGCTTAAAAGTCATTTTAATGGTTTACAGTAACATTTATCAAAAATGTTGTTTCAAAAATGTCACAATAAGCCTTTTTTGTTGTAGTGTTAAATATTCAAGGAAAAAGATCCTTGCCTCACAACGAAAACCGACACAAAACCCAATTTATCTCCGTCCCCGCCGCCGGCACCACACACAAATAAAAAACAAAGAGAAGAGAGAAAGAGGCTAGATCTCTCTTTTTTTTCTTAACTCAATCAGAGATCTACAACCAAGGAGATGAGGAGTCGGCTAGGGTTTGGAAACTGTAAAAAAATATAAAAGGTTTCTATTTTTATTAATTAACATAAATGCTAGCAAACTAAAAAATTTTAAAAAATAAAAATAATAATTAATGGTGTGGGGCCCACATAAGTGGGTGAATGTTTCTATCATAGTATGCCTATAGTATCTTTGTAGCATTGTACAATATTGTACAAGGCACATGAAAGGGTATTCATACCCACATCACTCATCCACCATCCAAATAACTTACCGGTAGACGATCTAGTAGCTGTCAATTGACTTTGAATACACTTTCATTATTTAATTAATTATTAGTAGCATTATTTTCTTTTTGTATAAGGTTGTTAAAAAACATTAAAAAAATAATACAACAAGAAAATCAACAATAACAGCGATAATTATAATTTATATAATAAGTAAAAATTTATTAGACACCTACAATGCCGTTGAAAAATCAAAAAAATTGAAGTTAAGGGCAGGATATATTAATATGGATTTGAAGATGTCTATTGAGATTGTTAAAGGGTAATTTTATTTAAAAAAAAAAAACTATTTACGGAAAGTTCTCTTAGAATCACTTCCTATAAGCTTCTTTATTTATTTATTTATTGACAAATTAGCAACAAGCACCTTTTTAGTTGTTTGCATTGTACTTAAGAGGTTTTGACTCTCCCTCTCAAACACAAACAAGGTAGAAACCACCAAACTATGTCTTGGTTCCTTAGCTTATTTAATTTTGAGTTAAAGAGTAGTTTTTTTAGGGCAACAAGCGCTCTCTATTTAAGAGATTATAAAAAAAAAACTCAAGATAACACTTAGGTCTAGTACTAGTCATGTACTATTGTTATTTTTTTAATTTATTTATATTTTTTTATAATGCCTAACATCACATTATTAAATTTTCCAAATCTTCACATACTATTTTGCACCCAAATAGTATTTACAATACTATTTGAAATGGGTTTAGTGTGTCTCCTGTGAGAGATGTTATATCTATCCTTTAAATAGCAATTGGAATTTATTAGATCAATTTGATTGCTGAAAATTTTCTGGGCGTACATTTGGCATGGCTTTCATCACCTCCTATGACTAGTCGAATTAATAAGTTTCTAGGGGGTTAATAAACTAATGTAATTGGTGCACCGTTATACATATTTGTCCCTTGATAACCCTTTAATAGGACAGTGCAAAAAAAAAAAAAAAAAAAAAAAATCTTTTGTTCGGAAAAGTTATTAAGAAAATAACATATTTTTGACATAAATTTTGCTTTACATCATATGGATGACATATGTTTGTTATGGTTGTCTTGTTAAATATTTTTTGTCACATTGCTATTTTATCACATTTTTTATAATAATAGACCATATATTTTTTTATTTGACTTATTTTCCACAACATTTGTCAAAGTTTTAAAGATACACGACTTTTACAACATTAGGCCATGACCGGGCATGAGGAATATTGTTCTTTTTCAAGCACCCAATACACGAGTGGGGAAAACACAAGCGGGACAAGCATTACGATTTTTTGTGCATTATTTTTTATTAAATAAAAATAATAAATTATAAAATTCATGGAAGGGGGAGAGAAAATACCAGCGATACGGTGATAAAATCTCTAGAGAAACTATAAGATATGTCAACAGGTGCTTGAAGAAATGTTAGAAAAAACAATTAACGAAAGAAAATAGTAAAAAAAATTCTTGGAAATTCTAAAAAAAAAAAAAAAAAAAAAAAAAAAAGGAAGCATGGCAACATCATTTGATCAAGGGGTTATATATTCGTCATCATCTACAAAGAGAGTTGGATTGGATTCCAAAATATTATGCCTTTAATAAGGTATTTTTATTATTTATTATTTATTATTTTTTAACTTTCCACTATTGTATCATCATTTATTTTTGGCAAATACTTCATAGGCGACTATTTTAATTATTTTTTGTTTGCCATTTATAAAAGCAAATTTTGATTCTTTAAAATACTTTTAACTGAGTTTATTTCTCTAATTTTAAATTAAAAAACTACAAAAACATCAACATTGAAGTTTTTTTTTTAATTTTAATAAAACCTCAAAATTTGTTTGTCAATAAAATAAAATTAAAAATATTCTTTCTTTATATGGTTGTCATGGTTTTTTTCTATTCCCACCGTCTAACTTGAACATTTTTATACTCTCCTCATTTTTGTGTTGTTGGTTTTTCTCAATGAATATGGTTTATTTATTTATGAAATCAAATTAAAGCATAGAGTTAGGATTTTTTTTAAATAAAAGTACATCACATGATTGAGCTATACCCGGTTAGAATTTGAGCTCATATCTCTACTATTTTTAATTGGTTCACTTCCTCTACCACATTTAAGTTGAGTTTGGTGCTTTATGATGGGAATGTTTTGTTGTAATTTGATTGATGAAAAACAATTGATAGGAAAGTAACATCCTTTTGTTTTGTATGTATTGAAATGTTTGATTAAATTGATGGAAAAGTAATATTTTTTTATTTAGTATTGAAAGATATTCTTACAAATTTGTTGGCATAATGACAAAGACGCCCTTATGTTATTTTACTATCCACAACTTTTTAATCAATTTTTAATACTAAAATAATAATAATATGTTTTAAATGTATAAAATATATTTAATATTAAATATTTAAATAATAAATAATTATATGTTTTGGATGTTAAAATAATAAATTTTTATTAATATTAAATAATAATAGTAATTAATAATATAATAAATGTTCTAAATTATAATATTAAAATAATAATAATTAATAGTAATAAATTAACATTGTATACATATTAGCAAGTTTAATATAATACATGGATAGCTAGTTTAGTAAATGAAAAAACTCTATAATTAGTGGTTTAATTATTATTAAAAAAAAGTAGGAGCGTGTTATATTAAGTGAAAACTTAATATAATATATGTATAGCTAGTTTAGTAAGTGAAAAAAGTATATAATAAGTCATTTAATATAAAAGAATAAGTAAAACCATGGTATATTAAGTGAAAATGTAATATAATACATAAATAGTTGGTTTTGTAAGTGAAAAAACTCTATAATAAGTGGTTCATTCTTTTTAAAATGATACTAACCCCACCTTTGGAATTAGCAAACTCTTGTATTATTCTATTTATCAACAACTTATCAATCAATTTTTAATATTAAAATAATAAAAATATTTTTCAATGTATAAAATGTTTTTAAAATAATTAAATAAAAGAATTTTAAATAATAAATAATAATAAAATGTTTTGGATATTAAAATAATAAATAGTAATGTTAAAATAATAAATTATGTTTTAAATAATAATAAATAATATTTTTAAAATATTTTTTTAAATAATAATAAAATAGTTTTAAAAAATATTAAATATTTTTATAATATGAAATATGAAATTATTTATTATTTAAATATTTATGTGTTTGAGAAAAATCTAAAGGGAAAAAATAATTTTGAAAAGTTTGAGAGTATTTTGGTAAAATTAAATTGGCTAACTTTCCTTTCCTATGAGAATCCAACTTTCCCATCATTTTGTGAGAGGATCACTTTCTTTCCCATCATTTTGGAGGATCACTTTCTTTCCCATCATTTTGTGAGAGGATCACTTTCTCTCATTTTGACGGCAAAACTATTTTCTAGCAAAAAAAATATACTAAACAATGTAAAATGATTTGCTCGTGTTACTTTCCAGGAAAAGTTGAGTACTTTCTCATGTACCAAACACAAACTTAAGAAAATGTGTTTTGTAGTGTGACACAATACTCTTATCTTTGGTGGTCTTCGGGTCTCATGAGACTCTCATCATCCAAGCAATTTATTGGACATGGTTTGAAAAAAGCGATCATATTCTTAATAGCAGACACTTATTTTTCTATAAATTATTCGCAAAGTGTTTGGATTAATGTAGCTCGGGTGATAAAAAACCAATTTTGAAAAAGCCATCCCCTTTGCTAGCCCTTCTAATTAATCGACTCCATCCAAGTGTTGCTTTGGCTACTAATACTCTGTATTGGCTTAGTTAAAACTTAGAAGTGATTTATTATTTGTTTTTCTGTCCTATGTTTCATGTGGTTGTTTTGCTTTTCTGTCGGGATAGTTCTAGTATTGTAGTTTGCTTTCTATTAGTGTCTTTATATATTTGGTAAGTCTGTTTTTGTGTTTTTCGGTACTTTTCTTTTTGTTTCTCAATCCATACATTATGGTTTATTCATTATATCAAAATAATAATAATAATAATAATAATAATAATAATAATAATAATAAGGAAAAATTATTTATAAACCCTTCAAAAGTTCTATAATTACATATTTACCCTTAGAAAAAACATAATTATATATATACCCCTGAAAATATAAGTAATTACGAATATGCTCCTGAATAAAAGATAATTGCATACATACCCCTGAATAATACATATAATTGCGTATATACCCCTATGGTCAAATTAGTTGAAAAAACATTTGTTAACATATAGAAAATATACAAAACGACCATTATACCCTTTGCATATATACCTTGAAAAGTTTTTTTTATTGTAAAATGACCATGTACAAGGGTTATTTTGGACTTTTTGTATATCTTAATCCAACTTATATTTATAGTTAATAAAGTTTAATTAACTTATGTTAACGGAATCTAACAGCAGGGGCATATCCGCAATTACATATATTTTTCAGGGGTATATTTATAGTTATATTTTTTCTGAGGGTAAATATGCAATTATATAACTTTTGAAGGGTTCATAAGCAATTTTATGTATTATTCAAGGGTATATATGCCATTATTGTGTATTGAGGGGTAAATATGTAATTTCAAAATTATTCAGGGTACACCTACAAAACCCCTAATAATAATTGAGCTATGCTAGTGGTCAGCCGGTAGAAGCTCATTGATATTTTGCCTCTACCAGGCAAACTATGTTCTTTGAAAAAAAGGACGGTTTCGTGAACAACGCGAGTTAAAACATGTGATCGAGAATTGATACGTTAATAGAATGAAGAACAAAAATCAAATGGTCACTTCCTCTCCTCTATTGCCCTATTCCTATATAAGCCAATGCTGTCCTACCTTAAAAAACCACAAACTAATGAAGAAACCACTCTACTTGTCATCAATAATGGCACCATCCTCTTTGGTTTTCACAGTGCAGAGGCAGATGCCGGTTCTAGTAACACCGGCAAAGCCTACACCACACGAGTTCAAGTATCTCTCAGACATTGATGACCAGGAGAGCCTGAGGTTCCAGATCCCTCTAATCCACTTCTACAGAAACGAGCCATGTATGAGTGGCATTGATCCTGCAAAGGTGATAAGAGAGGCCTTGGCGAGAGCTCTTGTGTTCTACTATCCCATTGCCGGCCGTCTTCGTGAAGAGTCTGGAAGAAAGCTTGTTGTGGAGTGCACTGGTGAAGGGGTGTTGTTCATTGAAGCTGATGCAAATGCCCGCTTGCAGGATTTCGGTGACAACCTGCAGCCACCGTTCCCATGCATGGAGGAGCTCCTCTTCGACGTTGAGGGTTCTGCTGGTGTTCTTAACTGTCCATTGCTCTTGATTCAGGTGCAGCCTGTCTGGATAATCTATCATTTTAAATAATCAAGATCCAAACTAGCTAGTCTTAAAGACTTAACGTACATGCATATGAGCAGGTGACACGATTGTTGTGTGGAGGGTTCATCTTTGCACTCCGGCTTAACCACACCATGATGGACGGACAAGGACTGGCACTGTTCATGAACGCAGTGGCCGAGATGGCACGGGGAGCAACAGAGCCATCCGTGCTGCCAGTCTGGTCAAGGGAGCTGCTTAGGGGGCGCAATCCGCCACGAGTGACGTTCGAGCACCGTGAGTACGACGATGACGTGCCTCATGACTCCCGCAACACCATCAACACACCAGCACCCGATGTCGACGTAGCGCACCGTTCCTTCTTCTTTGGCCCCAGGGAGATTTCAGCTCTAAGAATGCGTTTGCCGGAACACCTACGCAAGAGCTCGACGTTTGAGATACTGACAGCGTGCTTGTGGAGATGCCGAACCATGGCGCTGCAGCTGGAGCCAGAGGAAGAGGTGCGCATGATGGGCCTTGTCAATGCTCGAGGAAAGAAGGAAGAGGATTTTTTGCCGATGGGGTACTATGGAAACGCATTCACATACCCGGTGGCGGTGTCAAAGGTGAAGAACTTATGCAATAAACCTGTGGAATACGCGTTGGAGTTGGTGAAGAAGGCCAAGTCGCAGGGGATGACACGTGAGTACCTGCAATCTGTGGCGGACTTGATGGTCCTGAGAGGGAGGCCTCACTTCACAATTGCGAATTCGTATCTTGTGTCGGACCTGACAAGAGCTGGGCTTGAGAATGTGGACTTTGGGTGGGGGAAGGCGGTGTATGGAAGTGTGGCGAAAGGTGGGATTGGGGATATCCCACTGGTGAGCTTTTATGTACCTTTCAGGAATGGCATTGTGGTGCCTGTTTGCTTGCCAAGCACTTCCATGGATAGGTTTGTGAAGGAGATTGAGAACATGACCAGTGATCAGATTACTGCACCACCTTCTCGTCTGCTGTCTGCACTCTGATGAGGAAACTGTTGGAAACATAGAATAAAAGGACACCGGCGACTCTCGTTAGCGCATGGGATCATGTCATTCCATTTGTAAGTATTTGAGATGTGTTAAAAAAGTATTGGCCTTTATAGTTTGGGTATTTATGGTCTTCCGCTTCGTCACCTCGGCTCAATTTCTATGGCAGTTAACTTATTTGTTTTTGTCGGTCTTTGCCAACAGCTATGTATCTTGTTTTTTTTTTAAAAAATAAATGTGAACTACAGCTTTATTGAAATAAAAACGAACACCAAACATAGGCCAATTTTTTTAATCTTATTTGTATCAAATCAGGCTTTGTATCTTATTTGTATCAAATCAAGTCCAGAGTTTTTAAGCAGTGCAGGCCATATATATATATATTTTTTAAGTTTCTTTAGAAATACGTCTGATTCCCATGTAAAATTTAAATATTTTGCCTCTGAGTTGGGCAAAAATGAATCACTACTCTTTTCACTACATAATTATAAACCATCTTTGCAGAGACAATTATAAACAAATCTTCAAACATGAGATCCACATCCTGACCACACATATTAGAGTCAAAATAGTTTTTAAAAAAATAGTCAATTCAACAAGAAGTCGTTCCTCAAAAGATTGATTAAAGTAAGTTTAATGTGATTCTCAAGAAAATACAGTTCCGGAATCGACAGAAAATACAGTTCCGGAATCGACAGGTACTTTCAACGCCATGAACGCCCTCTCACAAAGTCACAATTGCCCACTTCCCTACTGTTACAATTCAAAGGTGGCAAATAACTCAACACCCCACTTTTATTCTCTTACAAATATATATTACATAAGAATACATTATTACTTGTTTCAATTTGTGTGGCTGGAGAGAGATTCCGAGATCAAAACTTACGCAAAGCGAGAACAAAGTATTATTGAGTTTGCGAGTGAGATCCACATCTGTATTCGTTCCTGGCTTAAATTTGAATGAGTGTGTTTGTCGCCTAGTGTCAAAAAAAAAAAAAAAAAAAAATTGTGTGACTGGACCTGAGTATAAGGAATGCAGCTTCACTCTATCGGGCCAAGATCTAGAACTAGGGTTTCCAAAATCTCTCTTTACTCTTGTAACTCTTGTTGTTGCTGGAGTTGTACACCAGGTTCTTCCGATCCTCTGATCCCATTTCCCTTTTTGTGGTTTGCACTCTCTACTTTTGAATCTATTTATGTGGAGGGGTGTTTGTTTGCTTATGGTTGTACGTCGCATGAATCTAAGATGACAATGTCTTTGAGCAGGCAATGCCTTAGTTAATATGTCTGCCATTTGTTCTTCAGAACTTCAGTACCTCAAATTAATCTGATCACTTGCTAAATCTCTTATGAAGTGGTATCTTAACTCTATGTACTTTGTGCGCCCATGAAACACAGGATTCTTGCTGATGACTATTGCTGATCTATTATCACAATAGATATAGGTTGCATCACATTGTTTCTGTTCCAAATCCATTAGCAATCTTCTAAGCCATATGGCTTTACATGCAGAAGCCGTTGCTGTAATATATTCAGCTTCTGTTGTTGATAATGCTGCAACTTCTTGTTTTCTTGAGCTCCAAGTAATAGCACTTGAACCTAGAACAAAAACATGTCCAGAAGTACTCCTTCGATCATCAGATGAGTTGGCCCAATTCCTATCGGTGTAGCCTTTCAAATGGAAGTTAGATATATAAGTGTACATCAAGCCATAGTCCATTGTTCCTAAAATATACCTCAAGATTCGTTTTGCTGTCCCAAAGTGATGTTTAGAAGAGCAACTTATGAACCTTGGGATTACACCAACTGAGAATGTGATCAAATTGAAAAACATTTGATCGATCTATTATTATAAAAAATGTGACAAAATACTAATGTGACAAAAAAAAAAATCTAACAAGACAACCATAACAAACATGACTATATAACATAGATATGATTAGTGGCGGAGCTTGGAGAAAAATGAAAGGGGTGTTTGATTCAAAAAAACAAAAAACATGAAAGTCCTTAATTTCTAAAAAAAAATTCATATATATATATATATATATATATATATATATATATATATATATATATAGTTCGAATGACATGTTATTGCCATTCAACACATCTAATTTAAAAATAAATAAATAAATAACGATTGCTATAGAGACATAGTTATAAATTTTTTAAGAGCAACAAAGTAAAATGTCAACGAAGCAAACAATACATTTTTATAAATATTTTTAAAAAATATTTTTTTATATGTTATATCATATATAGTTTATAAAAGTCAGGGGTTAAATAATAAATTTTAACAAAATTTTTTCTAAAAATATAATTTTTATACTATGTAAATTAATTTTTCAGAAAATACAAAAGCGTTGAAAATAGATTTTGGGAAAAAATAGTTTTTTAAACTATATAAACTAATTTGTAAAATATCAATGGGTTAAGTAATAAAATTTTTATAAATATTATTTTTTAGACTAATAGTATTAATTTGGAAAAGTATTGATAGTTTTAAAAAAAAATATTAACGATGGATATGATGTAAAACAAGATATATCTAAAAAAATATGTAATTTTCTTAGCGGTCAACCATTGGATAGCCCAATGGTATGATACAAAAGTGCAAGGGGGAAGGCAATAGTTCGAACACTTCATCCGGCATGCACTATACACTTGGATCAAATATTATTCTTATACTGTTCACAGGCCTAGGTGTGGGTCCCAAAAATAGTTGTTTCGGTTGCAGGGCATAGAGATTTTTCTAGGAGGTCTTTAAGACAAAATAATTGGTATGCCTCCGTACCTGTCTATTCCTTTGATAATCCCTTAAATAGGGGCTCTTGTTGCCTATTAGTAAAAAAAAAAATGACAAGCGTTATCCAATTAAGGAATTGCTAATGGACAAACATATATGATGGTGCACCAGTTACATTGGCTTATTGACCACTTAGAAACTTATTAATTCGACTAGTCATAAGAGGTGATGAATCTGTTGCCAAATTCAGATAATAAATTCCTTTTGCTATCTAACGTTGGAGGGGGAAAGATACAACACCTCTCACAGGAGATACGCTAAACCCATTTCATACAGTACTTTAAATAGTATCTAGGTGCAATATAATATGTGAAGATCGGGAAATTTTAGGGCATGTTTAGCTACAAAATAAAAAAATATAGCATAATTTTATTATGTAGGAAGTGCAACTGATTATTACAAAAATTGTGTCATATTTTATTTTTAGAGAATGAGTGTTTGATTAACAAAATAAAAAAAAAAATTACTGGTGGATAGATGACTGGACCGCTGGTGGACCAGTGGCCGGTGAAGACTTGCCGAACCACAGGACCACCATTGTGTCACTGGAGGCTGGTCGATCGGTGGCCGGTCGCCGGAGGCCGAACGGACCGTCAACGTTTGACGGGAGGCCTGCTGACCGGACCAATGGTGGACCACCAACTGGTCGTCGGAGGCTGGCCAGACCACCTATGGACCGGTGGCTAGTGGCTGGATTAAAAAAGAGAGAGACTTTTTATAATGAAAAAATATTCCACTCTAAGTGAAATATTTTTTTAATGCCATAATAAGTAGATTATGCCATAATTTTATAGTTTAAAATAAGTATCAAAACAACCAATATGACATAGTTATCAGAAAATATCAAATTATGGTATATTATACGGATTATGTCATAATTTTTCATATATGTTAGGCATTATAAAAAATATATAAATCAATAAATAAATTTTAAAAAAATAACATTGTCAATAATAATAACGAAAGAAGATGGGGCGCCCCTTCAACCGTTATCTTGAGGTATTTTCATAGACATTTGGCATTTAGGTAATGGTTTTGGTATTTAGGTATTTGTTTGTCATTGGTTTGGTATTTAGGTATTTGTTTGGCATTGGTTTGGCATTTAGGTATTGATTATGTTTTTTTTTCTTTTCTTTTTTGTTTTTGTTAGGACTTTATTTTTAAGTGGCATGCATGGGATTGTCAAATGGCTTTCTTTGTTTGGGATTTGAATTTTTTAAATGTGTTTTTTTTTTAAATATTGGCTTTTATGTGTATATATGTTTTGAAATCTCCTTCTGTCTATACTAAAAATATTTTGGTAGAATACCCTTTGTCCGTCTAATGTGATTTTTTTGTTTAATTTAATGCCTATTGGTGTTCCAAAAGTACCTTTTCGGAGTCCTGGAGAGGAAGATGCGGTTTAGGTTGACGTATAGTGCGACTTGTCAGACATATTGGGTCATATGGGATAATTGGTCACTTTTTATTCATGAAATGGCTTGGATTGGTATTATTCTGGATACCACAAAATTATTCTATTCGATCTAATAAGTATCCTGTGTCAGAATTGAGAATGGGAAAAGGTCCTCTTTAAAAAGTAGTTTGGTCCCATCCGCTATAGCTTGAAGAATTCCCAATGGGCCAGCATATTCAGGCCCAATACGTTGATTTACGTAATTGGAAGTAACCAATTAGGTTTACGACGAAACCTAGAAATCGATCACTGATCCTCGGGGGGATATAGCTCAGTTGGTAGAGCTCCGCTCTTGCAATTGGGTCGTTGCGATTACGGGTTGGATGTCTAATTGTCCAGGCGGTAATGATAGTATCTTGTACCTGAACCGGTGATTCATTTGTTTTGAAATCTCCTTCCGTCTACACTAAAAATACTTTGGTAAAATACCCTATTTAGTCCCTCTAATATAGTAAATCTGCTCTTTAGTCCGTCTAATATGAATTGCCCGTTGGAGGTTCATTTGTTTTAATATTTAAAAAATATAAGTCCACATAGGGATCTCGTAAGGACAAATTATATTGGAGAGAAGGATTTAAAATTTTCTAATATTAAAATAGAAGGAAATCCTAAGGACAAACCATATCAGAGAGATCAAAAGGTTAGATTGATTATATTAAGGGGACTAGATCCGGTATTCTACAAAATATATATATTTTTTAAGTTATGCCCATTATTTGGGATTGTTTCCACAACACCACCATTTACGCCAACTTCACCAGCAATTCAATAACTAAAAATAGATTCATAGCTTTGTTTTTACAATAAAAATAGCACATCCGCAACCGTTATCCGATTGGAAGAAGTAATTGTGGGCAAGTGGACCCAACTAAGCTAATGATTTGGGCCGAAACTCTACAACCTGGCCCATGATGAAAAAATTATAATATATATATTTAAAAAATTCTAAAGTTCTAATTACTATAGGGAGGAAGATTTTATTTTATTTTATTGGCAACTTTTCTTTTATGGAAGTGGGCGATTCTCTAGACCATTCTTTAATATATATAATTCGTTAATAAAAATCAACATGAACATCCCTGAAAAACGACTCTTACAATATATAAAGATAATCACAAGAAAATCTCCTAAAAAGATAAACCTCCAAATTTTCTATTTATTTTTATATATTATTTTTTAAATAACTAGAAATTTTGTGTACAACGTTAACTGCTTTTTGTAGAGTTTAGTTAGGTAGAATACCCAAATTAGTCACTTTATTATAGTGAAAGTTCCCTTTCAGTCCCCATATTATTTTTTGTCTATCTGGAATCCCTCTATTTTAACATTTAGTGTAATGTAAGTCCCTCTCATGGACCTTCTAGGGACAAATTATATGAGTGAGAGGGACTTACATTTCATTAAATGGAAAAATAGAGGGATCCCAGAAGGACAAAAAAAATAATAAGGGGACTGAACAGGTACTTTCACTATAATAGAGGGACTAATCTAGGTATTCTACGGTTTAGTTATATTTAGTTATAAATAGAGTGAATTTTCAGTTACAATGTATTACAAATAATTGGATTTTAGAATATAGGAGTCAAAGTATTTAATTTATATAATTTGAGATATTGTATTTTAAAATTTTGTGTTTGATTAAAGGGATTTATAAATCTAAATTTTAAACACATGTGTTTGGTTTATTATATTTAACCAATATGGATAACATGATGAAATTACTACCTTATCCCTTCATATACCAATTTCTTTCTGGTTTCTTGATTGTGTTAATAGATATTATTTTAATGAATACAATTGTTGCTTAATTAATATACCATTATTTTTTTTATTAAGTTAATTACTAGATTAATTTCTATATTTTTAATTTATAAATAATTTTAGTTATTACATTTGTTATTTTTACCATCATTAATTTTAATTATAAAACAAAAAAAATGACAACAAGCAATTTTTATTTAAAAAGTGAATAAAACTAAGAATGTTTTTCCTTAAATCCCTCTTCCATTTGCTACAAATAAAACAAAATAAATATAATAAATAACTTTACAACTAGTGAAAGTTTTCATCAGTTTTTTTTTTTTTTCCTTCTACTGGTTTTTTTTTCTTGTGTACTCTCTATAACTTTCTATATATTATCTTAATATATTAGTGATGCCAATGGCCTCTTTGCCTATTGCCATTGTGTCCTTTGCATAAGTCTTTAGATGTTTATTTTAAAGAGGATCTAATATCGCATAAAATGTGAGGGTACGTATGTATTAAGGTATTAAGTCCATGCTTATGGATGTCCCTTAATTACTTCTCTTAAATGGGAGACACTTATCACCTATATATTTGTTATATATATATATTTTGTTAGGATTGGAAGACTAAGGGCCTGTTTGGATAGCCCAGAATTATGGCATAATCCGTACATTATGCCATAATTTAACATTTTCTGAGAATTATGCCATATTGGCCGTTTGGGTACTTATTTTACAATATAAAATTATGGCATAATATAGGTATTATGGCATAAAAAAATATTCCACTAAGAGTGGAATATTTTTTCATTGTAAAAAATCTCTCTTTCTTTTTTGATCCAGTCACCAATCATTGGTCCCCGGTGATCCGGCCGGCCTCCAACGACCGGCCACCGGTCCAACCGGTGGTCCGGCCGGCCTCCGGCGACAGGCCGCTAGTCCGGTCGGCAGTCCGGCCAACCTCCGGCGATCGACCACCGGTCCGTCGGTGGTCGGACCACCGGCCGGCCAGCCTCCGGTGACATGCCGGCGATCCAATGGTGGTCCAAGCGGCCTCCGGTGACCGGCCACCAGTCCACCGACAGTCCAGTCGGCTACCGGATGACCTCCGGCGACCGGCCACCGGTGGTACGGCCATCGGCCGGCAATCCACCGCTGGTCCGGTTAGTCTCTAACCATCAGTTCACCAGTCCACCGGCGGTCCGATGGCCGACCGACAGATTTCCTTAATTTTTTTATTTTGTTAACCAAACACTCATTCTGTAAGAATAAAATATGTAACAATTTCTGTAGTAATCGCTTGCACTTCCTGCATAATAAAATTATGCCATATTTTTTTATTTTGCAGCCAAACAGGCCCTAAGTTGGCATTAAATGACAAGCAAAGAGACATGACAAATGAAGTGACTTGGCAAACAAGGTGACAAAAATGATGACATGGAAAATACTCTTGATGATGTGAGGAAAGAAGACATAAAAGCTAAAAATTAAATATAGAAGGTTATATTTGAAGGATCTCTCAAGAAAATCATATGGAGTTATCTTTGGTAGGAGCTTATATTTGGAGGATATCTCTCAATGAACCAACATGAGTTGCAACTTCTAACTTTGGAAGGTGTCCAAGTTAGGAAGCCGCAGAGAAATCTAAAAGACGAAGGTTTGATGGGACTTAGAGACGTTGTTTGAGATTTAGGATAAGTCACGAGTGAGAGACCCTAGTGAGTCGGTTGAGAAGAGTGAACATTGGGCGATCTAGAGAAGGTTATTCTTTGTTACGTGAGAGAGAGAGAGAGAGAGAGAGAGAGAGAGAGAGAGAGAGCATTGTAACTCTTCTATCTTTTTTTCTCTTTTAGTGGATTATTTTCTCCGGGCTCGGCTCCTCAGATGTAGGCAAGGTTGTGTCGTATTGGGTTCCCAATGTTTGTCTCTTTTCTCTTACATGATTAATTGTGTGTGAGTTCATTACTTGTGAGATTGAGAAAAAAAATTATCACACCATTACCTCTCCGGAACTCACACACACACACACACACACACACACATATATATATATATGGTTTATTGACTTTATAAAAAAAAAAAATCAGTTCTAAAATTAAATATTCGTAAGCAATCTTCTTCCTTTTCTTTCTCTTCTTTGAAGTAAAAAATAACAAAATAAATAAATATATATATATATATATATATATATATATATATATATATATATATATATATATATATATATATATATATAAGAGCAATAATATTTAGGCTGACATCATTCTTTCTCCATCTTGTTTTTAAACAAATATATTTTTTTTATCATCTAAACCTTAATATAAATAATAAAATTGATTTCTAAACTCAGTATATGATTTTATAGTATTTGAGTTTAAGATTTTATAGTATAAATCATTAAATTTTAAAAATTATAAATCATTAAAAATTTAGATTATAAAAAAAAAGAAAAAATGACATGGATGATGACATAACATAACATTCTCATCATTCGGACTATTCCTCCAGCCTAAATATCATTACAAATATAGTAAACATTGGTAGCCGGGTCCTTATAGAACTCTTCACAAGTGGTGAGAGTTCAAATTTTGGGTGAGGGCATATTTTTGTGAGTGTGAGTAGTGGTTGTGTACAGGTAGTCCCTGTGCCCATGTGTGTGCTGGCCCTGCTCCCACTTGCTCTGTCAAGGTTTGTGCACGCCCCTGTCTTTCTTAGCTACTTAGCCGCTCATCTTGGCTATATATATATATATATATATATATATATATATATAGTAAACATACAAAATTATGAAAAATATGGAAAATCAGGAGGAAAATGGGTTTTAATTGATTCATAACTGTAAATGGTGATTAATAGCGTAATTAGTGAGTGATTAGTGAAAGGATTAGGGCTCCTCGTTCTTCTCTTCAATAAAAGTCTCATCTTTGTTTATTTGATGCATTTCTTCAGGAGAAAAGAGAAAGAAGGAGAGGATTAGACAAGAATGATGAGTTAAATCCTCAGAGAAAGCGTGGACCTTGATCCAAAGTTTAGGAAAAACTCCCAAATTGTTTCATTTGCAGAGCTTTCTCCCTTTCTGCAATGGATCGATATATAATGGTGTAGATTGAAAACCCTAACTGGTCATTGGTGAAGATCTTATCTCTGGACGGAAGATGCCGACATCTCCGGCACCAGCATATCCAAAGGCAAGAAGGAGAACAATACTAGTTAAAAAAATGTTTATGATCATCGACTTGGATCACTCCATAGAATTTTCCTTACAACCAATTTGATTATAAAGTAAAATACCCAATCTAATGTAGTTTCAGTTGGATGAGTTTGTGAAATCTAACTAACTATGTTAGTGTAGTATGTGTGAATAGTTTAGTCCCACATCGGATAAAGAGAATAATGAACGTATGTTTATATAATATAAGATAATAAATAAATCAAATAATTAGATTTGAGAAAAGTGCAAGTAGGCCCTCTAATATTTATATATTTACATATATTTATTATATTAATATTATATTTATTTATTTAATCTATGAAGGGGCATCTTGGGTTGAATTAAATTATTATTATAATTAATTTTTTATATGAAGAGATGTCTTGTCAGTTATATAACAGACAAATCCTACCGTTGTTCACAACTCTTCATCCTCTTTAAATACAGATATGTTCTCAAAGAAGATTATCACTTTTTCTGCAAAGTTAATCTTGGGATTTTGTTGTATCCTGAAGGAATTATTGCAAAAACCCTGAGCAGGCTTGTGGGGCGATAAATTCCTAAAAGATAGTGTTCTTACACGCCTCAAAATCCACTAAAATCTTCTTCTTCAATCTCTGTCTTTCTAACAATTTTTAGGAATTTATTACTATTTTTGTAATGGAGAAACACCCTGAAACTTCCTTCAAGGTGATGAACCAAGACTTCATGAAGCTTGATCGTTTTGATGGCACCAACTATACTCGCTGGAAGGACAAGATGATGTTCTTTCTCACTGCTTTGAAGATTTGGTATGTGCTTGATCCAAGTCTGCCAGAAGTTCCAGACGCTACTCCTGATGAATCTGCAGAAGCTAAGGCAGAACGTGTCAAGCGTCAAGAAGATGAGTTGCTGTGTCGTGGTCACATTCTGAACACTCTTTCAGACCGTCTGTACGATCTCTTCACCTCTGTTCAATCACCAAGAGAAATCTGGAAAGCTTTGGAATTCAAGTACAACACTGAGAAACAAGGAGCAGATAAGTTCATTATTCTAAAATTCTTTGAGTTTACTATGTTCGATCATATTTCTGTATTGGATCAAGTGCATGAACTTCAAATCCTAGTCTCTAAATTGAAGGACTTGAATGTTGAAGTCAGTGAAACATTACAAGTTGGGGCTGTCATAGCCAAACTTCCTCCAAGTTGGAATGATTACAGAAAGAAATTATTACACTCCTCTGAAAATTTCTCTCTAGAACAAATTCACAAGCATCTCATAATTGAAGAAGAAACTAGAATTCGAGATGGAAAGAGATTCGGAAAGGAATCTGACTCCAATGTGAATTTCATTGATGTGAATAAGTCTAACAGATTTGGAAAGAAGAGGAAATTTATGGACATAAATACAAACTCAGACAATTCTGGTTCCAAGAAGAACAAGACATGCTTTCATTGTAAGAAGAAAGTGCATTTCAAGAAGGAGTGCAGGTTTTGGAAGAAAATGAAGAAGGATCATGTTGATGTTGGCTCAAACAACAAAGTTAGCATTGTTGAAGAACAAGTAAAAGACCTTGTGGCTATGGTTTCAGATTTACAGATTTCTATGATAACAGAAGTCAATATGGCTGCCTTCTCAAACACCAATGGTTGGTGGTATGATTCTGGAGCAACCATTCACATTTGCAATGATAAGAATCTGTTCAAGGACTATGAGATTGCTGCTGATGGACATGAAGTGTTAATGGGCAATCATAATGTTGTTAAAGTTCATGGAAAAGGGACAGTAGAGATTTTCTTCACATCTGGAAAGAAACTTACTTTGACCAATGTTCTTCATGTTCCTGAAGTTAGAAAAAACTTGGTGTCTGGAAATTTACTTTGTAAGGGAGGATTTAAAACTGTATTAGAAGCTAATAACCTTATCCTCTCAAAGAATGGGGTCTTTGTTGGGAAAGGATATACTTGTGATGGAATGTTTAAACTTTCTGTAACTTCAAATATTAATAATACTGAGAAAGTTTCTGCTTATATGATTGATTCATCAATTTCTTTATGGCATTCACGTTTAGCACATGTTAATTACAAATCATTAAAGTTTATGGCAAAACATGTATATATATCTTATGTAAATAGTGATCATGATAAATGTGAAATTTGCATTCAAGCAAAAATGACTAAGTTATCTTTTCCTAGAATAGAAAGAAATTCTGAATTGTTACAAATTATACATTCTGATATATGTGAGTTAAATGAACATTTGACTAGAGGAGGGAATAGGTATTTTGCTACTTTTATTGATGACTATTCTAAATACACTCATGTTTATCTTTTGAAACATAAAAATGAAGTCTTTGATAAATTTAAATTATTTAAAGCTAATGTTGAAAATCAGAAAGGAAAACGAATCAAAATCTTTAGAAGTGATAGAGGTGGAGAGTATTTTCCAACAGAATTTAACTCATTTTGTGAACAACATGGAATAATTCATCAAAGAAGTGCACCCTACACTCCACAACAGAATGGATTGGCTGAAAGAAAGAATAGAACCCTTGTTGATATGGTAAATGCAATGTTGTTAAGTGCTAAATTATCTTATTCTCTTTGGGGAGAGGCATTATTAAGTGCTTGTCATGTGCATAATAGAATCCCCTCAAAAGTGACAAAGACATCTCCATATGAATTATGGAATGGTAGAAAACCAAATTTAAGTTATTTTCGAGTATGGGGTTGTCTAGCATTTTATAGAGTAACAGATCCTAAAAGGACTAAATTATGACCACGAGCCATAAAGAGTGTTTTTATAGGGTATGCTGAAAATTCTAAAGCCTACAGATTATTAGACTTAGAATCTAATGTTATTGTGGAATCCAGAGATGTTCAATTTATTGAAAATAAATTTCGTCATAATTCCACAAGTGAGTCAACTCCTAATACAACATTAGATTGCACAGATAAAACTAATGATCATAACAAGGAAATTAAGAGAACTAGCACAGTCAAAGAAGTTGAACCAAGGAAAAGTCAAAGAATTAGAAAAGAAAAGAACCTTCATTCTGATTTTATTTCTTCTCAAGCTTTAGTATTTTTAGTTGAAGGTACAAGAACTGAAATAACAAATAAAATTCCTATTTTATTAAATATAGACGAAGATCAAACTCCTAAAACTTATAAAGAAGCTCTTGCTTCAAGAGACTCGGCATTTTGGAAGGAATCTATTAATGATGAAATGGATTCTCTAATGTCTAATGGAACATGGGTTTTGGTTGATCCACCTCCTGGTTGTAAGCCAATTGGATGCAAATGGGTATTCAAAATTAAAGATCGAAATATATTTAAATCCAGATTAGTGGCAAAGGGGTTTAAACAAAAGGAAGGAATTGATTATTTTGACACATATGCTCCTGTTGCTAGAATTACTTCTATCAGAGTGTTATTTGCATTAGCATCTATTTATAATTTACAAGTTCATCAAATGGATGTTAAGACTGCATTTTTAAATGGTGAGATTAATGAAGAGGTATATATGAAACAACCTGAAGGTTTTATTCTACCAGGAAATGAACATAAAGTGTGCAAATTAACAAAATCCTTGTATGGACTAAAACAAGCACCAAAGCAATGGCATGAAAAATTTGATTATGTAATTTTACAATATGGCTTTAAGCATAATGGTGCTGATAGATGCATTTATTCTAAGTTCACTAATAATTTTGGTATAATACTATGTCTCTATGTTGATGATATGCTAATCATTAGTACTAACATGGAAGGAATAAATGACACTAAGAGATATCTATACTCAAATTTCCAAATGAAAGATTTAGGTGAGGTAGATACAATCTTAGGTGTCCAAGTTAAAAGACATAGTGGGGGTTTTGCACTCTGTCAATCTCATTACATTATGAAAGTATTAATTAAGTTCAATCATTTGAATATTAAAGAAGCAAATACTCCTTATGATGTTTCCATTAATTTGACTGAAAATCCTGATAGGGCAATAGCTCAACTCGAATATGCTAGTGCTATAGGAAGTCTTATGTATGTTATGCATTGCACTAGACCTGACATAGCTTTTGCAGTTTGTAAATTATCACGATTTACTAAAAATCCAGGTGTGTTACATTGGAATGCAATAAAAAGAGTTTTAGGATACCTTAAGAGGACAAAAGACATGGGTTTATTCTATGATAGTTTTCTTGCTGTATTAGAGGGATATTCCGATGCTAGTTGGATAAGAAGTACTAGTGACAAAATGTCAACTAGTGGATGGATTTTTACATTAGGAGGAGGGGCTGTCTCCTGGGCATCAAAGAAGCAAACGTGTTTAACACACTCAACAATGGAGTTTGAATTTATTGCCTTAGCAGCAGCAGGCAAGGAAGGAGAGTGGTTGAGAAACTGGTTATTAGATATAAAGTTGTGGCCACAACCAATGCCAGCCATTTCCTTGCACTGTGATAGTCAAGCAACTATGTCAAGAGCGCTCAATAAAATATATAATGGTAAGTCAAGACATATAAGTCTAAGGCATGAATTTGTGAGACAATTGATCACTGATGGTATTATTACCATAACTTATGTGAGATCTTGCAAGAATCTAGCAGATCCATTAACTAAAGCTCTACCAAGAGATTTAGTAAGAAACACTGCTGCTGAGATGGGTCTACGACCTTTCAGCTAAACTTATTATTAATAGGAACCCAACTTTTATTTTAGCATTATCACTGATATAAAAGTTTAAAGGGTAATAACAAGTTAGTGATAAGTGTTTTGAGTACTAGGTTTTGCTGATTAGCAAATTAGTACCATGGTCATTAAGAGGGTGAGTGTAGAAATTAAACACTCTTAATGAAGCAAAGCTTCACCTATATAAAATTGGGAAGTGGTGCCACTTCTATCAAAGTTAAGTACACTTTGTAAAATTTTATGAAGTCAGGATGGAACACATGGCCTTAATAGTGTTGTTTTTATTTAATAGAGAACTTCTGTTTGAATGTCATTAATAGCAAAACATGTGTGATAATTCCAATTTGGTGGATAGAATCGCAGTTTAAGCTTTAGCCACTTGTGATTTTGCTAAATTCTTGAATTATTTACACTATATAAAGGTTTAAAACGAAAGTTACCTTTATAAATGAATTTAGTTATAATATGACTATATCAATTTCACACATACTAAGTGGGGGATTGTTAGTGTAGTATGTGTGAATAGTTTAGTCCCACATCGGATAAAGATAATAATGAACGTATGTTTATATAATATAAGATAATAAATAAATCAAATAATTAGATTTGAGAAAAGTGCAAGTAGGCCCTCTAATATTTATATATTTATTATTAATTTTTTATATGAAGAGATGTCTTGTCAGTTATATAACAGACAAATCCTACCGTTGTTCACAACTCTTCATCCTCTTTAAATACAGATATGTTCTCAAAAAAGATTATCACTTTTTCTGCAAAGTTAATCTTGGGGTTTTGTTGTATCCTGAAGGAATTATTGCAAAAACCCTGAGCAGGCTTGTGGGGCGATAAATTCCTAAAAGATAGTGTTCTTACACGCCTCAAAATCCACTAAAATCTTCTTCTTCAATCTCTGTCTTTCTAACAAACTAAACACTAGATTTTTAATATCTCGGTAATTCATGTTGCATGAAACTCTAAAACACCATCGATTATCTTTACGTATGCTTATCCAGTTGAAGTAGTTTTTTTTAGAAATTTATAAATTACAATGGTGTCAATATTAAATATTGTTAATCCCCTGAATCATCACTCGCAATACTGTTAAATATAAAATGAATTAAAAACAAAAAATTTAAAACTAAACAAAAGAACATAATGAATTATATTTCACACAAAATATCAATTAAGTTGGATCGGAAATTTCTTCATCCCTGCGAAGATCCCAATGAACTAACCGCCAACAAGATCCCTCACGAAACTTCTAGCATTTTTCTACTCTTTATATCCCAAATTTGAATGATCTTGTCTTGAAACCATCACTCAAGCCATACATCCCATCGTTAGATTTTCGCTATACCAACTTCTCCATCTTTAGTGGGGCATATGAGACGATCTTCCTTGCAGGTATATATTTTTATTTTTTAAAATAATAGTTATATATCTCTATTACTTATATGTTTTTACCAATAATTTTTATGTTTATTCGTAAAAAAACATATTTTAAAAATCACCTTTATAATGAGACAACTTATACGTAATTTTCATATAAATTGATACAAATATCATCTAATTACCATCAAACAAACACACAATTTTTCAAACAAACAAAAAACAAGCATCAATTACTAGAAAACACAAAAACAAGCCATACATCCCATCAGTAGTTAGGTTTTCGCTATAACATCTTCTCCATCACTATACATCCCATCAGTAGTTAGGTTTTCACCATCACTAGACATTTCATCAGTAGTTAGGTTTTCGCCATCACTAAACATCCCATTAGT
Source organism: Dioscorea alata (assembly GCA_020875875.1). Classification (NCBI taxonomy): domain Eukaryota; kingdom Viridiplantae; phylum Streptophyta; class Magnoliopsida; order Dioscoreales; family Dioscoreaceae; genus Dioscorea; species Dioscorea alata. Next base: position 21,919,980 of record CM037014.1, on the reverse strand, counting down.
AGTCAGGTTATCGCTACACCATCTTCTCCATCACTATACATCCCATCAGTATTTAGGTTTTCACTATACCATATATTATAGATTTAGGGTTTTAAAATTTATGGTTAAGGTTTATGATTCTAGTGTTTCTCAATTATTTATGAGATATAAAGTTTAGTGTTTCATAAGATTCAAAGTTTAGGAGAGAGAATGACACGGATACTTTAAAAAAACTATTTGGTATGCTCATTACTTAAATATAGCATTGTTTTCTTAAAAAAATTAGAAATTATAGTGCTATTAATATTAATTTGAAAATATATCAATTTTTACATGTCAAAAAAGTAGCTGAATCATTTGTCATCCTTTTTTTTCCCCAAAAATAAGTTATAGCTATATTCTTTGATTTAAATACAATATCAGTCTCTATATTGGATTGTGATATTCAACTTGACCCTAGATTTTAAAATTGTTTAATATAGCCTCTATATTGAATTAAAATTGATTATATATATATATATATATATATATATATATATATATATATATATATATATATATATATATACCACTTTACTTGTATGAGTGGCAATAGGTATTACTTATCATATGTTTTGGGTATTGGCTGTTAGATATGGAATGGAAACCGAGAAAACAACATGTAACAAGCTGATGAATTGTTTAAATCTGGCTTTTGACTGATTGATTTAGAGATGTGCCGTTCTCATCTGAAACAGTTTTTTAGGTCACAGACTTATAGATGTGTCATGATCAACTAACAAGCTGGTGAATTGACTAAATTTGGATTGGTTAGAGCAGGTATTTAAATCTTTTATTCACTTTATTTTATTGTAATCAAATGGTTGAAAAGAAGTGAACGTGACTGATGAAAACCAATATCTTTTTATATCTAATATATGCCCATTGTAGTATTTAAAGTGCGCCTGACAGGAGTGCAGTGTGCCACATTATTGACTTCCGAATTGTGTAGTGCAACACCTGAAAGCCTTGTTATTAATGCTCTGTTTTAACAATGTTTTAAGTAGATTGTAGCGTGATATTTTCCAATACTTTCACATCTAGGTTGAAGGCTTGGTGTTAAGGAACTCAAGTGAGTGAGTTTAACATGTGAGCCAGGGGCCCATTTTCAAATACTGGTAGTGCCATTATCATATACTCTGTTACCCTTTTACCAATCTCTCACCCGGGCGTTTAGGTCAGGTTGCTTGTGTTGGACTGGAATCTCTTGCTGTTGGTGTGACTGTGTGAGATTCCTACCAGTGGACTCTGAACCCCCCGCAAATTTGGCCACCAGGTAACCACTTAGGCATTTACTCATATTGCGGAAACAATTCCTGTTCTTTTCTCAGTATGCAGTGTACCTGCTGATCTCTGAGCACATAGTTTAGCAGTGAATTGTGATGAAGTCCTAAATTAGAGCAACACTGGTAGATCACAGTTTACTCCTGGATGGTAAAGGCCTGATGTGTATTTTAATTAGCGTTGGTTTATTGTTGGAACTCTGATTTGATTAGAGACATCTGCATTTTGTGGATCGCACAAACTAATTATTTTAATTAATGGAGGGAGGGACAAACATTAATGTCCTATGGAAAACAAGCATGGCATGATTTAAATTCTCAGTTTATTTTGATCATCATACCACACATGAAGTCTACTTTACAGTAAACATTAATTTCCAAACACAACACCAGAATTGAACTTGTTCTTAATGCGCATCATCTTTTGAAAATGCCTCTTAATAATAAATGCTTCTGTCCCGTTACTCTATTTCCAACAGGTTAGTGCATCAGCGCAAGAAGTGAGGATAGTCGAGAAGGTGTTGCAGGAATCTCGTGGGTCCTGCTTTCAATCTGCTTGACAAATCTTTCCACGGAGGGCCTTGGCAAGCAAAACAAGCACGCGTTCCCCCACCAAAAGTCCATGTTCATCAACCTATTGTTACATCCGACACACTATGTCTGTTCTTGGTTTTGAAGGGAGGCCTCCATATGCATTTGTCGACTTCAACACATATTTCAGAGGATTGTCGCAAAACATCTTCGCATTTGCCACTGCTGGGTATCCAAATGGCAAATGAACTGCCATAGAACCCCACTGGCAGCCAGTTGCGCTTCAAATGATTATCCAGACAGGCACCTGAATCAAGATCAGTGAGAGTTGAAGGAGTCTCCTTTGAACCCTCAACATCAAAGATGAGCTGCTCCTGTTCCATATGCATGGGAACAATGGCTACAGGCGGTCACCAAGATCTTTGAGCGGGATATCAGCATCGGCCTCAATGAACAACACCCCTTCCCTATTGCAATCCACAGAAAGCTTCCTTACTGTGTCCTCTGGAAGCCAACCGGGCTAATGGATGGTAAAGCATTAGAGCTTTGGCCATGGCCTCCGTGATCACCTTTGCAGGATCTCGACCACTCATGGATGCATGGTTCGTCCCTATAGAAATAGAAACCAGGAATGTGGAACCTTGGAGACTCCTGCTTGAGCCCATGAGGCTGTTGGAGATGATCGGCCGGAAGTGGTGAAGAACCGGAGGTGTTTGACGAAATGTCTCCTGTTTGATGAAATGCCAGGAGTGCTGTGAAAGAAAATAAAGTGTAGAGGAAAAATTTTCACCCAATCACAACATAGCATTGTGCGTTCCTTTATATCAAAAAGTTCAAGACAAACCCATCACTTAACTTAATCCCTATTGGATACTGTGATACGATAGTTTCTATTGGCCACACACAGACACTATCGTGTGCCAGCATTGGTGGATTACTAACTCTCATAGATTTCACTACCTATTATATTAGGGTCTGTTTGGATCACGGAATAGGAATAGTAATAGAAAAGATAATGACAATGGTAATTGAAAAAGTAATGGTAATAGTAATGAAAAAAATGTTTGGATGGAAAGAATAAATATTGAGAATGGGAAAAGTAGAATAGAGAATTGTTTGTAAATTACATATAGATAAATATCTAGTTTTTGTAATTATTATAATTAAATATTTAGAATAAAAAATTTATTTAATTAAATCTTAATTAGGTGCAAAATTGTCATTTCACTATCAATAGTTTATTTAATTAAATATATACCAGCTAAAAGTGTCATTTTACTTTAATTACCATAATGAAATAATTTTATTTACTATTTTATTTAATTATATAGGGGTAAACATGTCATTTCAGTTTAATTATTATAATGTAATATGTATATTAAATAAATTTTATTAGTTATTATTTATTTTAATTATTATAATATTTAAATGACTCAATTTATTTTTAATATAATTTACTTTAATTATTACAATTAGTTATTTAAAATAATTATTATTTAATTAAATCTTAACAAAAGGCAAAAAAGTCAATACACTATCAATAGTATTCATTCCCCTCCATGCTCCCCAGTTTTAAGGGTAATGAAATGCCTTCACTATGCATAATGATATTACCGATAGTACTTATTCCCAAGTTAATAGTAATATACCCAAACATGGTTATAAATCACTATTTATAATCAATCCCATTCCAATAGTATTGTATCCCACAATCCAAACACCTCCTTAATACATCAAAACAGTTCAACTAACATAACTAACAGGGAACAAAGAAGAAATTCCTTGTCCCAAGCTTGACCATCCTGACCGGTACAGTGCCCATGCCAGCAGTTGCCTCTACCGTGCGCCTCACCTCCATCACCTGCAGCCACCGTGCAGGCATGCCGGCCACCATGCTGCCGAGTCACTTGCCATGTGCCTCCATGCCAGCCCTTCACATCCTCAACAGAGGCGTGGGATCTGGCCACTCTATGGGTGTCACCAGCATTGGCCTCCCAAGGAGGGGATGCTACTTAGGTAAAAGTGGGAGGGTATGCATGGGTTACACCGGAAAATGGAAGTAGGTGATGTTCTGTAGTTCAAATGACCCTGCAATACAACCATAAGCAAACAAACACCTCTCCACATAAATAGATTCAAAAGTAGAGAGTTCAAACCAAAAAAAAGGAAATGGAGGATCGGAAAAACTTGGTATACAACTCCAGCAACAACAAGAGTTACAAGAGTAAAGAAAGTTAATTATGAGTTTTTATATCAGTTGAATCTTGGTCCTCCTGATCCTTGCAAGTGTGTTTTGTGGTTTGGTTTTGGAATCAACTGATCATCTATTTAGACAGTGTAATATTAGGGCCAGAATTTGGAGGATGGAACATTAAGATCAACTTAGTGGATCTTATTACTAGAGTTCAGCTGTTAGACTTTCATATCCAAGGTAATTCAAAATTTTTGGCTTCTATCATTGCAGCAACTCTGTTACAGATCTGAAAATGCAGGTGCAATTGTGTTTTTAGACAGGAAAGCCCTGATATATTTTTAGATTTCAAATTTGGCTATGCTTCATGTGAAAGAGTTTTTTATTTGCCTTGACAATTACAAAATATAGAACTATCTCATGCAGAACAGACCGAAACCAGGTTTTATGGGTATCTTTTCTGCACCAGCTTGGAATGTAGCTATAGGTAAGGGCAGTCTGGGTTTTATCTTGATTGATACTAATGCCATTGTATGCTATGCAGGATCGTGCCCAAGCATGTTTATAGGTAAACTGGAAATAGAAACAAGGGCTTTTATGTATGGCTCTTCTGTAATATATATATATATATATATATATATATATATATATATAAGTTCGGATGTTCTTTGGAAGGCGATTCATCACACTTGAGGGAGCTACTGCAACATTTGCATCATCCTCAACTAGAGCTCATCCCTCATTAGTGGAACCAAATTGCCACAGTGTTAGCTGGCCATGGATTTCAGTCGACGCATCTATCCCTATTCCATATGCGTATGGAGAAACCAAAATGGCTGCTGAAGTTGATCAATCAAGCTGGATTCACCTGCTAATTTGCTGCCTTTAATCTTTTTGTCAAATCTTTGTAAATTAGAGTTTTGAATACTTTGTTTCAGTCTGTTCTTAATTGTTTGTGAACCTTTATATTTGATTTAATAATAATTAGCTACTTTGGTAGCTTCCCCACCCCCCCGAAAAAAAGAAGAGAGATTTTATGAAACCAAAGTTCTAGATCCTAATTTGTTGTCTTTAATCTTTTTTGTCTAATCTTTGTAAATTAGAGTTTTGAATACTTTGTTTCTTTGGTTTGTTCTTTTGTTTCAGTCTGTTCTTAACTGTTTTGAACCTTTATATTTGATTTAATAATCCCCCACCCCCCCCCCCCCCCCCCCCCCCCCGCGGGAAAAAAGAAGCGAGATTTTGGGAAACCCTAGTTCTAGATGTTGGACTGATAGAGTGGAGTTGCATTCCTTATAGTTACAAACACTCTCATTGAAATTTAACTCAGGGACGAGTACAGATGTGTATTGCATTCACAAACTCAATAATACTTTATCCTTGCTTTGCGTAAGTTTTGATCTCGGGATCTCTCTACAGCCACAAATTGAAACAAGTAATAATGTATCCTTATGTAACATATACTTGTAACAGAATAAAAGTGGGGTGTTCAGTCATTTACCACCTTTGAATTGTAACTATAGGGAATTGGGCAATTGTGACTTTGTAGGAGAGCGGTCATGGCATTGAAAGTACCTGTCGATTCCGGAATTGTATTTTCTTGCGAATCACATTAAACATAATTTAATCAATCTTGTGAGGAACGACTTCTTGTTGAATTGATTATTTTTTAAAAACTATTTTGACTCTAATATGTGTGGTCAGGATGTGGATCTCATGTTTGAAGGTCTGTTTATAATTATCTCTGCAATGATGTGTTTATAATTATCTAGTGAAAAGAGCAGTGATTCATTTCTGTCCAACTTAGAGGTAAAATATTTAAATTTTACACGTGGATCTGACGTATTTCTAAAGAAATTAAAAAAAAAAAATGGCCTCCACTGCTTAAAAACTCTGGACTTGATTTGATACAAATAAGATTAAAAAAAATTGGCTTACGTTTGGTGTTGTTTTTTATTTCAATAAAGCCGTAGTTCACATTTAGTTTTTTTTTTAAAAAAAAAGATAACATAAGATACATAGCTGCTGGCAGAGACAGACAAAAACAAATAAGATAACTGCCATAAAAATTACGTTGAAAGTGACGAAGACGAAGACCATAAATACCCAAACTATAAAGGCCAATACTTTTTTAACACATCTTACATACTTACAAATGGAATGACATGATCGCATGCGCTAACGAGAGTCGCCGGTGTCCTTTTATTCTATATTTCCAACAGTTTCCGCATCAGAGTGCAGATAGCAGACGAGAAGGTGGTGCAGTAATCTGATCACTGGTCATGTTCTCAATCTCCTTCACAAACCTATCCATGGCAGTGCTTGGCAAGCAAACAGGCACCACAATGCCATTCCTGAAAGGTACATAAAAGCTCACCAATGGGAAATCCCCTCTCCCACCTTTCGCCACACTGCCATAAACCGCCTTCCCCCACCCAAAGTCCACATTCTCAAGCCCAGCTCTTGTCAGGTCCGACACAAGATACGATTTCGCAATTGTGAAGTGAGGCCTCCCTCTCAGGACCATCAAGTCCGCCACAGATTGCAGGTACTCACGTGTCATCCCCTGCAACTTGGCCTTCTTCACCAACTCCAACGCGTATTCCATAGGTTTATTGCATAAGTTCTTCACCTTTGACACCGCCACCGGGAATGCGAATGCGTTTCCATAGTACCCCATCGGCAAAAAATCCTCTTCCTTCATTCCTCGAGCATTGACAACGCCCATCATGCGCACCTCTTCCTCTGGCTCCAGCTGCAGCGCCATGGTTCGGCATCTCCACAAGCACGCTGTCAGTATCTCAAACGTTGAGCTCTTGCGTAGGTGTTCCGGAAAACGCATTCTTAGAGCTGAAATCTCCCTGGGGCCAAAGAAGAAGGAACGGTGCGCTACGTCGACATCGGGTGCTGGTGTGTTGATGGTGTTGTGGGAGTCACGAGGCACGTCATCATCGTACTCTCGGTGCTCGAACGTCACTCGTGGCGGATTGCGCGCCCTAAGCAGCTCTCTTGACCAAACTGGCAGCACGGATGGCTTTGTTGCTCCCTGTGCCATCTCGGCCACTGCGTTCATGAACAGCGCCAGTCCTTGTGCGTCCGCCATGGTGTGGTTAAGCCGGAGTGCAAAGATGAACCCTCCACACAACAATCGTGTCACCTGCTCATATGCATGTACGTAAGTCTTTAAAACTAGCTAGTTTGGATCCTGATTATTTAAAATGATAGATTATCCAGACAGACTGCACCTGAATCAAGAGCAATGGACAGTTAAGAACACCAGCAGAACCCTCAACGTCGAAGAGGAGCTCCTCCATGCATGGGAACGGTGGCTGCAGGTTGTCACCGAAATCCTGCAGGCGGACATTTGCATCAGCTTCAATGAACAACACCCCTTCACCAGTGCACTCCACAACAAGCTTTCTTCCAGACTCTACCCGAAGACGGCCGGCAAAGGGATGGTAGAACACCAGAGCTCTCGCCAAGGCCTCTCTTATCACCTTTGCAGGATCAATGCCACTCATACATGGCTTGTTTCTGTAGAAATGGATTAGAGGGATCTGGAACCTCAGGGTCTCCTGGTCATCGATGTCTGAGAGATACTTGAACTCGTGTGGTGTAGGCTTTGCCGGTGTTACTAGAACTGGCATCTGCCTCTGTACTGTGAAAACTAGAGATGATGGTGCCATCATTGATGACAGGTAGAGTAGTTTCTTAATTAGTTTGTGGTTTTTTTTAAGGCAGGACAGCATTGCCTTATATAGGACAACGGAGGAGAGGAAGTGACCATTTGATTTTTTCTTCATTCTATTAAGGCATCAATTCTCGATCACACGTTTTAACTCTCGTTGTTCACGAAATCGTCCTTTTTTTTTTGTTTTTTTGTTTTTTGGGAGTGTTGGGGGAAAGGAGTTCATAGAGATAATGTCACGCCCCGAACCCGGCTCGCCGGACCTAGCGCGTGGACAAACGGCCGCAAACCCACAGGGCGTGCACCCCATAAGCCTGCAAGGCCTCAGAACCTGATACAGAGCAGACAAAATACGACAACCCGACAAGGAGGAACCATATATCAAATAAAATGTATAGAAATTCAACACAGACCTACAGATACAAGAATCCAAAGTACAAATGTAGGTTTTCAAAGCATTTACACAAAATGACAACTCTAGTGGATCCATCCTATCACTGGCTCAACATCATGGTCTTAAGCACAACAACCTTAAGAGTCCAGTACCTGAAAGATAGAAGAAGAGAGGCTGAGTAACTCGGTTACTCAGTGAGTGGGGTGAAAATAGGTAGAAAACTTTCGAAAACTTCCAAATACAGAAGAAGTTTATTCAAACCTTTTCCAAACATCAATAAAAACCACAAGTAAATAAACGTTAGACAAGAAAGAAACCATGTACAAGTATGAATACGTAAACGTAAGTTTTCAATGCACAACTTTGTAAACACCTCTCAAAATCACCATTAACTAATTGCAAACTCCAAAAAAAACAAATCTTGGAAATATAGAAACTTCTAAACATGATTTCAAACAGAATGTCTCCAAATTTACTATAGATAACAGATGGCCGTCTATTATTACCGGACGGACACGGTACCAGATGGCCATTTATTATTACCTAACGGACACGGTATCAGATGGCCGTTTACCACCGAACGGACACGGTACGAAACAACAGTCTCGATTTCACAGAAAATTCTTGTCGACAAGGTCAGTATTTAACCCCCACTGACAGGGTTGAGTACAGTTTATTTGGAGACTAAAAACATTCAAACAAACTTATAGTCGAAATACCGAATATTCACAAATTTTTCTTAGATATTCCAAATAAACAGAAAATTTAGAATTTCAAAATCCCACTATAGGGAAAAGTAGATAAACAAAAATTAATTATAGACTTTAGTAAATAAATTTCCAAATCATTAATGCATATCGAACCACTCTCGAAAATCAACAGTAAAACCATTGTACAACCGAATAAACAAATAAGAGAGATTAAATTTAACCAAAACAGGGAAATAACAGAACAGGTAAATGCACCCTCAGACACATAATTTCAAGATTGGTAAAATCCAACAATTCCAACAATTCCAAATACAAATAACCTCAAGATTTCCGTTATCAAGCTGGATTACATGCAATCATGCTTTCCAACCTAAATGCACACCGAAACCACGGTATAATGCAAGATAAACACTTGGCTAATTATATTACATCTCACACTTTTCAGCATGAAAGCATCTCTAAACATGCCTCATTCCATAACACATAACTCCGAAAAAAAACATATTATCAAATGCAAATATATTTTGCAGAAACAAACTTAGAACAATCTTGAACATTTTTCTTGTTTAATTCTTTCACAAATTCAGCCTCGAAGAGTGAGGAAAATCTTTCTAAATCTGAAAATTCTGCATAGAACATCATCCTGCACAAGCCCTCTTTAATATATCATAATTCATAATCTACAAATCCAATAAACTTGAAATTTTGCAGAGTGAAAGTTAAGGCGATAAGGAATATTTCCTATACTGGGCACTTTGTCTAATTACGCTTAGTGAGTCCGGTAATTGCCTCTAAATCTGCAGGTCTACACAGTAATATCTCCAGGACATGTCAACTTGAATGGATCATATCTCATAGAATATATGTCCAATAAATATAAAATTTGGTAGGTAGATAGATCAAACAAAACACTACCACTTTTCAATTCTAATCATCCACAAATTCTGTCTCTATAACCTCCGAATGTTGGCAACAATTTCCAGCCACTCAAAGTCATTTCCAGATTTCAAGATACATGCATTCATCTAGTCTCAAGCCAATTCTCTTAACTCAAGTCATGCAAGCATATGAGATATCATTTTCAAAGGTTTCACAATCAATTTAAAGGCACGATTTTAAACATTCATCCAAAATTTATACAACCATAAAAATTCCTCTAACCACACATCTTCATTTCATTAATGACATCATTTTCATCACCCATCTCATAATCATAGCATCATTGCTTACAATTAATTCTCAACGTATTATGTCAAACACTTGGCATGCATTATCCAAAAATTCATACATGAGTTCCAACATAACCAATAATGACCAATTTACATACACCAATCGTCTCCAATAACAAAAATGCAATAACACCAAAGTAAACTCATCAACCTTTCAATTTCACAAACTTTGGACTACTTTCCATTTCAAATGTAGATTTAGGGAAACTATGGTCTTCTTTCACCACTCTATCAATTTATAATAACAAATTCAAACACACTTCATAAAAAACATATATACCCATGCCATTAACATCAATATAAAACTCTCACATAAGCATCATCTCCAACAATCCATAAACTCATATCATCATATTCTATCAAACAATTGGTCATTGCTCACATTAAAACTCAAGAGCATTTCATCAAACATCTTGCATGCAATGACAACACATTTACATAAGACATTCCTCAAGTATTTTAATTCCACCCAAAATGAGAAAAACAACCATTTAATACATAAGATCCACTAATTTCTTGCACATAAATCACATTGAATCTAATTCTCAAAGGTCTTCAATTTTCATAAATCAAAAGTAACATGAAGTATGTGTTGCAACACCACAAAATGAATCTTGACAAGTAGAATAGTAATGAGACAAAATATATAAACAAAACCTTCAATATCAAATAAAAATTAATACATAAATTCATGGAGATCTCCCAAATTAAAGTTGGTATGATACTCCAACAAAACAAAACAAGAGTTGCACCATCATCATGCAAAATCATTTCAAAAGCAAACCAAAATCTCATACAAGAGCAAAAAAGAAAACAACAAGGATTAGGTTAGCCCACTCACCTGAAATCTTTTCCTTCACTCTACTTCAAAGGATCTAGGAAGAAAACAAAAAGAGGAAAAAAGATGGAGACCAGATCTAGGGTTAAAGTCAAAAATTGCGTCTAAAAAAAAATTAAAGAAAAACCTAAGATTCACTTATCCATAACCATCCACAAAGAAAAAGTGGAGAAAGATCATAGGGCTAGAGTTTGCAAGTCATGAATGTGAGATGGAGTTGGAGGAGACAAAAGGTTGATGTTTTATTTTTATTTTTTTTCGGGTTGCTATAGTAACGGACATGTACAGTAACGCCTTCTACAATAATGGGCCGAAAAAATTGGGTTATAACAGATAATTTTATTGAAATAAAGAAAAGTATACAAAACAGTTTAAAACATGCAAACTCCACAAACTACAAAATAATAAAAAGACATAACAACGTACACAAACTCAGATAAACAAAATACTAGCAGAGGAAACTATTCATTCTGATACACTTCATCAGCCAATTTGGTAACTCTTTGCCATGATGGAAGAGAGTGACTTCATGCAGATTGAGGCCTTGTATAGCGAGAGTAGGGGCAACTCGGTTCCAAATCTTAGGAATACAATGAATACGAGGATTCCCCAAACAATCAAGAAGTGGAAATATTGATCTGATGTGAGAATTCAATCTCCAGGCTTCCAGCCAAGAACCATGCTTGATAGCTTTAACAAGATCTCCTTTGGAAGTGAGTATAGTCCTGATGTTCAGCTTCCAGTCATTCCATATACTCATAGCAAAATTCATTGCTTTGGGTTCAGCTTCCACATCGGACTCACCTGACACACAGCAGCAACCAGCACATATTAGATTTGATAAGTGATCCACAACAATAAATCCAATTCCAGCCAAAGAAGACTCATTATTCAGGGCTGCAGCTGTGAACATCATATGGCTATCAGAGAAAGAGAAATTATTCAACAGAATGATTTTTCCAAGTTGATTTGTTTGAGAAAAGAAATACCCCTGACATGACCAATTGCTCGAGAATACCACGCATAACAATCCAGATGCTCGTCTTTGAAAATTTTGTTACACGTAGCTTTCCAAATGAATCAAACTGTAGAAGCTATCAATGATTGAGTGAAGAGGTCATTACCAGTAATATTATGATCTAGCTAAACCCCCGATGAAATCCCATTAGCAAGATTTATAGGTTTCTTAATCTCAAAACAGATCATATTCCAAATAACTTGAGCTTTAGCGCAATTGAGAAATAAATGTTCACCAGTTTCAACACACAGATTACAGAAGCAACAAAACTCTTGAGGTCCCAAGTTCAACCTATATAGGTAATCATGTGCGAAATCGTCCGTTTTATCAAAGAACATAGTTTGCCTGGTAGAGGCAAAATATCAATGAGCTTCTACCGGCTGACCAAGCATAGCTCAATAATAATAATAATAATAATAATAATAATAATAATAATAATAATAATAATAATAATTATTATTATTATTATTATTATTATTATTATTATTATTATTTTGATATAATGATTAAACCACTGTGTACATATTGAGAAACAAAACGAAAAGTACTGAAAAACACAAAAAATGGACTTACCAAATATATGTTAGCCCAGGATCCAAGAAAATAAGAAAAATAGGGTTTTTTAGGGTTGTGGAAGAGGATTAGGGTTTTTGGTTACTAGGGGAGATTAGGGTTTTTCAATTCAAAACGACTCCCCAGGCGCGCAGGCGCGCGCAGAGGCCTCCCAGCGCGCGCAGGCACGTGCAGATGGCTCCTAGCGCGAGCAGGCGAGCGCAGACGGCTCCCCAGGCGCCCAGGCACGCACAGACGCGTCCCCAGGCGCGCAGACGCGCGCAGAGGCTTCCCCGCGTGCACAGGAGCGCGCAGACGCCTCCCCAAACTCGCAGCCGCTTCCCCGCGCGCGCTGGAGCGCGCAGGCGCCTCCCCAGGCGCGCAGAGGCCTCCCCGTGCGCAGGCGTGCGCAGAAGGCTCCCCAGGCGCGCAGCCGCGCACAGCTCCGTCCCCGCGCGCGCAGCCACGCGTCTCCAGGCATGCAGGTGTGCGCAAAAGCCTCCCCAGGCGCGCAGGCATGGGCAGAAGCCTTCCCAGGCGCGCAGCCGCTCGCAGCTCCGTCCCAGCGTGCGCAGCCGCGCACAGGCGCGTCCCCAAGCGCCCAGCCGCGCGCGGGCACGTCCCCAGACACGCACAACCCACCATGTTCGCCCACGACGTTCTCGTTCGCGTCACCTGCTTCACCAGACTCCCAAGATGAGGTAATCCGGTTCAAAACTCTTGCAGACATCTACACCAACACAGAAGAGATTACACTTGATAAAAAGGAAGAAGTATTTGTGACTGTTGCAAGACTTGACACAGTTCGAGTCAATCTTGCACTCGCTGCAAATCGGGGATGGGAGGTACCCCATCTAGACTTGAAGTCAGCATTTCTTAATGGGGAGTTAGAAGAAGAAGTTTATGTTACTCAACCAGAGGGCTTTGAGATACAATGCCAGAAGCATAAGGTGATTAAGCAAATTCTCAGGTACTTGAGAGGAACAGTTCATTATGGAATTGTTTATGTGAAGAGAAATCAAGAAGTAGGCATTGTTGGGTATTCAAACAGTGATTTGGTAGGAGACCAAGATGGGAGAAGAAGCACAATATATAGAGACACAGGGAGAAAGCAAAGTACAATACTATAACTAACCCAACATAAATGCAAAACAACCACATGAGATATAGGACAAAAGGACAAATAAGAAATCACTTCTAACTTCTAAGTTCTAACTACACCCTGACGGAATATCAGCAGTGGAAGCAGCACTAGGATGGAGTGGATCAATTAGGAGGACCAGCAAAAGGATGGCTTTTTCAAAATTGGTTTTTTTTTTATCATTAGAGCTACATTAATCCAACACTTTGCATGGGATTAATTTTATGAATAATTTAAAGAAAAAATAAGGGTTTGCTATTAAAAATATGATCATTTCTTTCAAACCAAGTCCAATAAATTGCTTGGATGATGAGACCTGAAGACCACCAAAGATAAGAGTATTGTGTTGCGCTAGAGAACACATTTTCTTAAGGTTACGTTTGGTATATGGGAAAATACTCAACTTTTCCTGGAAAGTAACACAAGAGAATCTGTGATAACCCATTTTTTTTTTTTTATGCAGTTACTGTAGCAGATAGACTGGCACTGTAGCTTTCATTTGATACTGTAGCAACCCCGAAAATTTCTTTTAAAACTTCAACCCTTCTCTTCCATTTCCCTTTTATGCCTAGCTACAAACCCTAGCACTCTCTTTGTTCGTCCTCTTCAATTCCCCATTGATGATTATAGTTAAGCAACATTGTGGTTAGTTAAATTTCAAGGTTTGTTGATGGATCTTAACCCCAGGGAACTTTGGGTCTTTCATCTCCTTATTTTCTTCTTGTTTTCATTAGGTTAATAGAAGTAAGGAGGATGAGAAGACAAGATTCCAAAGTGAGTGGGCTAACCTAATCCTTGTTGGTTTGATTTTTACTCTTGTATGAGGTATTGACTTGCTTTTGAGATGATTTTGCATGATGATGTTGGAACTCTTGTTTTGTCTTGTTGGAGTATCATACCAAGTTTAATTTGGGAGATCTCCATGAGTTTACTTATTGATTTTTATTTGATATTCATGGTTTTGTTTATATATTTTGTCTCATTATTATTCCACTTGTCAAGATTCATTTTGTGTAGTATAGCAAACACCATGCTTCATGTTACTTTTGATTTATGAAAGTTGAAGACCTTTGGGAGTTATATTCAATGTGATTTATGTGCAAGAAATTAGTGGATCTCATGTATTAAATGGGTTGATTTTCTCATTTTGGGTGGAACAAAAATACTTGAAGAATAAATGGGTTGCATTCATGTATTTTGCTAGAAGTGATGTGTGGAAAGTTGGTCATTGCATGCAAGATGTTTGATGAAATGCTCTTGAGTTTTAATGTGAGCAATGACCAATTGATTGTTAGATTATGATGATATGAGTTTATGGATTGTTGGAGATGATGTTTGTGTGAGAGTTTTATATTAATGTTAATGGCATGAGTATATATGTTTTTATGAGGTGTGTTTGAATTGTTATTATAGATTGGTAGATTGGTAAAATAAGACTTTAGTTTTCCTATATCTACTTTTGGAATGGAAAATAGTCCTAAGTTTGTGAAATTGAAAAGTTAATGAGTTTACTTTGGTGTTATCAAAATACTCTCAAACTTTTTCAAAATTACTTTTACCCTTTAGGTTTTTCTCAAACACATAAATATTTAAATAATAAATATTTTAATATTTTATATTATAAAAATATTTAATATTTTTTAAAAACTATATTATTATTATTTTAAAACATTTTATACATTTAAAATTATTATTTATTATTTAAAATTATTTTATTTAATTATTTAATATTAAAAACATTTTAGACATTAAAAATATTTTTTATTATTTTAATATTAAAAATTGATTGATAAGTTGTTGATAAATAAAATAATACAAGAGTTTGCTCGCTTCATGGCGGGGCTACTGAATGCTAACTCCGGAGATGGGATTGCTAATTCCAGAGACGGGGTTAGCATCATTCTAAAAAAAATGAACCACTTATTATAGAGCTTTTTTACTAACAAAACCAACTATCTAGGTATTATATTACGTTTTCACTTAATGTACCATGTTTTTACTTTTTTATTTATATTAAACCACTTATTATATAGTTTTTTCACTTACTAAACTATCTAGACATGTATTATATCAAGTTTTCACTTAATATAACATGTTCGACTTTTTTTTTTTTTTCTTATAGCTATCCATTTATTATATTAAACTTGTTAATGTGTATACAAGGTTAATTTATTACTATTCATTATTATTATTTTAAAGTTTCAAAGTTTTACAACTTCTACAATATTAGGCCCATGACCAATGAGGAATAATGTTTTTTTTAAGCATCCAATACACCAGTGGGGAAAACACAATCATGACAAGTATTACGATTTTTGTGTATTATTTTTTATTAAATACAAGTGAAAAATTATAAAATACATTGAGGAGGGAGAATAATACTTACAATAGGGTGATAAACTTTCTAGAAAAACTGTAAGAGAAATGTTTGAAAAAATTAACAAAAGAAGAAAATAAGAATCAATATTTGGGAGTCCAGATTAATAGCTATAATTTGACATTTTCTGATAATTATGTCATATTGGTTGTTTTGTTACTTATTTTAAAGTATAAAATTATGGCATAATATAGGTATTATGGCATAAAAATCTCATTGTAAAAAGTCTCTCTCTTTTTCAATCCAAGTCTACTGGCGGTCCGACAAGCCTCTGGTGATCCACCATTAGTCCTGCCGGTCGGCCTCTCGTCACACGTCGGCGATCCTGTCGACCTTCGACGACCAGCCTCTAGTGACATGCCGGCTGTCCTGTGGTTTGGCCCGGCCTTCGGCAACCGGCCACCAGTCCACCAGTGGTCCAGTCGCCAATCGGCCAGTCTATGTAATTTTTTTTTATTTTGTAAACCAAACACTCATTCTGTAAGAATAAAATATGTCACAATTTTTGTAATAGTCAGTTGCACTTCCTACATAATAAAATTATGCTATTTTTTTTATTTTGCAGCTAAACAGGCGCTAAAATTTTCCTAATCTTCACATATTATTTTGCACCCAGATACTATTTACAGTACTGTATGAAATGGGTTTAGCTTGTCAAGGTGTTGTACCTTTCCCCCTCCAAAGTTGGATACCAAAAGGAATTTATTATCTCAATTTGATTGTTAATTGAAAATCTTCTGACCGTACAATTGGCAAGAGTTTCATCACCTCTTATGACTAGTCGAATTAATAAGTTTCTAAGTGGTCAATAAGCCAATGTAACTGGTGCACTACGATATATGTTTGTCCCTTAGCAATTCCTTAATTTGATAGCACTTGTCGCTTTTTCTTACTAATAGGCGACAAGAGTCCCCTATTTAAAAGATCATCAAAATTAAAACTATCAATACTTTTCCAAATTAATACTATTAGTGTAAAAAATAATATTTATAAAAATTTTATTACTTGACCCATTGATATTTTACAAATTAGTTTATATAGCTTAAAAAAATTATTGTTAAAATTTATAACTATTTCTCTATAGCAATCGTTATTTATTTATTTA
Source organism: Dioscorea alata (assembly GCA_020875875.1). Taxonomy (NCBI): domain Eukaryota; kingdom Viridiplantae; phylum Streptophyta; class Magnoliopsida; order Dioscoreales; family Dioscoreaceae; genus Dioscorea; species Dioscorea alata. The sequence goes on along the minus strand of CM037014.1, from coordinate 21,902,905 downwards.
TTTTAATTAGATGGGTTGAATGATAATAGCATGTCATTCGAATAATAATAGATCATATCTATGTTATATACTCATTTTTGTTATGGGTGTCTTGTTAGATATTTTTTTGTCACATCGGTATTTTGTCACATTTTTTATAATAATAGATCAAATGTTTTTTAATTTGACTTCTTTTGACACAACATTAGTCAAAGTTTTAAAGTTTTACACCTTCTAAAATATTAGGCCCGTGACCAACGAGGAATAATGTTTTTTTTTTTAAGCACCCAATACACCAGTGGGGAAAACACAATCATGACAAGTATTACGATTTTTTGTGTATTATTTTTTATTAAATAAAAGTGAAAAATTATAAAGTTCATTGAGGAGGGAGAAAAATACTTACAATAGGGTGATAAACTTTCTAGAGAAATAGTAAGAGATGCCATCAGGTGTTAGGAGAAATGTTAGAAAAAATTAACAAAAGAAGAAAATAAGAATAGTTCTTAGGAATTCATTAAAAAAAAAAAAAAACATGGTAGCATCATTTGATCAATGGGGCTATATATTCCTCATCATCTACCAAGAGAGTTGGATTGGATTCCAAAATATTGTGAATTTAAATAAGTTTTTCTTTTAATTTTAATTTTAATTTTTTAACTTTCCACCCTCTTCCTCTTGTCATTAGTTATTTTCCACAAATACTTCACAACCAACTTTTTTAATTCTTTCTTTTTTGCCATCTATAAAAGAAACTTTTGATTCTTTAAAATACTATTAACTGGGTTTATATCTTTATTTTTAGTTTAAAAAACTACAAAAACATCAATAAAAAACTAATGTTTCTTTTTTTTAATTTTATTAAAACATCAAAATTTGTTTTTCAATAAAATAAATTAAAATTATTCTTTCTTTATCGGATTGTAATACTTTTTTTTATTCCCACCGTCTTCCTTGAACATTTTTATACTCTCCTCATCTTTTGTATTGTTGGTTTTTCTTAATGAATATGGTATATTTATTTATTTTTTAAATCAAATTAAAATATAGAGTTATAATTTAAAAAAATAAAATAAAATAAAATAAAAGTACATCACATGATTGAGATATTTTTCAATTTGTGGCTAAAATTTGAGCCCACATCTCAACTATTTTTAATTGGCCACTTCCCCTACCACACTTAAGGAAATATGTTCTTTAGCGCGACACAACACTCTTATCTTTGGTGGTCTTGAGGTCTCATCATCCAGGTAATTTATTGGGCTTGATTTAAAAGAAACAATCATATTTTTAATAGCATAGCTTTATTTTTTTTTTCATTAGATTATTTGCAAAACTAATCACATACAAAGTGCTTGGATTAATGTAGCTCCAATGGTAAAAAAAAAAAAAAACAATTTTGAAAAAGTCATCCCGTAGATCAGATAAAGTCTCAGCTTTGCTAGCCCTCCTAATCGATCCACCCCATCCTGGTGCTGCTTCGACTGTTGATACTCTATGATGGCTTAGTTAGAAGTGATTTTTTATTTGTCCTTTTATCCTATGTCTCATGTGTTTGTTTTGCATTTTTACCGGGTTAATTCTAGTATTTTAGTTTGCTTTCTCTTGTATATATTTGGTAAGTCCTTTCTTTAATTTGTGTTTGTCCTATATATGCTTTTCTCTTTGTTTCTCAATACATCATGGTTTATTTATTTTATCTAATAATAATAATAACAATAATAGTGGGTGATGTCTTTCTAGTTCGTCTGGATCATGGTTGTTTTTTTTCTATTCTCTTTTGTCTATATACTTGTTTTTTTGTTTGAATAAAAGCGTGTTCACCCAATTTTTTTTTAAAATAATAATAATAATGATGATGATGATGATTAAGCTATTCTAGTGGTCAGCCAGAAACTCATAGATATTTATCCCCCACCAACAGTGGCGGAGCTAGAAATTTTTTATAAGGGGACCAAATAAAATCTTGTAAATCAAATTTTGAATACAATCAAAATTATATAATAACATAAGTTAAATATCATAACTAATTAAAGTCTTTTACATAAACAACTAGTACAAAACATTAACAAGAACAAATTCATAATTGACATCAACGAGTTTTCCTATTTTGAAAACAATGGATAATAGTTTTATTATCTATGCAATCAAAAATATCTTTCTCAATGTTCGTCACTAAGCAATTAGCTAAGAATTGATCACTAATTCTATTATGCAATCGAGTCTTTATAATCTTCATTGTAAAGAAAACCCTCTCCACAGATGTAGTTGAAATTGGTAAAATTAGAGCTAGATTTAATTATAAGCCTATAAACCAATGGATATAAAATATTTTTTCTTGTTCTCATGATAGCAAGATCATTAATTCCTGGTAGATTACTGAAATCTGTGCTGGATCTCATATCAATAATATAAGTCTCTAACCAAGTAGGAAATTCTTAAAACCATGAAGGATTAAATTGCCGCATCACATTACCTTGCATGATTGCTTAAAAGTATGGTTTCGAGGTTGACATGGCCCTTTTTGCAAATATGATCTTCAAATTTGATCTCTTAAATTAGAATCATATTCAATAATAGTCTTTCGTAATCTAGGATCTGAAGGAAGATTTTTTAAATCAAATTCCATGTGTCTCCTCTTTGAGCCATGATATTCAGAATCAACCATATTGTCTTCATTTTTTTTTTGTTTGAGACATTTCTAATTCTATTATTGTTTTTTTTCTCTTGAAATACCACTCCATAAAATCTCTACATAAATAAGAATAAAAAAAATTAAAGTCCACTGTATTGAAATATCTCAAACACAAAATTCCTATACTTAAATTTTAATTAACCCAATTCCAACACAAGATCAAAGAATAATTAGAAGGGTGTGAAAGAATCTAATGATGAGAACCCTAAAATCTAAATAATGAAAAAAACCTTGTTCTTAAATCTTAACCCTAATTGAAGACAAAAATGAAAGATAATGAGAGATAATGTACCAAATCCTGGAGCCCGGAGCTTAGTGATGAGATTGAGAACTACTAATCAAGGTGAAGATGATAAACAAATGCCCAAAGATTCCTATGGATGAGATGAGATCTTGATTAATTGAAGATGAGAACCTTATTCTTAACCCTAATTGAAGACAAAAATGAATGAGATAACGTACCAAATCCCGAAGGCCGGATCGCTGTAGCTTAGTGGTGATGACTGATGAGGGTAATCAATGTGAAGATTAGAAACAAATGCCCAAAGATTCCTATGGATTAGACAATAGTATAACTTTGTTGCCTTTCTCTTCCAAAAACTCTCAAAGAGAAAAATAAAAGATAACTGATAAATATTTATATTTTGTGACTTGTGAGGATGAACATGTATATAATTATATATTTTTATAGGTGTGAAAATACAAATATTTCTATCATAACTTATAATAAATAAAAATAGAAGAGGAGCAAATAAAATATTAAAAAATATATATATTATATAACGATAAAAAAACTCTAAAAGAAAATAAATTTTTTCAAAACTAAAAAAGGGCAATTGCAACTGTCTATGAGCATGAGGTTAAAACATTTGATCGAGATATAAGCACATGCTATTGTCCTACGACTCCTACCTTAAACATCAAACCACAAACTAAGAAACTAAGAAACTTGTCATCAATATTAATGGCACCATCCTCTCTGGTTTTCACAGTGCAATGGCAGAAGCCGGTGCTAGTAACACCGGCTAAGCCTACACCACACGAGTTCAAGTATCTCTCAGACATCAATGACGAGGAGATAGAGCCTGAGGTTCCAGATCCTGCTAATCCACTTCTATAGAAACGAGCCATGTGTGGCGTTGATCCTGCAAAGGTGATAAGTGAGGCCTTGGCGAGAGCTCTGGTGTTCTACTATCCCATTGCCTGCCGTCTTCGGGAAGAGTCTGGAAGAAAGCTCGTTGTGGAATGCACTGGTGAAAGGGGGTTGTTAATTTAAAATAATTTATTTCACTAATAATAATAAAAATAATTTTAAATAATTCTACTTCAATAATTACCATTCTAATAATAATCAAAATATTAATTAAATAATTTAAAATAATTACCATTTTAATAATTCTCAGATTGATAATAATAATAATTCTAATTTCAATTAATATTTTTTATTTTAATAACAATTTAAAAAAAATTAGGTTAAAAAAATCACAAATAAGTTATTTAATAATTATAAAAAAGATGAGAGGTTAAAATGAAAAAAATTTATGTAATTTAAAAAAAAAAAACCCAGTCAGCACATGAGTGTTGATTGGGCATTAATGTGATACCACTGGTCATTTTGATAATATTAAATAAAAAGAGGGTCAACATGAAAAAAAGCCTTAAAAAAAATTAAATTTCAAATAACAGAAGAAAGACATTTGCCCCACCCATGTCACTTAAAAACAAAACGTAACAAAAAAAAAATGAAAGGGAAAGAAAAAATCAACCAATTCTTAAAAGCTATTTGCCCCTCCCAGGAGTCCTATGCATGTGCCACTTAAAAACAAAACACTAAAAAAAAAACACACACACACACACAATCAATACTTAAATGCCAAATGTGTATATTATTTCATTAATGTGGAAATATAGCAAGGTAAATTTATTGTTTGTATTTGTATTTTTTTTTTTGTGCTATTTTGTTATTTGTCTCATAAAAAATATGAAAACAATGAGAGCGAGACGTCAGCCCTTTGCATGTCCTCACCCTTCATTGTAGTATTAATTGTGGGCTAGGCATGTGAACAACTCAAGATGACACATTTGTATATGAAAAAAAAATACAGGATTATGATTTTCTGGGCATTATTTTTTATTAAATAAAAATGAAATTTTGAAAATTACATTGAAGAGGGAGAGAAAATATTTGCAATATGATGATAAAGTCTCTAGAGAAACTGTAAAAGATGTCATCAGGTGTTTTAAGAAATGTTAGAAAAAACAATTAACGAAAGAAAAGAGTATGAAAAGTTCTTGGGAATTCTTAAAACAAAAAACAAAAAACCATGGCAACATTATTTGATCAAGGGGGTTATATATTCCTCATCATCTACCAATAGAATTGGATTGGATTCCAAAATATTATGCCTTTAAATAAGTTTTTTAAATTTTTATTATATTTTTTATTTTTTAACTTTCCACTCTCATGTCATCATTTTTTTTCACAAATACTTCACAGCGACTAGTTTAATTCTTTCTTGTTTGCCATCTATAAAAGCAAATTTTGATTCTTTAAAATACTTTTAACTGAGTTTATTTCTCTATTTTTAAGTTAAAAAACTACAAAAATATAAATACTGAAGTTTCTTTTTTTTAATTTTAATAAAAACTCAAAATTTGTTTGTCAATAAAATAAAATTAAAAATATTCTTTCTTTATATGGTTGTAATTATTTTTTTTATTCCCACCGTCTTCCTTGCTTTCCTCATCATTGGTATTGTTGGTTTTTCTTAATGAATATGGTATATTTATTTATTTATTAAATCAAATTAAAGCATAGAGTTATAATTTGAAAAAATAAAATAAAAGCACATCACATGATTGAGCTATTTTTCATTTCGTGGCTAGAATTTGAGTTCACACCTCTAGTAGTTTTAATCGGCCACTTCCCCTACCACACTTAAGGAAATGTGTCTTTAGCGTGACAACACTCTTATCTTTGGTGGTCTTGGGGTCTCATCATCTAGGTAATTTATTGAACCTGGTTTGAAATAAACAATTATATTTTTAATAGCAAAGCTTTATTTTTTTTCCTTTAGATTATTTGCAAAATTAATCAAATGCAAAGTGCCTGGATTAATATATAACTCAAGTGGTAAAGAAAAACCAATTTTGAAAAAGCCATTCCGTTAATAGATGAAGTCTCAACTTTACTGGCCCTCCTAATCAATCCACCCCATCCTAGTGCTGCTTCAACTACTGATACTCTATGATGGCTTAGCTAGAAGTGATTTCTTATTTTTCCTTTTATCCTGTCTTCATGGGGTTGTTTTGTGTTTTTGTCGGGTTAGTTCTAGTTTTTAGTTCGCTTTCTCTCAATATCTCTATATATTTGGTAAGTCCTTTTTTTTTGTGTTTTTCCTATACTTTTCTCTTTGTTTTTTAATACATTGTGTTTATTCATTTTATAATAATAATAATGATGATTGAACTATTCTAGTAATTAAAAATATAGCAATTAATCTTGTAATTAATTAACTTAATAAAAAAACTGATAGTATATTAATTAAGCAATAATTATAATCATTAAAATAATATCTATCACCACAATCAACAAAACAGAAGGTACTTGGTATGTAAAGGGATAAAGTAGTAATTTTAGCATGTTGTCCATATTGGTTAAATATAATGAACCAAACACATGTAATTTCAGAAAAAAAAAACAAAAAACAAAAAAATCTTCCTCGGAAATTAGAACTTTAGAGTTTATATATATATATTATTATTTTTTAATCATTATCATTTTTGCTTAAAGATGGACTGGGCTGCAGAGTTTCTGCCCAAATCATTTGCTTAGTTGGGTCCACTCAAGCCCACAATTAATTCTTCCGATTTCTGTGTTTTTTTTTTTTACACGAAGAACAAACAATCAAAGATCTTGCTAGTCAGTTAAGAACGTATATAAATCTCGGTGGAGGGAGGCCCGCGCTCACATAGACGCTAGGACCATTCGCACACAACCACTGCTTATATCTCCCAAAAATGAATCCTCACTTAAGAATCGAACTCTCACCACTTATTGAAGAGCTCTATCGGGAACTTGAATATCATTGGCATTCTTCCGTCTCTTATTTAGCGGTTGTGGAGGTGCTATTTTTATTGTAAAAACAAAACTATGAACCTATTTTTAGTGGAATTGTTGGTGAAGTTGGATATAGTGGTGTTGTTGTGAAAACAACCCCATAACTTTCTAGAGAAAGTATTTTTTAATGTAAATAAAAGGAGATTTTGAAACATATAAACACATAAAGGCAACATTTTAAAAAATAAAAACCCACATTAAACAAATTCAAATCCTAAACAACAGAAGAAGGCCATTTGACCCTCCCATGTCACTCAAAAACAAAACGTAATAAAAAAACATAATGAAAAAAAATATTCAAAAATACAATGCAACGAGAGAAACATCAACCCATTGCGTGTCTCACTCCTCACTCATCTCTATAGCAGTAATTGAGGCTAGACATGTCAACAGCTCAAAATAATGCATTTGTCAAAAAAAAAAAAAAAAACTCAAAATAACCCTTGGAAGGGGCTCCCCATCCCATCTTCTATCATTATTGTTATTGTTATTGTTTTTTTTAATTTATTTATATTTTTTATAATGCCTAACATCACATTATTAAAACTTTCCCGATCTTCACATACTATTTCGCACCCAAATATTATTTACAGTACTATTTGAAATGGGTTTAGTGTGTTTTCTGTGAGAGGTGTGTATCTATATTTCCAGAGTTAAATAGTAAAAAGAATTTATTAGCTCAATTTAATTGTTGAAAATTTTATGGGCGTACATTTAGCATGACTTTCATCACCTCCTATGACTAGTCGAATTAATAAGTTTTTAGAAGATCAATAAACCAATATAATTGATGCATCATCATACATGTTTGTCTTTTTGATAACCCTTAATAAGGTAACGCAAAATATATATATATATATATATATATATATATATATAGGAAAAGTTATTAAAAAAATAACATATTTTTGCCATAAATTTTGCTTACACATATGGATGACAAATTTTGCCTCTTCCAGGCAAACTATGTTTCTTTGATGAAAAGGACGATTTCGTGAACACCGTGAGTTAAAACATGTGATCGAGAATTGATGCATTAATAGAATGAAGAAAAAATCAAATGGTCACCTCTCCTCTATTGTTTTATATAAGCCAATGCTGTCCTACCTTAAAAAAACCACAAACTAATTAAGAAACTACTCCACTTGTCATCAATAATGGCACCATCCTCTCTGGTTTTCACAGTGCAGAGGCAGATGCCGGTTCTTGTAACACCGGCAAAGCCTACACCACACGAGTTCAAATATCTCTCAGACATCGATGACCAGGAGAGCCTGAGGTTCCAGATCCCTCTAATCCACTTCTACAGAAACGAGCCATGTATGAGTGGCATTGATCCTGCAAAGGTGATAAGAGAGGCCTTGGCGAGAGCTCTTGTGTTCTACTATCCCATTGCCGGCCGTCTTCGTGAAGAGTCTGGAAGAAAGCTTGTTGTGGAGTGCACTGGTGAAGGGGTGTTGTTCATTGAAGCTGATGCAAATGCCCGCTTGCAGGATTTTGGTGACAACCTGCAGCCACCGTTCCCATGCATGGAGGAGCTCCTCTTCGACGTTGAGGGTTCTGCTGGTGTTCTTAACTGTCCATTGCTCTTGATTCAGGTGCAGCCTGTCTGGATAATCTATCATTTTAAATAATCAAGCTCCAAACTAGCTAGTTTTAAAGACTTACATACATGCATATGGGCAGGTGACACGATTGTTGTGTGGAGGGTTCATCTTTTCACTCCGGCTTAACCACACCATGGCGGACGGACAAGGACTGGCGCTGTTCATGAACGCAGTGGCCGAGATGGCACGGGGAGCAACAGAGCCATCCGTGCTGCCAGTCTGGTCAAGAGAGCTGCTTAGGGCGCGCAATCCGCCACGAGTGACGCTCGAGCATCGTGAGTACGATGATGACATGCCTCATGACTCCCACAACACCATCAACACACCACCCGATGTCAACGTAGCCCACCGTTCCTTCTACTTCGGTCCCAGGGAGATTTCTGCTCTGAGAATGCGTTTGCCGGAACACCTACGCAAGAACTCGACGAGGTTTGAGATACTGACAGCGTGCTTGTGGAGATGCCGAACCATGGCGCTGCAGCTGGAGCCAGAGGAAGAGGTGCGTGTGATGTGCAATGTCAATGCTCGAGGAAAGAAGGAAGGGGATTTTTTGCCGATGGGGTACTATGGAAACGCATTCGCATACCCGGCAGCGGTGTCAAAGGTGAAGAGCTTATGCAATGAACCTATGGAATACGCGTTGGAGTTGGTGAAGAAGGCCAAGTCGCAGGGGATGACACGTGAGTACCTGCAATCTGTGGCGGACTTGATGGTCCTGAGAGGGAGGCCACACTTCACAATTGCGAAATCGTATCTTGTGTCGGACCTGACAAGAGCTGGGCTTGAGAATGTGGACTTTGGGTGGGGGAAGGCGGTGTACGGAAGTGTGGCGAAAGGTGGGATTGGGGATATCCCACTGGTGAGCTTTTATATACCTTTCAGGAATGGCATTGTGGTGCCTGTTTGCTTGCCAAGCACTGCCATGGATAGGTTTGTGAAGGAGATTGAGAGCATGACCAGTGATCTGATTACTGCACCACCACCTTCTCGTCCGCTATCTGCACCTTGATGCTAAACCTGTTGGAAATATAGAAATAGAGGGACAGCAGAACCTATTTAGAATAAAGGGACAGCGCATGAGATCATGTCATTCCATTTGTCCGTACATAGTATGTGTTCAAAAAATATCGGAGGAATTAGGGGTGTAATCGATCGAGTTCGAGCCCAGCAGCAAGCTACTCGAGCTCGAGCTTGATTGAAAACTCGGTGCTCGATACTCGGCTCGAACTCGATCAAGTTTTATTAATGTAGCTCGAGTTCGACTCGATACATAATTCGAGCTACTCGAGCTTGCTCGATTAAGCTCGATTAAGTTCGATAAAAGCTAATAAACTTGATTTGATCATAGATAATTTTATACTCGAACTCGAATTCGGGCTCGAGCTCAAGCTCGAACTCAGTTATATATATAAAACAAACTAACTTATAATATATATACACATAAATACAACTACTCGATTAAGCTCGCGAGCACTCGAGTCAAGTATTAAGATGCTCGAACTCGGCTCGCTTGACTACTCGAGCTCGAGCTCAACTCGACCCTAAGGGAGTTGAGTTCGAGCTTTCTCCGAATCGAACTCGAGTAGCTTGCGAGTAATAGTGTATCATTTACACCCTAGGAGGAAATGCCACTTTTTTGAAGCAAGAAAGTGCTCATTTTAAAAAAAAAAAATATCACTTTCATGAATTAAATTGTTGGACATGAAATTATACGATAAAAAAAAATTATATTGTTAGATATAAAAATTTTATAAAAATAATAAATAATGTCTCCTACTTTATGACAACACACAATAAAACGACATTCATATAAACTCTTGCAAATATATAGTCATGACATAAAAAAAATAACAATTATCTCTAACCATCCACACAAACTCTTGGTTCATAACACAATAACATCCACACAAACTCTTAGTTCATAACATAATGACCATCCACACAACAAAACAACATCCATACAAACTCGATCTTGTAAATACATAGTCATAACTTAAGAAAATAACAATGGTCTCTAACCATCCACACAAGCTCTTGGTTCATAACACAATAAATAACATCCACACAAACTCTTGGTTCATAACACAATAACCATCCACACAACAAAATAACATCCATACAAACTAAATCTTGTAAATACATAGTCATGACATAAGAAAATAACAATGGTCTCTAACAATCCACACAAACTCTTGGTTAATAACACAAGAACCATCCACACAACAAAATAGCATCCATACAAACTCTTGGTTAATTAATATAATTATACCCCACCTAATTAAGATCATGTATTACAGTAATGCCACCATTACAAGGATATTATCAACCCAATGATAATATATGTAAAAAAAAACCCTTGGTTTTTGAGATTGTGAGGTATATATATAAAAATATATATAAATATATATTACATATATCTTCATGATAACAACATTGAACAAACCAATTGGTCACACCTAAAATGTTGACATCTATGAGTAAACATTTTAAATTACCTTGCAATATCTAGATATGTAATCTTGCAAATTACCTTGCAAGATATATATAAGGATGGAAATAGCATTTTAAATTTGTTTATTATTAAATATGTTTTGCAATAATTTCAATTTGATCATGGTTCTATATGGTGTATACTAATTTTCTTTGGTGACAACCTTGAATTACAATTTTTATTTTAAAAAATTTTATTAACTAAATAGTTAAAAATAAAAAATAAGAACAATTTCTTATAAGATAATTCAATTTAGTTGTAACAGAAATAATTGAATATAATTAATATCAAAATTATATATTAATTATAATTAATATATAATTTTGATATATATTAGTGATAGAAATCTCACTAAACAAATACAACTCTTTGTATAAATCTATAATAATCAAAGGCATTCTAAGATGGAGAAAAAGTCAGATTTTATAGTAAAAGTTAACAAAACCTGGGTCATATATCAAATTAGCAATAATGGCAATGAAAATGAACAACAAAGAATTAAGCAAACTCTTTCTGCTGGTAATTATACAAAAAACAAATACAAATTATTGAATAATTCTACAATCATGAAAAGCCTTCTGAAATGTAGACAGAACCAGATTTTTCCCAAAATGATTTGTGAGAAAAGCCGAGTAATTAATTTGTCCAAATATTATAAAAAAAAGATTTAATTTCCCTAGTTAAGGATAAAAAATTCGGGCTCCGTTACGCTTCATCCAAAGGAGAGCTTCACCACTAAAATGCCATTAGCTCTATCAACCATATCGATCTCTATTCCAGGTATCTAGATATATATATAACAAAACTAGTGAAAATGGGAGACACAACACAAGGAGGAATAAAAATAATACTTTTAGGATTTGTTGGACGACTTCAATGGAGGAGATGACCAAAGGAGTCGACGAGAGAGGACAAAGGCAACGGAAGGAGGAGGCGACAAGATGGAGGTGGTTCTGAGTGAAGATTGCGACCAGAGGAGACTACAGGAGGAGAAGATGACAGGATCGTGGTTAGAGAAAGAGGAGGTTGAGAACTTTTAAAGGTTCCACTTTCAAAAGGGTAAGAAAGTGGGGTGAAATGATCTTTTATATTAGGCTCACTTTAGTATCAAAAATCCTAAAATAGGTTTTAAACTATAACCCACTTCGGTAAAAAAAGAATCAAAAATGAGAAAAACCAGTCCACTTCCCCCACTTACGTCAAAATGAACCCCCCTTTATTTGTTTTTGTCTGTCTCTACCAGCTTTGTATCTTATTTGTCTCAAATGAAGGCCAGAGTTTTCAAGCTTTTTTTTTAAAAAAAAAACATTTAGTGTGATCCGCAAGAAAATACAGTCCGGACAAGTACTTTGACAAAGTCGCAATTGCCCGCATCCCCTACTCTATTTTCCGGTGTAACCATGCATGCCCTCCTCCAGGGCAGCATCCCTTCAGGTTTTCACAGTGCAGGCGGAGGCCAGTGCTGGTGACACCCACAGAATGGCCAGATCCCACGCCTCATGGGCTCAAGCATCTCAGACATTGACAAGCAGGAGTCCCAAAGGTTCCACATATATTCCTGGTTTCTATTTCTATATAGACTAACCATGCATCCATGAGTGGTCGGGATCCTGCAAAGGTGATCACGGAGGCCATGGCCAAAGCTCTCGTGTTCTACCGTCCATTAGTCTGGCTGGCTTCCGGAGGAGACAGTAAGGAAGCTTGCTGTGGGTTGCAATGGGGATGGGGTGTTGTTCATTGCGGCCGATGCTGATATCGGGATCAAAGATCTTGGTGACCACCTGGAGCCACCGTTCCCATACATATGGAGCAGCTCATCTTCGATGTTGAGGGTTCTAGGGGAATCCCTTAATTCTCATTGATCTTGATTCAGGTGCCTGTCTGGATAATCATTTGAACGTGAACTGGCTGTCAGTGGGGTTCTATGGCAGTTCATTTGCCATTTGGATACCTGCCGGCAGTGGCAAATGCGAAGATGTTTTGCGACAATCCTCTGAAATATGTGTTGGAGTCGACAAATGCATATGGAGGCCTCCATTCAAAACCAAGAACAAACATACTGTGTCGGATGCAACAAAAGGTTGATGAACATGGACTTTCAGTGGGGGACCGCAATGTATGGAGGTCGGGTAAAAGGTCCATGTGCCTGTTTGCTTGCCAAGGCCGGCCGTGGAAAGATTTGTGAAGGAGATTGAGAGCATGGCCCATGAGATTACTGCAACACCTTCTCGCCTATCCTCACTCCTCACACTGATGCACAACCTGTTGGCAATAGAGTAACGGGACAGAAGCATTTATTATATTAAGAGACATGTTCAAAAGGTGATGCGCATTAAGAGCAAGTTCAATTCTAGTGTTGTGTTTGGAAATTAATGTTTACTGTAAACTAGACTGCATGTGTGGTATGATGATCATAATAAACTGAGAATTTGAATCATGCCATGCTTGTTTTCCATCAGTATCTAAAGGACAGAAATGTTTGTCCCTCCCTCCATTAATCAAAATAATTGGTGGCAGCATACGACTACAATTTATTTGCGACTAGTTTGTGCAATCCACAAAATGCAGATGCCTCTAACCAAATCAGAGTTCCAACAATAAACCAACGCTAAAATACACATCAGGCCTTTACCATCCAGGAGTAAACTGTGATCTACCAGTGTTGCTCTAATTTAGGACTTCATCACAATTCACTGCCAAACTATGTGCTCAGAGATCAGCAGGTACACTACATACTCGAAAAAGAACAGGAATTGTTTCCGCAATATAAGTAAATACCTAAGTGGTTTCCTGGTGGCCAAATTTGCGAGGGTTCAGAGTCCACTGGCAGGAAGCTCACACATTCACACCAACAGCAAGAGATTCCAGTCCAACACAAGCAACCTGACCTAAACGCCCGGGTGAGAGATTGATAAAAGGGTAACAGAGTATATGAAAATGGGCCCTTGGCTCACATGTTAAACTCACTCACTTGAGTTCCTTAACACCAAGCCTTCAACCTAGATGTGTAAGTATTGGAAAATATCACACTACAATCTACTTAAAACATTGTTAAAACAGAGCATTAAAAACGAGGGGTGAAGTCAATAATGTGGCACACTGCACTCCTAATGGGCGCACTTTAAATACTACAATGGGCGTATATTAGATATAAAAAGATATTGGTTCTCATCAGTCACATTCACTTCTTTTCAACCATTTGATTACAATAAAATAAAGTGAATAAAAGATTTAAATACCTGCTCTAACCAATCCAGATCTACCAATCCAGATTTAGTCAATTCACCAGCTTGTTACTTGTTAGTTGATCATGTCACATCTATAAGTCTGTGACCTAAAAAACTGTTTCAGATGAGAACGGCACATCTCTAAATCAATCAGTCAAAAGCCTGCAGAACATACAATCTCAGAAGACACTTCAATATCTACACTTTCTAAGACATAAGCACAGCAAAATAGCAATTAGATCATTATATTCAAACCTGGAGCAATTTGGCCAGTACAATATTTCAAAACGACTAGCAGCAAGGCTTAAGATGTCAACTTTGCTTTGGCTAGGTAAGAAGGCGGAGGATGCCTATAAACTTTGGCGGTTGTATGCCGTCATCTAAAGTGTTCAAGCTCTATGCAAAGTAGATTTCCTCAACACCCATAGCGACAACCATGGAACTTTTATTGTTAGACAACACCTGAGCCAGCACTCAGCATCAAACTGAGGGCAGCAACAACCTATAATATAATTGTGGCAGCGATATATTCTCCCGTCAATGATATCATATAGGCAAAGAAATTGAGTTCACTTACAAATTATTGGGCATTTACCAGAGACCAAGTGGCCTATTGATATTCGAGTCTCCGTTAAAACCCTTCACAAGTGGTAATGGTAATAGTTCAAATCACGGGTGAGATTATATTTATGAGAGTGTGAGTAGTGGTTGTGTGCGGATGGTCCCAACGCCCACATGAGTGTGGACCTCGGCCCCGCTTGCTCTGCCGAAGTTTGTGCACACTCTTGTCTTTATTAGTGGCCTAGTCACTCGTCTTTGCAAAAAATAAAAAATAAAATAAAAAATAAAAAATAAAAAATACTAGACATTAATGAGGCAAAAACATTGGTGCTGATGCAATACCATGTTGTCCCAGTAATTCTCGCACCATGGTTAGATCAGAGATCCTAGCTACTGTTGTCAGGTATGAATGTATGGAATCAAAGTGCGCTAATGAACTGAACTGTTTGCAAAGCAGTTCGTGTTCGGTCCGTTAAGAATTAAATCAGCTGATTGAGCTTTCAAGCTTGAGGTCGGGCTTGAATGGGGCTTTTGTATTAAGAACTTAGGAACCCAACTTGGTTAATATATTATATATTACATATGTAATTATATGAATTTTCAAGGGTAATATGTACAGTGCCAAGGTTGAGTTGAGCTCGAACCAGAGAATGATTCAATAGAGCCAAGCTCAAACAAGGGGATGTTTGAGCTTGGCTTGGTTCGTGATCACCCCCATATGGGAATATTGGCTTAATTCATCCTTTCAGTATTGCTCTGATCCATATACTCAAAACCGATAGAACTTATTGAAATGTTGTACCTAATCCAAACACAAACTTAACACCTTAGAACAAATCAAGGTGAGCTTTTCTGCTAATATCAGAAAAGAACAAAACCATCAAATACCTGTAAGTACCATAACATACTGCCAGGCCACTCTGGTAATTTAGCATTCAGTAGAGGGACCGGTCACTATAAAGATTGTGTCTATTACAAATACGCACAGCTGCCATGCCACCTAATGGTAAATCACAGCAGAGCTGCAGCCATGTCTTTGCCATCATGAAGGAAATGCGAATGAAAAACTTCTAAAGAACAATCCTCAAAAGTAATAGTAGACAACTTAATATACAAGTGATCGAGGGTGCTTTTTTTTTTTTAATAACATCCATAATGACATCTTTTGATCTATATATATATATATATATATATATATAATCAGCTATACAATGATGTCTATATAAATAGTCTGTTTTTCATACATTGCAATTATAGGACTATACAATATCCTTCAGTAAAATGCACTTTGAACCATATATATACCTAAGGATTAGCAACAGTTGTAAAATATCATAAGTTTAAGATAGAACAGGTGTAAAAGGTGCAATATGCACACTGTGATGGAAGACAATCGCAAATACCTAGCTAAATAACAGATAAGGAAATACCTTATATGATGGTGACCAAGTCATTCAGCTTAACACAAAATGCACTTGAGATGCTACTATCACTCAGAGGGATCTCATTTCAGTTCGATGTGAGATTAATGGTTCCACTAGCCACTAGCCTGTAAGAAATGAAAAAAAAGAGGTAGGATCTCATCTGAACTCCCTTATTAATGTAAAGTAGTATTATAGTGAAGAGGACATGACACAGAGAAAGGCATGCAACAATACAATATATATATATAGATACATAAATACATGTATGTATGCACATGTTACAGTAGAGGATACAACTTGTTTAATATATCATATATTATATATGTAACTATATGATTTTTCAAGGGTAATATGTAAAGTGCCAAGGTTGAGCTGAGCTCGAGCTCGAGAGATATTTACTCAAGTTGAACTCCAGCACAGGCTTGAGAGTGATTCAAAAGAGCAAAGTTGAGGATACAATAGACAGCCTAAAAAAGCCATGGCAGAGTAAGAGCGCATGAATTCCAAATAGAATGAAATTGATAAATCAGTTGAGATGAATGCATTAGAAAATCAAGCGTCCCTTTCCAAATGTAGACCAACTATTTAAATTCAACTAAACAAACTTGAAAACAAGGCATAGTAGTAGGGAACAAACAACAAATAGAAAGGGCTTGTCATAATAAAATAGATGCATGTGCAGAGTCATTTTGTTAAGTAGAGAACACAAAAACCAGCTGGAATGAGTTGTGGTAGAGCAATACAAAGAGAAAATAAGAATGCCGTCTCTCAAATTTGACAAATTCCTCCCATACATTCTTTTGGAAACATGTGAATATGTAAAGAAGCATATTAGTGTGGCAAGAAAACAACAAAGAGAGAGGAGAGACATTATGCAATAGATGCATGAGCACGGTCATCTTTTTACGGTAGAGGATACAACAAACATCCCAAACAAACTGCGGTAGAGTAATACCAAGAGAAAATAGGAATATGCCATCTCTAAAATCCAGCAAAATCATCCAAAAAAACATTTCTTTGTGCAGGGAATGTAATTCCAAATCGATGGAACTCATAAATCAATTGAGACAGAAGCATTTGAGAATCAACCGTCCCTTTCTAAATATAGATCAAATATTTCAGTTCAACCTCACAAACTTGAAATCAAGGTCTGTCTTTAAATTAAAATTCAAGGGATTAATAGGCTGAAGAACCACAACTTCCAGCGCAGATAATCTGCATAACACAAAATTAAACTGCTTCAACCAGGGAAGCAACTAAAAGAAAAAAGTAAACCCGCACAAGGGGCGGGATAAAAACGCTTCTTTTTTCTCAGACTATCAACCTAGTTCATCCAAGCAACCCTGTTCAACCTTGCGGGCACAATGAAGAGACAGAAGCAATTATTTAAAGGTGCAAAACATCTAAAGAAGAAATGAACCAAGAGCACCAATCTGCATTCAAGTTCCGGCAATTCAAAGTCCTCTCAGGAACCACGCAAGAACCTCCAAATTCCTGACACGAACTGCAAATGAACCTCCAAATTCCTGTCAAGAACTACACAAGAACCTCATTTATCAGACCAAAACAAAACATGAGGAAAGGCCATACCTTTGGACTGAATAACACAATGAAATTAACCATGATAAAACTCAGAGAGATCGTCACAAACTGGTTCCGATTCAATTGATGCAAGACGGGATCCGGCCGACCAAACTCAGATCAACGCCGTTCCCGAGCTGCACCAAGCGAATCCGAGCAAGCTGCGACATCGGAAACCCTAAAACACCACATCAGCCTACCAAAACGAAACCCTAATCCCCATTCCTCCATTACTCTCTCTCTCTCTCTCTCTCTCTCTCACACACACACACACACACACAAAACTATTTCTCTGGGAATGAGCAGCGGTGGCCGGAGGCCGGTGATTTATATTACACTTGGACGGATAAGATTGAGACACGTGTCACCCCACCGTTCTAGAGCTTGGAAATTACCAAATAAACACTTCACTAATTACAGCCCAACTGCTTTTCATAGTAAATTTGGACTGTTAGATCACAACACGTGTCCTCTCAACTTAAGAATTTACACCTGCAGCAAATGTCCAAAATTTCACCTTCATCCTCACAAAAATAAATAAATAAATAAACAAACTCTCAAAATTGTATCTCAACCGATTCGTGAAAAACATTCGCACGGTTCAGATATTGACACGTAAGCCTCAAAACTTGATTATATCTCAACCGTTATTAAACATTCAGCCCGCTCGATTGTGACACGTGTCACAAACTCCCTATATTTATGTATAACCCAAAATTATGCCCAACAACTAAAAAAACACTCCAATTGCCTTTGATTTATTGCTACCAAATTTTGTACATAATATTTTTATGTTTACAATTTATTAAACAGAATGAGATAAAAGTACAGATGGATTAAAGTATAAAAAAAATTATACAAATTAAAAAATATATAATTTTTTAAAAATAGTGAATAAATCACCCATTTATTAGAAAGACAAACAAACATAAATATAAGAAAGCAAAAGTACACAAACAAACTGTTACCAGAGATAAAGTAAAAACATAACAATAACAAACAATCACAATAACAAAGAAAGAAGAAAAACATGGACACGACAAGAACAACTAAAAAGACGAGATCCACCTCCTGGTATATGAGGCCTTTTCAAGTTGTCAGCAAGTGTTTATCACTCCTGAATTTGTGTAATAATTATTTATATAATTATCTTGAAAATAAAATTGGACTTATATTTCATAAATTTTGAATTTGTTTATAATAATATACAATACCCTTTGGTAAAAAAAGAAAAAAAAGAAAAAGACAAATTATGTGATAAATTGGGGAGAAAACAAGATGGATGAAAATAAATGGAGATAATGATTCCATATGTGCAGAAGAAATTATGAGAATTGATGTTTGAATACCAAATCCAAAGTGAGATGTGTTCCTCAAATCCTATTGCTTGTATCTTTATCTCCACGGATGTCATCCATCAAACATTGGTCCGACTCACACGAATATCTAATCTAATGCAGTGGTCCATTCCCATTTTTATTTTTTGAAAAAAAATAATAATAAAAAGTTGGCCATCATAAAAGAATCAAGATTGAAGTGGTTCAACTATATATCAGTAAACCAAAATACCAATTATTCATATTCAATGTATGTGCCAAATGGAGGAGAAATAAATAGCACCCATATCACAACCATTCATTAATATTAAATTTTATTTTCACACTAAACTCGTTGTACTGGCCAAATCTAGCTGTGTTGCAGGCATGGCAATCAAATCTGGAAATATTTAAAGGTGCCATGCCAACAATGTGTTTCATCAAAAACAATGTGTTTCATCTAATTTACATTGCATAATATTCTATTGGTTTTATCTATCATTCTTTATTTTTTTATTCTTGATTTTTGTGTCCTTTTCTAGACATGGCATTTGATTTTTTTTTTTTTTTTACGAAAACGACCAATATTATATACATGAGGTTGAATGAATGGACTGAGAATTAATCATCCAATTCATACACTCTCAGCCGGATATCAGAAGTTTGGGCTAGGAGCCCACACTCACAATCAGTAACCTATTACTATTATTGTCTTTAACTAATCTTGAACTCGAGACATTTTGACTATGTCACCTCATTTTTCGTAATTAATAAAACCAAATACTGCTGGGAAGCCATTTGGTCATTTGATGTTCAAATAATCAAACTTAGATGGCTGGTAAAAAACATTAGGTGCTTAAGTTAAGAAATTAACAAGTCATGAAGTGAAAAGGCAGGTATTGGGAGTCGCATTAAAACTAAAAGAACAAAGAAAATAATCAGGCAAATAGAATCCCTTTATCTAATCCGGCAAAATCCAAACAAGAAAAGGAATGGCTCACTTTCTCACATGGTTAACCTTTCTTGATTGTATAACTAAGATGTGATAGTGGGGGAGTATTGGATGAGCTCTCATTATCAACATACATGCAAGATTGCTTTTAATGCAATTGCCATCTACTACTGCAATGAAGGACCACTTCTTTATTTTCATGGCTCTTTACTAAAGCTTATGTAATTAATGGAGAAGCCATAGGAGTTGTCCCTATGTTAATTAATCAATACTAGTGTTAATAATGCAAGTCCATGATGCTGCTAAATTTAGGCTATTGAAAGAAATGTAGTTTGAGGATAAGTTTGAGGATATCCAGGAAACTTTACCAGCCACTAATGTGACAATGACAGTCTAAACAGAGACATTGAGGACAGCAAGTGGAGAAAAAAAAGCAACTCAATGAGCACCTCCACAAACATTCATAATGAGCCATTGAACTAGTTGGATTCTTTCTATTCTGTAAAAGTTGATGCAGAGTTTTTTCTTTTCAGTTTTCTGCAAGTTGGGTAATTAAATAGGGAAGATATTTAAAGATGTAACTAGTAAAGCTTTTGCATGAACTAGAAAATCCAAACTCACAACTAGATCCATACATACATATAGACTTTGGACATCAACCTTGCTGATCTAATTTTTGATTATGATACAGTTAATAAACTGATGACAGGGATTAAGAGGAAAAACCAAACCAAATGAGCATAATATCAACAAGCTTGATAGCCTTTGGTGTCAGAACTTTAGCAACAGTTGGTAGTGATGGTGAGGTGAGGATGCCAAGTATGAACAAGTTGATACTTAGTAATGCAACAGCATCAGAAGCAGGCTTGTTCCTTATGGTTGAGAAGAACTGAACCACACTTCTTAGAGACATAGCAACCACTGTGAAGAGTGCTGCCACTAGTGGCATGCATGGATTTTCAGCTTTCCATATGATTATTCCAACCATAAGTGATAACAATGAGCTGAAGAGGCTTCGATGAATTGCCACAACCCTCCTCTGCTCCAGGACATGGTCAATGGTTGTGTTTCTTGAAACTAGTTGGGAAGGAAATTGGCATAGATTAGCTACATTTAAGTCATCTTCTTTGTGTTTGATTTTGGCACTTAAATTCCCCAATGGATCACCATGTACTTTGAGCATCATTTGCTTCTGATTGAGACCAGTGTTCCATGTACTTAAACTGTCATCATTATCAGCTTGTGTTTTTTTAGTTGAAAGAACTTTTCCATGTAGTTCACGAAGACGAAGGTTCTCTTGTTTCACGCTTTGCAACTGTTAGAAAAGAAAATTCAGAGATTTATTCTAAATTCAGGCTAATGTTTTTGATCTTAGATGATTCAGTAACGAATACATGGTAAGTAGTACAATGTTCTAGTTCCAACAGAGACTATCAAATACAAATGAACTACATCAACAAAAATTCCCCATACCTGATTCTCTAGAACATCAATTCTATCTATAGCTTTCTCATAAGCCTCTTCAATCTCCTCAAACATGGTCTCAATAAGCTCTCTTTCTCTGATAGCCCTCTCTAATCTCTCTTCAAGTCCCCTGTTCTCCCATACATGGCACTCCAACTGAACTCTCATGTCATTCACTTGCACCTCCAACTGTAAATAAAAAACCCAACACAATGCAATCAAAGAGAAATCACAAAGCAAAAAGAAACAGAAGAAAGCTCACCATTCAAACACGTACTTCCCTCTCACGTTGCAAAGTAGTCAAGATCCGGAAAGGAAGTGTCACCACAGCAACACCCAAAGCAATAACACGGCAACAAAGATCAACATGGAAGTTGATAACCGATCCCAGAAGCTGCAACCACGTGAGTGCCACCATCGCCATGACGCGCACTCCGACGATGACCAAAACTTTCGCTAGCGAGCACGGCGTCGTTAAGAACACCACTGTGCTCGTCATAAAATCAAACCCAGTCCCCATTTCCACCTCTCTCTCCCTCTCTCTCTCTCTCTCTCTCTCTCTCTCTTCCTTACCGTATGACACTTGAAAGGCAAACAGATAAGAGCTATAACCGTTCATGCACGTGGCAGCGTGAGAAGAGAACAACAAGACACGTGGAGTTCAAATTGATGAACTATTCTAAAAATAAATAATATTAAATGAAACATTGAAAAACATAATAATATCTAGCAAAGTTTTTCTTTTGTAGGTGTGTATGTACATACATACATACATACATATTATATATATACATATATACAGAATTAATGAGATTTGGAGCTGCAATCTAGACCGAGGCTGGACATGTTGGCGTAGGAGAACACGATGCGGCAGGAGAGATGACTCCAGAAATTAACCGAAAGGAAAATGCCGACGCGCCAGCGCATCTTGGCCGTGCCAACAAGATCGAACGGGATACGATCGCTGCGCAGGGCAGAGTCCATGGCCGTCATGGCGCCCTCGTCGAGTGGCACTATCGCGGATGGGACCACGTAGTTGAGCACGAGCGAGCTGTTTTTCTGAACTTCAAACGGGTCAGCAACGAGCTCGGCGATCTCGATCCCGTGGAACTTGATGAAGAAGTCAAGGTCAGAGAAGCTCGCGTGAGCGCGCGCGTTGCCGTTCTCGGCGACGATGGTGATGGTTAGCTCAGTGTCGAGGGAGCCTGACTGGTCGTATACGAGCTTGTCGAGGTGAGCGTATGGGACCTTGAGGTAAGGGAGTCTGGGTTGGTAGATGATGTAGATGATGAAGACGATGATGCCGGTGAGTATGACGGCCACGGCGAGCAAAGCACAGATGATGGCGAGGATCCAGATGTATGGTTTGGTGGTTCTTACGCCGCGCGGGAGCTTGGGATTCTTGGCCATGGTGGGTGTTAATGGTTAGTGTTGTTGGGTTGGGTTAAGGTGGTCAATTAGTTGCTTGGTTCCTTTTGAGGAGGGGATCTCTTTGTAGAGAATTGTGAGCTTTATCAAATGGTCAGGGTTTGGCATCTTCTTTGCTCTAAAGGAAAGCTTAGTAGGAGACATGAAATACCAAACTTGTGTATGGTCTTCAAGTCTTTGTGCAAGCCTTCATTGCATGCATGATCGATGTTGTCATTTCTTGTGTATTAATTCTGTCATGAATTCTCAATTACGTGGTAATTAAAATGACTATAATTTTCTTGATGATCAAAACACCCATAAAAACGGAATATGAACTATATATTAATGATCTTTCAAGCCGATCGAGAAAACGGTAAAAGAAATTATTAGATTATATAATACACTATGTAATTCATGTTTTCTATTGGCTGAAAATTTGAAATTTATTAATTAAACACACTTGTGTCAATCATCTTCAAAATTATTCACATGCTCATCTGGTGATTTTTTTCAGAAAAAATATGCGGTAAAAATCCCATTAAAGGAAATGTCAATAGGATAGGCAGCTACAAAAATGGATAAACAGTAGCTTACTGATCCCCTAAGATAATCCTCCTCTTTTACAACTTTTGAATGATGATATAATTGTTTTTTTCACATATGAGTCATGCATTTGGGCCGTAAACAGTACTAATAAACAATATTGACTGAATGTATATTACATAAGCAATTTATAAACAATAATGTCGGGGGAATGATTCAAACCCATGCATTATCGTGAATTTTTGTGGCTCAAAAACTGGAACAGTGCTATCCAAGTGATTAGATCCACAGTCTTAAACGCTCACTAGGTTTTTTGAATGCCAAATCTGAAGATAACTTTGGCACATGCCGCACATCAAACATACAATCTCTTGTGGAGTGAGTCACTCTTTTCAGCAACATGAGTCAGCCTGTTGAGCAGTTGACTTTGTTCAGTTGTTTTTTTTTTAGCTCTAGAATACCTCCTTTTGGGATTGGTTCCTAGTTTTCGATCAGATATTTATTCTGTCGCCTTCTTGCCCCTCAGATAGGTTCCGTTAATTCGTTTTTAGTTTGTTTTCTTTGTTTTATTCTGTTTTTCATATTGTTGTTTCTTTGTATTATGTTTTTAATAAATTGTGATTTATCAATTTCATAAAAAATGTGTATACATATCATATATAATAATACTAATAAACTATTAATTAAAGTTGCAAAATACATCATTACTTTTAATATTTCTAAAAGTTATTTCCAAGTAATGTTCGTTAATTATCTATTTATTAATAAAAAATATACCAGTATGAGCCTTTCAAAGATATTACAAACAGCTCTTTTAAAAAAAATAATTAATAAAAGAAAACAGATTAAATTAAAGATATCAGAGGATAAATGAAGAATTGTATCAAATTTTTATCCATTATATTTTAATTACTCATCTAAATAAAAAAATAATTTATTTTATTCGTAATATTTTCGGAGGGAAAGAATCATTATTTTCCAATTTCTATTTTATTTAATTCAAATAAAGGAAAGAAATGATTTTCTTTTTTTTTTTTAATACTAAATCTGAAGATAACTTTGGCACGTCAAACATACAATCTCTTGTGCAGTGAGTCACTCCTTTCAGCAACATGAGTCAGCCTTTGCTGTTAAGCATGTGACATTGTTTAGTTGTTTTTTTTTTCTTTAGCTTTAGAATGTCTTACCGTTTGGAATTGGATTCTAGTTTTCGATCAGATATTTATTTTGTCGCCTTCTTACCGTTCAGATAGGTTCCATTAATTCGTTTTTAGTTTGTTTCTTTTGTTTTATTCTGTTTTTCAGATTGTTGTTTTTTTGTATTATGTTTTTTTAATAAATTGTGATTTATTAATTTCATAAAAAAAAAATATGTGTATACATATCGTATATAATAATAATAATAATAATAATAATAATAATAATAATAATAAACTATTAATTAAAGTTGCAAAATACATCATTACTTTTATTATTTCAAAAAGTTATTTCCAAGTAATGTTCGTTAATTATTTATTAATAAAAAAATATACCAGTATGAGCCTTTCTAAGATATTACAAACAGCTCTTTTAAAAAAATAATTAATAAAAGAAAACAGATTAAATTAAAGATATAAGAGGATAAATGAAGAATTTATCAAATTTTAATCCATTATATTTTAATTACTCATCTAAATAAAAAAATAAATTATTTTATTCATAATATTTTCAGAGGGAAAGAATCATTATTTTCCAATTTCTATTTTATTTAATTCAAATAAAAGGAAAGAAATGAATTTCCCCCCTTTTTTTTTTCTTTTTGTTTTTGAATACTAAATCTGAAGATAACTTTGGCACGTCAAACATACAATCTCTTGTGCAGTGAGTCACTCCTTTCAGCAACAAAAGTCAGCCTTTGCTATTAAGCAGGTGACATTGTTTAGTTGTTTTTTTTTTCTTTAGCTCTAGAATGTCTTACCGTTTGGAATTGGCTTATAGTTTTCGATCAGATATTTATTTTATCGCCTTCTTACCGTTCAGATAGGTTCTGCTAATTCGTTTTTAGTTTGTTTCTTTTGTTTTATTCTGTTTTTCAGATTGTTGTTTTTTTGTATTATGTTTTTTAATAAATTGTGATTTATCAATTTCATAAAAAAAAATATGTGTATACATATCATATATAATAATAATAATAATAATAATAATAATAATAAACTATTAATTAAAGTTGCAAAATACATCATTACTTTTATTATTTCTAAAAGTTATTTCCAAGTAATGTTCGTTAATTATTTATTTATTAATAAAAAAATATACCAGTATGAGCCTTTCTAAGATATTACAAACAGCTCTTTTAAAAAAATAATTAATAAAAGAAAACAGATTAAATTAAAGATATCAGAGGATAAATGAAGAATTTATCAAATTTTAATCCATTATATTTTAATTACTCATATAAATAAAAAAATAAATTATTTTATTCGTAATATTTTCAGAGGGAAAGAATCATTATTTTCCAATTTTTATTTTATTTAATTCAAATAAAAGGAAAGAAATGAATTTCCCCTTTTTTTTTCTTTTTGTTTTTGAATAATAAATCTGAAGATAACTTTGGCACGTCAAACATACAATCTCTTGTGCAGTAAGTCACTTCTTTCAGCAACATAAGTTAGCCTTTGCTATTAAGCAGGTGACATTGTTTAGTTGTTTTGTTTTTTTCTTTAGCTCTAGAATGTTTTACTGTTTGGAATTGGCTTCTAGTTTTCGATCAGATATTTATTTTGTCGCCTTCTTACCGTTCAGATAGGTTCCGCTAATTCGTTTTTAGTTTGTTTCTTTTGTTTTATTCTGTTTTTCAGATCGTTGTTTCTTTGTATTATATCTTTTAATAAATTATGATTTATTAATTTCATAAAATATGTGTATACATATTAAATAATAATAATAATAATAATAATAATAATAATAATAACTATTAATTAAAGTTGCAAAATACATCATTACTTTTAATATTTCTAAAAGTTATTTCCAAGTAATGTTCGTTAATTATTTATTTATTAATAAAAAAATATACCAGTATGAGCCTTTCAAAGATATTACAAACAGCTCTTTTAAAAAAAATTAATAAAAGAAAACAGATTAAATTAAAGATATCAGAGGATAAATGAAGAATTGTATCAAATTTTTATCCATTATATTTTAATTACTCATCTAAATAAAAAAATAATTTATTTTATTCGTAATATTTTCGGAGGGAAAGAATCATTATTTTCCAATTTCTATTTTATTTAATTCAAATAAAGGAAAAAAATGAATTTCCCTCTTTTTTTTTTTTTTTTTTTTTCTTTTTTTTTTTTCTTCCTCGTGTTCTCCGTCTTCCCCCAATTCAAAGCAAAAGAAACCCTAATCTTTGTGTCTTGCTTCTTCTCTCGCCAGGCATTGAGGATTGGAACTCCAATGGGTAGGCTTCCGCATGGCGGAGGTCCTGTCTTCCGCTTCACGTCCGGCGAGGTAAACCAACCATCCAATTTTTTAGGGTTTTCATGCATTATCATAGAATTCACATATTTGGTGTTATGCATGAGGTTTCTAACAAAGAAATCAACATTTTTTTGGTCCTTTGGTTTGGACTTATCATTTTTACTTCATGTATTGTCTCACGACCTCGATGCTAATCTTGAGAAGCATAAAGGCACAATTTTTGGTTGATTTCTTGTCCTTTTTACTGGAAATTAGTTCGCGTAGTTCTTCTCTTCTCTTTGTTTGATTTATCCTTAGATGATTGATTTTGGTTTTTGTATATTTTTTACCAATTTAATACCCATGCTAGGACCATGGCACCAACTTTACTCTCTTTTGGTATGAAACTCATGGATGATGAGACTGTTCCACTAAGGCTCACCTTTAAGAATTATTGGTTAATTCTGTAGTAACATATCTTGGAATGTTTGAACAAGTGAAAATTAGTGTCATTGCACTGCTCGGTGACCAAGATGTTCAACTTCTAAACAAAAACAATACTGCTATGCAATTTCTATATCAGAACAAGAGTTTGTAATCTGTTGTTTAAATTACATTACGTAGATGATGTCTTTGGTTCTGATGCACTTCAACTCAATATTATTATTTTTAATTTTTTTAGAATATATGACTCAATATTTTTCCACTTGAAGGTTGTTGAGATGGAAATCATGTTGCAAGACTTAAACTATGTAATTCCTACTCGAGAGGCTATATGCGCCATTGCAGCAAAGTTCAGGTAGAGTGGAATTTATAATGGTTGTAATATATTTTTGTACTTATATGATGCTTTTTTCTTTTTTTAATTTTTTTCTTTTTTTCTTACTTGAAGTGCTTCCGCGGACCGAGTTGGAAAGAGCGTTGTGCAGCCAAAACAGGTTACTGACTTTCTGGTTAGTTGCAGCATCATGAGATTTGCAATTCGAGTTATTTACACTCTGATTTTTCTAGGTGTGGAACTGGTTTCAGAATAGGAGATATGCTCAAAGAACCAAATTGATTAAGCCACCTGAAAAATCAAGCACCACTCCTGTTCCCCAGGATGATATAGTTTCTTCTACAAATGTAGTTGACT
This sequence comes from Dioscorea alata, assembly GCA_020875875.1. Classification (NCBI taxonomy): domain Eukaryota; kingdom Viridiplantae; phylum Streptophyta; class Magnoliopsida; order Dioscoreales; family Dioscoreaceae; genus Dioscorea; species Dioscorea alata. The sequence continues at coordinate 21,874,962 of CM037014.1, read as the reverse complement.
TCTTTTCTTTTCCATCAGGTAACTTTTTATTGTCTTATCACAGCTTGTAGATTTCATTATTTATCTCTTCACTTGTATGTATATTTTGGTTTTTTGTTTATCGGACATGCATCCTCAGTGTACTCTGAATTATTAGTTTGTATAGCTGTCATAGACCTAGTAAAAACAAGCACAAGTTTTGAGGCTTAGTTAAACATTTATTTGTTATGTCTTTTATTTGTTTTTGTAATCACTGATCAGATACTGAAGTTTTTTATTATTATTCTATGTGATGGATGTTATGGTTATTGATGCAGGTTTTGTTTGAGATGGTTTTAATGTATTATTAATTTGGTTTGCATTTTGATTTATGCGCCTGTTAAAATCATTCCTTAGACTTTTATCTTCATTATATCCTTAAAATGAAAAATTACACAACAGTCATATTTCTTTCTGTTCTTCTTGAAATAGTTCACATCTTTCTCACTTCAAGATATAATTTGATTGAGTTGCTTGTGGCACTTTCCTCTTGCATGTTTTCTTGTTTCTTGTCCTTGAAGTCATTTTACAGTGCATTGTTTTGGGACTGTCCATTAAGTACCCTCAGTGTCGTTTCTATCTTGGAAATGCAGGGTTTATTTCTCCAGATACCATGCAGATGGAGTTTGAAGCAAAATCTGCCAGAGATAATGCATGGTAACAATCAATTTTAGTTCAAATCTACAAGTCTTCTTGTTAAGATTTGCACAATCATGTCTGTAAGTTCTATGCTATATTGCATGAAATTGAAGTCCTTCTCGGTAATCTTTTTCTTCCACCAATTTCTCAAGGTTAAGCATATACAGTTTGGGACTGACATTCAAAATAACTCAAAGGATTTATATATCTTGTTGAACTAACACAAATATCCTTATTCATGACTCATGCTTTATTGAGTGAACAAATTAACACCAATCTCTTTATGCTTGGATTTTTCACCCCTATGCTAAATTTATCTTTTGAGCAGGTAACTTGTCTTTCTTGGTGTAGTTATGCATGTTTGGTGTAGAAGGTGCAGCAGTCTGTCCGTGCGTGCAAGTTGTATGTGTCATGTGTTGTGTTATGTTTGTGGGACGTCAATGAACTTATGCCCATTCAACTTATGGGGTCTCTGTCTATGAAATTCTATTGGGATGCTGGTTCCTGGAGTTCAACCATAGCCAGGGTGGAGTCCCTAACATTTATGGGTAGCATGTGCCTGGTCTATATTACTTGCTATGATGATACAAGTGGCAATTGTTGCCATTTGCAATTTGTAGATTGGCATTTATGTTAGTCTTATTTTGGCATATATCTTACACTACTTTTTAACCTCAAGATTGTTTTAATTTTAGGGGTTAGATTGTTAATTAAACATGCTGATTTTTCTTTGACAATTATTGGGCTACAGGAATTTTTCTGTTCTTACCTGAGGATTAATATATATATATATATTTGCAGGTATGATGTTTCAGCATTTATTGGCCTTAGGGTGGGTGAAACAGGTGATCTGGTAATGATCTTAATGGAGTCCTTGGTTTGCAATTTATGATATGCAGTACATGTTAGTCCATACACATTGAGTGCATAATTTTCTTGTGTTCACAGTATATTCTGTCAGGTGCAAAAGTAATAAATGCCTTTGCTTTACTGGCTTCTCTGGCAACTGCTGTTATAATTTCTCTCTAGGTTGTTTTTTAAATGCTGTTAGGATAGAGGGGAAATTACACCATCATAGAAGCTGTTAAGTGTGATTTTGCGTTAAAAAATTGGTCTTTGTTTTCAGGAAGTTCGAGTTAATTTTTCAGGCTTTAGTGTTGAAGAAGATGAGTGGGTCAATGTGCACAAGTGTGTGAGACAGCGGTCCCTTCCTTGTGAAGCATCAGAATGTGTTGTAGTGCTTCCTGGAGATCTCGTACTATGTTTTCAGGTGCTGGTGCTCATATGCATCCTTATTTTTCTTTGTTCTTTGCAATCCAAAATCATGTTGTTGAACACTGTTTACTTACATCAACACCTAAAACCTTGTCTTCAGGAAGACAATGTGACAATATTTTCATTAATTAATTGTGCACCTCTGCTTGATTATCATTTGTCAAACTTTAGAATTTGATTTTAGTGATGTGCTAAAATTGGCAACTGAAGCTGAGTCTTTATTCCATTGTAGTTAGGATGGATACATCCTTGCTGTTATATGCCAATGTAAGTATTGCTTTAACATTTGCATATTTATAAGCTACTAGCTCTGCAACCTGCACCCCTTACATAGCCTCACAATTCACATTTCCTAGACTGAATGGTCAGAAACTGTACTTAATTGTTGCCTCTAGGTTTCTGTAAGAGAATAACCCAGTTTGCCTCCTGTGAAACACATATTGTTTGTTTTCTGTTAGCATCCTATGGGTGTTTTTGTTGCTGGTAGTCTAATAGGATATATTAATTCTTATTTCAATATACTTATTTCTTGTAAATGCATACGAGTATGGTAAAGGTAAAGACTAGCATTGAGCGCATGAAAGGACTTTTTTTCATGATAATTTTTGTATTCAGATGAATATGGATTCAGATGCCTCTATTAAATAAATTTTGAAAATATTGTTTTTTTATTTGGTTTTAGAATATATTTCATGGTTAGTAGCCTAGTACTATAGTGAAAAATAAAATTATAGTGGGGCATATCACACTGTTTACTTCCTGAGGAGAAATTTTGAAGATCTTACATTATTGTTAAAGTATCTGAATTTTTTATTATTTTGTTAATTGTTTCATTTTCTGGTTATGATTATTATTATGTGAAATCAATCAGGAAGGTAAAGAACAGGCCCTCTATTTTGATGCTCATGTGATTGATGCACAAAGACGAAGACATGATGTTCGTGGATGCCGTTGTAGGTTCTTGGTCCGATATGATCATGATCAATCTGAGGTCCCTCCCCTCCTCATTTTTAGTTGTGATTGTTTTTGGTGGTTATCTTGATGTTGGTAATATGATACTGATATCACAGATTGTGTTTCCATAGCATTACCAGTATGAGTTTTGTCTGTTTTAAGGGATTTCAGCTAGATACGGATATGATTTATCTTATTAATAGTAAAATTATAAAAGTTATGTTCAATGCATGTAGTAATTAATATAATTATTTATGCGTTCAGGCTAGATGTTCAAAGTTTAGATTTTTTGCAGTCCACAAATATTAGGGATGACAATTAAAAGATGGTGTTAGTAAGACACCATACTGATGCATGAGTATCCAAGTATTTGAGGAGTATCCCATGTCCCATGCTAGAGTATATATACGCACAGACACAACAAACACAACTGCAAATTTACAAAGATGGAGAACATTGTAATTAAACAAGTTGTTTTAAAAAAAAAATGGAGCTTAGAATAAGGGATTTAAATCAAAAGTAACATAGAACTTTTAAAGTCATAAAAATAACAATGGAAAAGTTTAAAAAATAAGAATCAATTTATAATGATAAGAAAAGATTTATATATATATATATATAATTTTTAAAATAAAAATAGAAGATTGAAAATGAAAATATGGTCAAGATTGGGTGTAGTGTAGAATGGAAAGCATTTAAGAGAAACCAAGACACTAAATAAAGCTTTCCGAATGTATCACTCTTGATTTGGACCTAACGTGTGATAACACATTTAAAGATTAGATGGTATCCCATATGGATAAATCAAATTTTCCAACAAGCCAGTAACACTTATATCTGCAATACAATAGTGCTGAAAGAGTAAAGCTAGCTTTGTTCTTCCCTTGAGATCTAATTCCCGGTATTGAACCATCTAATTGATGATAAACTACAGTGCCTGGGAGCTAAATGTGTCATTTCATAATGTTCTTTAACTGACCATCTGAAAAGTTTTGGTTGTTGACAATCCTATAGAATATTAGCAGCTTTGCCATCATTCCGTGCATGCTACATCTGATAATAATATTGTCACTCTGTATCATGTCTAGCCTCCTAGTGAAGTGATTTTAACAAAACTGTCACTCCAAATGAAAGTATTGATACTATTCTTTTTTAGTTAAGCATTGTTTATATTCTGTTAGATGTGCCATTGTTGTTGTTGCTGGATGATATGCAAGAACGCAGCGTACTGAACTAGGAAAGTTATGTTCCTTAGTTGTATATTCTTGCTGTCCATGTACTTCTTTTTAGCTTCTGATAGCATGGTTGGGAGTTTCCCATAGACTGCATGTGTTAATTCAACTGGTCTTGAAAACTCTGACACTCCATTTATTGGTAGGAAATAGTGCCACTGAGAAAGGTCTGTCGACGTCCTGGGACTGATTACCGTCTGCGAGGGAGAGCATTAGGACATGTTGAGCTGCATGCAATGTCAATGGATTCTACTCTCGCTGCTTTTCCTAATGATCCTGATTCAAAAGCATGTCAGCCCCGGAGTTAGCGCGCCCTGATGCACATTAAACAGTGCAGAGACGACTCCCCCCCCCCCGTTGGCTGACATGGTAGCAGTGCTGATCAAACCACAAGCCAACTGGGGAAAATTGGCTGTGGCTTAGGATATATAAGTTAACTTATGATTGAAAAAGATGATGTGTTTTATCATATGTATATTGTCTATTAGTAATGCCCCATTTTGGTTGTAGACAGTGTACAAACTCTTTGCTGAATGTATATATCTTTAACTTTTTTTAATAAATTGATAATTTATCCATTTTATCCAATATTTGATGAATAAATGACATGGGCCCATAAGTTTGAAAAAGAGCTCATTCAAGCCTGCTATTGTTGAATTGATTCTGAATTTGCATTGAATTGGCTAACAGTATAACTGACAGGCATTAAACAAATGGCATCACTATAACCACACAACTTATCTGCCATTTAATTTGCTACATATCCAGTCTCCTTCTGGGTAGGAAATTGTTGGCTACTGTTTGTATTTTAATCTCATTATCATTTTATCAAACTAAGTAAAAGGCTTAAAACAATAAATGCTCACATGCTTTGTTGCTAAACCAATAATTTCATGGTATCCAGTATCCACACACAGTCCCTACTTCATTTATCAACAAGCTTAAGTCACAATCCTTTTGGTTTTTTGTTAGCTGTTAAGAGTTTCCCAGTTTCTTGCTCTATATATCTATATATAGATAATGCTTTACTGTCAACTCTTAACGGACAACTACTCATGAAATTGTGAAACCTTTTGACTTTCTTTCTCAAAGCATGTAATGCTTGCCAGCATGACTTTGATTTGATGTACCTTCAAAAACTGACTCACTAGTCCTTACACATTAGTCACTTAATCAATTAATCTAATCCACCTTTATATAATAATAACTCAAACAATCAGTATGCCGCTCTCACATTTAGCTCATCTCCCAACTATAAGTGGATGTTCATATTATTGATCACTCACACCTTCATTTTGATCATTAATTTTTTTTAAACAAAAATATTAGAAACACACATACTGAATTTTATTTCTGAACAATAAAATTATAATTATGTATATTCACTTAAACTCTTTAATGATAGTTTAACTGAATTTGATCAAAAAATGAAAATTTTTTTTTATATATTTTGAAATTTTAAATAGTTTTTTTTTTCTCAAATTAATGAATCAAAACCCAAAAGAATTTTATTCCCAAATTAAAATGCTTGTTTACTACCCTGAGTTCAACAATCCTTGGACTTATATATATATATATATCCTTCTCTTCTTCCGTTTTTATATATCATCATCCCCAAACTAGGCTTCTCTCATAGGTGTTCATCTCCTTAGAATTTACCTGCTCTTTAAAATGGCGTGACTTTAAAATAAATAAATAAATAAATAAGAGGTAATAGGAAACAAACACAGAGGCAGGCATTGGCGAGCATCAATTGTGGTAGAGCGGTCCTTAAAATCCCAATTTGAATGTTACGTTGATCAATTAAATGTACCAAAATAGATAAATAAATAAATAAATAAGAAAAATAAAACAATCATATTGATGAGATGATAATGTTGTTGGCACCTTGGCAAGTTGCAGAACTATTTAATGGTTAGAATCCTTGAGGCAGTGTAATAGCAACATGACTATTTATATATACAGGTATTAGATATTTGTCATACACCAGCTAGCATACAATTTAGCTCACACAGTTGGTATACAAGTGGTCCCTAAATTGCCAAAGTTAGCATGCATGATTTATTTTGATTTGGACTTATGTTATTCCTACATACTATAGAATATCATAGCCTACAAATTAATATTTTCGTTCAATTTATTAATTAACTTGAAAGAATAGAAATAAATATGAATTAGATGGAAGTTGGAAATAATAAACATTTGAATACGTGCACTCGTATATTTGACAAAGGACGTACTTTAAATTTAAGGGTAGCAAAAGAGCTTTTCAAAACAAAATTAATGGGTTGGTACTAATGATTTATGAGATTCACTATCAATACTTGTCATTATCAATTAATTGTAGCTCTAATTAATCATAAGCAAGCAAAACTATATTTATATTATATATAAGGACATGATAAATTAAATATATAGAAAGTGATCAATAATTGAATTATAATATGACTGGTCCCTGTGAAGTGAATTCAGTAGGACCAAAATTGAAGAATGTGTCAGATAGATATGTATATATATTGTGTGTGTAATTGGTTTGTGATGGTGAAATGGAGCTTCTTTGACAGTGTTGATACTGAGACTCTGTCCGTGTTGGAATTCATGCAGCCTTATGTTGTTTTAAAGTGGAATAAAAGTACCAGTACTGTGAAATTACTTTAGATGTATAGTTTATTATAGCACAGGATCACTATTTACATGCCAGTTTTGGGAGGGAACATCAAAATGAAAGATTGGCGTGATTTTTCATTGCCAAGTTGCCCTTGTCTCTGATCTTTAATGCATTCTTTAATATATATATATATATATATGTGTGTGTGTGTTTGTGTGTGTGTGTGTGTGTGTGTGTGTGATTTCACACCATAGTAAATTTTGATTGAAGGATTTTACAATTTATTTAGTTTTATATTTATTTTAAATGAAAATATGACACTGAACCGGCCCTTGTACCTGCCTACCGCCCCTTGTCAAAATTTATCAAAAAAAGAAAAGAAAAGAAAGCCTAACTACCATCAATTTCTTGTATATAAACTTCAAGTTTTAATATCGGACAAATATTTAAGTTTCTGTGACATGAACCATCATCTAACATGATAATGAAATCAATATAAATAGTTATTCATTGCAAAAGAATGTTAATACTAGCGTTTATAATATTAGGTGCCCCTCGCCTATCAAGGATTTAAGTGTTTCAAGGACAATCACAAAATACCAATAATTGATATCTATAAATAAAACTGAATTCCGCTCCACATAAACTTAATTTATTTTTATTTTTATTTTTAAAATTGATTGAGTGGATATGAAATGTATTTAATTTCACAAAATAATAACGGCTAACTACAAAAGTTAGTCATCACAAAAATTAATACACATATTAATGATTGTTTGGTTTATTAAGATCAGAATTTACACAAGTTTTATAAAACTTGTATTTGTGCTCTTGGTGTGTATCTAGTTTTGACACGTGGTTTGTTCACATTTATTCAAATAATAATAGTTATTATTATTATAATAATTATTATTATTATTTAAAAAAACATATTGATTTTAATTAGTTATTTATTTTTTAAAATAATGTGGATAAATTTAAGCGAAGAAGCAATAGTTTATCAACTTCTTCTTATTTTTTTATTTTTATTTTTTAATAATATGAATAAACAACAGTTTTATTGGAATAAAAACGAACTGTAACCAATCATGTGCATGAACCATGCTTACACAAAGAAATTAATCCCTATTCCAAATCTCTCAAAACCTAACTAGTCAATTGATCAGAGAGTAGAAGAGAGGACAAAGCGTTGGATGGAGCGTTAGAGCTCATTAATATTCTGGCAGTCATCACACCAACCTAGCTCTCCCCTCTGTTCATTTTCCTTTGCCCATTGCCCGTTGCCCATTGCCCATTGCCCATTGCCATTCAGTCAAAAACTCTCATATATACACCATCCATAAAAAAACTATCTTAATTATTTGTTTTTCCTATATATACACACACACATGCGCATGCAGCTACTTCATTGCTAGCCTTACATATCATTTCAGTCTCCTAAGTACACAGCCCTAAACATAGTCTATTTCTGTGTGCACTCTTCTAACTATCCTTCTAAACAAAGCGATGGATGTTGCTAAGATGGCAAACAGGTTATCAACAGATGAGATGTCAGTGGATCTTGAAGCTGCCTTAAGGTTCAACAATGGAGTATCTCAAGCTCCTCCAGTAAACAAACTTACTGCTAGAGAGATGGACTCTCTCACTGCCATTAGTGACACCTTCTTACCCTCCATTCAGCTCAACTCTGGAAATTATAGTACCAGTTTCCAAACCTTCTTCTCCACTTCTGCTTCCATGCTTGGCACTCCAGAAGTAGTGAGTATCTATCTATCCATATGGTTGCATGCATGCATGCATGCATGCATGGATCCATGCAAGTGTTCATAAGTACTTATGTTTGTATGTATATGATTGGAGATTGTTTTACTTTGAGCAGGTGGGAGTATATTTATCTGGGAAGTTGCAGCATGTGATGTTAGGTTTGCTGAGGTTGGGACTGTGGTTGCTGTCAACTTGGTATGGGACTTTGATACTTTGTGGCTATAAGAGCATGTCAAGTAGGTTTCCTTACTTCCATAAGTTTTCCCATCTGGAATTAAGGAGAAGAGAGGAGATCTTGAAGTCTTGGTCTTCCAGTTACATTTATCTCTTAAGGCAGCTCTTTGTGGGTCTGAAGTTCATTGTGATGCTTGCCCATTTCACTCAGGTAATTTATATTATGCTTGTTGTTCCTCTTTTCTTTAAGTAATTTTTTTACGTGTGGATAAATTATATACCTTTTGATTTTTTAGTCTGTTGATCATAAGCCTATGTATGGTAAAATTGGCTGAATCTGATAATCCAAGATATGTATTATTTCACATTTTGCAAGTTTAATTTTATTGACTTTTGAACAATTAAATTAATAAAATAAAATAAAATAAATGATGATACAGAACTCTTCTAATAACCGACCGATAAAATTATGATATTGTATATTGGTAGTTATATATATATAAATATTTATTAGCAATACTAATATAGATTATCTTGGTAAGTAAATGCGTGAAAGACATATAATAGTCTAACTGAAATCTTATTGACAGTAATAGAAAAAACAACCTTGATATTAGAGATGGTTTCTGACAAGAGGCTCGTGAAATTTTTAGATATATATATATATATATATGCAATCAAGTTTGAGGGCTAAGTTTATCTGTGACATTTATTTCTTAAACACCGAAAGATGACTTCCAGATTACCGACAAACACTACCACTTGAAATCCATGAACTATGAAAGCAGCAACATGACACCATGGCAAAAGACAATGACTTAAATATCGGACCCTTGACCTCATTCTCATCAACTTAATTAAAACCTGGTCATTTGAAAGTCGTCGCTGTAAGTTAGACACATATATATAATCTGGCCTACTTTCGAAGGTCATCATCTCAGTAAAATCACCACAAATTTTCCATTCCTGTATCTATAAAATATATATATATATATAGCATTCTTCTTGTAGGAACGTATGTAGAATTGAATTCTATGGATATTTATCTTTCAACTATTTTTAACTGTTGGATCTGAATAGGGTAAATCATTCATTTTTATGAACATTGAATTCAATAGTGAATTTACACAATATTATTAAACAGTATTATAAATAAATCAGCTGTAAAATTGGGATAAATACTACAATTATATAATACAAAGTGGAATGTAGAGTTTTTTATTTCACCATAAAACAAAAAACAGACCTAGTTTTGGATGTAAGAACATGATTTTAAATATTATTTATGATATTATTTATATATCTATTTTTAAATGTTTTTTTAATTTATATTTTTTCTTTTACTGCAGACATTCTACAAACATCCCTAATATATATTTATATATTGATGATGATAATTTTTTAATAATTATATATAGAAATATGAAATGCAGGTTGGCAGGTTTATTTATTTTGTTTGTTTTATGATCTTGGGAGTGTATTTCATTATAGTAAATATGATTGAATGGTGTAACAGTTGGATGAGAACAACGAGAATCCTACTTGGAAGGCGATTGGTTACTGTGGGCCCGATCCGGATCACGTTGACCGGGTCAAACAAAGCAATGAAAGCGAGCAAGCCCAAGTTGATGGGCTAGGTCCACTACACAGCGGCTTGGTCCACTTAGACAGCCCAATCGAGACGCTTTCCAAAGCTTTGGCCCAAGCTAGGCTTTCCATCACATCCCGGGCCAACCCACTCCCAACCATCCGCTGTGACGTTGTCGTCGTCGGCTCCGGCTCCGGCGGAGGAGTCGTCGCCGGTGTCCTAGCTCAAGCCGGCTACAAGGTCGTTGTCCTCGAGAAAGGTCACTACCATGCCAGGAACAAGCTCAGTCTCATAGAAGGTCCTTCGCTGGACCAGATGTATGAGAGGAATGGCCTCCTCGCTACGGCCGACATGGGCGTCACAATCCTCGCCGGTTCCACCGTAGGAGGCGGTTCAGCCATCAACTGGTCGGCGTCAATCCGAACTCCGGACAAAGTGATGGCTGAGTGGAGGGGGAAGCTTGGGCTTGAACTGTTCGGCAGTGAGGCCTACGAGCACGCCCTGGATGTGGTGTGTAAGCGCATGGGAGTGCACCCGGATGTAGAGGAAGAGAGCCTAAACAATGCCGTACTCCGACGAGGGTGCAAGGAACTCGGATATCCAGTAAAGAATATACCGAGAAATGCACCTTCCGACCACCACTGTGGGTGGTGCTGTTTTGGTTGCAAGGATGGGAGGAAACAGGGGACGCTAGAGACATGGCTGGTGGACATGGTTGAGTCTGGGAATGGAGTTATAATCCCAGGGAGCAAGGCCATAAGAGTGATCTACGAAAACAGGGGAAGGGAGAAGAAGGTGGCAACAGGAGTGGTGTTTGAGTTCGAGAATGGGTGGTCAGGGGAGAAGGAGAAGTGCATGGTGGAAGCGAAGGTGACGGTGGTGGCGTGTGGGGCATTGAACACTCCGGTGTTGCTGAAGAGGAGTGGGTTGAGGAACAAGAATATAGGGAAGCACTTGCACTTGCATCCAGTGGTGATGGGTTGGGGTTACTTCCCGGAGAAGGGGGCGAGATGGGACGTGGATAAGAACAGTTATGAAGGGGCGATCATGACGGCTATGCATACTGTGGTGCGGGATGGGTACGGGGCGATCATACAGACGCCGTCTTTGCACCCGGGGCTGTTCTCGGTGGTGACGCCGTGGCTGTCAGGGGAGGACTTCAAGTGGAGGATGACCAGGTTTGCAAGGACAGCACATCTGTTTACGTTGGCGAGGGATAGAGGGGAAGGAGAGGTGGATGAGTCAGGATCCATCAGGTATAGGATGGATGGGCATGATGAGAGGAATTTGAAGAAAGGGGTGGAGAAGATGATGAGGATAATGGCAGCGGCCGGGGCGGAGGAGATAGGGACGATCCATAAAGAGGGAGAGAGGCTGGATTTGAGGACGGCAAGCTCTCATGAGTTTGAGAGGTTTGTGAGGAGGATGGGGAGGAAAAAGGTGACTGGTCTGAGGACGCCGGTGTGCTCGGCGCACCAGATGGGAAGTTGTAGGATGGGAGTGAGGCCGGAGACTTCAGCGGTGGACCCAAAGGGAGAGACTTGGGAAGTTCAGGGACTGTATGTGGCTGATACCAGTGTCTTCCCAACGGCGCTTGGTGTGAATCCTATGGTTACTGTTCAGGCCATTGCTTACTGTACTGCTCAGTCTGTGGCGGAGGTGCTCAGGAGAAAGGTGAAGAAGAAGAAGGGCCGGGGCTTGTAGGACAAATTTAAGTACAGCTTATAGTTGTATGCCTCGATTGTACAGCACTACAAGTAAGAGCAATGAAACATTAGAAAAGCTTACATATGTGGATAAAAATTCTTGTGGGTTTTACAAGAGTGAGCAAGTTAAACACTAATGAACACCGTTTCTAAAATACAGTATTCATGTATATGTTTAGGGTAAGAACTGGCTCTCGTGATCACACGGATCATTTGCACCTGAAGAATAATATACCAGGCATCAACATTTACATCTCAGGGCCAACAAAAAGCTATTTTCCTCAAGAAGACATACCTCTGGTCAGTGTCTCAAAAAGAGAAATATTACATGGGTCGGTAAACACCACGACCTCTTCCACCATAATACCCGTCCCCTCTTCCACCGTAATAGCCATAACCTCTTCCTCGGTTATAATATCCCCGGAAATTTGCCTCAGGAGGAGCACCAGCATAGCCATGATCCATAGGAGGTCTCTGCTGAAAATTACCAAACGTCTGCAATTGCAAAAAAATTAAAAAGATTTCAGCAACCAGGAAAACAACAGGTGTCCTACAATAACAAAATAGAGAACCAGAATCTCCAAACCTCCGTGTCAACTCTCATGCGCTCAGAGTATTTTGCACGCCCATTCCATGCACCACGATTAAGTGAATTGCAGGAAAGTGTGTCAAAAAAGTCATCCTTGTTATAAACAGGCTGTAAGAAGTAAGCACCGTCAATTACCCTTAAAACCAAATAACTACTCAGATTGAATTCAATTGTCAGCATTTACAATTAAATGAGATTCTCTCCAGGTCAAATAGTTCCCCTAAATCATGTCCCTTGGATTCAAAATAACGTTTCTGCAAAATGCCAACACCATGTTACCATAATAGCTGTGACAATCAAGTCCTAAAAGTTGATTAGCATCAACAAGGTGCCTAAGAACCTTGCGAATAACAAAAAAAACTATCTTACAATCCAACAAGCTGTAAGCTCACAGTGTTCATGATTTGTTAACATAATAAAGGTTCTATTCCTTACCATACCAAGGCAAGGCAAACCATACCAGGCAAGGATCCAAAAATTGATTAATGGAGTGACACACAAAGGGCATAAGTCATGCTCTGGGCGTGAAAATAGTACCATCTTGTCCCAGGAGTCATACTACTCTAGTCTTCTAATATCCTCTATCCAGGGAAAACGGTAATAGGAAGCACAATACCTGGCCAATCTACGAGATGAAACAAACCTGTCTAACATTTGTGGCACAGTTCAACTAATAAGGAAACATTGGCCACCCTCCCATCCTAACAACCATAATAAGGGCCACCAGAAGAGCACCAAAAAATACAGGGATGATGAGGCATCCATGACTTACTTTGCTGTCATGCTGAGGGACGATGGCCAAAACCCTCTTCAAACTCCAGATTGCCACAGGTTGGATCATCTACTGTTCCATCCCTAGTTGAGCCACTTCCTTTCACTTTTCCAAGCGACCCCCAAACTTCATCTTTTTTGAACTTTTCGTTCATGGCATCAAAATCAAATTCCTCAGTGAAATGGGTAGCACCATGTTGAAGCTGAGAATGAAAACAAATAACAATATTATTTTAGAAATAAAGCATTTAGTCAATGAAATGCTATAGATTAGTCCCTACAAACATCTCCAAGCATCCTTCAATTTCAAAGAAGAAGAAGATGCTAAAACGAAATTGCAAAAGGATGGTACTTTGTCAAACGAAGAGCTTCACAGAAACTGCCTCCAAATCAAATAAGGGGAATTGTTCAAGGAACTCACAAGAAGCTCAGAGCTGATTATAACTCTCTAGGTCGAGAACAGCAAGTTCATATGTTGACTAAAAATTGGGGTGAAATACAACCTTAAGCGAAGAGAATTTTTTGGCTTGTTTCAACAGCCTTCAAGTAAGCACTTTATAACCATCAATAATACCAAGAATGACTAAAAATTGGCGTAAAGTTCAAAATGTTAAGTTAGTGTCATTTTCCATCCCTTGCTGCCTCTGCCTTAAATAATTAGAATGACTTGCATTTCACTTAAAAAAATGGGAAAGTTGAGTTACCCCGATTATCCCTACCTCGATGACTCTGGCTTTCATTTCTATTTTCATTCCACACACTACCCATGGTCAAAGCCCTAATACCCATCAAGCAAAAGAGAACTCCACACAGACTAGGATTTGGCAAAAATGATGGGAGGCATGTTATGGAAATAAGATCACAGCAATTACCTGCTCAGTAGACTGCGGTAGTGGCAACAATGGTGCTTGAGGCAGCAAATAGGGGGATGCGTTTAATGAAGTTGGCGGTGAAGGCTTCATATTTTTAGGCTCAGGGATCATCATTGGTGTAGAAGTTACCAGTACATCTGGAATGGAAGAGAATGATGGCAATGGACCAGAAGTATTGCTCATCATTGAAGATGGATATGGCAGAGAAGGGTCGAGAGGGTTTAACAGAGGTGATGGTCTGCCAGGAATAGGATTCATATTAATATTTAACTCTTGATCGGGTGAAGCAAATGAAGATAATGGTTGCAAATGAGATGACAAAGACAAAGAAGAATGAGACAACAAGGGGTGAGTTAACAAGGAAGCATTGCTGGTTGATGATGGAAAGTCAGAAGAATTAGCAGGTACCAACAGAGGAGCCGTGCTAGAGTTAAAGGTCAAACTGTGAGCTTGCTGTGGAAGCTGAGGCATGCTGGAGGGTGCAAGACCCTTACCATACTGCAACTCATTATGCAGCGGCACAGAAGAGATTGGAGAAGGAACAGATTGTTGTTGGGAATGACCTAAGGCCCCTGTTGCACCAGCATATTCTTGCCAATATGCAGGAGCAGACAAAGAAGCACCATTTATATCTGTAGAAGCAGGTGAAGGGAGATGGGCTGCAGTTCTGTATAAAGATGATGCATCTGGAATTGCACCCATGCCACCAGCAGAGTTTCCAGTATGGGCACTTGGACCACTAAATGTTCTACCTCCGACTGTAGCTGAACCAGTAGAAGTAGGTGCATAAGAATAGTGCGACTGCATAAGAAATAAAGAGGCCATAAAAACCATATCAACAAAGAAAAATTAACAGAGATTGATAAAAAGTGAAAATCCTACTGCAACATAAGGAAGTTATTACAGCGAATACCTGAAGTATAGCTGGGTCACTGTATGCCTGAGGCTTTGAATGAACAGGAGATGACTTAACTTGCAAATCCTGAAGTTAAAGCCATATCAGGCAGGCATTTGATAAAAGAAACAGTGCATACATGCTACCCACTGTACATTAATATGAAAAGCATTTGAAACAAAAAGCACAGACAGGCATGGAATCAACCACTTGCTCAACACTAAATAATTATGAGTGCTGATCTGATTGAATAACACTTCTTATTTTCCAATTGAAAGTAATTCAAATTTCCTTGGTATCACATTAATTTGTCATTACAAAGCATTGCAAACAGCTGTAAGAATATCCATATAGAATATGCTATTACCACAGTTTGTCAAACTAGGACATTTACCAGTGTTGAAGTCCAAAAGAGAATCGGTATAACAATGTCACAATTGGTGACTAGAAGAGGTAAGAACACTATAAATCTTCTAGACACAATGATCATAATATATGTGTTGTTTTGGAATAGGCAAATATTATGGAATTCGATATATTTGAAACTACAAGAGGTGGTAAGTGAAATTATTCAATAGTAAATGTTAAAGCAACCAAGAGGAGAAAGAAAACTAAAAGTGAATTACCACATAGAAAATGAGCTTCTATATAAAATAACTAGATAAAGAATGTATACGTGCATTGACAGAAATACAAATTGGCAATAATAATTGAAATGTCAGGGATTACAGTAGGTGTTAAAGAATGCAAAATGACCAAAATACTAAATACGAGTGGTAGAATTGTCAAACACAGTTGCATAGGAACCAGAACAATTTTATACACGTACCTGGCTAAATTTTAGTGTTACTTAATTAGTGACTAAAGTTACATCAACTCAACAGAAGCTAACCCCATCTAATCCATCATACCTCAAGCTTAATACCTAAATTCAAAAGTTTTTAATACATGAAATTGTTAATCCATAACATATAACAAAATGCTAATTCAAAACCTATTATGTAAGAAATTTGTTTATCAAATGTTGAACTACAGTTATGCACACTTTTATAGATTGAGTTTTGAAGCATGTTCCATAATTTATTACCTCGATCTGATAGTTTTTAAGGATAGCCTTGTTTAAAATCATCCAAAAAACCATCATTTTTGTTTTTAAAATTTTAAAATCACCATGACTAAATCATGCAGTTTAGGGTTCACAATGCGAGCGAACTATCTAGCAGTTGCCTAATTTTGCTAGTTCTGGAAGAAACTAAGAACTCTGAACATACATCTTATTGTTCACTCGTGATTTCAATTCTTGGAAGAAGAACGAGGGTAATTAATTTTAGATGATAGTATACAGCTTCTTCAGACCAAACAAATTAACCCTACATTTTAAGGCAGTTAAATTTTTTGACTTCCACAAGTCATCAAAAGCACTATACCCACTCAAAGTCAGGTGAGATGGCCAAACAGACACTTTCATATTTGACTAATTCAATGCCAAGAGAGTTAAATGGAAGCATAAGCCTTTCAGGCAGAAAAATATATTTGTCAAGGATTAATGTAGCAGTTGTATACACTGGAAGGGTATGCCCATTGAAAATGTCCTAGAACCCTAGCATCAGTCATGCACACTTATCATTCAACAAATTCAAAGGCATTAGCAATATAATGAGAATAGATGCTTTCGCTAACAATGGAAACCAAACAAACAGTAAAACGCATTGAATATATGAGAGAATGAACTAAACAAAACAAAATAAAAAAACTGAGGTTTTCAATCACATAATCTTCAGTTAAATTTCTAGCCAAGATAAAGAGAACTTGGCGCATATCGTTCCACATACCTTGATATCGCTTCCTCTGAAGAGAATATATTCATAAACCTTGTCAATTGGCGGGACCTGAGGTCCATCCTTCCGTCGTCCTTCTGTTCCAAACGACCTCACTGCAACATTGCAAGCATAAATCATCCAACTACGAACAATGCAATAGCAATAAAATTCAAAGCATCCCTAAATTAAGGATTAAAGGAAAAAAAAAATCCTAGAAAGAAATGGAAAGCAACAATGAAGGGAGACCTCAGATGAAGATCAAAGATCCAATGAAGATAAAAAAGACAGGGAAAAAAAAAACCATTTTGGAGAGCGATCGTGGAGTCCTGGGGGCTGATGGAGGCCAGCATGCCCTCGTAGCGGATATCGGACTTGGAGGTGAGGCTAATCAAGCTACCGATGTAGGAATCGCCGGCCGACGAGGACGAAGAGGAGGCGCTAGAGGAGGAGGAGGACGCCGCACCGGAGCTCAATCCGTCGGACGCCATCGGCTGCGATCTTCGAAGATGGGCAAACCCTAGCTCCAGATTGTCTTCGATCTCGCGTTTCCAAAACTCGCCGTTTTTTACGTTTTTGGTTCTTTGCCTTCTATCCGAACTTAGCTTGCATCCCAAGTTGGATCCAGCCCATAACAAAGGCCCAAACAACAAGCTGTAGATACTGGGCCGGGCCCTGGCCCATTACCATGAAATGGATGGTGTAGTTCAAGTTCAATTTTGGTACAAAATATTGTAAAATAATCCCATTTGATTTAATAATTATCACATGTTTGAAAATGATTTAAAAAATTCTAGTGTTTTAATTTAAATTAAATGAAAATTTTAAAATATTGGTATTTATTTTCACTCCTTATTTCATTAAACCTAAATAAAAAAAATGCAGGGACTCATGTGAATAAGGTGTTTATTTTGTCTTGTCTCATTTGTCATGTTGTTTTTAGGAGAATCCTTGTTTACAAAATATTACTTATATATATATATATATATATATATATATATATATATATATATATATATATTTGGTCTCAACTATGATTGAACAGTAGACAATAGTTACACATGATTGATGAAATGTACAAGTGAGAAGGGAAGTCAATTATCATAGAATTAATTCTAATTATTTATAAAACTAAACTAGTCATGAGATTGGTTATCAAGTCTAGAGCATGGATGTGAATGAAAGTCTAAATATAATCAAATCCATCTAAAACAAATCAATTAGTTTGGCAACAAACAACTAAGGGAGGTTTATCATCATAATGACGATATCAATAATAAACCAATTATCCACTAATTTATTTATTTTTCTTTAAAAAAGAAAATCTTAGATTAAGACAAACTCTTGGACCCAAACACTTGGTTTAAAACAGGGACATCTTAACTGTAAAGCATGAAAAGGTGGAAAGCACCATGTCCTCCACTTTCACAAGTTATATATATTAATAAAAATGGTTCACTAACTATATATATTATAAGTTTAAAATTTAAGTTGACACTTGATAGAAAGATAAACTCTATTTTGTGATTATTTTCTGAATGTATGATTGATTGATGGATGGAAATTGACTAACAAATATATATATATATATATATATTATATATTTATTTATATAATTTATGATTGATTGATGGAAGAATCATGAATGACAAAGAGTTTGATAAATCATTGTACTAGGCCTGAATTGGGTGTGTATAAGATGGGTAACAGGGTGAGGTGGAACATAGATTATAGCCATTAATTGGCCTATCTTAGTCTGCTTGTCATGTAACAAACCTAATAGGCATGAAAACACCATCTTGTATCATCATATGTTCTTTTAGATGAGACTCTTTTCACTTTGTCTTAGTAACATTAAGCACCATTACTATTATATTTTTATAAATTTTTATTTTAAAACTAAATAACATTCTGATAGTGATCTTATTTATCCATAAATAAAGAAGAAAACTTTAAAACGTTATTTTTCTAATGACAACTGTAATCAATATACAAATATCTGCGAGTAAAGATCATTCATGACATCATCATCACCAGAATAATTATTGATAAACAAAAAACACTGCCAAGCAGACACTTGAAAGATGGGAATTGCGCGTGCATGCCAATGGAAATGTAATTTGATGTTGAATTATATAAACAATAAAATAAGTCACACAAGTTTCAGGGACCATTTAATAATAACGATAATGATGATGATAATAATGATAATAAATAGATGGGTTTCATGTCTCATTCTGAAATGCAAGGCTCCAATAGGGTGCTAATTCCAGCCCCTTACCAACAGACCTTGGAAATTTAATTGAAAGCTCATCCAAAGATACATGTTGTCCTGCCATTAATAAAAGCACTTAATAAAAACCAATGAAACAAACATTGATTATATAAGTTATTGGCCACATTGCAAACCCACAAGAGATTGTATAGCTGGATGGCAAGTACTCCTTCAAAGTACTCTCTTGTGGACAGCTAAGGAATGATCTCCTAAAGGAAATCCAATCTTTTAATTTCTCCTACTCCTTCTGTGTGTGTGTGTATATAATCTTTATTTCATTGATGTGACATGGACTTAATTGCTCCATTAGCATTAGATTATGAAGGTGATCATGCATTTGTTTAGTTGTCTTTCAGTTCATAAGACAAGCTTAATTGATGGCATCATATCATCCACTTAGTTAGAAATTGCTAGCCAGAGAGACAACTTCCATCTTTCATTTGTTTATTTTGGAAAATAAATAACAGAGAACATCCAGAGAAGCTACTAGGAATATATATGTATATATATAAACATTCCAAGCTTTGGCTGTTCCTTTTTGGTTCTACATGGAACCAATGGAGGACAAATATTGTTGGAAGTCTAGCATGTTCACTAAATGACATATCTTGTTTAATAAATTTCTTTTTTCTTTTTTTATTTTAATCATCTTCTATTTGTGTGCTTTACTTTTAATGACTATTGCAATAAATTATTAATTTTGAAAAAGAAAAGCTAATTAGAGTTTTTTGGCATAAAAATCCATCGAAAGTGATATTAAAGTTGGTAATTCAACACTCGCAGAATTGATAATTGAGATATCTAGGTAACCAACCAAAAGCTAAGCATTGATTGAATCGGGCCCATTTAGGATAATATCTAGAATAATATGACAGCTAATGCACCACATAAATATATTACCAACAATAATCAAAATAAACTCGAATGTTCTTGCTCGATAAAATTGTCAAAACTTCTTGACAATCATGAATTGTCACATGAACTAGCTTTTAGTTGTAAAAGTTTATTTTGATTTTTTTTTTTTTTTTTTTTTTTTTTTTTGCAAGGAAAGCCTAAGCTAAGAAAAAAAAAAAAAAAAAAAAAAAGCTAGACAAGGGCTTAAAAGATAACATTTAAGTTGTAGAAGTTGATTTTGATTTGCATGCACATGCTCTGATGATGGTTTGAAATAAAGAAAGACGACCATGCATGCATGCATGGTAGGATACCAACCAAACCCATAAAATGGCAAACTAGTCGGCGCCGCCCACTGGCTCAATGGCACACCAAATGTGAAGCCAGCCTGAGAGTCTCCAAGCACACAGTGTGTTGTGTGTATTCACAAACTTAACTTTATTAAACTTCAATGCTACAAATTAATCATGAAGTAACAGTGATCATTTACAGAGTTCACAATGCATGCAATGCACGTATGACGTATGTATCTACATGCGCCATTTATTATACGTACATGCAAGGGTTGATTAAGTTGGTTTATGATAGTTATAGGATGAAGTATGGCATTCAGGGTGTATTTAAACAACAAAGGCTTTTGTATTTTCTGAGTGTAGATATATAGAATAATTTTTAGGAATATATATTATTTTGTATGTATTCCCATAATTATGACGGTATGTTATATAGGTGTTTGTTTAATTGAGCTTGATTTTAACATGTTGTTTATAATTAAGGAATAGCTGAATTTTGATACAGATAAGATGTAGATTAAATAAATAAATAAGATGGCTAAAATTTATAAATGCGCATAGTCAAACTTTAACAGGAGATGGAAACTAATGAAATCATTCATATGAGTTGACATTGTTACTTATATATAATGATTATTGACCAATTATGACAAATAGTTGAGGATCAAAGATTACACGTGTCTCATAAAATTAAAATAATAAAAAAAAGTTAATTTGAAAATTTCAAGGTAGAATTGTTTTAGGACATGTCATCTTGATCAGAGTCATGGATTTGACTTTTTGGCATTGAAATCCAAACACAAGCTTTTGAATGATAAAACTTTCCTTTTCCAATTTAGAAATGTTCTCCTAATCCTACATTTAGTTTTTTCTTTTCTTTGTCTAAATAATTACATGAACAATCAAATAAGTTACCATACTTTTAGATGCATGTACCATCTAATTTGGCATTTATATATTTATACATATATATCAATTTGACTTTTTTCATTGAAATCCAAACACAAACTTTTGAATGATAAAGGTCACTTTTTTCCAATGTAGAATTGTTCCACTCATCTTTTTCTTTGTCTAATATATATATATATATATACACCTTGCTTTGATAACAAGAAGCACATTAGGGCTTGTTTGGATTGACTTTTGAAAAATCCAGAAGTACTTTTTTATAAGTTAAGCACTTCTGGGTTCAAAAGAAGTTGTTTATATTGGCTTTTTTGCAAAACAGAAACTGTAAAAAAGCTGAAAAACAGCTTTTTTCATAAGATAGTCATGACCAGCTTCTGAAAAAAACTGTTTTTTAGCTTATATTACAGCTTCTGCTTCTGCAGAAAAGCTAATACAAACACAAATTATAAAGAAGTGCTTAACTTACTCTGGAGAAGCACTTTTACTAACCTGAAGAAAAAAAAAAACACTTTTTTTATAAGTCAATCCAAACAAGACCTATATATCATATGCACTCTAAGAAGTGATGGCACTTTCCTAACGAATTATTATTATTATTATTATTATTACAAAAAACAAATATGTAGAAATATGGATATATTTATATTATTGAAGAGATGTGCGATGGAACACGCATACACAAAGAACTTCTGACTTGCATCCATGATTAGCTAGGGGATGAGATTTGCATCTTGTTATTTAAGTTTTTGCATGATTTGGTTGTCTAATGAGGTGGATGATTCTCATTGATTTTGGGCTAACTTGGAAGACTTTGCACTAATAATACTAATAGGTGGCTCTTTCAAGAATGATTGTGATCATTTTGTGGCCAAGAAACCACAATTTAATTTATCCCAACAAACCAAAAATATCTAATGATGCATATACATACTTTAATAATCTCTATGTCTCATTTCTAGTGTACTTTGTTTGTGTTTACACTATTTAATTACAATCAAACCATGGAACTTGGAATATTCCATTAATCTCTTGATTGTTTTTTGACTCTAGAGATCCATATATGTTGAAATCAATCAAGGTAGCCTAAGAGCAAGGGAATTTAGATAATGAACATTGAGATATCAAGTGTGTGCATCATGTAATGTCCTATTAATTGTAGTTTTGATTGACAGACATGGTCAAAGTTTTTGCCTGTTCATATCTAGTAAGCATTGCGTTTGATCTAAATGTGACTACTTATTATTTTAGAGTAAAATTAATATAATACTATATATGATTAGTGAATTCTAAAAATGAATTATTATAAAATGTATTTAATTTTCAAACTAATGGTGGAAAACATGTGGCACTCTAATTTTACAAGTAATCAATTTTGACATTAAAAGAAAAGAAAGTCCCTACCATTGAATATCAATCCAATTAATGAGAAATCCTTATGCTTATAGTACAAAATCCAATTCAAACATGACTCATTTCTTTAAAGGTGATTTTTATGATAGTGCGTTGTAATAAAAATTCAACAATCCTATAGTCATTTTGCAATTTCGGTAAAACACTTGCACCATCTTATAAATTAATTGATAAGCTTTTAAAATATACAAAAAAAAAATCTAAAATATTATTTGTCTAAATGAAGGAGAAGTAGTAAAGGAGTTAAGAGATTTATTCGAGGTATCCTTATGGGCAGTATATATATAATTTCCCTTATATATATATATATATATATATATATATATATATATATATATATATATAGTGTGTGTGTAAATACACTTTAAATGAATTGGTGCAAACTACTATTTTTTACATCACATCTTTAATTATGTTGCATCTAATTAAATTTTTGAAAAAAAAAGTTCATCGACTAAATTGGTTTAACCATAACATGTTTTTCAACCATTGAATTTTTAGAATTATGTTTTTTTAGTAGGAAAAAAAAAATGAATACTATGATTCTTGAATTCTAGAAGTGACTTATGATAAATCCTTTCAATGTTCAGACAAATGGTGAAAAAATACAAAGCATTCTAGTTTTGCAAGTAATCATTTTTGTCAGACAAAAAATCGTAGCATTGAATATCAGTTTATACACTATAACATCAATAAAAAGTAATACAAATGTTTATATTGCAAAAAATCAATCCAAACATAATTGTTTTTTAAAAGTGATTTATATTATAGCTTTAGCATAAATTTAATAATTTAATAATCTTACACATAATTTTACAATTCTAGACTTCCAATAAAATACTTGCATTATCATTAAACAAAACGTGTCAATAAATTTTGATAATTTTTTTAAAGAAGTAATATAACTTGGGAAAATTTATTTGTTCAAAATGAAAAGAAAGTAGAAAAGTAGTTAAACATCATTAGAGTTAAGATTATGGACTTTTTCTGCCTCTCGCTATATATATATATATATATATATATAAAAGTATTGCAATGAAATTGCATAAATACATATATACACTTTTTTAGATAAAGCATCATATTAATCAAATTATTCTTATTTTTCATTCTATTAGTTTTTCAAAAATAAAAAATATTCCTAGACTTTGAAAGATTTATTTTCCTAGATTTTGGAAAGTAAAAGCTCTTTCTCGGTTTAATCATTCTACAAATTCCTTATTGATGGTGGATTGCCTGAGTAAAGCTACATTTTTCTGTTGGCTTGCTAACAAAAGCAAAATCTCAACTCTTACCAATTTTGCCAAGACAGTTTACAATGTTCAAAATAATACAGACACATGTGTTCTCTGTCACAGAAACTCATAAATCATCGACCATCTCTTGATTCACTGTGACTATTCTACACGTATTTGGAGTTTTTTCATGCATATTCTACACTCCCACTCGATACCACAGTCACTCTCAGAGGTTTAGACCACTTGGATTCCCTCCATCGATGTGCATGAACGCGCATTCTGGGACCATCTCTCTAGAGCCATCCTTTGAAACCTTTGGTTGGAAAGAAACAATCATATTTTTAATTACAGATTCCTGCCTCCAGCCTTTTTAGTGTCTAAAATTACTCATTTGGAAATTACCTAGATTTCTGCAGCCTAGAACCCGCATCAATAACAACTCTCTAGCGACTTTATCCAAATCGTCAAGCCCTCTCTCGATTTTCCGAGCGACAGATCAACCGTCCTTCCCAACCTCAAGAGTGATCCTCCTTCTCCCAAACTGAGAAGACCTCAACTACATCCTGATGTTCTTCATCGTCTCAGTTGTTGTTTTTCTCCCGTTTTTGTTTTGTTGTAGGGGTGCCTCATCCCTGTGGAAGCCCTCCTTGTTTTTTGCTTTTCTTTTCTTGTTTTTTTTGCTCTCTTGTAATTTTTTTCTTTTTCTTCGTCTATTTGTTTGGTTGTTTCTGTTTTTTTTAATAAATAAGTGATATTAATAAAAAAAATTAAAAATAAAAAATAAAAAATATTCACATTGAAAAGGACTAAGCTAGTGTCAACATTTTCTCCAACCACGAATCTCCACGATTATTTGTTGGAGTTCATGATAAATAGAAGATGATGCTAATTTATTTATTCAAAAAATAATTTGAATTGGAATGGTAGTTAATTTGAGTTTCAGTATAACGTGATTTATATGATCTATTACTTTATTAAAGCTGTGTCAAGTTGTGGTAGTTTGGTGTTAATTTCTAGCGTGGGTGTGTTTACCAACCCATGCGGAGATGAGAAGTCTGTAAGTGATTGTTCATCTTTCAATATAGTACAATATATTAATATATTCCAATATATTAATAGTAAAGTTATTTATTTCCTTCTCATCTCTCCATTTTTTTTTCTTTTTAACAAATGGTATCAAAGCTTATAACTCACATGTTCGAGATTCATTTTTTTTTATAAATTTAATCAAACAGAAATAATATCTACATTAATTATTTAAAAAGTGTTAATAAAACAAATTCAATTACCAACTTCTAAAACATTTAAAATCTATTGTATTTTAATTTCAATAAAATATCAACTCTGTCTTTTAAATTTATAAATGATGTATATATAAATATATTATTTTTTTTATGATATACATATAAATATTAAAAAAAATGGTATTTCATTTTTCTCTTCAGTGAAAGATTGACTTGTCCACATAAATCAAAAGCGACATATGTCCACATTTACAAAAAATAAATACTTAATTGTATAAATTGTTTTATAATTTAAAAGAAAATGGTAAAGTAGGATGGACTTAGAGGAGATAGATGATGAGAAAGAAGGACCCCTTGGCAAGAAAGAAGGGGAGGAGAAGGGACACTTGGCAAGAAAGTAGAGGTTGAAGTGGCAAAAAGTGGAATCTCGTTTGATCCAATGACAATGCAAAGAGAAGTGGGTTTGTTGTGATGGGTTAGTGTTTAATGCAGTGAGCTGTCTTGAATGAAACTTGGACGTGTGGCATTACTCTTAATGAATCAGGGCTTCCCCACATGGAATTCAATCAAAGTTTAAGAGACACATTTATAATACTACTTCCCAAGATCCGTGGAGTTCCCTCTCACCCTTTATCCCTCTTTGTTTTTTTTTTTTTTGCTCAAATTTCCACATTCTTAACTTAATTAATCTTTTTTATAGTTATTATGCTTATTATTTCTTCTTTTAATTGAGAGTCGTCAAATTTTTTGGTTTTAGTCATGGTGTTGGTTATGCAACATTACTATCATAATTAATTTTTTTTAATATTTTTTTAATGTACTTTGAAAGTGCTTTTTTTGTTTGAAGTTTCAGTATGGTTGGAATACATCATTGTCTTTGTTTCGCTGTATTGACTTTTTTATATAAAGATTTGTTTCAACTACTCATAATAAGTTTAAATTTATATGTATATATTTATATTTAAAGTTATATATATTTTTTTATTATAAAAAAGTGACAAATATTACTTCAATTTAAAAGAAGTCAAGGACATAAATAATCTGGTACAAATAGGTCTCTAAAGTTTTATATATTATTTTATCTAAAAATTCTAATAAAAAATTAAAATATATATATAGATATTTATCCAATAACAAAACAAAGGAAAAAATGACTTTTATCATTGTTTTTATCTAAAAAAATTTTTATAACTTTTGTTATTACTTGCATCTAACTATAAATCTAATTATTAAGAAGTAAGAACGATGTCATTAAGCATGCCATTACTCAAATGGTGACAAGACAATCAGGTGTTAATTTATTCTCAATTAAAACCCCCTCAATAAATACCACTAATTAACCCTCTTGATTAGTCCTAACTATAAGCATGTCAAATCTTTCACAAAAACCCAATCAAACTTCCTTAATAATAATAATAATAATAATTTATCAAAATCTCATTTACCAACAAAACACAAACTCATATATATATATATAAAAATATAAATACATCGATCCTAGCTATTGCGTAACATGACAAACAACACTTGAGTTGGAATTCATTAGTAAATGTTTTTTCTTATGCTAAGAACATCATCATGGTCAACAACAACAGGCTCTCAATGCCACGTACCAATGCCACGTGCCGATCTAATATTTATATTTCTCCTGTTAGTCACTCACACTAATCAATTATATATATATCATCAGTGTGTGTGTGTGTTTTCCTCTTCATTCAACTCATTATAAATACCTCCATTCCCCCACTCCACAACCTCCACCTCCATCTTTCATTGCCAAGCAGCAGTGTGCAATGGTGACAATGAGTCCCATTGCCACTGTGATCATCTTCATCCTTATGTTACTCCTAGTTTTGTTATCCCTTGCTTACTTCACTTACTTTATACTCTTAAAAACTCCGGCTGACCGGAAAAAACCAGTTCTTCCACCTGGTTCTATGGGCTGGCCTTACATAGGAGAAACCTTCCAACTTTATTCCAAGAACCCCAACACTTTCTTTGCTCTCAAACAGAAGAGGTTTGAATATATATATAACATGGCAATGCATGCTTTGCTTTGTTCCATGCATTTCTAGCTAACTAGTAATATATATATGTTATATAGTGTTTGAAATAATAAAGGTTGAATTTATGTTTATATGCATATATAGGTATGGATCCATATTCAAAACACACATATTGGGATGTCCATGTGTGATGGTTTCAAGCCCGGAAGCAGCGAAGTTTGTGCTGGTGACTAGAGCACACTTGTTTAAGCCAACGTTTCCGGCGAGCAAAGAGAGAATGCTCGGACGTCAGGCTATATTTTTTCAGCAAGGTGATTATCATGCTCGTTTGAGAAGGTTGGTTCTTAGAGCTTTCATGCCTAGTGCTATCAGAAGGACTGTTGCTGATATTGAGGCAGTTGCTGTGAGGACTCTCCGGGCTTGGGATGGCCGGAGAATTAATACTTTTCAGGAGATGAAGACGGTGAGCACTTTGTACTAGTTTTGAATTTGTACTTCTTCTTCTTCTTCAAACTTCAAAGATATTTTCATTGTTTTGTGGTCTATGTTTTATTTATTTATTATTTAATTATTTTTATTGGGTTTGTAGTATGCTTTCAATGTGGCACTGCTGTCAATATTTGGAAAGGATGAGATTGAGCACATAGAGGAATTGAAGGAGTGTTATTATAGATTGGAGAAAGGTTATAATTCCATGCCTATTAATCTCCCTGGCACTCTCTTTCACAAGGCAATGAAAGCAAGGAAAGAGCTTGAAAGGATTGTGAGTAAAATACTAGCATCAAGGAGGAAGAGGCTGGTTGAGTTCAATGACTTGCTTGGCTCTTTCATGGAAGCTAAAGAAGCACTTACTGATGAACAAATAACCGATAATATCATCGGTGTTATCTTCGCTGCAAGGGATACAACGGCGAGTGTACTCACTTGGATTGTTAAGTACTTGGGTGAAAATCCTAGTGTTTTACAAGCGGTCACGGTAAGTAATTTTTTTTAGTTATAATTTTATTAGTTTAAGTTTTTGGGTTGAATCTGGTCCAAATAATACGCGGAATGCACAGGAAGAACAAGAGGAGATAATGAGGAGTAAAGAGATAGATGGGGACAAGTACTTGAATTGGGATGACACTAAATTGATGCCAATGACTTCAAGGGTGATCCAAGAGACCATGAGAGTTGCTTCTATCTTATCTTTCACTTTCAGAGAAGCTGTGGAGGATGTGAATTTTGAAGGTTAATTAGTACTACTCACTTAGTATCCGATACTGAATACCGAATTTTACCGAATTTTACTGAATTACTGAATCTAATTATATTATAACATGTATAACAGGATATCTCATACCGAAAGGATGGAAAGTATTGCCATTGTTTAGAAACATTCACCATAGCCCAGACAACTTCGCAGAGCCTGAGAAGTTTGATCCCTCTAGATTTGAGGTAAGAACTATCTGTGCGTGTGTGTGTATACATCATATATAATATCTTTATGTATATATACATTTATATAGATAGATAGAGAGGTGTTGAAATCATTTGTGGTCCAAGAGATGCACTTGAATTCCTCTATTGTACTGCAGAGGTCTCCAAAGGCTAACACTTTCATGCCATTTGGGAATGGGACCCATTCTTGCCCTGGAAATGAGCTTGCAAAGCTGGAGATGCTTGTCCTACTGCACCACCTCACAACCAGATACAGGTAAATACCATAGCTTCAGTTTTTAACCACAGTGAAGTTAATTGTTGTGAAAATGAGAGCATTTTTTTTTTATTTTTTTTATTAAGGAATGGTAATAAATCTTTTCAGTGATTCTCTGTCTCTCTGTCCTTTCTTTCAGGTGGTCTTTGTCTGGTTCTGAAGCAGGAATTCAGTTTGGTCCTTTTGCTCTCCCTCTCAATGGCTTGCCCATTTCCTTCTCCCTCAAAACATGAGGCTATATACTTAATTTAATACTTATCTAAATATATATATGGTATTGAATTTATAGGAAAGAGAAACAAGTTCTTCACAAGGAGAAAGACACATGAAGGAACAAAACCTTCAAACTAGAGAATGTTCATGGGGGAACGTTGCAAAGGCCACTTCTCTCAAACTTTGATAGACATGAAGAAATTCATTTTCATTTGGAATAAAGATTATGATAATTAATAACTTTGTATCTTTCTCTTCACTTTTTCTTTTTTTCTTTTTCCTGTTTTCAATAAGTATTGCTGTACTGAATTCAAAACTGTGAAATTGACCACCTGCTTATCTTCAAGAAACAGAGAAACAGAAAAACAGAGTATGGTACCACTCACTACGTCCATGTATTTTTATGTCCTTTATTTGTGAAAATGAATCAATGATGATGTTTGGTTGAGAGAGAGAATAGTAAGTGTGTTGGTTTAGCTTAGGTCTTCTTTCTCTACCACCCATTACCATTAGAGCCTGAAACCAAGGTCTCCATCAATGGTGAGCTGTGAGCTGTGAGCTTCAGTGCTACTGCCTCAAGCTTGCCAAACAGCTGACATGTGGGCCAACACTTAACATTAAATTAAAACTCACACTCTCTCTATCCTTCTCTCTATCTCTCATGTTTATCCATGTCCATACAAACTAGATTCTTATGTTTAGTGGATGCCATGGCAGGACCTTGGATCTAAATCTTGAATACTATTTGAGACTTGAACTGGGTTTTGTATCAAAATGATTTATTTGAATTTATAGACCAATGAGATGAATGTTGAGTGTTTGATGATGATGATTTATTTTTATTTTTTATTTTTTATTTTTATTTTTATTTTATTTTGGGTGGTGAAAATATGATGGTGAAGGTTGGCCAATGGAGAAGATGGTTCATTCATGCTAAGGTGATTGGTTGATGTGTGGTTTGATTGAAGTGATGACGTGGCCACAGGGCATGCCTTAAGAGAAAGACGTTGTGTATTGTCTCCAATGTACGATAGAGAGATAAGATGGCAAATGCCAATGGGGGACCTCTTTTAACACACACATCACATGTGAATATTATAATACATTCATATGTTTATTTGATTTTTGTTTCTCCTTCTTTTCCATGCCTTTGTATTATTCTAAAAAAAAAAAAAAATCACCAATCTTGTTTTCACTCCACCACAACCGGGCCCATTTGAGTCATGGGCCTTTGTTGATCACAAGCCCATTTTTGTTGAATTTTTGTTCTTTGACCAAGTTTGTAGAGAATAAATGCGAGGGAAGAAAAAAATTACAAAAAAAAAAAAAAATCATTTTGATGTTCATGCGAGCATGCTTTGTTGGAGTTTTTCGCTTTACAAATTATAGAAATCAATATATGATTTTAGACTTATCATTACTTGTACAACACTGATTTTTTATTTAAAAAAAACTATTACATAACGATAAAAACAAGTGCATAAAAAAAATTGTTGGTCATGTAGAAGTGAAAAATTAAAAAACATGATTATAAAAATAACAATAACAAAAAAAAATTAGGAAACATGTGATTCTTTGACCATGTTTATAGAGAATAAATGAGAGGGAAGAAAAAAATTAAGAAAAAAAATCATTTTGATGTTCATGTGAGCATACTTTGTTGGAGTTTTTCACATTATAAATTATAGAAATCAATATATGATTTTAGATTTATCATTACTTGTACGACACTTATTTATTTATTTATTTTAAAAAAAAACTACTACTCTTTAATGATAAAAATAAGCACATAAAAAAAAATTTGATGGTATTGTATAAGTGAAAAATTAGAAAACATGTTATAAAAAATAACAATAACCAAAAAAGAATTAGGAAACATGCGGCACCATCATCCAACGTCCGTCCAAGTGACACAGCTGAATGGAGATGAAGTGGATCTTAGCCATAGCTAACCAAACTTAATAGTTGGTTCCTTAGGATCACTTACACGGAACCCCAAAACTCAGTTGTTTTTATATATATTGCATGTGTTGCTCTTGTTTTACATAAAAAAAAAATGCTTTTATATATCTCATCCTGTTTTTTTCCGAAGTTCATGCACTTACAAATCATGCAAATCTTATGCACTTTTTTTTTTTTTCCTAAAAGCATATATTTATTGAACACGTTTTCTTTCTATATATTAAAAAAAGGTAACATTTCTTTTCCAGTTTTCATTAATCATATTTTGGTATATTTTTCCCCCCAAAAACAGAAAGCAAAATGAACAATTTGTTTCTAATTAAAGCCCCAATTACTCTTCAAATAAAACCAGTGGTTTGATACAAGAGTTTCAAATTTTAACCAACTCTGACATGCACTGCAAACTTTGCATGCACGCACGCATGCATGACATAGCTTCAGCATCATTAACTGTTAAAATGGCACACATCATCTTAAATCACTCTATTGCTACTGCTAAGAAATCAGAAATATCAGCAAAAACATACAAGTTTCCTATCATTTTTCATTATGACTTTCTAGATAAACAATAATTAAAAGAAGTATATTTTATATATATATATATAAGGATACTGTTGAGTTAGGTCAGGAATGAAACAAATATTCTCATTTTCTAAACCAGTGAGCATGAAAACAGATATGAGATCAATGTTATGTCACAATCTCTGACCCCAAGAACAGAGAATTGAGTTCCTTAAATGCTCAGCCATCTTTTGGTGAGTAACTGCTGCAAGTTATGGGTAGAGGGATGTAACAGTCACTCAGTGATTAGATTCCATTAGTAACTGCTCTAGATATTTATTTGCAAAGTGACAGAGATGAAGCAAAGACTCTGTTTTTTTTTTTTTTTTAATTATTTCCCAACTAGTCCTGCAATTTGCCTTGAAAAAGATTGTTTTGGTTGGGAGAAATCCACAATAAAAGGTCTATAAAGAGAAGCAATACTTTTTAAACATGATATGAGAACCAATATAATGTTTCAGTTTCAGTTTCAGTTTCAGCTGGGAAATAATTAGGTAGGTGTCTAATGCCTAACAAATAAGAAAAAAACAAGAGGTAGGTGTTGAAAAGAGTAGGGAAAACAGTGTTGTTATGTATATAAGAGTTTGTTAGTCAAGTCAAATCAAAGAAAAAGTAAACTCTTATATAAGTGCACACTTTACTTCTCAGAGCCATGCACTTATATAAAGGAGAGCATGCTAGCTACATCATAAACAAATGAATCTTTTCTCATAAACAAGTCTGGTTGGTTTTTGTCAGTTTTTTTCAGTCTCCATGGCCATGAAACATTCTTCTTTCTTGGTCCTGCTTTTCTTCTTCATGATCATCATCAATCTTACCATTTTCTCCTTCTCATGCAATGCTGAGACTGATGAAAAGAAGCTGTCATTTAGGATGCAAAGATTGCCAACCTTTAACTTTTTGCCAAGGGGCATCCCCATACCTCCTTCAGGACCATCAAAGAGGCACAACTCCATTGGTCACAGGTCCACCATTAGAGGAGCTCCATGATTTGAAGACATGCATGGAGGAGATGAAGGTAGTACTCAAGACATAGATATATATATATATATCTATACAGGTTGAAGAAGAGGAACATGGGCTATTTTTTTTTTCCTTTTGGTTTCTTCTTAATTAAGTTCTCTCTGTGAGATTTTTTTTTTTTTTTTTTTTTTTTTTTGGCAGAAAAATTTCGAATTATGAAATAATTGGGAAGGATAATGTCATAAATTGATTATTATCTGCTGTACATGCGTGAAATAATTGAAAAAGGTGATGTGTCGTCGTTTGCTTTTTTTTTTTTTCCTTACTTTTATTTTTGAGATGGTCATTAGCGTCTTTGTGGATGGATATGATAGAGTGGAGGTAGCTTGCGTCTATGCTATTTTTTGAATAATGAAAGGGATTGCTTCATCTTCTTCCCTTTCTTTAAATTTTATTATATATAAATAGATAAAAAAAACACACCTAAACTCTAGTACACAAAGATACATAAATTAAAAAAATAAAAAATAAAAAAAATAAAGGAAGAAAGAAAAGAGGAACAGAAAACACACTTGTTTTTTTTAATTGCACACCTTCATGGCAAAGTCATGAACATGGGCCTCATACCACATCAACTTTACTTTTTTTTTTTTTTTTTTCAAAAAATCTTGGTGTTGATTATTTTGCAGGGAAGAAAACTTTGGGCAAAAGAGAATTGAATTTAGAAATAAAGTGGTGGATGGGGCGTGTGTTGCTTGTTAATGAAATACAACACGGTACGTTTGGCAACAAAGCGTTGTCAATGGCTTGTTTTGGCAAAAGCTTAATACCATTCTTTGTTTGACAAAGTCAACCATTCCTTGAATCACTTGTTCGGAAGAAATAAAGTCAAACTAATAAATGGGATTTGCAAACATTAACATGTGTTTATAAGTGTCTATAATTTCCCTGCTCTGAAACTTGAAAAATGAATGGTTATCCAAAGTTGGCAGAAAAGAGGATGAGAAGGAGAAGGATCAAACACAACAAAAAGAGGCACACAAGTAATCTCTTCTTCAAAGGAAGTGATAGAAAAGCCCTGCACCCCACTTCCACTCCTTGATTAGGGCTTTAGATGGAATAAGATAGATTGCTGCTCAATGAACAATTGTGGAAGCTGATGCATAGCATCATAAAAATAAAAAAAAGTCCCCCCCACCAAACAAAATGAAAAGGACACCTGTGAAAGCAGAGATCATTTGCTTGTTATCATTTACCACTTCTTTCTCAACAATTTGGTGAACAAGAGACTAAAAAGTTTGGTGATCTAATGACCCAAACTAAATGCCAACATGTTAGTAAGATTTTAGGTGGTATACCTGTAGCTTGGATTAATGCTCAACTGATGAGAAATTCTGCCTGTCATAGTCTGCAGAACAGATGATATGATTTACCAAGGATGGTTAGTGCGTACAAGAAATTAGAAGCAGCACATAACTTAAGAGTGATTTTGAGATAATAAGCATGCTGGATAACAAAGAAAAGGCAACCAAGTCTGATGCACAGAAGCACTCTGGGTGGATATCAGTAAATGAGGATTGTTTCCAAAATCTACAAGGAGGATTGCATGAAAGTAAAGGTGTATGTCTTTTGACTACTGGGGGCATGTACCTTTTGGAAAGAAAGCGAAGTCTGGATATTAGAAAGCATTGATGTTGAACTCGCTGAGAGAGGACTAGGATAAAGTTTGATAAAAAGTTGAGAAAATGATTAAGAGCACATAAGAAAGCCCACTGATCTGTGGCATCAAAAGTCTGTTCGGTGGAATTCTCGCATAAAAAAAAATATAATAAAATGTGAAGGGCATAGTGCAGAGGAAGTTACACTCAGATTTCATGGTACCTCGGCCTAAAATTTATTACTGATTTTCTGCAGCTTCTGCGGGGGTTCTGGTGGTCATTTGGTCAACGGCGTGGACCGTGCTCTGAAGCTCCTCCCAGATTGCTTTGTACACCATTCTCTGCCTATTGACGGACGATTGTCCCTCGAAAGCTGTTGAAATGACATCAATGCTGCAAGGTGAAAAAGAAGAGAAGTAAACACAGTAGCCTTACATGATAAATGAAATTTCAAAAAAGGCGAATTACACAATATCCACACAATGAATGCCTAAAAGGAATAGCGCACACATTTCCAGAGATTGACTGTCAAGACATGAGCAGGATGAATCATGAATCTCTTAACGGTACCATGTTTGTCAAGGCAACCAAGCAATGGCTCCACATTAGTGCAGGTTTCTATAAATTCTGACAGTCTTCAGATCAAAACAGAACAGATTCTGAAGTATAAATCTTTATATTGCTGCAGATCAGAGAATTCTAAACAAATTCAAAATCAAGAGCACATGCTTCAAACTCTTTCACTTTGTTGAAGCTAGGTTTCAAATCATGTCTGAACGATTTAATAACAAGACCTTTAATTTTCTTTAAATGGTGCTACAAAGTTTTTCAATAAACAGAAAAGGTGCACACCCATGGGCTCACTAAAAATGCATAAAAAGGTAACTAAAGAGTAATGGCCCATAAAGAAGACCTGATCACTTAATGCCTAGTTTGACCATAAATCTCCCTGAGGATAGAGATACAAACAGGCTCAGCTGAAGGAATTTAGTACAGGGGGCCCACATGTTTCATCTTTCTAAATGTGAAAGAAAATGTCTATGAGACCTGCTCTAAAACTAATGCTGATCAAGAATGCAAGATGCACAAGACAAAGGCTACCAACATCAACAAGCATGAATGACAACATTAGCATGATAAAGTATGAAAGAAACATACTTTACACCAACAAATAGGCCCCCTTTTTTGACAATTAATTCCAAAGCTTCATATCTGTTTCAAAATAGGTCCGAGAGCATTTCCGAGAAGAATGAACTGGCTAAAAGGATTCTAAAATGTTGTACTAGAATGGGGGCTTGAAGATGAGGTTTGATGGCAAGTCTTTATTTCATGAACTTCGAAAGATAAAAGTGAAAATAATATGGAAGAACCAAAAAGAACTTCAAAAGATAGCATAGAAGACGTGCAGCTTGAATATATGGCCAAAGATGGTAAACTAAAGTAAAAAAAAAATGCTACTCAACAATATAGTGGTTCAGTTCTTTTCCCACAAAAAAAAAAAAAAAAAAAAAAAATCTACAGGCAGATGTATAAGGTTCAGTGGGTTTTCAATAATTTTTTCTCTGATGATGGAACAAATTAGTAGAAAAACATGAAAGTCCTACACTCATCATTATGATATCCCCACCCACTTGTTCCATCTCAAACATTTTGAAGTGTTGCAATTGTTCTATGCAAAGTTGAAGTCGGTGCCCACATTACAAGTTCTTCATTGCATAGGTCTAAGGGTAACAAAAGATTGCTTAATAAGGACGTGATCTATTTGAAAAGCTAAGATATGGCTAATGGCAACATTATGTTGAGAAGAGCTGCATCCAGATAAATTTGCCTTTGTTCAACTTAAGTACATACCCAAAAAATGGCAAGAGAGAGAATTTGTTCATCACTGGACACTGGTATTAGGTGTGCAATGCCTTTATAAAATTAGCTCACAATGGTCTGCATAGAGAGGTCTGAGAAAATAACACCAGTTATCCCCTTCCACAAGTTATAGAGTGCATAATGGCCTAATGCAGACATGTTGCATGGATCAAGTGGGGATGTATGAACCTTCCTTCAAGAGACTCAACCCACTTGAATTCATTTCACTAATTACAGTAATGAGTTTGCCACTTATAGCAGGATGTGATTTTATAATTTCATTTGAAGCACCAACCCACCATAGCAAAGATTTCATGTCAAATAACTAGGTTAATTTGGAGGTGAAGGATTCTGACATAGAATCCATAGAGAAAGAGAATGGTGATCAGAAGATTGTTATCAGACCTATCTATATAAAATTATTCCTGGATGTATATGGTAATCAAGCAGTAAACACAAAGTAACAGAGATGACATGGCGGCACTATGTGAAACAAAAAGCAGTAGACATAATATGGAAAATTGGAAATAATTGTTGTCATCCATGTAAACCTTTCCAAAATCTTTCTTCAGAAAGCAGAGTATCATCCAGATGATAGAAACAGTAATAGCTCAGAAGGTTAATATTAAGAATAGGTCCATGGGTCCAACAGGCTAATAACCACTATGCCCTGATATGATTTAATAGTGAACCAAAGAAACCCAGGTCAAAGAAATCAGACCCAATCCCAATACTTGGGCAGCCAGGCCCAGGCACAATTCCCCAAAAGATGAATAAAAGCAATCCTGGACAAAAGAATATCAACAAACATGCTAGATTTGGAACTGATGGGTTCAAGGTCTGCTTGAGCCAGGCCTTCATTTGAATAAGCCATAGTAGACACAGATAGGCCTCAAACCAGACCTATTGAGTTGAATGCTTTTATACATGTTAGCAGACATGAGAAAATAGGCCAAGACAAATCATATTTTTCAACCCAAATTCTTTTGTGCTTTGATCCCAAACTCATCAGGAGGTGCTTCTGTGAGAGAGCCAACACTTTGAAGTGAAAATTATATAGTAAACCAAAATGATGGTAAATGAATGAAAGTGCAATGATCTTAACATTCTTCACAAGTTGAGCATGCATTACATAATAAAGAAAGGCCAAGCAATCTGATTAAATAGTGTTCCACAAATAACTCTGCCAAAATAAAAAAAAGTTATCGTTTCGAAGCTACCAAATCACTCCTGAAATTTAAGTGAATGATTCTGTTGGTTCTGTTGAAAGTACCAAATATATAAATTGTTTTGAGTAACAAAACAAAGAGTGATAAAGGCTATCTTCATGCCTTTTCTTTTTGAACAAAACAAGGCAAAGCCTATATCATTTCAAAATTCCTGCTGAGAACATCCAAGAAATTATCCCATACAACATTCCATGCCATTTCATAATTTCATACATCAAAAGAAGACTAAATAATGACTATCAAATAATATGAAATAAGGTTATGCCAAATTTCTTCTTTGTCCTTACTAATCATCACTTTCTGTCAGTAATTTGGATAGTAAACCATAGTAAAACTCCTACATATCAAATCACAACCATCCAGGCTCCAGCAATTATCAATTTTATACAAATCATTAATTAATCTGTCCACTAATGCTGGTATCACATCTTTATACATTAAAAAAATAAATAAATAATCCCCCCAACCCAACCCAAAAAAACCTCACGAGACCAGTGCCACATCACCTACCAATATCATCAATCATAACCAGTGTTTTATTCTCATTCCCCCACCTCATAGGCCACTTATGTGCACGATTCTATACAACTGGGAAGTATGATACACACTAATTGCCTTACTTACTCCACTTAATATTTGCCAACTTTATTATAATACTGCATTTATTTCTTCTCTTTACTCCATTTGATTAATCAATTCACTAGACCAATCAGAAACAGCATGCATGTCCCCAGAACAAGAAAAGAACATCAGTGTTAAGAAAAAGTTTTCATGTTTACCTAAGACTAAAACTGATCAAAAGAAGAATAATATAGCACATGCATAAAAATAAAGGCATAATAGAATATACCAACATATCTCACATATAATGCAAGATATGCAGCACAGAAATGAGAGTATAAAATCACAATTAAAACAAGCTTTTCATACAGTTGTCCACAGTAAAAATAGAAGCTGACCTCACATGCCGACCATCTCCATATGCATCTTTGACAGTGACCGAATCCGCATTCAGATGCTCTTTAATCTGTTCTTCATATCAAGAATGAACTAGTAAATTAACAAGAATGAAAATTATGTGAATTGCAAGAAATGCATGGACATAGTAATCTTCCATTAGATCAATCAAAATGCATCCATGTTTTGCACATTTCCTATGCATACAAATCCAGTAGACATTAGTCAGTTCTAATAGAGAAGGAACAAATAAAAAAAAACATTTTTTGAAAGAGCCACCATGCAAAAACATATACAAATATTGATGATAGAAAGCAAGACAAATATCAAAGCATTAAGTGGAATAAGTATATTAGTATTGACTCTGAAAGCTAATATGACTTGAAGCAACTACCTCCTAAAAAAATTTATGCACATCAAACAAAAAAAATTGAAGGATTTAAATCAGTTATTATGAGTAATTACTAGGTGAAGAAGCATTATACATCGCATTTAGCAACAGTGAACAAGATTAAGGGATATATATTCAATCTATATAGGCTGTGGTAGCTATCAAGGCCGCTGTAACTTTACAAAATATCAGCTGGCAATGGTTACCATCAGGTTGGCTGCCTGAGTTGAGTAAAGAATTATTAAAAAAAAATGAAGGGAGTTACTTTAACAGGTTAATTAAAATAAGTCAAAGAAATCGATTCAACAGACCATCACTTTTAAAGTTAAGAAACGGCATACTTGTTTAAAACATTATTCAGTTTGAAACGAGAGAGTTTGTAAAAAAATAAAATAAAATAATTTAAGAGGAATAGCGGTCAGGTTTGATGAATTCAAACAATGATTTAAAAATTTTAGGGAAGAATGGTGGATAAAAAGCTGACTAATTTTTTTGACGAAGGTTTTGAATACCGGTAAAATACCTTAATAAGTAGATGAAAAAACACTCTAATGCCTATGAATAACAACAAATGAGACATAAAAGCGGTACTATCAAAGAGTAAAACTCAATAGTCACACAATGAAAATTTAGAAAGAAGTAACCACATAAATTAAAGTCATATGCAACCTTCATTTCATATTTATTGACCACAAAAAGGATGCAATAAAGCACTTAGCAATATATTATTTATTTAAAAGCTAATAACCAGTACATAAACAAACAATTATTGTCATTAATAGTCGGATCTACAGAGTTCATCCATGAGGGATCCAAAAAATAGTTAGATAAGAAGGGAAATCGGGAAATCCGCAAAGGATCATGGAGATTATAAGAAAGTATCAAGCATTTAAAGGAAGGAGGTTGACAGGTTAGGAATGCGAGTATCAGAAAGATGCTCGCTACATATCTTAAATAGTTTGACCAAAAGATCACATGGCTAGGACTATTCATATAAGAATCAAATCTTATGGTCATCCAATCATACCACAGACTAATAATACTACAAAAGGTATCCCAAGAAAGCCAAGGAAAACAAAAATAGGCAATGCAATCATGTCCAAATTTGTATATTACTAGCGCAAGTTACATGATGAGCTTCCCAGGGATAAACAGTAGCTCACTAGGAGCACATGGAAGACCTAAAGACAAGCACCTCCCTGTCTACTCAATTGTTCACACTTACAAACCAAAAAGGTCCCTAGGACATCAAAGGAACACTTAAGAGTCTACAACATTCTGATGAGTTCACCAATCAATTTTTTTCTATCTGGCCTCCTAATACGAGTTTTTGGCATCACCCAATCAAACTCTGTTCGAAAGATACATCACCAAATCACTCAAGCTACCATTTTTCCATCTTAGTGAGAGAATTGCAGCTAGTCTCAATAGAACAATCTATTCATCAAACTAAGACTAATGTCAATTAGTGTGGAACCTCTTCAAAAACTTCAACAAAACACTGAAACAAACTAAATCAACAATAAATCAAAGAAGATACTGTCAAAAGAACGACCTTCTTCTCCATGGACTGCATCAAGGGCATGTCGATGGACCCCGAATCGGACACCGGCGATGCCCGCACGCTACACAACCTCCGTGCCGGAGACACTCCGAATCCATGTCCGGGTTCAGATAAAGAAACGGATTGGAAATCGTGCTTCGTAGCAGGTGAAAAACGAATGGGGTTCAAGAAACCCTGGAATGAAGACGATGAAATTGAGTTGGCGAAACGAGAGGAGACGACGGGGAGAAGAGAAGTAGAAGGGCGCCGAAAGAAAGCGGCGAACGGAGAGGAGGATCGCAGCATCAGAGCTTGAGGAGCTCTCATGGCGGCTTCTTCTTCTTCGTCTTCTTCGAGCGTTCCTGGCACGCGACGTAATCCGTTTAATTTTTACAGGTTTTAGATTTTTCTCCTTTCCAAAATTAAATCTCACGTGGTTCTCACGTGATGCCCTCTTAAGCTTGATACAATTTTTTTAATTATTATTTAATATTTTGTTATTATTATGATTATGATTATTATTATTATATGAAAAAAAAACTATGAAATAAATTGAATGGAAAAACCACTGTATAACCGAATGATTTCAAATTATTTATTGAGATGTGTTATATATTAAATTCGAGTACGAATCTCTTATAGAAAAATTATATCTTCCGACTCTCCAGAATTACATGATAAATAAATTTTATTATCTTAAAATTATGATTTTTAATATATCATCTTAGATACATAAAATAGAATTTCATTATCCCCTGTGTTAACTTGCTCCACATAATAAGTTTTTAAAAGTTATTGTGCCATTGTAGCTGATTCATCTCTATATTTGTTTATTTTTTTGACACTTTTAAGTGAAGAGTACTTGTCATTTATTTGTAAATAAAATAAAATAAAATAAAGTAAATTGAATGAAGGTTTGGATCAAGGGTCATTGTAAATGTAGTTTTCAATTTAGTTATGATAACATTGATAAGTCTTTTGAGTGCGTGTATGAGTGTATGTTGGCAAATTGTGCATTAATGTCAGTGTGTCGTGTTTATTATACGATTGAGATGAATTTTAATATTAATAAAGAACATATATTATATTACAATGAACTTGATCACCGATCATCAATCACCATCAATATGAGCACTTTTATAATTCCGGAAAGTTCTGTGATTTTAAAAGAATCAAATGGAAAGTGAAGTCTTTGTTCTTGGATTAGTAATATTTAATGCACTTCTTTTTATTATTCTTTTAGTTCCACTCGTTCTTTTTTTATCTACCGCTAAAAAATCACATTCATATAATATTTTTTACAAAAATAATAAATACTAATACATCAGAGATATATACATAGGGTTGAAATTAATTATTTAATTCACATAACATGAGGGTTAAATAGTAAGCTCACACTCATTTGTGGGAATTCATTAATTTATGTTTTGCATTTGAACAAAATGATTAAGTCATGAGTCCTTTGTTGTTTTTTAAATTAAAAAAAATCATTTATTATTGTTTTTAAACATCAATTATGTTTCTCACACTCACAAACACACACAAAACCTTGGTACACGTACCACAGCACAGAA
Organism: Dioscorea alata; assembly: GCA_020875875.1. Lineage (NCBI taxonomy): Eukaryota > Viridiplantae > Streptophyta > Magnoliopsida > Dioscoreales > Dioscoreaceae > Dioscorea > Dioscorea alata. The sequence goes on along the minus strand of CM037014.1, from coordinate 21,833,184 downwards.
GAAGATTTTAGCAAAAATATAAATTATATTTTTTTAATAAAAATTTCGCTTTCTTGTATATATATCTCTCAATAAAACCATGTATATCTATAAAATTCAATTTATTTGCATATATATACACACGTACACAATTTTTTATAATTATAAAAATTGAAATTTATTTAAATACCCAAGCTATGCTCGGTAATGCTTTTTTTAATAAATATAATCAGTAAAATTAGCTTGAATGTTTAGGGGCATATGCAAAAATATTGAATTAATCGCCATTTGAATTTTTTAGGATTTAAATATAATAAAGAAAATGAATTTAATATTTTAAGAGCCATATATGAAAAATCTTTAATTTAATAAAATAATTTTTTTAAGAGTATATATGCACAGTTTTTTTAACCATTTAATAAAATATATATATATATTTTTAATGGAGTATGTGGATAGAGGAGTATGTATGCCAAAAAAAAAAAATTAAAATAAAAATATACACATGACATTTGGTTTTATTTGAAAGTTTACACATACATACTGGTGAGGTATATCTTTTTATAAATTTTTTCCGTATATACACAATTACACAATTTTACAGAGGTATACAAAAAAAAAAAGAAAATCCAAAAAATCAAACTCAAAACATTAATACTTACCTACATACCTACATACCTCCTAAAAACATTTAACTATCATTTTAAAATTATAATTTCTACCATATTTTTAATTTTTTTTTTTAATTTATGTATGTTCGTTTATTTCCTTGGTAAATTTTATAATTTTTTTTCAAGTGCCATAAAATTCCAACTTATTAGCTTGTGTATCCTTCTACATACATTGATTGACATAATAATAAATTAAATCCTCAAACTGTAAATTCTTAAAGTTTTTTTTTACCTCAATTAATACTACAAAAGTAGTTGTTGAGATTCTCACTCAGTAAAAAAAAAAATTACTTGAAAATGGTTAGTGTTTTTGAAGTTAAACCTACTGTATTTTACGTTTTTCATCATTTTAATCTTTCTAATATAAAATTTATATATTTTCATTATTTACCTAATGGATCCGATAATTGAATTTGCACATTTCTGTGATTATTGGTCCCTTGGATTAAAAATACGGATTTTATATTAGGGTGGAAAACATAAAACAGAAAAATTATTTTGATATTTTAACCTTAAATTAATATATCAAGTTTTAATGAAATTCCATAAATACTATTTTTTTTTTAAAAGCACTGGTTTAAGATTAAAATAAACAATTATTAAATAAAAAAATGGAAATGATAACATATAAAAAATTCCAAAAGTCTTATAGTCCTCGAGTGAGTTTGGTTGGCGATCTCGTATCATTTCGCAGCTCCATGTGCTTCTCTTCCGGCAATCCAAGTCCACGCTTGTGGCTTCGCTGACCTTCGTGAGCAGAGCGTGGGGTGAGGGATCGGAGAGGCTAGGGTTTCGGTGAGGATGGCGGGGTGGTGCGCCTCCCGTGAGGGATCGGGCGGGAAGCCGTTATTGATGTCCATCTACGTGGCCGTTTTGGCGGGGGCCGTCTTCTCCGCGATCGTCATCTTCTCTAACTTGAACTCTGGCGAGAAGTTCTCCTTCCCGGTCGCTGGCTACACAAACTCCCTATCTCCTCCGTCTTCTCTTCTCCCTGGTGAATTTTACTGATTTATTACTTGATTTTATCTTTTGTTTTTTTTTCTCCCTTGGGTGTGTGAGTTCATTCATCATTGATTTGTGGAAGTGATTTGTAGTGTTTGGGATCTGTGACAAGCTGTTTCATAGACTTTGATGTGCAATTGCTTGTTAAATAAGTGCATTATGACTGTCGTTTAACAATTGAAGCACGAATGCGTCGTGGAGATCAGGATTGGTTTTGATTTGGTGAATAGTAACTCTTGTTTATCTGATTGATTGATACATCGATGGATAGAACATGCTTAGGATATGATAGTTAATATGGTGCTCATCCATGTGTTAAAAATTTAATTTTGACTTGATAATCGTGATAAAATTTTAGATGCTCTTGTTTGTTGTGTCCTTTGGGCATCACTACTATCCAGTTGTTTCTATGGTTATCGACATGGAGGGTTTATTATGTAATATTTCTGATCCCATCGGAATGGTACTTCAAAGTTCATTAACCTTCTTGGTACCTTAAGTTCCTATATCAAGAGAAAATTAATTGGTGATTTGAACATATGTTGTGACCAATGTTCTCTGTTAATCTTTCTTATCAGTTGCCATCATATCTCTAGTGTCTGATTTGTAAATGGTTTGGCTGGGTGAAACTTATATCCAATGTTGATGTTCTTCAATGCAGTTGGTGAGATCCTCCAGAATGGAAGCTCAGCCTCTGAACCAACTCCCCATACCACTACAAATCATTCTTCTCATGCAGCACAAAAACCTCAGAACATATTAACAAAAGCTATATGGGAAATTCCGGTTGACAAGAAGATGCCAGATCCAAAGGTCTTTCAGCTAACAAAGGAGATGGTTGAGTACCGTGCAAAAGATAATGTCATCATTATTACTTTTGGGAACTTTGCATTCATGGACTTTATCTTAAATTGGGTTAGACACTTGACAGAACTCAATGTCTTTAACCTTCTTGTTGGTAATTTCTTATCCTTTTTGGAAGTATGCTTTCCTCCCAGTAAAATGTTCCTCCTATGATTTATCTTAGATACTAGACCTTTTGGTTCAACTAAAAATGGCACTAATCCAAAAAAAAATTACAGGAGCAATGGATGCCAAGCTTTTGGAGGCCCTTTATTGGAAAGGAATTCCTGTCTTTGACATGGGCAGTAATATGAATACAATGGATGTTGGCTGGGGATCACCTACATTTCATAAGATGGGGAGAGAAAAGGTTCTTCTGATAAATGCTCTGCTTCCCTTTGGCTATGAGCTGCTTATGTGCGATACAGACATGGTTTGGCTAAAGGTAGGCCTCACTTGTGCACATATCTAATCTTCTGGCGAGGTATCATTTGATATGCATACTATCAAAACAAAGGTTTGTTGAAGTTCACGGTACAACATCTATCATTGTGGTGGAGGAGAATGCTTGTCCTCTACATGGGGAAAAACGAAGAAAATCAAGAACTTCGAAAGAAAATTCTCAGAAAAGAGAACATTTAAGGTGTTAATGTCTATGGATTCTGACTAATCAAAGATTATGCTTACTTTAGGTATCTGATACTTAATCATTGAGTACATATTAGATTTCAAGGAAAAAAATAAGTTGTTTCCTGTATCAGGTACTTTTCCATAGGATAGTTGCTGACATATTGGGGGTCCTATTTCACTGTGTAAAGCCTAGGCTATTAAGCTTGTGCAAAATTTCTCATATCTCAAGAAAATCATTCAAGCTTGTGATAGCTAGCTGTAGATGACGCCTGCATGGACTTGAACTTAGGCATATTTTATTTCTGATTATTTGCTGTGTACCAATATCCTTGTCTTTGGTGTTACTTAGGAAGCCTTGTTATTGATCTGATCATCTAGCATTTAATGCGATAAAATATACTTTCACTCAACGATGTGAGCTCCCTATAGACAATGAATTTTATCTTTTTGGTAATAGCAATCAATCAGTATTTTAATCGTGAATTTTGGCTTTAAAACAGAATCCACTTCCCTATCTTGCTCGTTTTCCTGAAGCAGATGTTCTGACATCAAGTGATCAAGTGGTACCAACAGTTACCGATGACAGTTTAGATTTGTGGCAGCAAGGTAAGGTTCTGCTGGTCTTATTTTGTTTTTCAAATGCTGCTTGTTTCTAAGCTTTAAGCTATTAAATCAGCTTTTGTTTCAGCAAGATTATCATGATTTAAAGGGTAAATACTTGAATTAAAATTTTTCTCCTCTATAATTCGTGGTAATCAGAAGATCCAAAGTTTATACCTATGAATGATGACATCAATTGTAAAAGAATCCTATGGGCAGACAGCACACACGAGTACCTTTAAGTCTGTTTCTTAGTTTGCTTATATCAGATCATTGCTAGATTTGCATCTCAGTGTAGCTGCGGGATATTTTGGTATCATCTAATAGATATGTGATATGGGTCTGATGCAACTCATGATGCATTTCTATCCTTTTCTTAATATTGTTCAGAGGAGGTATGTGGTGCAGGTTTCTAGCGCTTGACATCTTAGTTTTCTTGGAGACATGATGGTGCATATTTGTCTTATTTAGAAAATTAAACTATATGCCTAAGCTAAGAACAACCAGTTGAAGATTAATTATTCAAACAACCATATAATCTAGTAGGAATGCTGACAATTTCGTGGATACTGGGTCTGTAATATCACAAATGTGCACGAATTCTCTCTATTTTTTTCCCCATGTTATTTCCCATATTTTTGTTCTCATGTTCTTAGTTTACAACAAGCATGACTTTTTGGAGCATTCTAAAGAATCTAAACACATGATCAATAAAAGTTGTTTGATCTCGATGGTGTTCTTTTCAATGTATTCTCTCAGTTTTGAAACAATAACATCAACAGCTTATTTAGTCTTATTCCTTCAAATCTGGCAGTCAGTGGTGCCTACAATATTGGGATTTTTCATTGGCGACCCACGGAAACTTCTAAAAAACTGGCTAAAGAGTGGAAGGAGGTGCTTTTAGCTGATGAAAAAATATGGGACCAACATGTATTTAATGAACTTGTGCATAGAGTTTTAGGCCCATCTGTTGAAGGGGGAAAAGGACTTGTCTATGCTTATGATGGGACTCTTAAACTGGGCATTTTGCCGGCAAGTATATTCTGCAGTGGTCACACATATTTTGTCCAGGTAGTGCTCAATACTTTACTCTATTTATCTCTGCACCGTGATTAAGCCTTGATTTTTTATCCATCTCTGGATAGTTTTTGATTGGTTCTCATGTGTCTTTAATTGTATGTGAAAATTGAAGGCCATGTATGCACAACTTAGTCTGGAGCCATATGCAGTGCATACCACCTTTCAATATGCTGGTACTGAGGGAAAACGACATAGATTACGAGAAGCCATGGCTTTTTATGATCCACCAGAATATTATGATTCACCAGGTATTTGGATTTTATTTTTGATGGGTATGATATGATGTTGTACAAACCTGACATCTTTTTAAGTCACATCTTATCAAAATATCTATTGTATTGTGTCACACACTGATTATTTATTGGAAGTGTAGAACAAGTTTTTTTTTTCTCTTCAGGATAAGTGAGGGCATGTGCAGATTCTTCTATAAGCTTTTGCTTTTTTTAAATGACTGGTAATCACAAATGACTGGATCAACAGAATATATTGCTATGCACAAGGTCAAAGAGTGTCCTTTTGAAACACAAGATTTATAGATAGTCTGGTAATAGAGTTGGATAGAATATTCAGAGCAAGAACAAGAGCAAGAGCTAGAGCCTTTAATGCATGCACTACTATTAAGCTTACCATTAAACAGGTTCTCCCTGCACATGTAAAACCTACGTTGCCATATCTGTAAATGCTGGAGTCGTAGGTTCCGTTATGAGTTTAATTATTGCTCCCTCCCTGTTTATTATTTACAGATTCCTTGCTTGCAATGTTGCCTTCTTCCTTCCTTATTGAATTCATTTTGCAGGAGGGTTCCTGTCATTCAAGCCAAGAATTCCCAAGAGCTTGTTGCTGGATGGTGCACATACACTTGAATCTCACTTTTCTTTAGTCAACTACCAGGTAAACAATGATTGAATTTGGCTTTATTCCTTTATTATCCTGTCTCACTAATTGATTTTAGTCATCATAACCTAGTTACTCTCTTGTTATAAACCTTCCAGTTGAAGAATATAAGGACTGCACTTGCTATTGCTTCGCTGTTGAACCGGACACTGGTGAGTGAGACGTTGACTGTTTTCTTATTCAGAAGAAGCTAAACTGGGGATCATGATTCACACTCACACACCCATCTGCTCACTCGCACAGTTCTTATAATGCAAAAAGACATGCTGCTTATTAGGTGTTATACAATTTCTAAGAATTACTGTGTAGCACTAAGGATTTTTTATTTTTTTCTTTTGCATGTAAATCATTCAAATCTTTTATTTTCAGATATCTTATCTTTTGTGAATATCAGTGCTCATAACCAAACTTTCTTCATTTATTTTAGGTAATGCCTCCAATATGGTGCAGGTTTGATAGAATGTGGTTTGGACATCCTGGAATTATGGAAGGGACCATAACTAGGCAGCCTTTCCTCTGCCCTATGGACCATGTTTTTGAAGTATGTTCACTCTTGATCATATGGTGTTATTATAATTTATCAAATTTTACTGCAAAATTGAACTTTACACAAGCACTTTGAATTTCACTGTTTATGAAAGATTGTTTATATATATAATTTTTTTTTTAAAACACAATGTTTTTGGTTGTTTTTTTAAACTCTGTTTGCCTTGTCATTGCATCTATGAACCAAATCCTTTTATATAGACTCATGTTTCTTTTTTATTTACTGTAATGCAACTTTGAATTTATAATTGGGTAATGCAGACAGAGGTAAAAAATTTCATCAATTGATATGTTTAAAACGTATCTTGAGAGGGTGAAGTATAAGTGCTACACATTTCTGATGAAAAAAAACCTAATTGTATATTTTCCAAACATCTGTAGCATATCATTTTTATTACTTTGCTGCTGCTTAAGTTTGCTGTCTCATCGATTGTCATGACAAGAAGACTTGCAACTATGCAGGTACATGTCATGCTGAAGGATCTTCCTGAAGATGAATTTGGTCCAAAAATTGATTTTAGAGAGTACTCCTTTTTGAATAATCCATTAGTGTCCAGCCAGGTGACGTTATACAGTCCTTCTTGATCCTTAAATGGTGTTTTCACTTTAATTTAATAATAAAAAAAATATATTAAGATTTTCAGGTTAAGGAGTCGGTGCTTGAAGTTCAACTGTGTGATGGTCAATCAGTAAAATGCGACATGGACAATGAAACCACTCAACATGGTGTAATTACTTTCCCTAAACAAAGCAAGCAAGAAAAGGTATATTGTTGTTCATGATCATGCATTTCTGATATTATTTGACCTTTTATATTTTTTAGCTATATTTTTACTGTATCATATTGGTTACCTTTGTGTTTCTATGAGTAGTTCTCTGAGTAACTTGGTGGTTAATGGTTTCGTTTGGCTCTTGGCCTTTTCTTGGACTTTCTCCTTTAGGTCTAAATTGATCGCAAAATGCAAACATAGAATAACTCAGCTCTTCATTGGTCTTTATGTTACAGTTACTGCAAGTGTTCTCCTCATACAAGGATGTCAAAGTCATACAATTTTCATCAATGGAGGATGCTTTTGCTGGATTTACCGACAAGGCAATCTCTCTCTTCCTTGCATGCATTTGTATGTTATAAAACACCTTCCCCCCTTAATCTCTCTGAACTGCATTCATGAAATATGATCAGGAAAAGGAGGAGAAGTTTAGAAATCGAGTGAAGAGATACGTCGGAATATGGTGTTGTGTGCTGTCCCGTGACCCGGGCCACATATATTATGACATGTTCTGGGACGAGAAACCTGGGTGGAAGCCGGAGCCACCGAAAAGCAGGGAAGAAGATCATCCACCTTGGTAGCTGAATTAGTTCATTTTACCTCAATTTCTCAGGTGTGAAATTAATTTTTACACCTTGCCTGAATCTCTAACCTTTGCGCCACCATGTATTATTGTTCATTCTACATTGTGCGCTTGAGATAAATTATGTGTTTTTTGCATTGAATTTGAGTTAATCTCATATCATAGAACCATGTACAATATTTTTTTGATCAAAGAAACGCAGCGGAGCATGAGTTTTCATTACAGGTCTTCCTTCAAATAGCTTTGCTGGAATGGTTCACACTGCTGCTTTAAGGATTGGCTTATTAATTAGAAACACAAAAGTCTCTTACATTTGATATGCGGGAATTTGAAATATAACGCACAACATAATTTTTTTTTACACTTATTTGTGAAAGATAAAATTATCTTTGTTTAAAATAAAAAAATGGTTATATTATCTTTAACATATTTAATTTTAATAAAACATAATAAAAATTTTGTGATATCTATTAAATATCAAATATAAAGCAATATAAGTATTAATGTTGTAACTCAATCATTTGTATCTTTTTGTGTTGTTTATGTTGTTCTCATTTGTATTATAATCAGTCTTTTTATTTAATTGTTGGTTACACATTTGTGAGCATTTTAGTGCATATATTACTATTTCACATATAAATCCAAAATAATAGAAATTATGAGTTAAATTTTAAATTCAAAATAACAAACTTACTTTGGTCACTAGAACTGTTTAATTATTACTTTTTATCATTTTAATCATTGAGATTAGAAAATGGTCTAATGTGGATGCATGAACAATAATTATTTCCAAAATGTAACTCATGTGCATAAAAAAAAACTTACTTAAAATCATAATATATTGATTTTTTTAAAAAAAATATATAAGAGTAAAATATAGCACAACAAACGTTTATAATTGGATATAATTAAATCATAGACCCAATGATGTGGTTTGGTTCGAGCCAGGTCTAGTGGAATACAATGAACCTCACCGAACCTGAATGAAAACGAACGAATTGGATGCGAGCCAAGATAATGGACGGCTGAGATTTGATATCCCCATCCGAAGATGAGAGATGGATGGAGGAGTCCCAGTTAAGCTAGGGCTCAGCCGCGAGGTAGCTGATATCAATTCCCAAACCCGCGATCGATTCCGGTGTTCCTCCGATCCACCATAGCTTAGGCCGGACCAACGCCTTCCCGAGAAGAGATCGCGAGAAATATAGCCCTTTCTTCTTCTTTGAATTCAGAAACGAAGCTGAAAGGTAGCATTTATTGTCCCCTGCTTCTCAATTTCGATTTTTCTTTGTGTAATCTGAAGTCGTTGGTTGAAAAGTTGGAGTTTTTGCTCGATTTCATTTTGTTTATCTATGAATTGTGTGTTTGTGTTCATTTTTGTTGTTGTTGTTGTTGTTTTTGTTGTTTTTTGGGTATGTGTGAAAATTTGATGGTTGAATTGGTTTTGGATGAAAAAGATGTGGCCTTGAATTGTTACTGGTTTTTATGACTGGATTATTGCAGGAGAGTTGAAAAGTGGTAATTTTGGAGTAGAAGTTGTAATCCATGGAGAGTACGTCGAGTGAAGATGAAGGATCAACGAGAGATAACAATGTGGACCTTAATGATGACAACATGGAGCAGCATATGGGGTTGGAGGTTAGCAGTCATTTGGCAGAAGAAGGTGGCCTTTTTGTGCCCCATCAGCAGAATGCTGAAAATCCTGAACCATTTGTAGGCATGGAGTTTGAATCAGAGGAATCGGCCAAGTCTTTCTATATGGCATATGCCAGTCGTGTGGGTTTTTCAGTGCGTATCAGCAAGTCTCGTCGGTCTAGAAATGATGAATCTATCATTATGCGACGTTTTGTGTGTTCCAAAGAGGGCTTCCATATGAAAAAAGGAAACTTTGATGATGGCAAGAAGAAGAGAAAGCGGGCAACCATAAGGGAAGGTTGTAATGCAATGATTGAGGTGATTCAAAAGTATTATGGCAGGTGGGTTGTCTCTAAGCTTGTTAAAGAGCATAACCATCTGGTGGAGGCTCCGAGTAGGGTGCGGTATATTGCACCTGAGGAATATGCCGGCATTGAACCATTTCTTGGCATGGAGTTTCATTCACATGAAGCAGCTCAGACATTCTATTATGCATATGCCAGTCGTGTTGGTTTTGATGTCCGTATTAGGCTTTCTCGCCGTTCGACGCGTGATGATTCTTTTGTTATGCGGCGGTTTGTGTGTACAAAGGAGGGTTTTACTCCATTTGAGGAAAGTTATGATGAGAGCAAGAAAAAGAGATCCCGAACACCCACAAGAGAGGGTTGCAAAGCAATGTTTGAAGTGATTAAAAAGGACTATGACAAATGGGTTGTTTCTAAGCTTGTCACAGAGCATACTCATGATCTGGCTGTTGCTCCAAGCAAAGTACATTACATCCAATCTCAGAGTGAAGTGGTAGTTCTTGCAAAAAGTGGAACTGTTAATCGTGATAAGTCAGCTACCCCAGCTAATTTAAAGCCCCAGCTTGTTGAACCAGTCACAGGATTTAGTAATCCACCTCCAAATGATCAAGACCTCAGGACTGATACAAAAGAAGTGCGGCAATATGCTTTTGGAGTAGAAGAGTCTCAGGGTTTTTTGGAGTATTTCAAGAGGATGCAAAGTGAAAATCCGACATTCTCTTATGCATTTCAACTGGACAAAAATAACTGCCTTTTGAATGTATTCTGGGCGGATGCTAAAGCTAAAATGGCTTATTATTGTTTTGGCGACGTTGTTACCCTTGACATGTCATACAGAAGGAACAAAAACATGATACCGTTTGCCATGTTCACTGGTGTAAACCATCATCTGCAGTCTGTCATTTTTGGATGTGCCTTGATGACTGATGAGACTGAGGCATCATATGTTTGGCTGTTTGAGAACTGGCTTCTGGCTATGTGCGGGGGGAGGCCTCCAGTTTCACTTATTACTGACCAACAGGAGGCTATAGGAGCAGCCATTGCAAAGATGTTCCCTGAGACCCGGCACTGCATTTGCAAGAGGCATATTCTAAATAAATGCAAGGAAAAGCTCTCCAACCTATATGCAGTGCATGCCACCTTTGAAGAAGAATTTGAAAAATGTGTTGATAATTCTGAAACAGTTGAAATATTTGAAGCAAGTTGGAAGTCTATCCTTGATAAGTACGACATGGGAGAGAACTCATGGTTGCAGTTCTTGTACAGCCTGCGGCAAAAATGGGTGCCGGTGTACCTTAAGGATACATTTACAGCTGAAATCTCAGTTGTTCACAGGCCAGAAAGCTTGAACAAGTTCTTTGAGAAGTACTTTAATTCAAAGACAAACTTACTTGTCTTCATCTCTCTGTTTGAACAAGCAATGGCAGGTTGGTATGAAAGGGAAGCTTTAGAAGATCTTGCTACACAATATACAAGACCACTCCTGAAGACCCCATCAAACATGTTAAAACAAGTTGCGGAAATCTACACAAGGACAATATTTGATATATTTCAGGAGGAATTTGTTGAATCTTTGGGTTACTATGTTGATAAAATTGAGGATGCTATGGTTAGCAAATATAGAGTTACAAGAGATGAAGATGCCCATGCACCATGCACTGTCAGCTATGATTTCTCTGAAAAGCGAACAAGTTGCAGTTGTTGCAAGTTTGAGACATCTGGCATTTTATGTAGGCATATATTGAGAGTCTTCTTAACCGTTGATGTGCGTGTTCTTCCAGAATATTATATCTTGAAACGCTGGACAAGAGATGCCAAGAGTGGTTTTGTATTAGACGAATCTGTGAGATACAATGAGCTTTGTCGTGATGCCATGAAATATGCGAGGGAGGGGTCAACATCTGGAGAGGTTTATAATGTTGCTAAGGAAGCACTGCAAATGGCTTTTGCTGAGGTTATGGCTGCAAAGAAAGATATCATCAACCGATGTCCAATTTAACATTGATGATATTGTTCAAAAACATAAAAAGAGTAGATACAGTCAAATTACTGTTTGTCAAATCAGATATTGTTGGGTTCATTTTTTTAGATGACTACCCCTATTTCAGCAATTATATCATATTTATCTATATTTCTTTCAGAAAGAAATATATATATATTTTTAACGAGAACTTCTATTCTGATTAAGCTGGAGTTTCTGTGAAATTGTGATAGTTAGATGAGCACAATTTAATTTTCATGATTTTCCTGACAATTTGCTTTTCCTCCAAAAGCTGGCGGTGTAGATGAGAATTGCCACAAGGGGGATATGGATGTTGATAAAGCCAGGATTTTTGCATAAAAGGTGTATATTGTGCCGTTCCTTTTTTGTTTGAAGGATGTTGGTTTTATCAAAGCAACTAAATTGACAACTATAGTCATTGCTGCCTTTGCTTCCTTTCCATTATATTGGGCTTTACCACATGTTTATCGTTTGTGCACTTGGGAGATCTTTTGTTCAGATCTATCTTGCATATCCCTTTCATATTCTCTCTTTTCTTATGATGCAATGATAATGCCTCTTGAATATCTTGCCTGCAGCAGTGTTGAATATCTGTTATACAATTTTTTGAGACTCTTCTCACTCTGATTTGTTTGTCTATTCTATGTATGACTAGATGATTTATATGGGTTGTCTGGTTTATCCTGACAGGAAATGCAATATAAACAATGACATGCTTATAATATGGTTCATCGAAACTGATTGGGTTTTGTTTTTAGTGGTAGTGTGCTGTTGACTTCATACCACTCATGTCATCCCTCAACAGTTAATGATATCTTGCATTTTATTTTTCCACTTGCTTCTTTGCAGTCTTGCTATTATATGGATTATCTCACTATTATGAATCATCACAACTTGTTGAATCCTGGTGGTGTAGATTTCTGCCCCACCCTTGGTTTTTCAATGGTTTCATTTCTTTGCAAATTCAAACTAGCTTCATCTATTGTTTTTTGGGAAAAGTTATTGAATTGTTTGCTTTACTCTTTTCAATTACTAGTGAGCATCCGGAAAATAAGACAGACTACCTTGTGTAATGACTAGCTATTTGCTCAACAGGTTGCAAGCGCGCACGCACACACAAACTTGGCCTGACGAGAAAAATATGTAAGCATGCTACTTGAACTGAAGGTCCTCATTGGCAAGTTTGGTGAAACAGGCATGAAGGTAACCACTCTTAAAAAGAGATATATATTTTTTTATTAATATTTGTTATAACAGGGAATTTTTCAGGATAGCCAGTGGCCACAACACCAAGCAGGAGTGTGCAGGAGCTCTCACTTAAGAGGGGACTAAGACTGTTCAAACATGGTACCAAAAGCAATATCAACCAAACGTGTCTCTGTGAACAACTACACATCCAAAGATGAGGTGTCGAATCAGATTACCTCAGACAAGACCATTACAATGCAATAATAGTTGAATCATGACCAAGAGGAGAAGATTGTGATCATAGGAAAGGGGAAGAGTCCTATTGAGATGTTCATGTGGAAGTGGAAGGACTGATTGAGCACAAACAACTTAGCTCAAAGTCAAGACAAAAATGATGAGAGCAACACCTACAAGGGAAGAGATAAGATAGTCTCCATCTTCTTCCACTAACTAATTCAAGTGCCTCATGCTCTTCACATCTCCATGGAATCTTAGAACTACTCCATCACCACTTGATCCTACTCATGTTCCAAATGCCTGAGTATGTTTTAAGTAAACCAACTTTCTCTATATATTATTTACTTTTGGATAGAGATAATAGATTTGATTTAGCTCTCTTGTGATTTGTTTGTTTGTTTGTTTGTTTAACAGCAATGTCCACATCTCTTCCCACTGAAGAGGGAGGAGGACTGGTGGAGATGGATGAAGTGATAAAAGGGGCCACATCAGATGCAATTAGTGGCCATGAGACACTCATCAGAGCTCCAACAAAAGGCAATGCTCCCCCACTCTTTGTGCAAATTGAGATAAAGTTTAGCTTAAAGATGAAACATATCAACAAAAATAACTGGCCTGAAAGCTAAGATGTGTTTGTTTAATCATCTCATCATGTTCTCCTGGGTTACAAACCAGCATCAAGTGTCAACAAGAGATAGCATGATGAGTGATGAGATGGGATTAATGGTGACCAAGGGAGAGGAGCTACACCAACCTTACTTGTACTTTTTTCATTTCAACAACAACAAAAAAAAAAAAAGAAGAAAAAGAGAACAAAAAAGAAGAAGAACAAGGATCACAATCTAGCAAGGAAAGAAAAGCAAGTGGGTTTTGCCATGGCCCATGTCACTCCACTCAGTTCCATTAAGTGAGTAGTTAGTCTTTTGCAACATCCTTAATTTAAATATACACATACTTCTTGATCATTGAGTAGTTAGATCTTTTGCAACATCCTTATTTTAAATATTTGTTTAGGGGTTCAATCATTAGTGACTTCCAATTAGGTTTTGCTTAATTTAACAGCCAAGTGGAATCACCTTTTGTTAAATGTTTTTGCTTGAAGAGATGATGGTGGGATGACATTTATAATTAGGTTGCCTCCAACTGAGATAAAAGCTAATTAATTCTCTTATCTCATCAACTGAAATTGGAATCTCTAGAGCCTGGTGCATGTTGATTGTTTTTTGTTAACTTGTGATGCTAATTAGCCCCACATAACTAGTAATTACTGCTTAGATTATTTCTGCTACCAAATTGTTTCTTGGGCTCCACATAGCATGCAAATCCCTTTTTCTCTAAAAAGCATATATATATATATATATATGCTATTATTACATCAGTGTGTAGTTTTTAGACATATGTATTAAGTACAGAGATGTGAAATTATTGTATTCTTCCCTTTGTGTCAGAAGATCTACAGAATCCTTATTCCTGCTTACTTTCAAGATTTTAACTGAAAAGAAAAGGCCAGCTTTGGAACTAATCATGCAAACAATATGTTCTTTCTCTCTCTCTATCTGGGAAGGCAAGAAGCTTAAAAAAATAATAATAAAGAAGATAAGTCTGACCAAGTTGGTGAAAGATGTATGGATCCCCCCTTCAAACAGAGCCAAAGCATTTCCTCTGTATTTTTATGCCTAACTCCTAAACCTTTTTAGGAATTTTTGTTTTGTTTTGCACAAAACATGACTCAGTGATTACTTTGTAATTGTATATAACTCTGTAATTTTTGCCCACTTACCTTTTCTCTCTTTTTATTTATTTATTTTTAAATTTTTTATTTAATTATGGATTACTTGCCGTCATGTGAAAAACGAGAGTGAGACATTAAAAAATCTCAAGTTTAAGACTCGTTGAAAATATTAGTAATAATATGTCACTATTTGTGGGTGCAGATTCACTGTCCAAAGTTCTCATTTCAGTGTGTAGGTTGTATAATCAATTTTTAATATATATAAGTAGGATTCAAATTCTGAATCTTTGAGTAGAGCCGGGAGGAGAATGGAATACCATGACTACCGTATGGTATCATATTGTAGGTATTATCTCATTCTCTTGTTTTCTGATGTTTTGATTTTTTATTCTTTACACATGATTTAATTGATAATTTAAACTTTTTGACTAACGTTACAAAGAATTTATGCCCAAAAAAAAAAACCCCTTTTTCGTTTTGTAAAGTTTTATTGTCGGCAGAGAGACTTCTACGAATACTGTGAAGAAATTCTAGAAATTCTAGAATTTTCTACAAATACAGCATATATCTGTTAAAGTTTCTGAAACCCTAAACCTTAAAAGAAAGAAAAAATAAAGAAAGAAAGAAAAGAAAAAGAAAACAGGCACTGGAGTAAGACCAACAGAATCTGCCTGCCAAGTTAGAAATAGTGGTTCATGTCTCGAGGGAAGCTTGTGATTATATTTAATAGTAGCTAAGACTAACCAAATGATACGAAAAGATATCATCCTGTTTTCTTTAAAGTAAGACTCTGTTTTTGTGCTTGATGCTCTTCTTTATATATATATAGATTGATATAGATATAGATATAATGTTATCTTACTACTATTGAAATCATATGATGAACAGAAGAAGCTAAGGTTTGGAAACGGAAATTGTTTTCTTTTTTTTGAGAATCAATTGACTTGAGAGAATTAATATAAGAATAGAGGACTTTTTATTTATTTATTTTATTTTATTTATATTTATATTTTTTTTAGTCCTCTCTTTGTTCCCTTCATAGCTTTCTCTTTCTCCTTTTCCCTGTTCAGAGAACAGAGAAAGAACAAGAACAAATATATGCTTTCTCTTTAACTCTGAGATTTGATTTTCTTTGCTTCTTTCGTTGATATTATTCTCTCCTTGCTTTTTTTTTTTTTTTTTTTTGTGTGTGTATGTGTGTGCATGACCTTCTTTGCTAACATTCACGTAACAAATCAAATCAAAATAATTTAGTTGATGATGATAAAAAGACATTCATATGCTTTGTATGTTTTCTCCAAGTTCCTTTTTTTCTTCTTTTTCTTTTAACATATATTCTCCTATGAATTCTTGATATTGCTCCTTTGCCCATATCTTGGTTTAGCTTAATCATGCTTTAAATCCACCTATTTTGCCATTTATAGTTTATAAATATTTATTTATTTATATTAACAAAAGCAATGGTCACTGTGAAAAAGATAAAGTGGTATGGAGATACAGTGATTTAATGATTTATAAAAATAAATTCTTCTTGTCATATAATCTTGAAAGAGAGGAAACATTGTTCCTTTAACAAGAGTTTCACATCAAAACTAGTAAATAATATTTATAAACAGTAAATTTTATAATGCACTGTACATGAACAGTATATATGAGCCAAGTTTTAAACCCATACTTTTTTTTTGTGTATTTTGCGGTGAGTTATTACTTAATTATTAAGAATAGTTTTTTGTTTATAAATATTTATTTATCAATTATTTAAGACATAATCTAATAAGTTTTTAAAAAGATCAATAAAAGGGTACAAATGACATTTCATTTCAGACTCTCTCTCTAGGTTTAGAGGGTTTGTAAACTGTAGAGAGTGGGTGCATATGGAATAAAAAAAAAGGACCTATTTCTTTCTCTAATTAATAAAAGATGATAGCATGTGGGAGACGTTCACCACCTTGACTTAAATTACTTAATTAAGAAGTTTATCATGTTTTAAGATAGATATAATAAACTACCTAAGTCTTCGTAGCATCCTTGGACAGTTTAGGCCTCACCGACCCACATGGCGCTTAACCCATAAGACACAAATAAATCACACTAAATCCCCTTTTTTTATTATTAAAACTTTAACCAAATAATTCACTTACTGTGTTACAGCATTATTTTTCACCAAAACCAGTTAACGTGACAATAAAAAAAAGGAAAAAAGATGAGCACAATCATTTCAGCACTAGGAAAAACCCTCCCAAAAACAGAAAAGAAAAAAACCACAACTTGAATATTTTAATATACACTTGCTAATAATGATAATGATAAAGATAAAACATCACTGAATCTTCAATGAAAGATGAAAAGGATAGAGCACAAGAAAAGGTATTTAACCAGTGTAATTAATATGTTGGTAAGTCTTAAAAAAAAAAAAAAAAACATGAGTGCTAAGAGAGCAAGAGTTAAGGGCCACCACCCACTTAATTTGTACAAAAAAGAAAAAGATAGACATACTGATGATGATACTAGTCATTCTCATCTATATCTATATATACTTGTTCCCATCTCTCATTTCTCTCCACATCCACCAAAGAAAGACTACATCCAAAAGCCACTTCTCTTCTCCCTCATGTCTCACATGAAGCCAGACTCTTCTAACTCTCCTCTCTCCTTTCCTCTCACTCTCAAGGTATGCACTATATTTCCCACTTTTCCTTCTCTTCCTCTCTCTCTTTCTATCTATGTATAGACTATATATATTTATATGTATATATAGTTAATGAATGGTGAACTTGGTTGACAGTTTGAGGAGGTGGTATACAAGGTGAGAGTTGGGGAAGAAGGGTGGCTGAGTTGTTGCTATGGAGGTGGGCAAAAGAACGTGAATGAGAAGAGTATACTTAATGGGATAAGTGGGGTGGTGTCACCTGGGGAGATGCTGGCCATGCTTGGGCCTTCAGGGAGTGGTAAGACCACACTACTCACAGCTCTTGGTGGTAGGCTAACTGGCAAACTTTCAGGCAAGATCACGTACAATGGCCAGCCATTTTCCGGCAGTGTCAAGCGCCGGACTGGCTTTGTCACACAACATGATGTTCTCTACCCACATCTTACAGTCACTGAAACACTTGTTTTCACTGCATTGCTTCGCTTGCCTGGTTCTTTGACAAAGGCTGAGAAAGTGAGTCAAGCGAGGAGTGTTATGGAGCAGCTGGGGCTGGACCGGGTGGCACAGAGCATGATCGGTGGGCCGTTGTTCCGTGGGTTGTCCGGCGGGGAACGTAAGCGGGTCAGCATTGGATTGGAGATGTTGGTGAACCCAAGTTTGCTTCTTGTTGATGAGCCAACCTCTGGTTTGGACTCAACAACGGCCTTGCGCATTATGAGAATTCTCCGGGGGCTTGCTGTGGACGGTGGCCGGACTGTGGTTGTCACCATTCACCAACCGTCTAACCGGATATACAACATGTTTGACAAGCTTGTTGTGCTTTCTGAAGGAAGTCCTATATATTATGGTCAGGGTTCTTTAGTTCTTGACTACTTTTCATCCATTGGTTTTTCTTTCCCTGTCTCTGTCAACCCTGCTGAATTACTGCTAGATCTTGCTAATGGTAAGTATGTGTGTGTGTATATAATTAATCAATTTAGTATTTAGTGTGCATTGTCAATATCTTCATTGTTGAAGAATCATGGCAGGTATTCCACCGGACTCGGAACAACCAGACGAGAATGGCGTTGAGCTCGAATGCCGGAAATCAGTGAAAGAGAAGCTCATCTCTGCTTATAATAAGAACATATCAAATAGATTGAAAGAAGAGCTCTTATCCATAAATGACAACAGGAACAACAGCAATAGTAGTGTTTTGAGTAATGCAGAGAAGAAGAAGAAGAGGAGAAAGGAAGAATGGTGCACAAATTGGTGGGAACAATTCACTGTGCTACTGAGAAGAGGGCTGAAGGAGAGAAGATATGATTCATTCAACAATCTTAGGATATTCCAGGTTATCAGTGTGGCCTCTCTTGGTGGCCTCCTCTGGTGGCACACCCCTCAATCCCACATCCAAGACAGGGTATGTAATTCAGTATCATGACATTACACTACTCATAAGTAACAAGCTCTTATATAACCAACTAGTTTTCGCTTTCTCTGCAGGTATCTCTTCTCTTCTTCTTCTCTGTGTTCTGGGGCTTCTACCCACTCTACAATGCCGTATTCACCTTCCCACAAGAACGTTCCATGCTCATCAAAGAGCGGTCCTCGGGCATGTACCGTCTTTCATCATACTTCCTTGCCCGCACGGCTGGAGACCTCCCGATGGAGCTCGGTCTCCCCACTGCATTTGTCGTGATCATCTACTGGATGGGCGGCCTTAAGGCCGATCCTGCCACCTTCGTCCTCTCGCTCCTCGTTGTCCTTTACTCTGTGCTTGTCGCACAGAGCCTTGGCTTGGCTGTTGGTGCAATTCTCATGGATGTCAAACAAGCCACCACACTCGCCTCTGTCACCACCCTCATTTTCCTCGTGGCCGGTGGCTACTATGTTCAACAAATACCATCATTCATTGTGTGGCTCAAGTACTTGAGCTACAGCTACTACTGCTACAAGCTCCTTCTCAATGTCCAGTTTGATGAAAATGATCGCTACCAATGCCCGGATGGGACCACTTGCAGGGTGGCAGATTACCCGGCGATCAAGTCTGTGGGGTTCACCAATGTTTGGATGGATGTGAGCATCATGGCTCTCATGCTGGTCGGATATCGACTCATCGCCTACCTGGCTCTGCGCAGATTGAGTCCAAGGTAGATAGCATGTAGCGGGAAAATGGCGATATCAACTGTTACGGTAACTAGAAATAGATGATGGGACATTACAAGTGCCCGGAAACATTTAGCTTTGGCCGCTTGCAGATGAATGAATCCTGCATACTTCCTGCGTTCACAATTAAATTCCTGTATAAATACAGAGATATCGTCGAAATGAGAATTTACTGGCATAGACTCTTTTAACAAATTTTACTATTGAGATTTTACCTGATATTGACTGCGCTTTTCCACAGCAAAGATGCATGGCCGCAGATTAAGAATGTATGATTATGCAATCAACCAATGACTGTTATTCAGGCAATAAATAATCAAGTAAGGAACATAAATCAATGTTAAAGAGGAGGCTCATCATTGACTCCAGCAACTTTTCACTTGTTGAAAGAATTTCAATCCGCTGCACAAACAGATTTTACAGGTCCCCAGTAGGAGCATATAGCACAGCAGAAATAGATTAACTGCAAAGGAACAAAATGGAAAGAAGAGAGAAAAGCATTGCATATTCCTACGGCTCCAAATTTCATAGTAGATGGATGTCATGATACTACGTATTGCTTCAGATGCTTAATTCTCTTCTTATTCTTCAGCTTTCGGAAAGCGCAGGATTCAATTTGCCTCACTCTTTCCCTGCTAATACCCATCAATTCTCCAATTTCTTGTAATGTTTTCATTCTTCCATCTTCCAGGCCAAATCTCCATCTAATTACTTGTTTTTCCCTCGGGTTTAAACTATTGAGCACTTTATTCAGATCCTGCTTCATGAATTCCTTCATTAGTATTTCTTCCGATGACTCAGCATCAGGATCTGCGATCACTTCCTGCGAGAAAGGAGGATGCCAGGAAACTTAAATAAGAATGGCAAGAAAGAAGAAGTTTTATAAATCTTCTAGAAAACCACAATACACGAGAGGACAGACCGAAAGTTTTAGATTCTGGTTAAACCCAACTTTCTGGTCTAGGGACCTTGGTGCTTTAGGAGTTAGCATCACTGCTGTGAGTCTCTTCATTGACAAACCTGTTGCTTCCACAATTTCTTGAGTGTCGGGATATCTTCCATTTTCACTATAGAGTTGCTTTTTAGCTTCTTTTACTCGGTAGGTAGCCTCAACCATATGAAACTGTTCAGTTTGAAAAGCATCAACATCAGAAAGATTTTCAATGTTTAGATAATGATCACAATATAATGCATGTTTTCTAGCTTTTAATGTAAGTTTCCAAACTGATTCATAAATGAAAATATAAGATATTTCAGATTTCTTTAGGCCCACAAGAAAGTTAAATCTGGAAACCGGTTGTTGTATGAAAAAGAACAAGCATCAGAGACAACTGTGAGCGAAAAGAGGAACGGTGTTATGATAAAGAAGCACTTAATAAAAGTGATTAGTGACTGCTGTCATATACATTCACATTAGACTATACAATTCTGCCTTGTTTTAGCACTGGAACGGTGTTATGATAAAGAAGCACTTAATAAAAGTGATTAGTGACTGCTGTCATATACATTCACGTTAGACTATACAATTCTGCCTTGTTTTAGCACTGGATATAAATGCTTCGAGTGTTTCACACAACATTGTATCATGAGAAATAAAGCTGTACCACGAAATTTATCAATATATTCGAAAAAGCATACTTAGAACTTCAGAAGCTACTAGGAAGTTTAAGGAACAAGTTTAACAGCACCGATTACTATGAGAGCAAATATCATCATAACTAATTCTCAAATAATAAGATATAATATATATTTTTTTGGGTAGTTTAATTATATAGTGTAAAGCCAATTGATTACTTACAGGTAAACGGATTGTCCTAGACTGGTCTGAGAGAGACTTGCGAACCGCTTGCTTGATCCACCAATGTGCATAGGTTGAAAACTTGAACCCTTTCGATGCATCGAATTTTTCAGCTCCTTTTACAAGGCCTCGACATCCTTCCTGTCAACAAGATTAAAGATATGTATGAGAGCAATGGAAGTAAAAATGGTAACTGTGCATGTTCTCTTTTCTCTTTCTCTCTTTTCTCAGGAAAAGAAAAAAACAAACAGCAGAAATTCAACTGGTAGCATATCGTTGTACCTGAACAAGATCTTGAAGGTTCATCCCAGCACCCTGATAATTTTTAGCAATAGAAATAACCAGTCTTATGTTGCTTTTGATCATCTTATCCTTGCAAACAGCACCATAGCTTAAGCGTTTTCTCAGTGTCCTTTGGTCTATTCCAGCTGCTGCTGCCCATTGAGCGAAAGTGGGTTGTCCACCATTGCGTTCAACAAGCTCCTCATGAAGATTTTCTAGTTTCAACAGCTCCTGCATCACATGCATCATCATCCATCTCCCTGTGAAAGGGCTAAAATAGTGGGTGCAGGATGCTTAGATAAAGAAGTACTTGACACTGGCAATTACATCAGATTTTCATCTTACAACCAAAATTTGGGAGCTTCCCATCTAGGAAAATCGGTGCTTGCATGAAACCAAAACTGATGGATGTATGATAATATCTAAATTAAAAAAATATATATAGAAATGTAAGCAACAAAAGAAGTGCATATGCAAGATGGAATGCCATTAGATTCTAAATACATGATGTTTGAACCAGGAAGTGCAAAGTTAAAATGAGTGACCACAAGGAACGTTTAGAAGCAAGACCAAAATGATAGTTTGATGCAACTTGAACAAAAATTACCTAGCCCTAATTCAACCCAAAAGCTTAAGTTAATAGGATTAAAACCCAGACTTATATAATATGGGACTATTAGTTACCCTAATACGCCCTCTGATAACAAGTTCAAGGGATATAAACCTCTGTATTTGGGGTTGCATGTTCAGTTTGCATCTAGCACAGTATCAATGCTAGGTTGTCTAGTTTATTTGAGAATAAGACTGGAATAGGCATATAAATTACATTTATTATCCAACAACAATGATGATACAGTTATCTCCAATGTAATGTTCTACCACGAATTCTAGCCAAAAATGTAAGTGATAACAATTTCAAGGGCCAGGGAAAATAACCACGAAGGGAATCATGCAACTCAAACATGGGATGGCAAGTCCTCTGAGGCAGTAAAATGCCCTTGATAATATTTATGACAAAGAACAAAGGCTCACCTGAATTGCTTTCGACAACTCTAGCTCTTCATTAGCTGTGAGAAGCCTTGAAATGCTGGTTGTCCCCCTCAAATAACGTAATGGATCAGTATAATCAACATCCTGGACAGGAGGGCGTTTCCTACGACTAGAGGAACCCGACTTCATGGAAAGAACAGTAGCAGTAGCCCTTGTTGTCGCTCTTGCTCTTCTAGCTCTTCTCTCAGATTGACGCCCAGATCTCACAGCTATTTTATCAGGAAAATCCAGAGAATTATCTTCAAGTTCTGTTTGTGTTAAATCAGAGAGATCTGACTTCATCATAACTTGAGTGCTAAGATCTTCATTTGATTCTTCTTCAAATGTAGAAGAGTGATCAACTTTGGCTGCCTCCTCTAGTTCACTCAGTTTGACCATCTCACGCAGAAGAAGGTTTGACTCAGCTGGAAGACCCTGAGTCTTTTCTAATGTGACTACTACGTTAGTACCGATTATCTGAGCAGCATCTTTTGCAACTTCGAGTGCTGCTCTGGCAAGAGCAACTGCTTCAGCTGCAGCTGCTGCTATTACGGCATCCTCATCTTTGAGCAGCTTCTCCGTGGCCAGTGTTGCATCAGAAGTCCTCTGAATGAACAAATAAAGGAGGGGAATACTTATGAATTTAATTTATGCTAAGAAGTTCGATCTCTTAATCGAAGCAAATCACCATAAAAGAAAGTGCCCAAACTCTGGTGACTGCGATATAGCCAAATCATGCAGTGGGGACACCAACAATAACCAAAAAATATATCATCTCACAACAAATGTTCTCCTCATTCAAATTAACATCTATAAAGTTCCATGACTACTTTAGATATTCATTTCTTCAAAGAAGGGATGAATATAAATAATTAAGAACTTCAATAAAATTATTAAACACTTGGAACAACAGTTCCTGAGTTTTGGAAGTTCATCCCTGGCAGGAATGTGGTTTGTTAAATGAAGTAAAAAAAACATATTGGCTACTAAAACTTTTTGACAAATTTGACAAAAACTAATAGAAGTAATTTTCAAGATCTGTCTGATGTCAAATCATATCTTTATGTAGTTGAAGCCAACAAGTACACCAAATCACAAAAAACTGACTAAACAATCTTGTAATTTGAAATTCACACAAATGGGAAGATAAAAAATGTATGACAATTGGTGGTCGTCAAACCAATTTTTACTGATGTAAAATATAGAAGAGCAATCAACAATTAAAGCATAGCTTATAACTCCATTTTGTCTTCTATGATCTGTGATCAGCGATCCAGATAAAGCATCTCTACAAGTCCACTTACATACAGGGAAAATAAATATGACCTTTGGTGGTGGACCAATAGCCCCAACATAAGTCAAGGGTCTCACAGCAGTAAGTGAGGTCGAATGAGTTTCCAGTGAAGGAATTTGGAGCTTGTCAACATCAACCACAGAAGTCATTGAGGATAATATGCAATTCTTGCGAACACAAACATGGTCCTTTGATTTCACTGCATGAACACAAAATCCTAATAAATAGCAAGTATTGGCAAATCAAAATCTGACAAACTACACACATTGTCAAACACATTAACAAAGGTGCCGCTTAAGTGTCTTTACAAACAACTTCAGAGTTTGCTTTGACAAGAAGGTCATTAAATTGAACTGAATTGAGGAAAGTAACAATGATGGTCATGATGACTAATTTTAGGGCAAATTCCAATCAACCCATATATATATACATATCAAAAGACATTTCCCAAATCATGCCGAGTTTGACATATACTAAAAACAAAAAAGATGAGGAATACATCCTAAAACAATAAAAGACAAAGGCAGCATTTTAAGGAGCTTGGACGTAAAGAACTAAAGCAAGAATAGGTTTCTTATGCAGCCAATGAATGAAAAAAATGTGGCATTTGGCCATTGTCACGACCAGCTAAAAAAAAAAAAACAAAAGACAGTGAGTGATTCCAGATTGGTAAACCTTGAACAAAATCATATGGACAGGATCGACAAGAACTGATATTCCAAAACAGCAATCTTTGGCAAAATTTCCCTTGTTTTTCCAGCCAATTCTCAACCAGATGACTAGAGACAAATGCCAAAAATCAGGTGGCAATGGGGAGTCAATTTTAGTTAGGCAAACACATTGTTTTGATAGCGAAAATCCAGACACAACATGTGAGAATTCCACTTCTCTTAATCTTGGCCTATGAATGACGAAACTTAGATTCTATTAATATGAACGCCAAAGACAGCCAGGTAACCATGAAAGAGAAGGAGATAACCAAGAGGAGAAAGGATACCGAAATGAATGGAGGAGATGTGGCATAGCCTGAGATGGGAGTCGGTGGCTGGAGGACACTTGAGCTGCGGCACCAGGCATGCCATCCAGCGTGCGCTTCTTGTGTTTGTTGTTTTGCCCCAAGGAGGAGAGGGCGTGCGCGCACCGGATGAGCGGTGTTGTGCCTGTGGATAAGGAGACGTGGAGAGAGAGGAACAGGGGACTGGAACCGCAGAGGTGAAGACTGCAGCGAGCTGGGTTGTGGCCTGGTGGGCTTCTTGCTGTGGGTGTGGCCACACCAGCTTCATTGGGTCAAACATTTCTATAAATCTATAAGAGTTTTCACTAAATAAATAAATAAATAATATTTTTATTTTATTTTTATGAAGCAAATAGATAACACCACAGTATCTTCACATTAGAAGGGGTAGTAACTCATATCATGTTAAAGATCCAGAAATCAATTCTATATTTTATTTTATTTTATTTGGATATCAATTCTACATTAGAGGGTTAACACTATAGTATCTCATATCATGTTTGGATTGGCTGTTTTATAAGTTAAACATTTATGGGTTTTAAAATTTATGTTTGTATTGCCTTTTGGGCAAAAACTAAAACTGTGAAAAAAAGTTGAAATGTAGTTTTTTTGAAAAAGCTGCTCAACAAGTGCTTCTCAGAAAAGCGCTTTACAGAAGCTATTTTAAGTGTTATCTAAT
This sequence comes from Dioscorea alata, assembly GCA_020875875.1. Classification (NCBI taxonomy): domain Eukaryota; kingdom Viridiplantae; phylum Streptophyta; class Magnoliopsida; order Dioscoreales; family Dioscoreaceae; genus Dioscorea; species Dioscorea alata. The sequence goes on along the minus strand of CM037014.1, from coordinate 21,807,592 downwards.
TACCATTTTACCCTCAACAAATGCAGAAATTAATACACTCAATCCTAACATTCTTCTCCTACATCTATCATCCTGACAAAGGAATAGAAAAGGGAAGAAAGAAAAAAGAGGGAAGGAGAGCTTTACGATTGGACTCTGGTGATCTTGGGAAAAATTTAGAGGTATATCTCATGTGATTCATCTTCAATTTCAGTTTTCTCTAGTTTGGATATGTGATGATCTGTGTGAAACCTACTGTTCTGATGCCCTAATTCTGTTCAAAATTTACTGTAAATATTTGCTAGTTTCTTTTGATCAATCCTGGTAGCTTATCATTTAGAATTTATATGCAAGCCTGTTGGTTTTGGTGTTTTGGTTTTGCTAATAATTTTTCAATTTGGATTTCTTTTTACTGGTTTTGTTTTGTTTAGCAATGGTGCTTTCAGGGAGAAAGTTTCGTTCTTTGAACTGTATTTTGTTAGGAATTGTTCATGGCTTTTGTAGCTTTGTTTTCTATTCAGATGTTTATTAAAGGTCTTGTGCTGATGAATGTTTTAGATATCAGCACTTAACACAATCATAAGCTAAGCTACTGATGTGCATTATGTGGTGAGAAATCCTTACTTTTTTTTGTTTTGGAAGAGATTTATCATAAGTGGTGGCAAATACTTTGATCTGTATAAAGATTTTGGTGGAAGTTAACATTTAGATGCATCAAGCAAAGTCAATAACGCAAATGTGGAGTTCATATCTTAACACTGAAAATGAGAATATATATATACACACACATGTCTATAATTTGCTAATGAAGTTTTGGCATATTGGCATTAAATGAATTTGAATTTTAACTCAAACAAGACATACACATATGTTAAGGTATTAATTCTATACTTGTGTATATTTATGACATGACTTGTTTATTTTGTCAAATATTAAAAATAAAATAAATTTATCTCATTGTAATTTTTATTTTGGAAGTGGGTTTTAAATAAAAAAATTACAAAGAAGAAATAAAGAAATTCAAGAAATAAATTCTTTACATCCACTGGTAGTTAATTTTTTAATTCTTATATATATACATATACATATTATTAATTTATCTAATTATCTATGAGACGTTATTGAAATAAATAGTAATATAAGGCAATGTAATGTGGGAAACCACTTCGTCACGTTTCCCTGGAAAACAAATCAAGAAACAAGAACTTCAAGAATCGAAGATCAACCCCGGCGAGGAAGAGGGATCTCTGAAGAGATCCATCGCGAGAGGATCAGAGCTAGAGAAGAGAAGAACAATGGCGACGCTGGCGCCGGGGCTCTCGCGGAAGCTCAAGAAGGTGCTAGAGACACGGACAGACAGCCCTGATCTGCTCGACTCGCTGGCGGCGCTCTCCACATTCTACGGCGACAACACCCCGCAATCTCGCCGTAACCTCAAGTCCTCAATCGAGGAGCGTGCCCTCGCCATCAACCACACCTTCCTCCTCGCCTCCCTTCCTGCTCAACAGGTTTTTTTGCCGCCTTCCCTTCTTTCATCTCCTCTGAATGGCTTTCGTCTTTAATCTAGGGTTTTATGTTCCTTTCTTTGATAATTGCGTTTCAGGCGCTGGATAGAGTTGAGGAGGAGGTGAATGCGCTTACAGAATGCTGCGATCAGTGAGTCATTTTTCTTTTTCTTCTTCTTTTGAGAGTCATGGGTATTGTGGGTTATGGTTTTGGTGTTGATTTATATGCTTATCTACTTTTTTTGGCCAAAGTTGTGTGTTTTCTTGCGAATTGCCGCTAGATATCCACTGTGGCATCCTTCGCAAATCAATGGGTTAGCTTGATTCACAGCTGAATCTGAATCTCTGGTTGATGGGGTTTGGAAATAGCGCAGTTTTTTCCTTCTGCTTTATCCTTTGGAAATAGATCTACACGGGTAGTTCCTTCTTTAATTTGTTCTTATGATGAACCTTTCATTTCTTTTTAAACAGTGATTGAAGATTCACCTATATACAGTGGCTTAGATTTTTTTGTTAGTTCACTTGAGAAATTCTTTGTTTAGCTGTTCGTGACACTATGATTTGCGCATTATAACTTGATTCATTACTGTCATAGTTGCTTGATTTTTCCTCAGGTCACACAAGCAATTGCTTGTGAAACTATGTTTTGTGATATTTAACTCTTAATTTTCACAGCTTAGCATGTGAACTCTACCCTGGCAAGTATTTTATTATTACTGGTGTTGTTGTTGATGATGATGATGAGCTTGCATCAATTTGCATAAATTTATTCTACCATTATAAATTCAGTGTGGTGCGGATATAAGCATTTTGAATCCTCATATCTAAGCATGGGGCAGTATTTTAATTACAGGATCGCAAAGGCATTAAGCAGTTGTAGTGAAACCACAGGGGATATCATCAGTACCACTGAGAGACTACAACAGGAACTTGAAATTACTACGCAAAGGCAAGAAATTGTGTCTTGTTTTCTTCGTGATTACCAGCTTACTAATGAAGAGGTATTTTAGTATGCTTTACAGATCCTTCTTATTGAGAATATTTTCTTTTTATTGGACGTTTAGCACTAGATGCTAATTGAATGATCCAATTCTGTATTGTGCTCTGTTTCAGATAAATGCTCTGAGAGAAGAAGAATTGAATGAAAATTTCTTCAAAGCACTTGCACATGTTCAAGAAATTCATGCCAACTGCAAAGTACTGCTGAGGACACACCACCAGGTATTTTGCTTTTATCCTTTTTGATATTTGTTTTGTTTCATCACAGAAGTGGTTTAGCTCAAGTGAGTCTGCATTCACTGGCTAAGCCATAAAACGAGAAAGTTAGCCATTGTACACTCATCATCACTCTCATCACCAAATAAAAAAGGAGAAAAAAAGGCTTGTATGATGTTGGCAATGTAGTAATGTGATGTGTCTTTAGAATATGAGTTCTTACAATGCTATCGCTTTTAAAGGATGATGTGAATAACAAAGTGCATTGTATGTTTAAATGACTTCACTTATCTTGAAATATAAATCTGATGGTGCTTCTTTCTTGAACTTTATTTATTCCACAGCGTGCTGGTCTGGAGCTTATGGACATGATGTCTGTATACCAGGAAGGAGCCTATGAGAGACTCTGCAGGTGATATGTCTGATAAAATTGTTTAAATTTGTTGATTATATGTTTATAACATTTATCTGCTTCATCAAGATTGGGTCATTTTATGACATGTTGATAGGCTCTGCTAATGTGTGTCTCAGATTCCACATGATTCAAAAATTCAGGAGAGATGAAAGGATGGTTATTTGTATAAATTGGTTATTCTAGTGGACAAACCCTTATAGGGATGGATGCAAAATGGATTACAAAGCATAAGCTGTCAGTATTAAAGCCAACGAAATCAGTTTTGGTAGTCTGTTCACATGATGTGTGGTAGCAAACTTCTTGATGGTGTTCATTTTTTTACTTTAAAAATTTTTCTGGGTTATAAAGATATAGTATTGTTATGTTGGAGCTGCACCAATTAATCGATTACTCCCTCTTGTGAATTTTTTTTTTAAATTCATGAGGCTTGATATATTTAAGGACTTCTGTGATTTAAGGTGGGTGCAAGGAGAGTGCAAGAAGTTGGGTGATAGTGATAATCCTGAAGTCGATGATCTTTTGAAGACAGCAGTTCGATGCCTTAAAGAAAGGCCTGTTCTTTTCAAATACTGTGCAGAAGAGGTATTGTGCATTCATTATCTGACTCTGATTGATGTTGTACATATGATGGTGAATGCGCATAATTTTGTTGATTGTGCAGGTGGCAAATATGAGGCATCATGCATTGTTTAGACGATTTATAAGTGCTCTGACTCGAGGGGGACCTGGAGGGCTTCCCAGACCAATTGAAGTCCATGCACATGACCCCTTGCGCTATGTGGGAGATATGTTGGGTTGGCTACATCAGGTCAGTGCCTTTGCTTCTGCTTGGATCAATTATTGTTATATTGTATTGAAGTTTATTTTTCACATTTTGCTACCTGAGAAGGCTTTGGCATCAGAAAGAGAACTTGTACTTGCATTACTCGAACCTGATGCAATAACTGAAACTGGGCCCACTGCTCAACACTTTTCCAAGGGCTCTGAAAGTGATTTGGCAAAAACAGAACCAGGCACGACCTTTGTTCTTGATAGAATATTTGAAGGTGCATGCCGACCTTTTAAAATCAGAGTGGAGCAAGTTTTACAGTCTCAACCTAGTCTTATAATTTCCTACAAACTTAGCAATACTTTGGAGTTCTATTGTTATACTGTAAGTTTCTATTTGCTGCCTGCCATATTTGTTTTTTGTTTCCCTTTTAATTATTCATGTGCTTGTAGATTTCAGATTTGCTGGGGAGAGAAACAGCTCTCTGTAATACACTTTGGCTACTAAAGGATGCTGCTCAACAGACCTTCTTTAATATTTTGAAGACTCGTGGGGATAAGCTCTTAAGATATCCTCCTCTGGTTTCTGTTGATCTATCCCCTCCACCAGCTGTAAGGGAAGGAGTCTCTTTGTTACTTGAGCTGATTGAGACTTACAACAGCATGATGTTCCCTGCTTCTGGAAATAAACCTGATTTTGATCCAGTACTATCTGCTTTGCTTGATCCTATGATTCAGGTTTGCCTTTCCATACTTTTATGTTTCTATGCCAAACTTTACATTTAGCGGCTGAATAGGAGTATTATTATCGTTCACACAAAATTAAAGAATTTGGAGTACTAGAAAGATGTGTTTATGCACATTTGAAAAGTCTCTTTTCCCCAGCCAAATTTAATCTGGGTTCTAGTTATTTTTCTATTAAATCATAATTAACCAGCTCACCCTTCATGACATTTAGATTCTAAGTACTTGATTTTTCTTCCTAATTACTATGGTTGCGCTGGTCTTCACCAAACTATTTTTCAAGTTTGAGGGAATTTCTGTTCAGTATAACTATTTATTATGTATCTTTAGGTTTGGTTAATCTGCTTTCCTTGTAGATGTGTGAAAAAGCAGCAGAAGCACATAAGTCTAAAGGAACACTTTCAAGGAGGAGCAGGACAAATTCAGATGTAAGCTCTGGCAATAGAGAATCTTTATCAGTTGATGCAATTCTGTCCAGAAAAACATCCATTTCACCTCAGGTTTGTTACATCTGTCTGCACTACAGTTGCGATGCAGTAATTTCATCAATTAATGGTTAGGGTAAATGGAAATGAAATTGCACAATCCACGCCATATTTTATTTCAGATCCTTGCTAGGTTTGGTTGTCATATTGAAGATTATATATTTTCAAAAGTTCTAGACAAGTTCTTTATTTTTTTTTTTAAAGCCCTGATTGTTGGTTTCAAACTGAAGATAGTAGATACAAAGAACGAAGTGTATATAGTAAGGCTATGGTTGGTAGGTTTCATTGGTGTGATGCGGCTGACGCCTACCTGTTTGTTTCCAGTATTTTAAATGGAAATCTGAGTTGTGATGGACATCATAAAGCCAGCCTCTCTAACACCGAAATTGATGTCATTTAAACTTACTTTTTATCCATTTGAGTTTTATATAAAATGGAAAACTTTGAGTATATATATATATATATATATATATATAAGAAGTAGTTATCTTGTTGTCTGTACTGAGTGTAGGCAAGCCTAAGAATACTGTTCATTGTGATATTCAGTACACTTGGATAAAATAAGTTTACACTGCCGTGCCTTGCATCAGGAAATTCTACCTAGTTTTTCCATTCTTTGCCTATAGCTCGTTTTCTTGTAATGATTTTCTTCCAGTGGACTGATTTCATATCTCTAAGTTATCTTCTCTATAACAATGTTTAATGTTCTCCAACCTTGCTGAATGCAGAGTGCTGAATCTTCATCAAAAATTTACCTTGTCAACTGCTTATCAGCAATTCAACAACCATTACTAGGGCATGAAGTTGCCACAAACTACGCAAACAACTTAAACTCGATGATCGAAACTCACATCAGTGATCTCGCGGAGAAAGAGGTCAATGGCATCCTTAGGAGATGCGGTTTGCTAAGCAAGATCTCCTACATTCAAAATCCTACTGCTGAAGATGAACACAGGCTGTTAGCGGAGATAGATGACTTGTCACCTCCAGCAGTTGCAGAGTGCTTAAGGAATTTCTTTGGACTAGTGACTGGAACTGGAGGTTTCCTCCCTGAGTTTGATCAGCTGCAAGTCCCCAAGTTGCGTTCAGATGCATGTGTCCGGGTTGCAAGGGCATTAGCAGAAGCTTATGACCTTCTCTACCAAGCAATCATGGATCCTAAAAATGGTTACCCTGACCCCAGGTCATTGATGAGGCATTCACCTGACCAAATTAAAACCATTTTGGAAATTTAACCCTATATGATAAGCTGTGTTTATGATCAAAGCATTATGCAAACTCGTTTTGCCGCTCAAAACATATATTTTGTGTCTGTGTGTAATGTAAGGTTCATTATTTTTTGGATTAAAAGCACTGATAGGTTTTTTTTACAAAGTGAATAAGCTACTGTGAGGATGTGCACTAGTGTAGAGTTAATATTTCAATATGAACACATTATGTGAGTTGAGATTTGAGATTTGAATTTGTTTTTTGTTGAGGTTTAAACTCATTTTTTGGTCAAGACATGAACATCTTAAATATGAATTTCATGTCAATAGACTAAAAAGTAATTAGTTAAAATCACTGTTAATTAAGAAATTATATATATATATTCAATTTCATTATTGATGTTAATAAGATGGGTTGATATTTTAATTTTTTCATATATAGATGATGTTAATGTTAAAAAAATAATAATAAAACTGCCCTTTGTATTGATAGATAAATTATTGATTATTATAAGAGATACGACCTTAATTACAAGAGATGACATGGTTTACATCGTAGGGCGAGCCATATGTCCATTTTGCATCCACCGGTTGGTCGTCCCGCCACGTACCCTGCAAGTGCAAGCAAAGACCAAAGAGAACTCCATTACTTTTGTTTAATTATTTAATAAGAAACGTTTCGCCTGCAATTGGGGTTAAGAAAATAAATCGTGAGAGAGAGAGAGAGAGAGAGAGAGAGGAGGAGGACGGCAATGGCGGGGGATCTCATCAAGAGAGCGCATGGAGCGATGGTGTTGGGGCAGGTGATAAGTGCCGGCTACCATGTGATCACAAAGTTAGCGTTGAATGTGGGGATGAATCAGTTGGTCTTTTGTGTCTTTCGGGACATCCTTGCCCTCTCTATTCTCGCTCCACTTGCGTTCTTCTACGATAGGTATCTCCTTTCTGTTCTCTTCTTTCTTTTGGATTTGTATTATCTTTTCTTTTCTTTTCTGTTTGTTTGGATCCGTTGTTACCTCGTGTTCAATAGATGTATGAAGCGCAAGCGCAAGCGCAAAGATTGGATTTTTAATGTTCTGTCTTGTCAAGGAATGGTATCCGCGGGGATTACTTTTGTTGGTAGAGTAAATTGACATTGTACACGATTAGCTTTTATAAAGAGAGATTAGGACAATCTGTTGGAGTTGTTGGAGATTGGCATGGACTGGAATTAGGGGTTCTGTTCCTGGCAAGGTGCTTTCATCTTGTAGGACATAATGATTCTGTTGTGATTCTGCTAACAATTACCAGATGGGCCTTGCTATATGAATCAATGACGGATTATAGCTCAAAATTGTCCATTTTTTTCCTCTTGTGGAACTTCTTCTATTGGCCTTTTGAGGATAAAATTTGATGATGAGCATAGTAGTTAACTTGAAAATATTGTTGGAGATGAAGGAAATCCATATTATGATAAAATCTTTTTGTTTATAAATTCATCAACAGAGACCTTTACTAAAATCAATCTTTAAAAACATGATTCAGTCCTGATAGAATGCCTTCTACATATATGTGTAGTCTTCTTTATTTATATATCTTAATCATATTTATTTTTGTGTACTTATGTATTATTCTGAAACTTACGCTAGGACAATGCTTTACCCTTTTTATGTACTGGTTTAACCATTTTTATGTACCAGTTAATTTGGTTCTGCTTTAGAGACCTTCTCATAGGCATATTTGATGTTTGGCAGAAAAGTCCGTGTTCCACTTACTCCTCGCCTACTTGTGTCATTTTTCATTCTTGGACTAACTGGGTAAGATCTGAATATGCCTTTTTGAAGTTCCTAATTCCCATTTCCTCGTCACTGATTATAAGCTTGTAATTTATGTGTACTTTGAGTTGTATAATTTACAGAAGGACTTTGTTGTGGTAGGATCTTTGGCAATCAGCTTTTGTTTCTTATTGGTCTTAGTTATACAACTCCCACTTATGCTGCAGCTTTTCAACCTGCAATTCCAGTATTTACATTTTTATTGGCTACAATAATGGGGTGAGTTTCTTGTTTGTTAATTTTTTCTGATCTCTTCTGATTCTTTCCAACTGTATTCTGTTATTCTGAAAAGTTGATGGATGCAGTGCTGAAACAGTTACCTTGCTGACAAGTGAAGGTCGAGTGAAAATTGGAGGCACTTTTATCTGTGTTTCAGGTGCCCTTTTAATGGCCTTGTACAGAGGCCCAGCTGTTATTGGCAGCATAGCTTTTGACCCATTAAGTGATATAAGTGCAAAGTCTCAGCCTGAGCCAGCTGGATGGTTAGCGTCTAGTTTGATGGAGTTTGGACTTGAAAAGTGGCATATTGGTGTTTTGTGCTTAATTGGCAATTGCATGTGCATGGCTACTTATCTTGCTTTACAGGTATTGGAATGTGCAATCTGTATTTATTAGGTTTATAGAAACATTGTCCAAAAATACATGAGTTAAATCCTTATAGGGGCCATTTTTCATTCAAATCAATGCTTTCTTTTCTGTCAGCAATGATTCCTGGTGGCAGTATTGTATTTGGAATTAAGCTGTTCAATTGAAATAAATGGTAACGAAATATTTTTATACAATTTATTAAGTAAAAATAATGTACTTTTATGCAAATAAAAAGTTGATGCTTTGAATTGCCTGAATTTGGCTTTCTGAATGGTTGGGAAAATCCAGATATGCAAAGCTGTAGTTTCCTTGCTGAAATGGGTCTGAGTATCCAATCCAGGCCAAAATGTGTGTTTGGAAGTGAATCATGTTTGACTCACACTACTTGGGTTGATTTGATAGGGTTTGTGTCTCCTGTAATCCAATGTCAGAAATTTTTAAAAGTTCAACCCAAACTATAGTAGCTAGGTAGGCATAAAATTGTCAAAGGTAAACTCTTAAGGTTGAGTTGGATTCGTTTTTAGTATCAATAATTTGCAAATGAGCTTGTGAATATTTTAGCTTTTCTACAGTTGTCATGACCTATTTCAACCACTAATTTAATCTACTCAAATATGTGTTTATTGATGTTAACTTTATCTGATACTTGCTGGTACAGCCAAAGTAGTTTTCTTGACAGTACTCTTTAAATTTGAAGTGTTTTCTACAAGATACGACAGGTTATCCTAGTTAATTGACTGGTTATTCTTGTGGTTGACTGACTCGGCCCCAATCCTAGATTTGGGCTGTATAATTATAAATTTTGTAGTCCTAGTGTTAGGTTTTCTGATGATGGGATTACTATAAGGCTTCATGTTAAATTTCAACCACTTTGAACATCAATGCCTTAGCTTATTCGTATGACTACTTTGCATTATAACCTTATTCCGTTAATCATCAAGAAACCATAATAATGACTTTGAAGTGTATATGTTACTGTTAATGGCATTATTTGTAGGGTTTGAATTGTTAATGAAATAAATTTTGGAATCTTTAAGTTTTCAGTTGCTTGATGTTTTCTTGCATTTTATCAAATGATGGTTTAACATTTCAGGCTCCAGTTCTATCAAAATATCCTGCCAGTTTGTCTTTGACGGCATACTCATACTTTTTTGGTGTTACCTTGATGATATTATGCGGATTTTTTGCTACCAATGATTACACTGATTGGACTCTGACTCAATCTGAAATAATTGCTGTGCTATATGCTGTAAGTTACCAAAGCACGTATCCTTTTTCACATACAAAGTTGATAATAAATGCTGGGTCAGTGCATTTGTCTTGTTGTAGATTTTTTTTATTACAATATAGTTTATTTAGAATTTCTCATATAAAAAGAGAATTTGTGCTTGCATTGCTCATCCCGATGCCATGACTGATATTAGCATACTTTACATAAGACTCAATCTTAAGCTAGTAGCCTTCGTAAGAGAAATTTTTAATAGATAAGAACAACCTTGGACTATTAGCATAGTTTGCAATTTCAAACATATTGGTGGTGGACAAATCTCAACCTCACGGAAATGATAAACTGCAGCAGTTAGTTTCTTGAGCTACTCAAGTGGAGCTTGTTCTACAATTTTGGATAAAGCTTTGTTCGCATAATCTGTTAACTGCAATGCTTCACGTAGTAAACAAATATTTTTACTTAAGACTCAATCTCAAGCTGTTAGCCTTTGTAAAAGGAAGTTTTAATACATAAGAACAATCTCGGACTATTAGCATAGTTGGCAATGTTAAACATATTGGTGGTGCACAAATCTCAACCACAAGTAAATGATAAACTGCACCAGTTAGCTTCTTTATCTTCTGGTGAAAGAGCAGAAGGAACAAGCATACAAAAGTGGAGCTTGTTCCACAATCTTGAATAAAGCTTTGTTTGCCTAATCTGTGAACTGCAGAATGCATCACTTCATTAAAAAAATATTTTTATTCCCTTTTTCAGGGTATTGCTGCTTCTGCACTTAATTATGGGCTGCTGACATGGTCGAATAAGATGCTTGGACCTGCACTAGTGGCTCTGTACATGCCTCTCCAACCTGCTGTGGCTGCCATATTGTCAAGAATATTCCTTGGAAGTCCCATTTATCTTGGAAGGTCTGTTACAATTTCACATCTTTAATCTTCACCTTATGCCCACAAGATGCCTTTATTATGCTCTTCTTAGGAATTTTATGGTATTCATATATATCTTAGACAAAATTTTCTGGTGACATCTGAAAATATATTGTTTCTCTCTTAAGCTAGGCACCTTATTATGCATTACCCTAGATTCAATGACCTTTGTGTGTATACTTTCATAGAGTTGCGAACTACAGAAGTAACAATGTGTTTTCTCATTAGAACCAAAGTCTAGTTATTAATATTAATTTTTTGAGGAATTATATTCTCCTAGGCTAGTGATTGATAGTGACTTGTAATGAATATTTCAATTATGATATATTGTGAAAAATTGTTCTCTCTTAGCAAAAATTCAATATAGAATGGGCAGATGAGGAGGCTATATTAGAATTCTATGAGAGTGAATTTCGAGAATTTTCTTTGATTTATATTATTTTGATTCCAGTTTTGCTTGTGAATGCTTTGACACCTGTCATGAAGGCGATACAATAAACCTTTCAAGTGAATAGATGCTTTATTGGATTGGCAGTGACTTGCAACGAATATTTCAGTTATGATAATATTGTGAAAAATTATCGTTCTTGGCAAAGATAAAATCTAGAACTTGCAGGATAAGGCTATAATATAATTCTATGAGAACAAATTTTGAGTATTTTCTGGGTTTCATATTATTCTAATTCCAAGTTGCTTGTGATGCTTTTATACTGATATGAAGCAGTACACCTTTCAAGCAATTACATGCTTTTATTGGATTGTGTGCTCTAATTTAGGGACCACCTAGTCCAATCATGGGCTAAAGCTTCAGGCTTTTGTTTGTGGATGTCTGTTCAAGCCAGAACTGATATTTTTGTGTGCTAGCAGCATTATTGGGGGGCTTTTGATCATTTCTGGCCTCTACATGGTAACTTGGGCCCGTTACAGAGAGAGACAGACCGCGGCCGGGATTCCTTATGCTAAATGCACGTCTGAACCTTCAAGTGATGATCCGCCCTTGATAAAGAAAGCAAACATTTTCTCCGGCCCCTCTATTGCATTTCCTAGGCCATGGAATGAACCACATGAGTTGTGATGGATTATTATGATATTTAACAGTAGCATACAGCGATAGTGAATGTTTACATGTAATTGAGGACATCATAAAGGAAGAGATTCAGAAGCATTTTATTTGCTAGTGTTTTTATACGAATAATCTGCTTTTTCTTTTGTTCCTTAACATTATTTGCATTCTCCACTCATCAACTTGTCACTTGTTCTGTTCTTCACAAAGAAACTATAAATAACCAGCCTTGCAAAGTGCAAACTGCAATTGAGTTTCGACTTGAGTTCTTGAGCAATGGCATCTCTGAAGGCCACGAAACCTCAGGGCGCCAACCCCACGACACCAGCAACAGCAGCGAAAGTTCAGCAAGCGAAGCCATCAGCAACCAAAGCAGCTGCGAAGAAGGTTGAGCAGAAGCTGAAGGATACAACCAAGGTCTTTGTTGTTGTTGTTGTTTTTCTTTTTTTCTTTTATTCTTGTTTGATTGATTTTCTATCTTTTATTTATTTTTTAATTTAAATATTTTGCGCAGGTTGCGGCACCCAAGACACGCCCTGCTGGCAAGTGAAGATCGAAACTGGCATAACTATGTAATTCAGTTCTACCTGGTTGTGTGTGGGAGAACTGTTGTATTTATAGAATAAGAAGAATGCTTGAATGATTATGGAACAGTTTCTCAAATAAATAAATAACTAATTTAAAAGAGATGATCTCTCTATGTATGCTTGGAATTAAGGTATTTTATTCTGAAAATTAACGGTATTATTGTAAGTTGATTAGTTTTGTTGAACGCTTGGCCCTTTTTTTCATGTTTGTCATGCAATTCAGGATTGAATCAAACATTGTTACATAACTCGAGCGTTTAACAAGATTTTGAGTGATTTGTTACATAGATGCAGCTTATTAGCAGAACAGAGCTTTTGCAGTTGTTATGGATGCTCGCTGTATATGTAGTCAATGTGCTCTTCTTTCAGCTCTTTTTCTGCACCCACCTGCACATGATATGATACACAAAGAGTTCATCAGTACAAGTATTTCATTATGATTAATTTTACTGTCTTAGACTATGTAAATTGGAAATTATGATGCTCGGAAAGAATACCTGGGAGACCATACTGGTGGTAATTTTGTCATGAGAAATGATCTTGGAGACTGGATCACCTGCATGAAATCTAGCAATAGGCCTTGTTGTTTCACTTTCAACTGCTGAACACATTAGTAAGAGGAGTAAAATGCTAAGTGCTTGCAGGAACTGAATCTTTTTCATCATTTGATAAGAAGAGAAGATGGGTGGATGTGAAGAATGGATTAGCTTCTTGCTTCTTAATTGATTTATATAGGATGAGCTTCTTCTTAAGTTTTTTAAAATTGAATTTAATTAGGTATCCTTGCAACATTGAAGACTCCGTCCAATTTCTCCTACTTAGTATGTCTCTTAGTATGTGTCCTTGAATCCATATCTTGATTTTTACAACTAGTGAGTTTGTATAATAACGAGAGAAAATGAGTTATGGGATTCATTGGCGGGGTTTTCCAGAGGTTCACATCGGCCGGCCTGTGTGTAAACAAACTAATTTTAATCATATTTAAGAAAAATTGCATGTTAAAAATTAATAAATCTCCAAGTGATCACTATCTATACTTACACCGGAAAAAATATTATTTAGTCATTGAAAAATGATATTGGCTGAATGGGACTTAATTTAATTTACAAGAATGAATATTTTGGTATTAAAATAACAAGAGAGTTCAAGCATCTTTCACAAATCAAACCAGACACCAATGACCTCATGATTTATTCGCATTGAGTTTCTCTAGTGTATTTTTTAAAAAAAAATCGGAGATCAAATTTCAACGTGAGAACATTTTCTTTAAATAAGAGTGCAATCAAACAAGACGTGAGAAAAAAAAACAAATTATATTTCAAGTTAGACATCATTTTTTTTTTCAATGTCTAATCACAATTGGTAATTTGCTGAACAATCACAATGTAAGTCTTTCATTTCACTGTCTCATTGGTTTCTTAGATTACTGAGAACCATACAAAACCATGTTTTTATGATTTATTTAATTATTTGCACTTGTTATGAACGCAACATTTGCTTTCGCATGTCTCTTTTGTGTATTATGTCATAATCATTCATTAATGGTGGTGCCACTTGCATTGTTTGATTAACTCCACTTTGTCACTTGACTTAATAATGGAATTTTGTATAACCTGATAATATATATATTATTTTGAACTTGATCAAAGCTTTATTATAATTAAAGTATTTTATATCAAGTATTTTTTGCCCCTCACAAATGTGGATGATTGTCAATTATTGAATAGCCCAATGGTATAGTATAAAAATGCAATGAAAAGATAAAAATTTGAATCCTTTTTATGATAATACTGTTCATATATTATACACTATACACTTGAGTCAGGTACTATTTATATATTGTTCACAAGTCTGAATGTGGTTTTCCCAATGAGAAAAATAGTGGTTTTATCCGACTATTTTTTTAAGAATGTGTGTAAGCCATTATAACTTATGTATTTTATTAATAATAATAATTAAAAAAATAAAACAAATGTGGATGGTTGTGGGAGACTCCAAAGTACGGTGCTTAGATGGAAGTCAAAATTTAATTAACAGTTAGATCATTCTACAGATTTTTTATTAATATGGAGGTCATATGTCACGTAGGCCTACGTCATGGAACAATCTCTGCTTTCCGAAGGTAAACCTATACAAATGGATGAAATGAGATAACAAAATCTTAACACTTAAACACCTTGCTAAGCAAGGGTTTAACTGCATACAGACGTGTATTTTGCAATGTTACTGAGGGAAGTAATGGACTATCTTGTTCTCAAGTGGCCACATGCAACTGGATCATTATTTTGGCCAAATTTTTTAACTCTCGCAATTAGCAAGCTTGATGTCTGAATTCTGGACATTCTTGATTTTCACATCTAGATTTTTTTTTTTAAAAAAGTGAATAAACCATTTCTATCAACTGAAAAGAACAATCACTAGAAGTGGTTAGAATACAAAATAATAAAAGACATATAGTACATAGAAATAAAATAGAGGAAACATCGGGCCTTTTTCAAGGCCAAACAAAAGCAAGTAACCCAGTGTCCCCTCAAAGTTCTCTCTAACACATTTACTCAAAGTTCTCTCTAACACATTTAGAAATTCAGTCTACTCTCATATATATATATATATATATATAATGTTTGTAGTCTTGTATTTTGGTGCTTTTTAGGTAATTAGTGTCTTATCTCTCATGTTTTCCTCATTTTTCTGTTGTGTCTCATTTATGTGTTATTTCATGTCCGCCTACTTGCATAGTAGCACCTTTGGCTTTATTTTTTTTTTAATTAAAATTTGGTAGTTTATCTTGTTATTTAAAAACAAATGGTTGTATAATGGTTATGGAACAGTTTGCTTTTACATGTCTTTTGTATGTTATGTCATTATCATTTATTAATGGTGGTGCCACTTGCATTGCTTGATGAACTCTACTCGTCACCTAACTTAATAATGGAATTCTGTATAACCTTCTAATCCAATATATATATATATATATATATCAATTATAATTTTGAACTTGATCAAAGCTAAAGTTTAAACTGAATTAAATTAGGGTTTTGTAGAGATGGTTGATAAGGTTTTATCTCCACCATACAAAAATATTCTCTTTTCCCTGTCATATCATTTTCTTATATTATATATGCTTTTTTAATTTTCTTGTCTGTCTTTCTAAAACGGAAACATGTCATCAAAAAAACCTACTAGTAAACATTGGCATGAGGTTATTGACTTATTGGTCATAATAATCCATATATAAACAAGTACTTACAGTTGTCTATATATACAATAGAAGTAAACAACGAGATTTTGAAAAAGTGTCCTAATAATTAAGTAGGTCTTGTGCCTACCGTGATGTGACAATTTTGTATTTAAAAAATAATAATAATAATTTTTTATTTATCTATTCATGTGTACTTTTGAGGGGGACTCTGCGAGCGGAGCTCGCCGGCGGTGACGAAGAGGCCATGAAAGCCATAAGGAACACGGACGGGGAGCTGCACCTCCGCCACGATCTCCAGCTCCGGCGACCGGGCGTCCATCACCAAGAAGCTCGACTCCCCACTGATCTCATTGTGCACATACGAGACCAAATACCCATCATCCTCTTCTCCTTCCTCAGCCTCGTGCTCCGGCACGAAGAACGGCTCTCCACCGTAGCAACCCGTGCCGAACTCCCTCTTGGCCACCACGCAGTCTCCGGTGCCGGCGAGGGAGAAGTCTAGTTTGACCACCCCTGAGATCTTAGGCATGGGGTGGCCGATGCCAAGGTAACCATAGCGGTTCTTCTTGCCGATGTAGCCAGGGTGGATGACACCGAATTCGAGGTTGTCGACGGCCAGCGGTTTCCTGGAGACGTCCCCGGTTCTCAGGTCGATGCGCAGAAGCTCGACGCAGGTGTGGACGAGGTCCATGCGATCGAGAGCGTGCTCAATGGAAAGCACGTTAGCAGCCACTAGCACCACCGTGTCGCCGTCGTCCTCCTCCCAAGCGTTCAGCGCGTGTATTATGTTGAAGCCGGGAACCTCGAACCACCGCATGTCGGAGTCCGACGTTGAGTATCTCGGGAGGAGACCAAGACGTGGAACTTTGGCACGGTTGGAGCCGACCGGAGCTCCTCCTCGGAGCAACATGTCCATGGGTTTCATTACTATTTGGATGTCAGGGAATATAGCGTAGTTCTCGGTGATGGCGAAGTCGTGGAGGAAGGATGGCTCACGAATGGAGAAGATGGGAACGTCGGCGAGCTTGTTGCCGTCCTTGTCGAACCGGAAGTAGGTGAGGAATGGAGGGATGGGGCCGTAACGGAAGGCGAAGAGCTCGCCGGTGGTAGGATCTTTTTTGGGATGAGCGGTCATGCCCATGAAGAGCTTGCCGGAGAAGTCTTCACGGCCGAGAGTGGAGATGTCGCCATCGGTGGTGGAAAGGTGGAGGGAGTAAGGGAGGTCTGACTCGCCGAGAGCGTAGAGACGGCCGGCGAAGAAGCTTAGACTGGTGTTAGCTAAGCCAGTTCCCTGAGTCACGCTCATTTGGCCAGTGAGGAAGCGGGCGACAGTGACGGCACCACGCGTGCAACACCGGCATAGCCGTGGAAACCGGAGAAGACGTTGGGAAGGACGGGAGCGCCGGCTTGGAGCTCGGTAAGGTACTTGTAGGTGCGGACAAAGCGGGAGGAGAGAAGAGGGGGTGAAGAGGAGGAGGAGGAGGGGGAGGGGAGGAGGAGGGAATGGAGCATGCCATCACCGTCGAAGAGATGGTGAGGACCGCGAGGGAGATATTGAGGGTTGGGGCCATTGCGGATGTAGGCGCCGCCAGCGAGACAAGGTGGTATACGGCCGTGAATGATAGGGCATGGGGTTGGGGGGAGTTCGGAGACCGGGGCGAAGTTGTCGGCGAGGACGTTGCGGGGGTCGACGGTGGGCCGGAGGAGAGGTGGGTCAATGAAGTTGTTTATTATATCATCTAATGCATTACAGAAGGTGGAGGCCAGTGAGGGGGATGATGGTGGTTGTTTGCCGAGCTTGATGGTAGTTATGCTTCTTTCTTTCCTATCTGATTGTTTTGGTTGGGTTTGAGTTTGAGGTTGGTTTTTGGTTTTGGGTTTGGGTTTCTCTACGGTCTCGACAGCAGAGATAATGAGACGAGGCAATGGTGGTGGAGGGCCGGAGAAGAGGCCGGAAAGGGAGCTGATGAAGGCAGAGGAAAGAAAATCCATGGTGGAGTTGTGCAAGGGTGCATTGGTTTTGATAATTACAAATATAAATCTATAGATATAGTTTTGATATTGAGAGTGAGTGGAAAACCAAGTGTGTACAACATCATATAATTTGGAGTGTCCAGGGATGGACGGAAGGAAAAAATCTAGCCTTGGTTGCATACTTGCATGGTTACAACCATGGAATGGGAATAATAATTAATAAACATGGGTCCATGCCATTTGTGGATTTTTATAGGAACTCATGGTTGTGGAGCACTGGGACAGGGCCAGGGGTCGTTGGATGTTTTGCATATATATTTAATAAACATGGGCCCATGCCATGTTCAATGCTGGCCCATGTTCAATGCTGAAGTTGAGATTAATTTTGCACTTATATGGAATCCACATAATATAGGTCCATTTGTGGATTTTTATAGGAACTCATGGTTGTGGAGCACTGGGACAGGGCCAGGGGTCGTTGGATGTTTTGCATATATATATCACATATCCTAGGCAATAGGAGAGATTGCTGTAATGGATAGGGATGACTGATGAGTGTCATTCACGTTATTCCATCGAAAATAAAGAGGATGAGGACCATCACTGTTTTATGGTGCTCCGAAGCACTTGCGGATTTAAACATATAAATCTTAGGCATGTCCAATGTATGACCCAAATTTTACATCCTTAATGTAAATAACTCTAAATTTGTGTTACTCCAAATTTGAGGTCATACATGAATTTTAAATTTTAAATATTTTTTTTTTAATTTTTTTATTATTGTAATTAAAATTATAAAATTAATAATAATTCATTTGTATGCAATTAATTACTTAATTAATAATAAAATTATTAATTAAATTAATTTATGATAAATTTATGAAACTTAATAGTAATAATTTAAAAAAAAGATGTGAACGAATATTTTGCGAATATGTTTTTTTTGGATAAAATTTGGGGTTTGTGATTGGAGTATAATTTACCGTAGTAAAACCAAATTTTGGATTTGGGTAGAAATTTGGGATATAATTTACCTGAGCCTTATAGGTTCCCGTAAAGGATAAAAATACCCTAGAGAAAAAAAAAACCAGTCAATTTAAAGATTTTAAATATAGTTAAAGCCATTCAATTCAAGTGGTTAAAAACAAATCATCATTAAAAAAAATTAATTTACAGGTGATATTACATCTCTCACTCACATACACTCACAAAGTGAGGGTATATTTAAGACAATAACTTATGTGCGATAAAAATAATAACAGATGTTTGTCAATTTTATTATATATATAAACGCACCTTTATTTTCCTAAAGCCACAAGCAACACTAATTTTTGGAAATCTAACGTCGAGACATCTTACACCCACATTACTAGTTTTTTCTCTTTTTTATATGTATTTTATTTCTCATAAGATACTCGTATATAACTAGACACATATACAGTCTAAGTGGGAGCTGGTATGGGACAAAATTGATGAAGATATAATAAGTTCAGCATAGACTTGAAAACCAACTCAAAGAGCATGGGCTTGAATGATGAAATCAGGACCCAAGAGAAAAAAGAAAAACCAACACAAACAAAATGATTTTCCCAAAACCATGTTGCTCGGTCTTGGATGCAAATTTTGATCGATGAAATGATGAACATAAAAGACGCTCAATGACCTGAAACATCAGAGGCTAATGGATGAGCATCATCATGCTCATGGTTCTTCATCTCCTCTGAAGTTAGAGGGTATTCAATGGAACACAGAAAATTGAAGTATGCGTACTTGATATCAAACTGCATATCATACCCTGTCATGCAAATCACCGATCAAATCAAACCAAAATCAAATCTCAAAATCCCAAAACAAAGTGCAAATTAAAGGGTACACTCACAGTAGTTGACAGCAATTGTGCGGCCATTATGGTCTGGAGTTTGGCTCACATGATGAAACCACATGCTAGGCCTGCGTTCTCACAATGAGCAAACCAACACTGATCAAAAGGAGCAATTTCATATATGAGTATGATAAAGGTAGGTTCACTCACAGGTATAGAATTTCTCCAGCCTTGACAGTGAATTGGAACGGCTTCGGCCCCTGGAAGTACAGAGGAAAGGATGACATTTGCTCATCCATGGCTTCCTTGGTAGGAGGGTAAGGGTCGACGCTGCACCAAGGCACTAATCTCTCAGGCTGCTCCAACTCCAGTCTCAGCCCATCTGTTATCTGTTATGCACTAAATAATTGGTCTCTAAGAAGCAATTCAACAAACAATTGAAGGGCATGCCTGAGAACACTAATCTCTCAGGCTGCTCCAACTCCAGTCTCAGTCCACTAAATAATTGGTCTCTAAGAAGCAATTCAACAAACAATTGAAGGGCATTCGTGAGAACACACCGGAGATAAGGATGAATAGCAGGCAGCGGGGTAAGGTCGGACGTATAGACGATGGAGTTCAGTTGGAGGGAGGAGCAGGAAGTGTTTCTCTCCAGTGATCACAGCGTAGATGTTCTCATAGTGATCCTTGTGGAAGGAGGTCTCGGACCGGCCATTACCGATCCAGAGATTGACGGCTTCGGGAAGGCAGCCGAGAGCCTCGGTTGCCCACGGGATGTGAGGATCCACGTCCGAAGCCAGCGCTGAGTACTCTTCGTGAAAGCAGTTGTTTTGCTGTTGCGCATAGGCTACGACAGGGGAAGTGGGCGAGCCGCTGGATGTGATGAGATCCAGCGCGTCCGAGAAGGGCATTGGGCGCACGCAGGCGGAGGCGAAGCATAGGCTCTTGTTGGGGAGGGGGACGAGAGAGTCTGCGCGGCCGTGAGGGGTGAGGTGGACGGAGACGGTGGTGGAAGCGAGGGTGCGGCGGAGATAGTCGTCGTTGGACCAGAGAGCATTGGAGATGGCCGGCCAATGGCGAGTGGAGGAGCTTGAGATGATGCAGGGCTTGTTGGCGGAGACGTAGTCTCTTAGGAAGCTGAGAGGAGACGGAGCTGAGTCCAGACGATCAATGGATGATCCCAAGCTCAACTCTCTAGTCTCTGACCACAGGCTCTTCAGTTCTTGTTCCATCCTGAGTCTGTTTTATTTTTTTTCTCAGAAGCCAAGCAAGTAACCATAACAAAAGACTAATGCATTTTGGATATCTCATCAATCATCATATGAGGGACTACTGTCTCTGTTACTTTGAAATACAATTGACAATGAGCGGGTATGTTTACAATAGCACAAAAAAAGAGAGCTGAATATATTGTCAGATTGTTTTCATTGTTGTAGCATGGCCCAAGCGTATCCTGTTTGGTAGTGGCCTTGCGATTAACCCATCGGTAGCCCAGCCACGTTCGGAGCCATCTCTTTGGATGTGGTTGAATTCCCTTCTCACATAATCTAAGGATATCTCCAACCTACCTCCGGGACGGCATTCATCTGCAATGCCTCTTGATTCAAACCACATATTTCTTTCTAGCCAATACAGATAACTGACATGAAACAAGGATTTGATCATGTCTAATGGAGAGGAACTTTCCTTGAGCATTACCTGAAAAGGAAAACCACCAAAAGATGAGCTAGAGAGAAATTTATGTTCCATCTAACATGAGCAAAGAAATACACAGGCAAAACTCACACAAAATTTTCCTTTGTTGACTGCAAGAAGATACCCTTCATCTCTGAACAGATCGAACAGAGCAAAAAAATCCTCTTTGTTGCTAACAACTTCACTGAGCTTGCAACCAAGTTGCAGCCTGCCGCAAATCTCAGCAGCAGCATCTTTTGCTTCTGAAGAAAGAATTTGTGATTGCCCCTGCAGATAAAACCAGTAAGAAGGTAGTAGAAATCATCAGCTCCAACCCAAAAAGGAAGTGCATTTTCAAACTCTCAAAGTTGGTATTTCTCTGGACTAAATTAACTTCATGATCTATACAATGAAATGGATGTGAAGGCCGTTAGACATTCTTTAGCATAAGCACCCAGCAATTTGCATAAATAATATTGGCACTTGAGGTTTACAAAATACCATGAAGCCTAGATAGAAATAGCTCATATAAGAATAGTGCCCTCCGTCAAATTCTCATAGTATGCCTTATACAGCAGAAAAGATAGTACTGCTTACATTGTGCGGCTTTATGTTAAAAGCAGGCAAGGCTGAGAAGAGTGGCTCTTCATCATTGACTTCTTTGATCAAAGGAACCTGCCCGGTCAATAAATATTCGCTGAAAACCAAACCTGTTTAATAGTTAGGAAAGACAATTTACAAAGGCTACTTAAGTGAAAAGCAGAACATAAAAAATGACCGACAGACTCCAACAATATTCAAAAAAGGTTGCTCTCTGCTGAGTGTTTCATAAGGTACAGATGCACATGAGAAACTGGATTTGTCAGTTTTTATTCTAATGTAGGCAAAAGCTTTTAAATTGAAAGAGTTATTGTTACATTGCCAGCAATGTCATTGGTTCCCACTACACTGAACTATAAAGAAAGTATGAATGTGGGATCACAAATTAATGCAAAGGGAAAAGGGGTGATAGAAATTACTTGCACGATATGGATTTAGCGTCCTCAATTGAATTGACTGATAAGATTTAAAATTGCAGTACATGTGAATTCCAGAGACTGCTACAAAGGAAGCCATAGCTAATGGTACAGAGGAGCCGATATAATTAGCTAAGGCTATTCCAAGCATTATTCCAAGGAACTTGCTAATCATTCCTTGAGCTTCACCTTTTGCAATAACCTGCAAAGATGCAAGGCAATAATTTGTGGAGAAACCCACTTTATAAGGGCATTTATTGCATAATGCTAAATAAAACTGATGGTGAATTTTATCAATCAGATAGAAATAAAAGACCTCAATGTAATTCATTTCTCACCTCTGCAAAATTCCTCTGCACTGCAAAACCTGCATAAAAACAGCTCCTTGTAGCAGCCTATAGGAACAAAAGGACACATTTTAATTGGAGTAGATCCAAAGCCACTTGGTATGGTAAATAGAGTTTGATTTGATAGTTATGGAAACTTACCAAATCAACAATATAAACCTAGTTAATTGATCCCAAATGGTTTGAGGTAGTGCAAGTTGAGGGCTAATACATATAAAGACCTTCATCCATATTTTAAATAAAAGAAATGAAAAAAGCCGACCTTGATCGATTACAATTCAAAGAATATTCTCTAGAATCTCTACAGTTAATAGTGCAAGAAGATCATCAGACTACTTTGACAAGAATGAGTGCAAACTCTTGTTACAAGGTCATCAGAATCATATAAGTTTACAAGGCAGGGAAAAAGTTAATTAAACTAAATTCCTTCATCAAGGATAGCAAAATGGACATTAGCAGTGCTATAAATACGCAGAGGTTCAAGCGCCCATACCTGTATCAGAGACGATGCAGACCGACCAGCACCGGCTGCGGCTCCAATGAAAACAAACAGATGAGGAAAAGCAGGAGTCAAGATCTCAAGCCCATAAGCTACATTTTCGAGAAGATCTGCGAGCAGCCTCCATCCCTTAGGATTAACATCAAAATGACGACCAAATTTTGACAACATTATTTTGCTGAGATACCCGATTCCGTCCTTGAGCACCCAATTGATAGCAGCTGCTGTTGGAATTGCTCCTTTTCCCAATCCAACAGCATAAAGAAGAGCCTAACAAAGAGCAATGCCATTTCTTAGAACGCAAACACACACATTCAAGAATGCTCTGCTTAGATATGTAATTGAGCTATAAGATACATAAACCCAATTCTTGAGACATAATGAATCACAAGAAAATAGAGAGAGGAATCATTCATCAATCCGGAAACGGGATTCAGATATACCTGGGTAGAGAGAACGCCACTGACTTGGCTGGCGACTCCCTGAACGCCTCTCCATAGAGAGTACTCGAGGTAGTCGTCGCTGACGCTGTGGGGATACCCTTCGGGCAGCAACAGCCTCGAGACAACCTCACAACAACTCCGCCACCAGGCCTGGAGAGCCAGGTAGGACGAAGAATGGCTGCCATCGTTTTCGACAACCAAGAAATCGGAGCCAGAAGGATCCGGGACGAGTCTTGTCCACTTGCCGCCCTTCACCTCCCAAATAGCCCTAGCTAGGGCCGGCGCTGGGATGATCGAGATATAGAGCAAACAAAGGAAGGTGAGCAGCGTTGCTGATGATGGAAATCGCGAAGATTCTTCTTCTTCTTCAGGGTTCCACCAGTCATCAGGATTCCACCACGACCACAGCCAACCATTGTTGTTGTTGTTGTTGTTGCGATTGCTCCCGCCATTGTTGGTGCCATCTAGAAGAGGAGAAGGAGATGGAGATGGGAGTAGAGACGTGGAGGGGGGGAGAAGATGGGGAAGGGTTAGAGAGGTGAAGGAGAAGGGGGTTGGGCGAGTGAAGGAAGGAGAGGAGCGGGGTTGCGGCGGAGGAACCCGCGCGCATAGGTAGGAGGATGCCATTTCAATCCCGCTGCGTTTTCTCACTCTCGCCAACTCTTGGATCTGTTTCTTTTCACATATACCCCCGAATTATATATATATTAACTAACTCAGTATGTGTGTATGTGATTAATGCTCATAAAAACTCTTGATTTCTAGGTCTAGAGTTCACCTCTCTCGTTGAGGGGGTTAATTTTTTGAACAGTCACCCAACTTTACCTTATTTTCACTTCAGTCACCCCAACTTCAAAATGTATCAAAGTGGTCACTCAAGTTTTTAAAAGCATTCACTGGGCAGTCACCCAAGACTTTCCGGCACCCAGAATCCTACGTGGCCGCCGTAAAAGCTGACTCAGCAACTTAAAGCTGACTCAGCAATTTAAACTCTTTTCCCGAGTTTAAATTAAATAATAAAATAATAAAATAAATAAATAAATAAATAGCTTTCTTTTTATTATAATACCAATAGAGATAAACCTTCAGAGCTTCCAAGCTCTCATCAATGGCGGCATTCTCACCGCCATTGCTCCTCTTCCTCCTCCTCCCCCTCTTTCTCTTCCCTCATTTTACCTAATCCACCGACGCTGATGCTTTACTCGCCTTCAAGCTCGCCGTCGATCCTCACAACTCCTTGTCATGGCGGCGTGCCACCATTGCCGATCTCTGCTCCCCTTCATCTCCATGGCCTGGCGTCAAAGAGTGTTCCAGCTAAGCCAGGGTCACCAAACTTGTCCTCAAGTTCTTGAATCTCACCGGAGTTATCCCCATTGATGCCCTAACCCCTCTAGCCAAGCTCCGCGTTCTCAGCCTCAAATCCAACTCCTTCTCCGACCCAATCCTGATTTATCCCATCTCTCCAACCTCAAATCTCTGTACCTCAACTTCAACCGCTTCTCTGGCCACATCCCATCGAAGATCGCCGAGCTCCACCGCCTCAAGGTCATTGTTCTCTCTGATAACCTCTTCTCCGGTGACATCCCTCCGTCTCTCACTACCATTCCTTGCTTATACGTGATGCTTCTCCAGAACAACCGTCTCTCCGAAACGATCCCGCCGTTCAACCAATCCAACCTCCGGTTCTTCAACGTCTCCGGCAATGCCCTTTCCGGCGAGATTCCAGCCACTCAGTTCCTCACCAAAGAAAAAAAAGATGAAGAGAAGAAGGAGGAGAAGAAAGGGCTGACGTGTCGATTTTGCAGCCTAGTCAGCAACTTAAACCCACGTGGACACCGAGTACGCCTGGTGATGTGGACTTTAAGTTGCTGAGTCAGCATTTACAGCGGCCACGTAGGATTCTGGGTGCCGGAAAGTCTCGGGTGACTGCCCGGTGAATGCTTTTAAAAACTTGAGTGACCACTTTGATACGTTTTGAAGTTGGGTGACTGAAGTGAAAATAAGGCAAAGTTGGGTGACTGTTCAAAAAATTAACCCCTCGTTGAGGTATACTAGGTTATGTGTCTGTGTATTGGGGTCTTGCCCATATTATTTGTTTTTAAAAAAATTGATACATTTGATTAATTGAAGAATTGCTTTATTTTTTATTCTTAATGACAAATGTTATATTTGTGAAAAGTTAATAATTTAATAGCATCGGTCTCGTGACTCTCATTGCATAAGGTATTGGTTTGAAGATTTAAGAGGTTTGAGTTTAAATCACGTTAGATGCAATGGTAATAACTGATTTTTTATTATGGATGCAAAGTTATAGCCCCAACCCTGTGTTACGGAGTAAATTATTTTCCGTAATTAATATCCCATGTTTTGATTCAATGATCTGCTTGATTTCAATTTTCAGGTGGTTTAATACAATAGAGATGAAATTTATATAAGATACCTTCATTAAAAAAAATTAAATAATTACATGCTCTAAAAATATAAATGACTTCTGCAACTAAAGCACTTATAGGCCTTGTTTGGATTGGCTTCTAGTAGAAGTGTTTTTTTTAAGTTTTATGAAAGCACTTTTGAAAAAAGTGCTTTTCAGAGTAAATTAAGTGCTTTTCTGTATTTTATGTTTGGATAAGTTGAGTCAAAAGCACTTTTATATGTGTGAAGTTATTTGGATGTGAATTGTAAAAGCACTTTTGGGGATAGCAAATTACTAAAATAAACACTATTTATGAAAATAATGAGGGAATTATTCATTTATCAAGGGTAACTTAGTAATTTTACACCCCAAAAACAGCTTTTCAGAAGTGCTTTTCTGAAAAGCACCTGTTGGCCAGCTTCTAAAAAAAGCTGAATTTTAGCTTTTTCACAGCTTCTGCTTCTGTCCAAAAGCCCAAACAAACATGATTTTTAAAACCCAGAAGTGCTTAACTTATAAAAAAGCACTACTGGGCTTAAAAGCACTTCTGAGAAGCCTATCCAAACAACCCCATAGTCTATTATCATCCAGTCTCTTGCACTCGAGACTTGTTTCGAGTTTGACTCCTTGTTGGTGTAAGGTGAGGGCACATGATAGCTTAACACTTGTGTATGCCTCTAAAATTGGGTAGCTTAACACCTATGTAGTTTGTTCACCTATTCAAAAAATAAAATAAATAAATAAATGAACTCTACACTCTTAAACCAAGTTAGGTGATTTTTTTATTGTTTGATAATTTTTTCATTGTTCTTGATAAATGGATGTAAAGACTAATTTACATCTAATGACTTGAGCCTCAAATGTCAATGTTTCATGTGATTTGTTTTTTCTTCTATTCTTTCTCATTATACTGCTTATGTTGCAAGTTTGTGGTAATAATTGTGACGCTCCATGCATCAAGTTTACCTTTTATTTTAATGAATGTGATTCAGCGTGCTCTCTTCATTGCTTGCAATCAGTATTTGTGTGCTTTATATTGCTTGGAGTGCATCTGATTAATTAAGTGATTGAAATATCCTAATTACTTTGGATACGATAGCTCGCCGTGTAAATGGTAGCATGCATGGACGAAGTGCCAACGGGTCTCATTAGCCTGCTTTTGTTTAGACTCCGATTCATTTCATCATTGATTATCATTTAGTTGGCTCACCTTCTTCAAACATTTGATGAAAGTCTTCACTTTACTGTTCAGAGTATAATTCCTGTTTGTGCATTATTGAACAAAGAATCGCACATATATATATATATATACATCTGAGGTTATTATATATATACCGTTTTATGTGGATTTGCCCCATCATAAAATCCTAAATTAATGAATGAAAACCAAACTCATATATTCAGGTAAACATGTGCATATAATTAATCAAAAGATGCATATTTACTCTAGTTTTTTTTTTAACAAAAAACAAAAACACACACACACACACACACTCAACTCAGTCAAATGAAAGCCATGCTTCAAACACTACCTCCATTAGCCAACAAGGCAGATTGAACCCTTATGATACGCACTAACGTCCGGGTTTCTCTTACCAAACGATGCAAGAGCATTTGCAACACCATTGAGATCTAGGGAAATATATTCAAAAACCATTGCTGGGTTGCAATCAACTAGTCTGATTAACAGATGTCTGACTATATAACCACATACAAGAACAATGTGCTTGTTCCCAGCAACAAGGATGAAACCTAGTCCACAAAAGAATTGATTTTCAGTTCAAGATGCATCACACAAAACCGAAAATAGAGAATCTATTGAAAGGGAAAGGAATTGGAAGAGACGGCCTTAGGGTATTTTGCTTTCTCCTCCAATACTCCTTGGTTATCTTCATCGCTTGCTGAAAATTAAATTGGATATATGCATGGTTTACTCTAGTTTGTCAAGAGTGTCTTGTTTCATATATATGGGTTACAACAGCTTGGTTAAATAATGTTCATCACAAAATTAACCTTTGAAGTTTTCTTGTAATTAAATCTTTCTCATTGATATTGTTTTACTAGCTTTATGCTAAACAAAATATAATCCTTGGTTGTGTTGTAGATGAGAGATATCAAGGAGTACTTTCTACAGCAAAAGGAGATGAGTCTTAATAATTAAGCACCCACAGAAAAAAGCAAACAAGTAGAAAAGGAGCAGTGATTGAAAAAGATAGAACACACTAAAGTCATCACTGACCACAAAACTAAAAATGAATATGCTCATCATATATGAGACTATATGAGGCGGACAGCATGCCAAATATTTCATTCACTGCTTCCTTTCATATGCTAAAATTAGGTAGATTGGATTATGATAATATGCAACTTTAACCCATTGTCTAGTGACCCACACTGTTATCATGCAATCAGTTCCACTTACTATCTAAAAAGTCATATCACATCACTTAGAAAAAACCAACAACAACAACAATAACAAACAAACAAACAAAAGCCAGTTTCACCGCCGGAAAACATGGAGTTCCCCGGTATCATGATCAACACACTTGATCCACCGGCCACCACAACCACCCTGCAACCCAGGTCCATTCCCAACACCAACATGAAGAATCTCCAGCCCACCACCAATGGGCAAGAACGCAGCTCTCACCACCCTTGTCCCTCTCCCCATCATCCACGCAGCGCCGCCGTCCTTCCCGACAGCTCTCGTGCACACGACCACCATCCCTCTCGGTCCCGGCCTCACACCGCGCAGCACCCGCGCCGCATCTCTCCTCCTCATATCCACCACCATGAAGTCCACCCCTTCCAACTCCTTCACCCTTTCCTCCCCCTCCCCAACCACAACCTCCGCCGGCGATACTCCGGCGTGCTCCATCGCCTGCTCGTACTCAGCCTGTGCTCTCTCGTCCAACACCATGCACACGCGTTTTCCACCTGTGTGCGTTGCCACGGTGGCCAGCCCGAGACTTGTAGAGACTCCAGCACTCCATGCCTCGACTATGAACTCCGAGCGCCATCCACCGGCCATGGCCGAGACCAACTCGGCCACATCTTTGTCCTCTATGTCCCCATCCGCCAGTGCCTTCACGGCGTCTATGTAGGCCCTGGCCGCCATCTCCGGACACCAAACCAGCTTCATTGTAATTGTGACATGCGTCTCTGTCCTTAGTACAAATATATAAATATATATACACATATAAATAAAATAAAGACTATGTCTTGATATTTATCTATAAATATATATGTATATTGGCATATTGCACTAAAAATATGAGAAAATAAATGGAATCTTAAATAGATCAAATTGGTGACTTGGTGGTGATAAAGACCGTGACCTGGCTGCTAATCTCATTTAACTTGCATTGAAAGCATTTAAGTTGCCTAAATTGAGATGTTTACTTAACGGACAAGGAAAAAAATAGAAAAAAAAATCTATGGAAAAGGGGGGTGAATTTAAGCCCGTACTTATCCGGTGGGCGTGTCTCCGTATGTATATATATATATATATATATATATAATGCAAGCATGCAAATTTCAATTCTCATAATCAAATGATATTAAGGCAAGATATAAATGAAAAATTCATGAAGTTTCATGACAAAAGTTCACTGAGACACCGTCAACTGTCATGATTTTTTATACAATAAGCATCAAGAAAAATGTTTTTATATTGTTTTTCAAACAATTTTGTTTGGACAATGGATGCATATGTTGATTAAGAGATAGTACAAATTAAGCTGTGAGAAATGATAACAAACTCTGAAAAAGACTTGCATTTTTTTTTTGTCTTAGGTGGTTAAAAATATGAAATCAAGTCACATCCCAGAGGACGTACGCTCAGACCAAGTCATGGTCCATGGAGCCTTGAGAGATGAGACAAAGTAGAGTTACTCAAAGTTCATTATATATAAAAGCAAGTTGCTCAAATTGACACATGAGAATTCCTGACTAATTAATAACCAACCCTACTTGCTGCCAATCTAAGTGTTTATCATCTAGTTAATCTTATATTAAACAAATGAAACCTTTTAATTAGAACTCAACCTTGCAACCAAGTGGATTAATTATGACCACGCAAGGGGTGACCTATAGAGCTAGCAAAGCAGAAGATAGCTTTAGCTATTTAATTAAGGGTATAATATTTTTTTAGAAGATTAAACAATGTTAATGAGTGCTGAATTTCACTAAAGTTTTTGTTTTTGTAATCTAACTAAGCATCAAATGATACAAGGATGAGGCAAGTTTGTCCGCCACTTTTATCAGTGGCCACCGTTGACTATTAATTAGTTGATTATTGGATTATCACGTTATTCTCATCCTAATACAGTGGATATGGCCAAAGAGCACATTTTTGTATGTATGAAAGAAGTCAAACATTGGGGCTGCTGTGGGAGAGCATTATTAATTAGATCTTCTACATGCCCATCTTTGGCGGCTAAAAGATTGATATTTTTGGTTATGCTGGTTTGAATTGTGTGGATGACTTAAATATTAACATGTGTATATGTGTTTATGTACGAATAGATGGACTAAAAAACCCAAGAGTTGAAATTAAACACAATATTTAAATAAGAAGTTTAATGATCAATATCACACTAAACAAGTTCTATCATTTGCTTCTGGTTGGTCGGAAGCGTTGACCTAAACAAAACTGTTGGCGAACTTCAAAAGATAAGTACGGCATCACCTTCACCTTCTTATACCTGCCTTCCAATATATGTCCTTTTTTTACTCTCTCTCTCTCTCTCTATCTTCATTAATACATCCCCTTGAATGCAAGCAAGGAGCTTACTTGGTCAATGTCCTAATCACCTCCTAGTAAAAAAAATCCATCCATATATGAATAACAAATAACAACCCATTATCAAACTTTACCATTTTAGATGACCATTTTATTATTTATAAAATTTAAAAAAGAAAAAAAAACAAAACAAAAGATTGGATTTGTTGTTAGATAGTGTAAAATGTAAATGCAACATTGATATATCTAAAAGTTTTCGTTTTTGGTGTCCCAAAGTCAACCACATGGACCTTGTTTTTGTCTATATATAGCGACAGAAAACACCGCATAAGCCTACCAATCCCCCACAACGAAGAGAAGAAAACTAAAGAAAAGATCAAATGAAGCTGGTCTGGTGTCCGGAGATGGCGTCCAAGGCGTACATAGGAGCCGTGAAGGCGTTGGCGGACGGGGAGATAGAGATAGAAGATGGCAACGTGGTTGAGATGGTCTCGGCCATGGCCGGAGGATGGCGTGCAGAGTTCATAGTTGAGGCTTGGAGTGCTGGTGTCGCTACGAGTCTTGGGCTTGCAACAGCGGCCGTGGAGACTGGTGGGAAGAGGGTGTGTATGGTGTCGGATGAGAGAACAAGGGTTGAGTACGAGCAGGCGATGGAGCACGCCGGAGTAGCACCGGCGGAGGTTGTTGTTGGGGAGGGGGAGGAGAGCGTGAGGGAGTTGGAAGGTGTGGACTTTATGGTGGTGGATATGAGGAGGAGGGATGCGGCGAGGGTGCTGGGTGGTGCAAGGCCGGGGCTGAGAGGGATGGTCGTTGTTTGCAAGAGCGCCGGCAGGAAGGATGGTGGTGCTGTGAGGATGATGGGGCGGGGGACAAGGGTGGTGAGAACTGCGTTTTTGCCGATTGGTGGTGGGTTGGAGATTCTTCATGTTGGTGTTGGCAAAGGGCCAGGTTTGCAGGGTGGTTGTGCCCGGTGGATTAAACGTGTTGATCGTGCCACCGGCGAGCTCCATGTTTTCCGGCGGTGAAACCGGCGTTATTGATGATGATGATTATTATTTTTTTATTTTATTTTGATATTTGATGTAAATTATGTAATTTTGCTTTATATATATATATATATAAAGATTAGATTTTGGATTGTTTTTTGGGTTTTTTTTTTTTGGTTTGATGTTTGTAACGGTGAGAAAATGACTTTAGAGAACTTGACTCTTGAAAATTTATTTTAGAATCAGAATTCAGAAAGACATTCGAGAATGCAGAACAATTTTGATTGCTTGACAAGCACGCGTATTTGAAAACAAAGCAGGAAGCATCACGACATTAGATTTGGTAAACTTAAGAAAGAAGCTTAGATTGGAGTTTAAACAGGGAAGTGTGAACAACCATAAGGCAGGCAACAACTGGGGCAGAATTCCAGATCAAACATGACTGTATAATTTCAACCAGTTTGAATGCTAAATAAGTCTGTATAATTTTCTCCCTTCAATTCAAAAAAGGGGAAGTACTAGTCAAGAAACAACTTCCCTGCACATAAACATAATATACTCACAAGAATAGATGTGCTAACTGGAGATGGGCACAATTTATAACAATAGTTGTCAGCATGTGTCAAGACAAACCTGCTGGAGACATATATACATTTTTCAGTCTAAATATCAGTTGGCTCAATATATGAAACTAACTTCAGGTGCTGCAGTAAATTTACCTTAAAATGAAAGAGCTTTCAGCATGATAGCAGTGCTATAGATTGTCAACACCGCAACTGCAGGGGATAGATAGATGGTATCTTATATTAATCTTTCTCGAAAAATTCTCTCAAGAGTAGTTTAAGTCGATGTTAAAACCATATGGTTGAAACTTCAGAATATAAATGAAACAAAAGAAACATCAGAGGATTTTATGAGCTCAAGCCATGCTATGTGATCATGGATTCACCTGATGATCAGTCCCAACTGTCTCTGTTTCTCCTGATAGATTTCTTCTGTGAGAGAGCTTTCTTGTTCTGCATTCTCTTCTGTTCTTCGATAGCAGCCCTTCAATCATCAAGGTTACACAGTCATTACTAAATCACAGAAGGCATTATAATGCAAAGGCAACACCAGTGAAACACTTGTGGATCTACTACATGTTCAAGCTTGTTATCATTAGCAATGGATAATATCAGATCAGTGAAGAAAAGCACAGTGGCAAATTGAACATACAATTTTTGGATCCTCTTCTTTTGCTCTTCTGAAGGTGGAGGTGGGACATACGAAGCAGCATCAATAATAGCCTATTAAACAAGTTAATAATGAAAGGAAATTGGAGTGATCTTGTTATAAAAATAAAATAAGTTAATTCAAACAAATTCATATCTGATTGATTGGAGCAACTCATTTGAAAATCATTCCCAACTGTACCTGCAGTTTCTCGAGAGCATCTTCAATATTACCCCTGAAGAACAACAGAACATAGCCTCATGCTTTGTCAATTACAAAGAACATGACTAGAAACAAGGAGAAGGAATGAAAGTTAACTTCTGAGTTCGAGTCTTGGTTGAAGAAATGACAATCTCCCCATCTTTGTTGATACGATTCTTTTCCTGCAGGTAAATGGTCAAGAAATTTAGAAGAGGACTAAAACAAGTTATAGAAAAATGAATATCTCAAGGTCCTTTGCTTAGAAAAACGGAATCAATAGTACAGTTATAAGAAAACAGAAACAACTAGAAGGTGTGATAAATCCATCACCATTTGGAATATTCTCTCCCTCACTCTTTCACTGAGCCAATGTGCATTTTTGACATTGAAGCGCATATCCACTTTAGTGTTCACTGCAACAGAAATGGGAATTATAGCAATACTCTAAAGGATCTGTTTTCTAGTGAAAGAAAACTCCACAATCCAAATCATAATAGAAACTATAGAATAGCTTATTAGAGAAGGAAAAGAAACTTCAAAATACTGCAGAAACAAAGATTTTAGATGTAAACTACAATCAGAGGACATAGAACAACAACAAACACCACCATTTAGCAAGCCATTTACAGTCACTTGTTCCAAAAAAGACAAGAAATAACAAGTTAGTTTGATGAACTCTAGAACACAGATTGCTAATTCAGGAATATACCTCGTTTAGCTGTTGCCCTATTATTCAACAAAGAGGAAGACAAAACAATAAAATAGAACAGCATTAACAAACCTTTGTTCACATTCTGCCCCCCAGGTCCTCCGCTTCTTGCAAAACTGACAGTAACATGGTCTGCAAAAGTAAACAGTTCCTTGAACAACATATTCTAAACAAACATAGAGTAATAACCTATAAGTTATGTAAAAAGCCCAAAATTACAAGTTTGAAAAACCAAATAGCTGACAATCCATAACCAATAAAATCTAAACGGACCATATATGTGACTGAAAATCAACACCAAGAATAGTAAGAGTTGAAATTTATCCAAAATTCCAAATCTAATAGGAAAATCCAAACTGGAAACAATTCAAAGGATCCTTCCCATGTATTCCAATGAAGAGGCACAACAGTAGTTCATCACTTCTATAAATCATCATACTCATCAACCCACATAAACAACAAATTCACAAGAACGAATAACAGGCCATTTTCTTTCCTCAGTTTATCCATTTATCAATGTACACTAGTGTAAATATAGAGCATAAATTTGTATAATCCTCTCCATCTCTCTTTCTGCAATAATACAGAAGAAAAAAAAAACACAAAGATTCTTTTTTCCCTACTTATGATCATCAAAAAGTTTCATTACAGTAAAACTCAGAACAAATATTTGACAAAAGTAATGCCAATCAAAAGACACCAAATCGAATCCAATGAATTCAAAGACAAGGAATTAATACCAAGGGTGATTTTGGGGGTCGGCTCGGAGCCAGCGGAGAGTGCCCTCTCTTCAGCTCCCTGAAGCAACTGCTGCATCAGCGCCAGGCGCGCAGAGACCTTCTTTTCTCCATCTCCGGCATTGGAGGCCGCGCACCTGATCCGCAAAGCCCCAACTTGGGGTTGAACCAGACGAATGGAAGACCTCTGGGCAAGCCCCACGAAGGGGGACGCACGAATGAACTGCCTCACAAGAAGAGCGCTGCGTATGCTCGCCATTGATTGTCCCAGTTCCGAGCGGGAGGGGAAGAACGCGAGCGTGAAACGACGTCGGATGTCGGATTTGGGAGGACGAAGCAGTAAAGGGGAAATGCGCGGCGGTGGTTTTCGTTGGACGAGAATTCACTTTGGTCCAATCTAACTCGTGGCTTTGGTTAGCCAGGCCCTTGCATCCATTTAATCCTTTTATTAAATCCATTAAATTAAAGTTTTTTTTTTAATTATTATAGGGATGTGCATGTCGAGGACGGGAGGAAATAGGAAAGTGATCTGACTTCCCCCACTTGTGGTGTTCATTTGTGCTGAAGTGGCAGAAGTGACACCTTCCTTACTTCCAACTAAAATAGATTTTGAACTAAAAGCCCCACCCTTAATTAAATCCTGGTTGTTGATTTTGTTTTTATTTTCAAAACTCTATCCATCTCTTCACCTCTTTCGGTTTTAGATCATCGTTTAGGAAAAAAAAAAGACCTAGCCTCATCTCTTTCTCTCCTATTTGCTAGTGGTGTTGGAGGCAAGGACGGGAGAAGGGTCTCGTCGTCAAGGATTTGTTTGACTGCCATTATTGAGGTAAAGTTCTGATTTATCTTGTTTATGCTCTTTCTTATGATTGTTGTATCATGATTCTAGTTAGGGTTAGGGTTTGGTAAAAATGTTGAATTGTTTTCTTTGAGGATAAGATTCAGAAATTTCCTGTTAGCATAGCTGAGATCCCTCTTTAACTTTGGAAAACCTAAAGATAGAATTTAGAAGAGATCAAAATAGAAAAATTGTAGATTGAGGACTTATTTAGCTTACTGTCAAATTTTAGATTTTCACACAAGTATCTTGTAAATTATAGCCTTTGAATGCAGGTGCCTCGGGTAGGATTTCTGTGCAGGCCTTTAAGCGTTTTTTTATTAATGTTATGATTTCTGAGCCTGATTTAGATTTAGATTTATATAAAAAAAGTTGTAGAAATTAACATCATACATAGATATGCAAAATTTCAGAATTTATGCCTCTGTAATGGTTGAGTTATAGTCATATTACTATACTTGTACTCAAATGATATTTCTGAAGAAAACATGAAGTTTGGTTAAAAAATTTCATTGTCTTGTAGGTGGAATTTGGAGAAGAATGAAATAATAAAGTTATAGAGTTTGATGTTTTCTATATACCTGCAAAAATTCAAATTCTTTGGATCTATAGTTTAAAAGTTACAACATTATTAGTGTAGTTGTGCCAACTGATATTATTGTGTAGAATCCGAAGTTTATTTGGTGATTTTCATGGTTTTAGATGTTGTATCTGGTAAAGTGTAAAATAAGAAAGTAATGAATTACTGAGTTATCTTACTGTACGTAAAATGTTATTACTTTTGAAGATGTATATTGGGAGATATGCATTTTTGAAGGGGATGCGTCTGAATTACAAGTCTGCAGAAATAGTTGGAGATTCATTTGAATGGTATAGATTGAGTAATACTCTAAACAATGTGAATTTTGGATATGTCATAGTTTTAGGTGTCTAATTTTCTCAATATCTTGAATTTCGTGATTTGGAAAAGTATAAAAAAAGTTATGCTAGATTTAGTTCTTAACGTTACTAGTCCTACTTGAATCATGCATTTGTTAATCTTTTTATGTGCATTTCTATTCTAGTGAGATCCTTTGTTAATGCATACAATGATTTTTCAAGTAGGGCAGAATTGATCACTCTAGTTAGGTGGTTAAGAATCTAGTATTATACACATTCGCTTGATATTGTTTAAAGCTTTAGAAGTTAGGTTACCTTTGCACTTCTTTCGATTTTTATACTTGTATTAAATAGACTTTTGATATCCTTGGAAATTATTCTCAAATATAAGATTTTCTGAGGAAACTTGTTCGATGTGGGATTTGGAGTTTTGGGCATTAATCAGGTAAGTATCCCACATATAAAAATTATATATATATACTTGAAAATTCTAGTTTTCTGAACTTCTGGAATTTGTTTAGAAAGATACTGATTATTTTGAGTTATATTTTGAAATATTTATTTATTATTAGAATTACTTTAAATTATTTGAAAATTCGAGCTAGTGATATTTTATTTTGGATTAGAATTATTTAAAAGGTTTAAATATTAATTTAAATTCAGATTATTTAAATAGTTTATCTAAATACATATTATTTAAATTCTGTTAATTTCTAATTAATTATTATTCACTTTTTAAAATTATCTGTTTATGTTTGGATTCAAATAACTAGTTTATTTTGATATGATAAAATGGGGTCATGTGACTGCTAAAAATTTTGCCCGGCAAATTACTCGTATTTTGCCCAATCTGAATTTTGATAGTTTATTGTTTTGTGAATATGAAGTATTTTGACATGGAAACTAGTCCCCAATTAACTATGCACTAATTAACCTTGTCACTGGGGGTTAAACACTGACCGTGTCGACATGTACTCTGATATAAAAACTATAGTTTTTCACCATTTTCCATCTGTGAAAAAGAACGGCCTCTTATAATTCTAGCTCGGGTCACCAAGGGTAAATATATGAATCATGTTATTTTGTTTTGGCAATAGTTGTTTGGGGGACCTATATGCTTAGTTTTTGACATCTGTGTTTATTTGAACTAAATTTGATTTCTGGTTTTTTATTTTTATAAATTATGATTTTTGTAAATGATCCCTATATTTTTAGTTGGTACTTACTGAGCTTTTGAGCTCATAAATATTGTTGATATCTCTTTTCAGATCAAGAGTAAAGTTGGGTGGCGGATAGCTTAGCGGGGACGGCAATCGCTAAATTATTAGCATGTAATAAATCCCAGTTATTGCGGCGCCACCTAAATTTTATTTGAATAAGTTTGTACTTTTTTGCAAAACACTTAGTTTGATTCTATCAATGTTGAACTTTATTCTTATGTTCCTAATTTTGGCCTCCTTGTTAGATTCTTTGTTCGGTTTTGAATCATGTTTTGAAGCCTTGTATGTTTACTTGGCTTTTGCCTTGTAGGTGTACGATTGTTTGTTGGCGTCTCGAGTCCATTGAGCTGGGTTCGGGGCGTGACATTCAGTATTTTTTTTTACTGAAGTGGTAAGAAGTGAGCAAATCTATAAAAACTCACTTTCTTTCACATTTAAATTAAGTCTTTTTTGAACTCATAGAACTTCATCCAACACCTAAATTCTCCGGTTATATTCTCATTTTCTGACAAATGAACACCAGAAGTACTGGAAATGATATTACTTCCTTCCACTTCAAGGAAGTGGCACTTCCTCCACTTCCCCACTTCAGATCACTTCCCCTAAAATGAACGACCACAAAATGTGGAGGGTTATCAAACTCAGCAGAAATTTTCACCCTTAACCCGTCAACTCCTGGTCACTTTAGTGACCAGTGTTCCCATTTCATTTATGGGTAGATATTACTACCGCCAAGGCTGCTAAGCCCAACTAACCTCTTGAAAACTCTAGGTGGTTGTTAATTAATTCAATACTCTCCACTATCCCCACCATTTGAGCTTCTAAAATGGATGATCCAGGAAATTGATAGAGCCCGTAGAGACTTTTTATGGAATGATACAAATTCTACATGCCTGAAATGCAGATCTTAGCAAATTGTGGTGGAAGCTTTCCAAAAACAATATCTCTTGTTGGTCTCTAGTGATCTCATTCAATTAAAATTGGCTTCGTAGCCAAGAATTGCTATTCCATACTTTATCGAACAGAGGATCTTTCTTTTATAAAGGCATACTTCAATGTTGAAAGGTTTTCCTTTGGCCGTTGATATTAAGCTCAAAAAGGATATATCTACCTTGTTCTGGCTAGATAGATGACTTGATGGACAAATGCTAAGGGATGCGTAGCCCTTTCTATTCCGCAAGTGGCAAAGCACGTAGTTCATCGTAGTTGATTTTTTTGCATCAACAGACACCATCCTCGACAATAATCCCTTTGACCTTCAATGACGTCTCTTAACAATGATTATTGAGGGTGCGGACTCCAAGACTTGGGGTTGGGTAAAAAACAAGAACTTAGTAATTCTTTTACTATTTCTTGAAAGATGATGGTCTTGGGAGTTCGAAGCCCATTTAGCAAACATTTTTACTAAGGACATTGCCCTCTTAAAATTAAAATCTTATGCCAACCGACCTTGGACAAAAGATACTAACTATGGACAACTTGGCAAAATAAGGATGCAACAAAATTTCCACAACTACTTGAGTTTTATGCCATACATCAATGGAAACAGTAGACCATTTGCTATTAAATTGTCCATTGGCAACAAGGATTTGGACACACTGCTCCGTTTTATTCAATGTTCCAACCATTCCGACCACCCTTAGGAAGATCTTAATATCTTGGGGTTCAAATAGGGTTTTTAGTTTTCATGGTCTGGGAAAACTTCTTTATTCAAGTGATTTAGTGGAATATTTAGCTTTTATTTTTTATTTTTCACATTCACCCCTAATGGACTTCTAGTTCCTTTTTCTGCTTTGATTTTCCCCTGTCTCAATTCGTCTTCTATCTCATCTAAGTTACCCTAGCTAGTAGTATGGTTCTACTTTTATTTTTAATAAATTATGACTTATTCATTTAAAAAAATATATAAAAAAAATTATTTCTGGAAAAATAATGTGATAAAACCTTATTTGATCATCAAACTCTCGCTTTTGATGAAGAAAAATAATGAAATACTAAATCACTATTGTAGTGGTGATGTGCAGATAATGCATGTGATTTTTTATGTATACATGAATAACTTGTTAATTATTTTTATATTTTTATATTTTTAATTATTATTATTTTTTTAATAATATTATGTGTCATGGGTTGAGTTATATGCATGTGACAAGTTTTTATTTACTGAGAAACCTGGACAAATTTTTTATTTTTAAATTAAAAAAATATTAATTATCTTACCATTTTTATTGTATATAAGTGGTTGAAGAGTCGTGATATTTAGGAATGACCATCTATATAATAAATAATATCACTATGTTTTTCAAATCAATTAAGCCGCTAGAAAAAAAAATGGTTATAAGGGATTACATAGAACAGTCAAATATCGTGTATATCACTTAACTTAAATAAATAATAAATAGCAAATAAACTATCTTATCTTTATGAGAATTAAAAGCAAGCCAGGATTTTATTTCGTAGATATAAATAACTCTCATGTGAGTTTATAAGCCCAATTAACCAAAAGATTTTAATTAAAAAATTATAAATAAATTTGACCCAGATATAATATAGAATAAATTAAATTGAGTTGTGTTTT
This sequence comes from Dioscorea alata, assembly GCA_020875875.1. Lineage (NCBI taxonomy): Eukaryota > Viridiplantae > Streptophyta > Magnoliopsida > Dioscoreales > Dioscoreaceae > Dioscorea > Dioscorea alata. The sequence goes on along the minus strand of CM037014.1, from coordinate 21,767,573 downwards.
GATGGTAGGTTAATATTTATTCAATTATCAATTATGATACATAAATAAAAGTTTAAAAAATGAACTTTATTTTTAATTATAGTGTACATACATTATCAGACTAATTCAAGCTTGGACTTTGAGGTATATTTGTTATATGAATAAAAAAATCAGTTGAAATTTCAAACATGTATCCATAGTCCAAAAAAACATGACCTCATTGATTAATTAAGATAGTTTACCAATGTTTTATATACTCACTCTGATAGAGACACGCCTGATTTTTTTTTATCATGAAAAATAATTTAATTAATTAATTTTTAAAAAAACCACTAACTACGGCGGAACAAAAGGTAAGAGTTGAAATAACGATCATATATTTTTAAAAGTATGAATAGTAGTTATGTGCATATACACGGAGGCTTCATCATCATTTGTTTTACAATGACTTGTGCTTGGTCAAATCGTCTATAAAAAAAACTCTAGCGGAACAAGTTACAAGAAGCCAACGAACCAAACCTGTGGCTTTCACCGTTAACAGCGCCAGCCATGGACTTCCTCCAAGCTGCAACTGCAGCCACTTCTCTTCTTGTCCTTCTCTATGTCCTCAATCTGCTTCAATGGTTTCCATTTATTCCATCACTGTTGAAGAACCAGAACAAGAACAAGAAGAGAAACTATCCTCCTGTGGCTGGAACCATCTTTCACCAGCTGCTCAACCTTCCTAGACTTGTTGATTTCATGGCCGACATCTCCCGCCGCTACAAAACCACCTTCAGGATGCTCACTCCCTCCATCAACTATGTCTACATCATTGACCCTGCCAACGTTGAGTACATCCTTAGGACCAACTTCACCAACTATAGCAAGGTCAGGGATCATCCAGTGGTTCCTCTAGAGATTGATGTTTTATTTAACATTGATGGCACTGTTAAGTTCTACGTACTTGCAGGGATATTCTTTCTATGATGTGATGAAGGATTTACTTGGTGATGGGATTTTTGCTGTGGATGGTGATAAGTGGCGTCACCAGAGAAAGATGGCCAGTTATGAGTTCTCCACAAAAGTTTTGAGAGATTACAGCAGTGTTGTGTTCAAAGCCAATGCTTCTATGCTTTGCCAACTTGTTTCAGAGGCTGCCACTTTGAATCAAATGATCGATATCCAAGTAAGCAGATATGGATGGATTCATGGATACTCTGTATCTCTCTGCATGTGTTTTTTTTTTTTTTTAATGTAACTGGTGTTTGGTTTTTGAATTATGGTTTATGGTTTACTGTTTATGTGTGCTTTGTTATACACGCCAGGATTTGCTAATGAAAACAACGTTGGATTCTATCTTCAAAGTTGGGTTTGGAGTAGAATTGAAGACACTCTCTGGAACAAGTGAGGAAGGAAGAGCTTTTGCTAAAGCTTTTGATGATTCTAGCATCCAAGTCACACGTCGTTTCTTTGATGTTACTTGGAAGGTCAAGAGGTATCTGAATGTTGGTGCGGAGGCCATGATGAAGAAGAACATTAAAATTATTGATGATTTTGTGTACAAGTTGATTGACACCAAGCTAAAGCAACTTGCTGAAGATCAAGATGATTTTGTAAGCCAAACCAAATGAAGAACATCAAACTCATTGCTTGAACTTTCTAATCAATCATATTGCTTGGTATTGCAGATGAAGAAAGAAGATATCTTATCGAGATTTTTGATCGAAAAGGAGAAGGATCCAGTGAACATGACCAACCGATATCTGCGGGACATAATACTGAACTTCATGATTGCCGGCAGAGACACAACTGCAGGAACTCTGTCATGGTTCTTATATATGCTATGCAAGCATCCTGATGTACAAGAGAAAGTTGCAGAAGAAGTGATACAAGCTACTAACATGAGAGACAAGGTGCCAATAGGTGAATTCTCATTAAGTTTAACTGAAGAAGTTCTCACTAGAATGCAGTATCTACATGCAGCGTTAACTGAAACACTAAGACTATACCCTGCTGTTCCACTGGTAAGATTTTTATAGCATCAGAAATGTTGCTTTTAAGAAACAAAGTTATTTGAATGTTAAATGTTCAACAGGATCCAAAGTTATGTAGCAAGGATGACACATTGCCTGATGGTTTTGATGTGAGAGAAGGGGATATGATTATTTATCAGCCTTATGCTATGGGGAGGATGAAGTTTCTTTGGGGTGAGGATGCAGAGGTTTTCAGGCCAGAGAGATGGCTCAATGAAGATGGAGTTTTTGAGCCTGAGAATCCTTTCAAATTCACAGCTTTTCAGGTTTGTTGTGTGGCAAGAAGCATATGAATTTGAACTTGATTTGAGAAATGGAAATTGGATGTTTTAAAATTTAACAAAACTATTGTTTGTTTGTGGACAGGCTGGTCCTCGTGTATGCTTAGGAAAAGAGTTTGCTTACAGACAAATGAAGATTTTTGCTGCTACTTTGCTGTGTTACTTGAAATTCAAGCTTTGGGATGAGAGGAAACCAGTCAAGTATAAAACAATGTTAACTCTTCAAATAGATGGAGGTCTTTTCCTCTGTGCCATTAATAGATAACTTTGTGCTTATAGTTTATGTAATTAAGAATAAAATGTCCAAGTTTGCTTGTATTTACTATTTATTTTGTGAACATACTGTTTGACAAGTTATATTAAATAAAAGATGCAGATAACAAAATTATAGAATGTGAAGGAATAAAAATAACAGATTGAAAGGGCCATTCTAACCACCAGCGGTTGAATTACCACAGACAAAAGAACAAGAGAAAGGTCTTCAACAATGTCTCTCGGAATTGCAAAGAAACAGAAAAGGAACCTATGATCTCGTTATTTCTCATGTTTACTGTTTTTTCTGTGTATGTGGATTAATTTCGTCTATGCTAGCATGAATACCATTTTAAATTGTGTTTAGAGTTGCCATTAGTCACTTGATCAGACATTCCAAAGAAAGCATACATTTGAAGAAAGAATGGAAGGAAGTATAAAAACTTGTAAAGTTGGAGAAAAAGTGGAAAGGTTTTTTTTGCAAAGATGAACCGCTCGGCCACTAAGAAAGACTGGGTTTACCATAATCAATAGTGGTTAAGTTGTCCTTTCAGAAAACATAAATATAATAAGTGGCATTATAATTTGTGAAATTAAAAACAAACATACATATAAGTGGGAATATAATTCATCAAATTCAAATATTAATAACAATAACTAAAATAATTGGCTTATGCAAATGAAGGGTTTGTGGTCTCTTGATGTGTGTATATCCATATGTGGAGTGATTCTAGAGCCAATACAGACAACCTTCTCGTCTTCCAAAAAGGGTGCATTTATTGGATAAAAAGCCTGCCATTATGATGATTTATGATAAAATTGACAGATCAGTACAAGCCCTTGGTGAGGAGCTGATCAGCGAAGTATTCTGACCAGTAGAGGGACTGATCAGGGAGGGCTTTTCCCTAGGGTGGGATTGCCCGCCACATATATGCACATGGACTCTCCTTCAACTAGGCGATGTGGGACTAAATGAAGGTTGCAACATCGGTCATATATCATTCGAATTTTTACTCTTATCAACTTTTGTTATGTGATATATATGAACAAAACAGGGTTAATGGAGACCAATGTCTATTTTAAATTTTTTAATATTTTAGATATATCATGAAAATATATCGATATCATTATTATTCAAAACATTTATACATGCATATATATATATATATATATATATATATATATATATATATATATATATATATATATATATATATATATATATATATATATATATATATATATATATATATATATATATATATATAATAATCTCTATATTCAATAATAGCATTGTAATATAAAATAATTTTATCTACAAAACATAGATTTCTAGAATTATACAAGAGTGAAATTCTATTATAATTTTTCAAATTTTTATAATGAATTTCTTTCTTTCTTTTTTCAAAAGAAATGCAATCTTCTTCTTTTACCCAAAATAAAATCCTAAATAATTGGACTTTTAAAGTTTGGGATGCAAATTTAAATTATTGAACATAAAAAACCACCAATCCATTTCAGATTATCTTTGGAAAAACACAACTGTTTTAGCCGTCAAAGAAGAATGAAAAACAAACAATTAATCCTATCTTATCATTTTCTTGTCCAAAATTTGACCATATTGTTATCTTTATAATAAGGCAAAATGCAAAAAATCAACAACACTGTTGTACTAGTTTTGGACCCATATGTGGTGAACTCTTCTTAACATTTTATGCTATTATTTATTTAGAATATTTGACTGAAATAAAAATAAAAAATTATTGAATGCTTAATTATAACTCTCTTCCACCAATCTAGATTATGAGAAAAATTAATTGCATATTTTTTCTCTAGAAATCCACGGTTTCTTGCAGGAGAGGACTAAATTAAAAAACTTAATTTATATTTTCAAATAAAGTACTAATACAGATCCAGCGGCTCAAGTAAATTTATAATCACTTTTATTTTTATTATTATAACATGTATTAAAATTTTCTTTTTTTTCCGTTTTTTCAAAAAAAAATTTACCAATTGATTACAATTCTTTACTAATAATAATAATAATAATAATAATAATAATAATTTTTAGGAAGAAGAATGGCAAACATCTTTAATTTTATCATTTCTAGTTTTCTTTTATATTAAAATTGTGATATGCTATTTTTTTTCTTAATTTACCTGTTTTCTAGTTTTTTTTTTCAATTTTTATAATAAATTACAATTTATTCATTTTTATTAAAAAAAAAAAAACCAAACAAACAAACATCTCTATCAACCCTCCAAATAACCTCAAATATCTCATTATGCAAAATTCACCCACACTATTTTTTTTTATTTAAAAAAAAAAAAAAAAAACCAAAAGCTGATAACTAAAACTTACCCCTGTTAAAACAAACTCCAAATCAATATACAAGTTATGACTTCCCACCATCTCTTCCTCTCTTCCTCTCTACCAACAAACATAGCCTCTCTCTCTTTATACACTACTACTATAACTACTACTACTAATACAACATGATACCATTAATCAAGCCTCAATCCACTTCCTACGTGGAGACCTGACCCTGAACACATGCTCTTCTCCGGTGCACTCATCAACACGCACCACCCACTGACTTCTCTTCGCCGCCGGCGGCACTCTACTCACTCTCAACCCCTCTCCAATCGGTAACAGCTCCACTCTCAACCCACTTCCACTCCCACTCCCACTCCCACACATCTCCTTATGAAAGGCATTATATCCCACCACCACACCTCCACACGCTTCCATTGCCCCTGCCTGCGCCGCCCTGAACACCCGTTCATGCCCGGCCAAATCACAGTCCACCAGCACGAAGTCAGCTCCACGGTACTCCCCCATCAACAGCTCTCTACCATCCCCCATTACCAGCTCCACGTTCTCTGCTTGCATTCCAAGAGATATCACTGATGAGTTTAGCTCATCAGCTCCGGGCACTATGCACACCACTCTACCACCTGTCTGCTGCGCTGCCGCGATGAGCGCGAGAGTGGTTGAGCCGGCTCTGTCCGCACAGACATCCACCATGAGTCTAGCTCCACTCCCTCCTGCCATTGCTGATATGAACTCTGCCACGTCTGGCTCCATTGCATTGTTTCCCTGTTATATGTATTAATTAATTATTTGATCAAACAATATTAATGCATATGAGGGATCATACATGTTGGTGTGATCTTTCAACTTACAGTTTTCAAGGTCCGGAGGAATGCTTTTGTGGCGTTTTCGGCAGACCATGCCATCTCTAGCTTTTCTTATCTTTTCTTTCCTTCTTTCCTACTTTCTTTGATTGTGTGTTTGATGAGTTCTCTGGTTGGTGCTCAAACAGCTCATTTTATAGAAGGTTTGTGGGGGGAGTAGTTGGCAAGTTGCGTGGTGCGTCATGTGGAGTTGGGGTTTGAATTGGATTTCTTTTGTGGTCCCTGATTCAAGGATTAGATCCACTTGTCTATGTTTATGTCGGCTTAATTAACTTCAACTCTTGTTAATTTGGAAGCTAGTTTAATGCATTGTGAAATATGTTAGACAGAAAATATATCAAGAAAATAAATATTAGGAAAAAACCTACTTTATGTTGTACAACTCTTATTATTTTGTACTTTATGTTGTAAAAAATTAACATGTTTCACAATTTTAATTTGTCTAATTGTATTTTCCATTGTAAACGTGATTACATACTGTATATTTATTTTGAATGTCTGTACATAGCAAAAGTATCATTTGACTTTAAATAAAACGAGAGATATTTGAGTTCTAAGAAGAAGAAATAAAATCAAGGTCTATATATATTTATGACTGGAAAGACTTTTATTGATAGAGTTTGACTTTTTGTGAGTTTTTTTAATAAGAACATTATTCTTTTATTATACTTAAACTCCCATTTATGTGAATTTATTTGAAATACACGAAGATATATAACTTTTTTCATATTTTCTTAAATTCTATTTTTTTTAATTGAATGTATATATTACAGCAAAGATTTACAAGCACCTTACATTATTACACATACATGCATATATATATATATATATATATATATATATATATATATATATATATGTCTTCAACATAAAGAAAAAGAGGAGACTTGATTAAAATTTACATCACTACAAACAGATAATGCACTCATGCAGCCCTTGCAGCAAGCAAGCATGGCAAACACAGCATGGACTCCACTTACTTGATAAACAGATAAACTCATAACTTCACTGCAATGAAATGTATCTGGCTCAGCTCACCTTTTAATTTCTTTCTTTTTATTTTGTTTCTTGTAACTAGATTCAGATCTATTCACTGATAGAAGTCACGTGAAAGCTAACCATTCACCATGCATGCACTGGAACAAATCATGTCTTTTTATTTATATTTCAGTGATGAGTTTCCTTGATGCTACTACATACCCATTCTTTAATTAATGACTCATCAGACATTGTCTCCACTAATTATATTTTAAGCTCCGCAAATTGCATGACATAAAGAAATAATCAATCCTATGATATATCAACCACCAAAATAATGCAAGTCTTGAATTAGCTGTGATGCTTCCTTGAATTAGATTATGAATAAACTCAAAATATGTGGAGATCTCCAGACTAGTGTAGCATCTCCATAGGACAATCCTGCAATCTCCCATGTTCCCTTCAAAACAAATAATAAGACCTCAATCCTCACCATCAAATAATGCTAATTAATGACCATAAAATAAAGCCATACTTGTGATTATTTCCCTCCTAATGTCTCCTATAATTGAAGCAAGAGGAATTTCTTCTGTGAATGTACATATTTTGGTACTCTAAATGTCCTCCCTGAAAGAAGGGAGGCAGCTTAATTAATTTAGCTATTTTGTTGCCAGCTTAGGTCAATGAATTAAGGCCAGATCCACCATTAATCTTGATTCATTAACAAAATAATTTCTCATGTCTTCTTGCTCCTCTAACAAGCTACACCAAGCTTTATTACTGTTTTGCACGTGTAGCTAGCTAGATCTCTTGTACCTTAAATATATATATAATGACCACTATTTCAAGTCAATGCCAACTAGATAATACCACAAGACATGCAACATCAATTAATTTGTGACTAGATATGAATTGAAGAAGAATTGGATAATCTAGTTATTCTTAAATCATGGTCAATCTCTTTGGAGCCATTTTTTTCTCTGATGGTTAAAATAAAGAAAAAACAACAAAGGTGTATGTATATATTAACTGATATGATTTTATCTCTAGTTAGTGAAGAAGTTTAATAATTGAAAATTAATAAGAAGTAGGAGAATGGTGTAGAAGAGATTGGCCGACAAGAATACAGTGATGAAGAGCATCTTTCCTGCTCTGCAAATAAGTGTCATTGATAGAACCCTGCCACCCGGGTTCCCAACATTGGAATACTATTTGGGCAGTGGGTGCACTTGCTATTTCATAACAAACATCTCCCACATGTCCTCGCATTGATGGCCAAGGATCCAAAGCATTCAATCTGGTTGCCGGCCATGGAATAGACTAACTTTTGTGCCCACTGTTCATTGGTATGGACCAACTTATCATTAACTTGAAATTTAGTGCTTGCATGGGAATAGGTATGGCCTCCAGAGATCCCTCTCCCTCTCTCTTTACTTGATCATCATATCCATTCCATTCATTGGAAGCATTGAGAGACATTGTGGGGACGTATACGTGCATGCTTGGAGTTGGAGATTTAGTGTTCAATGTACGTGTTGTCTTGATGCATGGCCCATGCATGGACGTCAGAGATGTCACCATTATGTTTGTGAATATATAATGCATGAAACTCCATGCCTTATTCAGTCATCTTCTTCACTATAAATTAACTTCTTTGATTCTTTTGGTTAGATTCATGCATTAAGATTTTTGCAGATTCTGTGCTTCTCTTTGCTGTGTTATTTGTGTGATTATGTGTGGCTTTTAAAATGATATGACATTAAATTAAGAGAAATTATAAATATTGCAAATAACCGTTTAAGAAATCAATAAAAAAACCAAAAGCTTCGTAGTCAAGTGGCAGCCTACTTCGAAAGGTGTTGGTATAGGACATTTAAAAGATTATAAGTTTAAGTTTAAAATTAATAATTAACATGTCCCCAATTGTAAGTGAGGACACACGTTTGTAGCATTTGTAAAAAAAAAACAATAATTAGAGAACAAGCCATCAAACTGAACTATGCTTTTAATTGGATTTTTTTTTTCGTTTTGAATGGTGTTTTGGTAAGAGATTATGATTTAAGTCTTGTTAGTTTATGATCAATTTGAAATTAATTGCGGAGAATCTGAAGACTTATTCATGGGATAAAATCATACTTATGTTGGTGATATATAGATTCAAATCTACTTGTGATTTTAAAATGTTAATGTTAACCTAATTTAAATTTGTTACATCAAGAATAATATATTCTCTAGTACCATTTCATAATAAATTTCACTATGTTTCAAATGTAATTTTTATGAAACAATATGTTTATGGAATAAATCCGTGGTTTACTTTAGTTCTGCTCCTCACTGCTGATGAGAGCTACTTGTCTACTTTTTCTTAACTCTGTTTGTTTTGTACTTACTTTTTTCAATAAATTCGAAGTTTATTCATTTTTATAAAAAACAAATTTGTGGAATATCACAGCTCAGACATATTGCCTCCACCTTTGATAATATATTATACACACACTTAATATATTATTCATCAAGAATCATGTCCTTGTGTGGATTCTTGCATGGAAATTTGGGAACGAAGACAAATGCTTCAATTATTGAAGTATAAGCATAGACAAAAACTTGCCAAATAATAATATTAAGCTACTGCTAATGACACACAAATATCAATGAGTTGTTGGCTCCATATAAGAGTAAGCTTTGTTTATTGTGTATTTGATTTATTTTAATCTTTGCTGAACTAAATGTTATAGGCTCCATATATCACATCTAATCCTCTTAGAACTAATCTCAATTCTTTTGTCCTGTTTCTTTAATTTTCCACTTAACCTTGTATCAAATCTCGCCGGCTCTAATCTGATTTAATTATTTGCACGCAGCTAATAATATAAGATTAGATAGTAACATGAGAAGTTGATATTTAAATTAAAGCGATTAGTTTGTTTACTAGGAGCTTTATATATATAAGTTAATTTATATATAGATTCAATATGAGAAAGACAAACATAGAATAAAAATAAAGAGAAATCTTCTCTGATAACAAATTTCTCATGTTAAACAATCTAGCTAAACCTCAAATCTTGAGATATATATATATTAGATTTTTTTTGGACAAAAATTTGATGAGGTGTAATGTAGCATTACTATCACAAAGCGGTCATGGGCAGGGCATAAGATAGAAAACCTTATTTATACTGTAATATTGCAACAATACATTTCATAGCATATGTTGTTAATGGTACTGTAATTGGGTCTTGTGGGTCCTTTATAGGTAGTATTGTATTCATTTTTTTCCATAATTGTATGTTAAAGGATTTATTAACTCAATTTGATTTTTAAAAATCTTCAGGACATACATATGGTAAGCAGGGGCGGAGGCAGAGGGGGGGCAAGGGGGGCGGCCGCCCCCCCTGTCGCCGGCGACCCCCCTCCCCATTCACTCTCTTTGTTTCTCTCTCTCCCCCGGCTGCCCCCCCTTCCTTCCGCCCGCCCCTTCTCTCTCCCTTTTTCCTCTCTCTCTCTCTCTCTCTCTCTCTCTCTCTCTCTCTCTCTCTCTATATATATATATATATATATATATATATAATTAGTTTTTTTATTCTCTCTCAGTTTTTTATTTTTATTTTTTTAAATTAATTTTTTTTTACAAATTAATAGATATAGTTTAAACAACTAAAGGGCTTATATCCTAATTATACTTGTTAAAATCTATAATTCAAATCTCATTAAAAACAATAACGGTAACGGGTCAATTCATAGCCCAAACTTTTTATCCTCGGCTGAAAATGAATGGATTGGATGATTAAATTTCAGCCTGTGCACACCCCTAATCTATACATCGTTTATCCCTTTTTTTTTAAAAAAAAAAATCTAAAACATAATAATTATTTAAAAATATTATCAAAAATTTATTATTTGATTTATTAATATTTTATAAATTATTTTATGTAGTATTTAAAAAATATCTTTGTTTTAGCTTTTGATTTTTTACAAATTAATTATATAATATATAAAATTATATTTTTAGTAGATTTTTTTAAAAATTTATTGTTTGACATCTTATTTTTATAAAATAAACTATAAATTAACATATAATTTTTTTAAAAAATAATAATAAAATTTAATTAATTAATTAATTAAAAAAAATTTCAATTCGCCCCCCTAACCCATAATTTCTGGCTCCGCCACTGATGGTAAGATTTTCATTATTTTATTTTGCATAATGTTTGATTGAATTTATAACTCTGTAGATAGTGATGGTCAATAAATCTTTATAATTAGAGCACCACTATACTTATTTATCTTTAGATAATCCGGCAATGCTAAAAAATAAATAAATAAAATTAATGAACAATAATTCTAGAGATAAGTCTTTATCCATTGGGTACTTCCCAGGGAATGAAAAGAAACATGATGATTGGAAAGGTCCACAAGAAAGAAATTAATAAAGAAGAACAAGAAATAACCATTAGCTGGATTTTTCTGCACATACTGTTCCATATCCTGCAAAAACAGGATCAGATTATTAGACTATTTTCATGCTTTTTTAATTGATTTTTTTTTTCATATTAACATGAGCTCATTTTAAGCTATCTTGATATTATTTTAGATGGATTTGATCTCACATAAACCACTAAAGATAAATTTATGTTCAAATAATCTTAAACTATTTATATATTAAAAAATAGGCGTGATTCTTAAAAAAAAATAAAAAATTGTTTTTAACTCCCTTACTAAAACATATTTTATTTTAATTTTTAGGGACCAAAATAAGTTTTAATTATTGCTAGAAATAAAAATGCACTTTTGTTCATGTATAGTGTGCAAACAAGAGGCAATGACAATCTGTCCTTACACCCTCACCAGACAACAAAGGGATTGGATTGCAAATCCACACTCATATCAGGGGACCCTTGGTACTACTATGTCTAGTGCATTTTGAACCAACGCAATTAACATCCCGCAAAGTAAACTTTTCAAAATGAGACCAGTGTCACCAGACCAAAGACCTATGATAAATAAAAAATGTATTTGTATCCAAAAAAAAAATATTAGTTATCAAAGAGGAAAACAAAAAAGTATATAAAACTTTGGTCATAAAAAAATTATTACGCAAATAAGATACATTAGGAGAGAGAAAGACAATAAGAAGCTGAAAAATGAATAATCAATAATAAATTCAGAACATGGAAAGGTAAAAAAATTGCTTGTCCCTATCTTCTTCTTTTGAAAATTATTTTTGGAGACCCCAAGAACAATGAAATATCAAATTTACCGAAGTTAAAGAAAAAAAAAATATATATTTAAAAGATGCATGAAGAATTGGATTGGGCAGGCTTGCCAATTATAATGTCCAATATTTAGAAATAGTTAAAGGCCAATAATATACCAATACATATTACATTAGTTTAAAATAATGACTATGTTCTTTAATTTGTAGGTTTTTATTTAATTTCATTTATGTTTTAAGAGGAATAAACCACTCACCTCAACACAACAGAGTTGATCACTTAAACATCTCACTTGACAAAGGTAAAAGTTACCATCATTTAGTAGAAAAGAGGGATATAACTAATGTTACAAAGGAGCCATAGCTTAAATATATAGTAGTTACAAGAGGAAAAAAGTCATCACTAATACTATATAATTACAAAAATAATAGGAGACCTGAACTGAGTTTTCAGAGACCTGAATTATATAAATAATAATATAATGCTGAAGTTATAGTCTAACATTATAAATATATACTACATGATGGTATGGTTGTATCAACATAATTTAAACAATTGGTAATCATTCATATAAAAATCAGAGGGCAGTGATCATTATATTGGACATTATAATTACCCAATACATATCACATAAATACCCAAGAAACATTATAAAATATCTCCTACTTGTATAACCAGCTTTAGTTGTCATCCTCGTCGCCGGCCCCCATGTTTGGCTCATGCATTTCATCTCTCATCTCAGTATCTCTAGCATCATCAGGATCACTTCCAGCCGAATCTTCTTTGCGACCTGCAGGGCTCAAATCATGGTGTCTCCCTGATGGCTCATCATCATCTTCGTCAGACGACCATGCTCGCCGTTTTCGATTAGAAGGCGCCTAGCAGAAGAAAGGAAACAAAGAATTCATTATTTGAACACATTGCACTAAGATGATCAAACAGACATTATTGCCACAAAGAAATAAAAGAGTCTGACTTCCAAATCACAACAAAATATAACAAACCAATCAGATTTAATGTATTGATGAAGGAAAACACAGAACAGGTGTACCATGTCATCTTCAGCATCAGAATCTTCAAGGCCAGCAGCCATAAGCTGATCTTGTGTCCTGACTGCACCATCATCATCTTGATCATTCGCATGTGCATCATCTTCCTCGGCTTTTTCATGTTCATCCTCCATCTCACCTTCTTCCTCATATTCATAGCGCGAAGACTTTTTATCCTTCCTCCTCCTCTTTCCACTGCCTTTCCTCCTCTTCCTGTCACCATGCCCTCCCTCTGAATCATCACCTAATGTCCTATCTCTATCCCTCCTCTTATTGCCAGAAGTGTTGCTTGAACTTTTCCATAGTTCCTGAAGTTTCAGGTATAAATGGTTTACTTAAAAAGCATGCACTAGTAAGCAAGTGTTCATAAAACCCAACCAGTTCTAAACAGAAAAGTAGGAAAATATGGCATTGAACAAAAACGTATCATCTTCAATGGCAAAATAAAATCAGTATACAGATTCTAGCGTGCCCAAATTTGGATATGCAAATGATTGGATGTTTTATCCTTTTGTCTAAACAAAACAGTCTGGCAACAATACTACTGCTTATGTAAAAGCATTGACTGTTTTTGTAGCGTATCCAACATACCAAACAAATTTTAGAATGTTGATTCTAGGGCAAAGTGTCAATGCTGCTGGCCCAATGAGTAGCCTATTCTATGGTATTGAAAGCATTGATAGCCACATTTAACCACCACAATGTTACTTTTGATTCATAAGATGTTTTTTTACCTTTACACGTTCGAAGTGTTCCTCTTGTTGTATTGCTTGTTTGAGATCAGCCTCTTGTCTTCTGCGTTCAATCTGAATTGCAGAAAATTTTCATTCAGGATCGTCAAAATTTATCCTAGCAGCCAAAGTTCCAAACATAGCTGAAGAAAAACCCATGGTATACCACATACCTGAAATTTTCTCTGTTCTTCAGCCTTACGCCGGGCTTCCTCGGCCAAGGACACCTGGCGGGCAAGTTCTAATTTTTGACGGTTCTGCTGTTCATCACGCTCAGCTGCTTCACAATGAACTTTAGCAGCATCTAGCAAATGCTTGCAATAACCAACATGGGTCTCTATTTTTTTCTCATCAAATCCATGAGCATGAGAACTGCATGCCGCAGACAACTGGCTGAACACACGAACAGCATTTTTCAATTCTGTTACTGTTGAGCGTACCTACAATAATGGAAACAAAGAATGGTGTAAAAAGACTGGAAAAAAAACCCAAAAAAAGATGAAAGAGAATGAAAAAATATAAGTTCATCAGAATGCTAATTTTCTCCCCAGTAGAAAGCACCAAACGTTAACTTACCAGCATCTCGATCTTAGTTATTCTAGAATCATACCAACATACTTACCAGCATCTCAATCTTAGTTATTCTAGAACCAGAACCAACATACATACATACACAAACCACACACACATACACATATATACATGCATACATAAATACATACACACACACACATACATATGTATATAATTTCTAGTTTTAGAGAATCCAGATAAATGCTTTGAAAGACTTTCATGAAGAACTACAGCATAATCTTCTTACCTCATCAGCAGTTCTTTTTGTCTTCTGCAGTGTTGATGCAGAAAACTTTTGCATTGCAACTCCAGCATCAAACCGAAGTGTGTAATTTGAGGGTGCCAAATGAATTGCTCTAAGCAAAGTCTTCTTGCATTCTTGCCACTGTTCAGCCTCATAGTGGGTGCGTGCCAAATATAGAAGAACTTGTGTATCTGTGTTAAAATAGAACTTCCGCAAGCAATTTTGATACTGCAAAATAACAAGAGTCACCATCTGTAGATCAACCTTTTTAACAAAGAGAAAAAGAGTGGTTAACTTGCCATTTTCACAGCCAATGCAAAATGGCCTTGAGCAAAGTAAACATGAGCCAGATTTATCCATACATCTGGCATTTGAACAAAGATACTTCCAGATGCTGCTTCTTGAACCTACATTTCAAGCATTATATGCATGCCAAAAGGAAAAGGCATAATAACATCAAGATATAAATGATGAAAACAATAAACTAACCTGTGTAAATATATCCTTTGAAACATCAAATTGACCTTTCTCAGCCAACACAATGCCAGCACCATTTGCAGCATACAAGTTTCCATGGCGTAGCATCAAAACCTATATGTAATTGAAAGTTTAAAATCTGTTGATATTGACTGTATCTCAGCATAATTACTCACCAATGTACTGTGACAAAAAATGAGTTGCATCCAAATGTGAAAACAATTAGAGACTTGAAAAATGTGGAGAAATCATACGCTGGCAATATGCAATTGAAAACCTACAAGTAATCGATAGTATAAAGAGCTGTTGATATTGCTTGGAGTTCAGTATTACGTGAGCGTGTTAGGCAATACAGCTGTGTATACAACTATCTATCCATCTTTATATACCTACCATATTTGTATACTTGTGTGTGTGTATATATACGTGTAACCTTGTGTTAATGTAATTGATTTTTGCTGAATATCATCTTCTAACATGGTATCAAGAGCCTAACCCTAATTTTTTTTTTTTTCGCCGCCAGCCTAGTCCCTCGCTCGCGCAGCCCCTCACTCGCGCCTTAGCCCAGCTGCCCCAGCGAGTCAGTTCTCCCCACCGCGCGCCTACGCTCAACCAGCTTTTCTCTGCCCGGTGATCCTCACCAGTGCTTCCTTGGCGCCTGACCCACTCTTCTCCTCAACGGGCTCGATTGATCTCTATTGGTGTTGGTTTTCATGGCATCTTCCCAAGTCTCCTACCTTCAAAAGGCCGATATGATGCTTAATGGCAAGAATTATAAGGTGTGGTCCTCCACCCTTCGCGTGCTCCTCCAAGGCCTTAATCTTTGGGGTCATGTTGATGGTACCCGACCGGCTACGGTCTTTTCTACAGTAGTCTCCACAGGCTTCTCTCAGTCTACTATTACCAGTGTGTCTTCCTCCACATCCCAGGACTTGGCCAAGTGGACTGAGGATGATTCTCGCACAATTGCTATCATTTGTCAGTCGTGCAAGCTTCCTATTCGTTTGGCAGTCTGTGATTTTCCTACGGCCAAAGAAATCTGGGATCACTTGCGCACACTTTACCTTCCCTCCAGTCAGGCGTTGCGCTACTCCTTGCTACAGACTCTCACTGCCACCTACCAGCGTGAGAGCTCTGTCTAGGATTTTTTCGCAGCACTCAGTGATTTATGGCGTCAGTATGATGAGATGGCCCTATCTCCTTCTCCGACATGTGCCCAATGTCTCGCCATTGCTCAAGACAGCTACCATCTCCGCATCTATGAGTTTCTCATGTGTCTTCAGCCTGAGTTCGAGGCAGTTCGTGCTCAGCTTCTCCACCGGGTTACCCCTCCATCTGCTAGTGATACTTTGGCTTATGTGATTGCTGAGAAGACCAGTCTTCGGTCCTTAGATATGGTTCCACCACCTGCTACTCCCCACTATGTTCTTGATGCTCCTCAGCAGATCCCACTACCGACCACCACTCCGTTGTTCTCTCCGGTACCTCTGTTGCTGTCGTCACCAGGTCTTGGTGCTCCATCCCGTCCTATTTCACAGCCTCCGAGACCGTAATCTAGTGCGCCCCAACGACGGTCTATTCGGTGCCACTACTGTCATGATCCGGGTCACGTTTGTGCTGAGTGTCACAAGCTCCAGCGGGCTCGGCAGACAACACAGCAACGCGTCGCCCTAGCCTCACATTCTGCTTCTCCAATTGGCCCTCTGTCTACCGAGCAACTTTAGTAGATTGTCCAGCAGCTTTCTCGGAGTCAGATTTCTCCATCCTCAACCCCCATCCTCACTCAGGATGTCTCGAACACCTCCTCTCACCCATCAGTCGCCTTCGCCCCTATAGGTATCTCTCCATCTTCTTGGTTGCTCGACTCTGGAGCCTCTTTTCATATGACCTATGATGCTACCCATCTTCACTCCTCTCAACCTATTTCCTCTGACCTTCGTGTCATAATTGCTAATGGCACCAACCTTCCCATCACCAATTGTGACCTTTTACATACAACTCACTTTCACCTTCCCGATGTTGCCTATGTACCCCAACTATCTATGAATCTTATCTCTGCCAACCAGCTCGCCTCCCTTGGCTATCTTGTTATTTTTTATGAGTTTGGGTGTCGTGTGCAAGATCGTCTTACAGGGAACCTCATTGGAGATGGCCATCACCATAGTGGGGTGTATGTGCTCGATCACCTTCGTCTTCCGTCATCTTCATTCCCGGCTGCCCTGTCTGTAGTCTTCCCTCTGTTAGCTTCCACCAGTGGCATCATCGTCTTGGACATCCAAGTGGCTCTCGTCTGTTCTCTCTCATCCACCAGAGTGTATTAGGTCGTGTTTCCGTTGATCGTTCTCATTCCTATTCGGGTTGTAAGCTTGAAAAACACCTACAACTCCCGTATCGTTCGAGTGTGTCTCGATCTGTCTCTCCCTTTGAGTTAGTTCATTCTGATGTTTGGGGTCCCGCACCTTTTGTCTCCAAAAGCGGGCATCGTTATTATGTTATTTTTATTGATGATTTCTCTCGTTACACTTGGATCTATTTTATGCGTTCTCGTTCTGAGTTCTTTAAGATTTATGTTGCTTTTTCTACTATGGTGCACACCCAGTTCTCTGCCTCCATTCGTACTTTCCAATCTGATTCAGGGGGAAGTATCTTTCTCATGAGTTTCGTGATCTTCTTGCCTCCCATGGCACTTTTCCTCAGCTTTCCTGTCCTGGTGCTCATGCTCACAATGGCACTTAAGAAAGGAAACATCATCATATCATTGAAACTGCTCATACCCTTCTTATTGCCTCCCATGTTCCACCCCACTTCTAGGCTGAGGGTGTCTCTACTGCTATTTACCTTATCAAACCTTCAACCCTCCTTTTTTCTTCAGGGTCACAGTCCCGAGAAGTGTCTTTTCTCTGGCCCTCCACGTTATGCTCACCTACATGTGTTTGGTTGCCTGTATTATGTCGTTTTGCCTCGTCGTAAGCGGACTAAACTCTTTGTTCAGTCTGCTCCTTGTGTCTTCCTTGGTTATAGTCCTAAGCACAAGGGCTATCGATGTTACGATCTTGCACATGTCGCATTCGTATCTCGCGCGATGTTACATTTGTCAAGGATCGTCCTTTCTTTGTCTCTTCTACTTTCTCATCTTCTCACACCTCCACTCATCAGCTGATGTCCAGTTTCTTATCATGTTACCACCTCCTGCGTTACCCCCTCCATCTCTCCATTCCTCACCTCCGTCTGTGCCTCGCCCATCTTCTCCTCCACCCGCGTCTCCGTTGCCTGCTAATCTTCCTGTCCAGGTTCCTATCCAAGCTCTTCCCTATCACTATGTTCGTCGCTCTCGCCCTCCTCCTGAGCATTCATCCCTGGCACCTCTGGCTTCCTCGAGCAAGTGTCCTATGAATGATCCTCCTGCACGTCGCTATCCCCTCCGAGATTGCCATCCCCCTAACCGTCTCAACCTTGCTTCTCAGCTTCTTGATCTACCCCTCCCTCCTTCCAGTGGCCCTCCAGAGTCGGCTTCTTACCGTAAGGCTATTCAGATACCTGAGTGGCAGGCTGCTATGGTCGCTGAGTTGGAGGCTCTCGAGAGCACTTCTACATGGGATTTGGTTCCCCTCCCTCCTGGTGTCGTTCCTATTACCTGCAAGTGGGTCTATAAGGTCAAGAATCGCTCTGATTCAGTGGAACGGTACAAGGCTCGCTTTATGGCTCGTGGTTTTCAACAGGAACAAGGCCGCGACTATGATGAGACTTTTGCTCCAGTGGCTCATATGACTACCATTCGAGCTCTTATTACTATCGCTGCTATTCGTCGATGGTCTCTCTTTCAGCTTGACGTGAAGAATGCTTTTCTTCACGAGGACCTGCTGAGGTGTACATGCTTCCTCCCCCTGGCCTCTCCTCTCCTTCTGGCCTTGTCTGTCGCTTACGACGCGCCCTCTATGGTCTCAAACAGGCTCCTCGGGCCTGGTTTGAGCGTTTCAATTCCGCTGTGGCAGCCGCTGGTTTTCAGCCTAGTCTGCATGATTCAGCTTTGTTTGTGTACTCCTCCTCTCGTGGCCGGACTCTTTTGTTGCTCTATGTGGATGATATGATCATCACCGGTGATGACCTTGCTCATGTGGAGTTTGTCCAGCATCACCTTCAACAACATTTTCAGATGACTGATCTTGGTCGGTTGTGTTATTTTTTGGGCATTAAGGTCACCTCTACTTCTGATGGTTTTCAGCTGTCCCAGCAACATTACACTTATGATATTCTGGCTCGGGCCGCTCTCTCTGACTCTCGCATCGCGACCACTCCTATGGAGCTTCATCTTCAATTGCGCCCTGATGAAGGGGTTCTCTTGACCGATCCGACACGCTACCGTCATTTAGTTGGGAGTCTGGTCTATCTTACCATCATCCGACCAGACATTGCTTATGTTGTGCATGTTTTGAGTCAGTTTGTCAATGCCGTCTCGTGGTCTCTTTTTCCCCATCATAGTTCTCTGCAGCTTCGTGCATACTCTGATGCTACTTGGGCTAGTGATCCTGATCGTCGTTTTATCACTGTGTTCTGTTTGTTCTTAGGCTCTTCTCTCATTGCCTGGAAGTCCAAGAAGCAAACAGGTGCTTCTCGGTCCAGCACTGAGGCTAAGCTCCGTGCTATGGCCACTACTGCTGAGAAGATTGTTTGGTTGCGTTGGCTCTTACAAGATCTTGGTGTTGCCTCTCATGCTCCAACTCCCCTTCATTGTGACAACACCGGTGCTATTCAGATCACTTTGAATCCCGTCAAGCATTCACTCTCCAAGCATATCGGTGTTGATGTTTTCTTTTTGCGTGATCAGTACAGCAAAGACATCATGACTCCTTATTTTGTTCCTTCCGAGCGCTAGCTTGCTAATTTGTTCATGAAGTCTCAGACACGAGCGCAACATGATTTTCTTTTGTCCAAACTCGGTGTTTGACCCTCCGTGAGTTTAAGGGAGGTGTTAGGCAATACGGCTGTGTATACAACTATCTATCCATCTTTATATACCTGCCATATTTGTATACCTGTGTGTGTATATATGTGTGTGTGAGTAACCTTGTGTTAATGTAATTGATTTTTGGTGAATATCATCTTCTAACAGGGCGTACCATGACAAAAATGAGTTACAACTAGATGTGTAAACAATTAGACACTTGAAAATGTGGAAAACCCATATGCTGGCAATATGGATAATCCATTAATAGTAATGAAGACAAAGCTACAGCAATAGAAGCAGTGCATTTGATTGCATGCCAATGCCGGTAAGGAATATAAACACTGTCCAGAGATGAATAAGAAAATGAATTACTTTCAAGGAAAAGCCAATTGGAGGCTACAAGCTACAAAGATTCAGCTGGGCAAGACAAAAATCTATAAAAATCAAAAACTGGAACAAGTCAGGTATTGTAAACTGACATGTTTCAAGATATCCTCCTAAACAAGATCCTTAAAAGACTTCACTGGCCTGAAACCACAATTGGAATTAGAAACATTTTGAGCAGCCATTGACGCACAAGCCTCCTGCCAATGCAGTCCCATTAACATAGCAACCTTACTTGCAAGCAAAGTAGGCTGGCTCCAGACACAAGTGCAAATAAGCAACTTTACCAAAATATCTAATATCACCAAATGCAATGAAAAGACATATCTTCACTAACTACAAGAGAGCAAATTCAGCCCACAATATTTTGAACATGAAAGCCAGGGTCAGATGATTTTATCCCTAACTTCGAATCTTAACGACCTAAAGAGATTGATGCTAGAAAAAAAATACCCTCCATACAAAATAACAGCTAGGATATCTAAATTGTGCAGTAGTTTAAGATAGAATCATGTGATCACAACAGAGTGAATCAGTAGCAGACCTCATAAAATCGAAATTTTAGAATGTCAACATACTTTGGTGTACAGTTCCTTAGCTTTTTCAAGGTGAGTAGCCTCCAATTTCGGGCCTCTTTTCTCAGAACGCATGGCTGCATAGTAGTTCCAGTTCCCCTGGAAAACCCCAAGAGAAAATATTAAGGCTGAATGTCCCTTAGAGAATGAACAATATCACTAGGTAAACATTAGAAGAGAGTAATAATTTAAGTGTAATATTATTATAAATATACTGTGACACAGGTCAATGTAATAGCCTTTGACAAGAAAACCTGACAAAACAAGACGTGACAATGTGGTCCATATATACCAGACAAAGAGTGGCATACGAATCTTTGCCATCAGTAGCGTCTTTGGCAGCACGGAAGGTGTCTTTTGCTTTAACCCAGTCATCGCTTTTGAGCTCCAAATTACCAAGCATGGAAAGAGCATTGGGGCATTTGTCATCAATTTTAAGAGCCTCTCCTATCTACAACAAGCCAGAGTATCATATATAGTATTATAGTGAGTCAGCAAAAACTTCATTTGATAAATGACAAGTGCCAGATATGATGATTGAAGGTATGGAGCTATACCAATTCAATGCTTAATTGTATATTATTCCGAGCTTTGGCCATGGCAGCAAGTCTCAGATAAGCATCAATATATTCTGGATACTGCAAGAAAATACTGATCATAAGGAGAGAAGCGATATGCACAACAATCAACATAAAGAATGAACAATAATTCGCAGGCTAGGCTCTAACAAATTAATCAAAAACACCTTTTAAAGGGAATTTCAGAACAATATTCACAAAAATGGTCTGAGGTCTACGATATAAAAGATATCTCAGCCTACTATTACGACGGAAAAGCCTTTGATTGTTATTTTTTAAAGGTTAAGTTCCATAATCTAAAAGACAGACACAGGCCCCCACTAATAGTCTTGACAAATGCACAAACATAATTGCAAGTCCAATAAAACAGAGGAAATTTAATGATGTTCCCGTTAGCAGTACATAGAGCAAATACAAATCTCGATTGTCATTTGTGAAGGCTCCAACCTGAGCTTGTAAAAGCAAAGATGGGAGATAGATGCTAATGAATAGTTCATGAATATTGTGATATGAGAACAAGATAGAAAGTGGTGGGTAACAATCTATCCAACTAATAAATACAGATTTCAGTACTAGAACTCCCTGCAGCCATTCTAGTTACACAAAATTTTGAGCTATAGAATGAATTAATAAGGGCAGTGTGGCTGTGATATGGTTGCAATGTTTAAGGATACTTGAGGATAAATTCAAACAAGAATGTGTGGCAGGTGTGTGGGTGTGTGTGTGTGTGTGTGTGTGTGTGTGTGTGAGAGAGAGAGAGAGAGAGAGAGAGACACACACACACAGAGAGAGACACCTGTGCAGATTAAGGGCTGTCTGTGAGGGTGCAAATTATAAGCCACTTATTAACAGACATTCATGGGGAGGAAGAATTGACATGAGAAAGCCAATTGCACTTTCATCAAGGAAATAAGTTCATTAACACAATAATAAGATTGCTAATTAGCTGCATATGTCAACGGATCATAAAGTAAGAGTTCAAATTATTGACCTTAGAGAGAAATGCCATTTATCCAACCGTAAATATTACTACCTATGATGACTAAGAGCTTCCTCAGAGACAAAGAAGCACCAAAAAAAAAAATGGAAAATTTTCCCTTCATCAATGGTCTTCACCTCAGTTCTTAATTTATGCAAAACTTACTATTGATATCAAAACAATATGTCACATTGATGTGCATGTCTCAGTTTGGCATTGTCCACATGTCTTGATAGAATGCAAACACAGATGTGCAAATAAAGAGGGCAGAGGGAAGAGCTGACCTTGAACAGGATCAGCCTGTATAAAATGCTAGCTTTCTCAGTATCATGTAGTTGCTCAAATAACCTGGCATAGTTAAACATCGTTGTGACTTTGTCCCAAGGAAGATCCAATGCTGTGCCATTTTCCTCAAGTTGATGGAATAGTGTAAAATCCTTGTACAGGACAGAGTAGGCACTAGGATCCATGACGGAATTCTGTCCATCCAGAAGAGAGAGCCAGATACCTTCTCCTAAAGCCTCCTTGAAAGTTTGTTCAGCAAACTGATAAAGCATGCAAAATAAGTTCAAACTGTGGTTAAGTGTGCAAATGGAAGCATTTAGAAGATAAAAGAAGTTCCAAGAGAAACCTAATAAACAAAGTAAAATTTCTACTGATGTAAGACTAAAACTAAGTGTTCTCTTTTTTTGAAAAAATCTACAAACCTCAAATTCTCCTCTTTCAAAGTAAAGAACACCTATGTTGTTGAGCAATTCAACAGGTACTTCTTCACCTCCTTTCTTAATCAGTGTGCGAGCCTGTTATGAAGATAAGTTAGAAGCAACTGGCAAGATCTTCTAGTTCTAGAAACAAAAATTTAATAGTACAAGCAATCTTGAAGAATGAAAGACAATTGTGCGCATGTAAGAAAGTTCCTTGAAAATAGCAATTGAATAAACAGCTGAAGTGCCAAAAACACAAGCAAAATTCAAAACATTGTGCAAATAAAAGACAAAGAAAGGTGAAATGCACAAGAATCCAGTGACTCACACTTTAAGCGCATTACTGCCATAGCCTTAATCCATTTTTTATGGTGCAAAAGCACCATCTTCCTCAAATCCAGGAAGAAACAGAAATAAAGAATGATATACATAAAAGAAAAGTAAGGTGGATCAAGGAAACATGAATGATATACATAAAAAGAAAGCAAGGGTAGCCCAAGAAAAAACCAAGCTATTAATACCCTTAACCACAAAATAACCTATCCACCAATCCATTTTTCTTATGGTACAAAACCAGCAGAATCTCAAACATAAACAAATGTTTGAACAGACTCCCATGCAAAACCTCCCAAATTTTACCAGCACATTCACAAAGCTGATCTACATCATATAAAAAAATATTATTAAGTCGAGCATAGCACGCATACTGATGATGTTTTAGACATATTAGACACTATATTTCACTCTTCATTCTTCAACGAGGCAGTCAACATTCTTTCTATTTAGATACAGTAGTTGAGCAAATTTTATCATGCTTTAAAAAAAAACAGTTCTGATTTCCAATCTTAGAATGGAAGCCTCAAGATTTGTTCACCTAGTAAATTTTTTACCACCTTATTTAGTGCTAAAAAAGTTGCATAAGATTTTAACAGACCATAATAACCATTGGCTGATAACTAGAATGATATATAGAAATGGAATCATTCATCTAACAGAAGATAAAGCTGGAACTAATGTATTTTTAGCGTATGCGAAGCAACCATAAATATATAGAACTGGAAGCATTCAGCTAACAGACAATAAAGTTGGACCTAATGTAAAAGGAACATCAATAATACTGTCAGTGACACTGAAAAAAGACTTACAGTTTTGAGTGCATCCAAAGCAGCCACCGCATCTGATGATGTAAGCAACTCTCCTAGCTCCATAAATGCCTGAAGTAAATTTCAATCAAACATATAGACATTCGGAACAACTCTATGACACAGAAGAAAGAACTCAGCCATTGATTAAACCATAAAATTAATGTATAAGTTGGTAAAGAAACCCAAAATGCTTAAGATACATTCAAGAATAAACTAAAAAATTAATGTATAAGTTGGTCAATAGAATAAAGAACTCAGCAGTTGATTAAAACATAAAATTAATGTATAAGTTGGTAAACAAACATAAAATGCTTAAGATACATTCAAGAATTAAATTAAAAAAAAAAAAAAAAAGAATTTACTTCATCTTTCAGAACAGTGTACAACATGTTTCTTGGCAAAAAATTCAACCAAATATGTGACAGAGAGAATGCTGCATGATAAAATAAAGTTCAGTTTGACTATAATCACAAGTTGTGTTAATCTGAGCAAGCATAATACATCCAACTTGACAGCAAATTCTACCAAATATAGAAATGCTTCTAAATCAACCAATATGCCAGTTACATAATACCACAGGTTAGAAGTGGAAGATCACTGAGCTGACTTCCTTACCTATTTGATTTAAACTAGATCTTAGTGCACACTACACACACACTGGAATGGATGCAATTGAGAATGTGTTCATTGTTTACTTTCAAATTTCTTCAATAGACTTAAATATGAGGTATAAAGAACTCTATGTATGCAATACGCACATCCCCTGTTCTGTTTCAGTATAAACATGATCTATTATCACATGCCATGCTAAGGATCATTATGCTCCACTGTACCAAGTAACCATGTTGGCACTTACATGCATCTGAATCCTTTCCATAGAAACCAGACTCATGATAGAAAATAAAGTCACAAAATGGACTCCAATTTACCTGAGCATCTTTCGGGTCAATCCGTGCGGCTTTGCGAAAGGTCTCCAAGGCCTTATCATTTTGACCAAGCTGAACATAAATGTGTCCAACAGCCTTTTACAGAGTATAAGCCAAATAGTTAGCATGAAACATCTATTCAGAAGAGTAAAATAATAATAATAATAATAATAAATTAAACTAAATTAAATAATGTTCTCACTTTAAGGCTATCACAATTTTCTGGGTGAATCTCCAAGACCTTTTCAAAGCTTGAAAGTGCGCTTCTAAGATCACCCAACTTCAACTGGACTTGTCCAAGTCCTATTTTATGCAAGTCGAAGAAATCATATCTCAAAGAAGAAGCAAAGTTTTATTCTCAAGATGAATTAAAAACAATAACAGTCATCTTCAAAAGTAACAAAATAAAAACAAAAGAAAATAATTTTATGCATATGTTCCTTCAAAAGGACCATAGTTCCCCATTTATGAAAATAAAAATCGGCAGCACACCTCTCAAAAACCTAGAACAATGCAAATTTAACCTTACAGTAGGCTTCTCTTCTCTTATCTCAAAAACAAATGGTGAATTTCCTACCTTGCCCCTATTATAATAGGTGAGGTACATGTGCTAAAACTTTCAAAAAGTAATTTACAAGTTTAAGTTAAACAAGTGGGTTAGACAGCCATAGTTATCAATTAAAACCAACAAACAGCAGGAAAAATATGCAAGAAAACCAGATTTTTGTATTAATATGCAATTTATGAACCTCTAGGAGGCATACATGTGAAATCCTAAAACAAAACTCACACCCCTTACCATAACAAATAATCTTATGGAACTAAACTACCCAGGATATATTCAAGATCAACCAGAAGTATAATTTACGAGTTCATTGCAGAAGACCCATTCTTAAACATCTCAGTAACCCCTAGTACAAGCAGCTGAAAGGATATGGCATCTCCTAAACCTTTAGCATTATCAAGAGATAGCAAGGTCTTAAGAAGAGTGACACTACACCTAGCATGTATTTGCTATATTTTCTACTTCAATGTCAAAAGAAATGATGGCAATTTCAGCTGTGAACTTAAAATAAAGGGAAACTAAGACCGATTAAATTCACTACACATAGAAAGAAATATTATGTTACATTCCATGCAGCAGTAACCAGTGCTAAAAGATTCACCATGCATGCATCCACAAACACCTATGTGGATCCATGATTCCATACACACAACTATATGCTTACAAAGACATGTTTATGTTCACATATATATCAGTATGTGTGTGAGCAGATGTCTACATTAAGCATGGATAGGTACCTACATCACCAAAATTTGAACAAGGGGATTGCAATGCCTATAAGATTTCATCTATTTTCAAGCAGCCAATAAGGAGTCCTCATATACATTTCAACTCATGCATGATTCAGGATCGCTATCAGAGAGTTCATTAATCCTCCATTGGATAAGGGCCTAGAGTTTCAATTGATCAAGTTGCCTACAGTTACTTACATTCACATAATTTTGATTAGCTTCAATTGATCAAGTTACCTACCGTTAACCAGTCTAAAGCAAGATTTAAAATTTCAGTTTTACTGCAGCAAGTTACATTTCTGTTTTGGTTATTTCACTCATAGTTATACATTCACATAATTTTGATTATAAAACCTGAATACTCCAAAGATAAAAATCGACTTCCACGTAAAAAAAAAAAAAAATTGAAATGCACAGAAAAAAAATAGATAAACAAAGACAAAAAAAAAACCATATCTCTAGGACTGCAGTGGAATCGGGCAACTATGTACCATAATAAGGCAGAACAAAGTCTTGAGGCCTGTTGATTTCCTTGACAGATGCCATATAATACCTTGCAGCTTTATCAAAATCTCCCTGGTTTCAAGAGTCCAGATAATAACAAGCTTTCATGGTAAAACAGAAGGAAGGTTTCAAAATTTTCAAGAATCAATTATTAAAATCTACAAATTTGGAACTGACGCAGAAAATAGATGTCCTGTGGCACCTTGCTGTGATATGATCTTGCAAGGTTGTAGTAGGAATGTGCTTTCATCAACTTATGGTTGCTCACAGCGAGAGCAGTCTCAGTTAACTGCTCCACCAGGAAATGCTGACCAGTAAAGAAAAAGTGATTTGCCAGATAGTTCAAGGCCATAGCACAGTAAGGATATATCTCAAAAGCTCTTTGCATTTTCTCCGTTCCTTTCCAAATCCCATGAACTATACAAATTAAATCAGGGGAAAAATTAGTATAATTGAGAAAAAAAACACTTTTGAAGAACGAAACCAATCTAGAATATAACAATCATATTAGCAAAAGAAAAATCATGCCCACCTTCGCTTGATTGTAAGTCCATGATTCCAAGAGCCACCAAAGCCTCAACATTTTCTGGATCTAACTATAGTTATAATGAACAACAACCTTAGTCATCATGACGGAGTGGCAGACACATAGGGAGGACCTTAGTAAATGACAATTACTGATTAACTTACCTGTAGAACTCGCTGAAAAGCCTGCCTAGCTTTTTCAAACTGGCCTAGCCTGTAGCGGCAAAGACCAATACCAAGTCTCACTGCCGCAGGACACCCAGGATAGATTTGCAAAGCTTTCTGACCAGAGTCGAGGCAAATTATTCAAGTAAAATATACAACAATAAAAGTGTAATTAATTTTCAAACCTTAAATAATTCTAAAGAGCTCTTATATGACTCAGAAGCTTTCTTGTACTGATCTTCATTCTCCCCATTATTAAACTCAATGCAGGCCTGCAAAAAAAACAACATATCTAAGTGTAAGGAAATGAAACATGGAAAAAGAAAACTTTGAAACATGAAAATCCACTTTGCAAGACAGAAGGCAATACAAAAGAACGAAACAATTCAAGTACCTTTGCAACGAGAGCTGGCACACTATTAGGATCAGTATCCAACACAATTTTAAAGTTATCAGATGCTTTGCTTAAATCACCTCTAGCAACACAAAGTTGACCTATATGAAAGGAAAACAGTAATTCAATTTTAACCAACAATATCTATGTAATCAAAGATTTGCAGGAATATCTAAAAACAATATAAACTAATACATGCAAAACAACGGGCATGCATAGCTAGATATACTTTACACAAAACTAAATATGCATTCCATGTGGAACGTAAACCATAAAGCCAAAGACTAAGGTACCTTAATCAAAACTAATGGCCAACACGATGAGGAAAAAAAGAAGGCCCAAACAAGTAAACATAATGACAACCCAATCCACATATTCAAGCCAAGCTCTCGGATAAGGCAAAGTGGCTTTGTTACCCTCAAATTCCATCAAAATTTAACCAATTTAACCGATCACCATCGTCTCTAGGATTCTCAAACTTTGAGTACAAGTACCATCTGATTCAGGCAATGCTTCCATTAGTGAATTTTCTTCCACTAGCAAGCACTAAGCAAATGAAACACTAAAAGCTCTTAAAAAATCATGAGATCCATCTGCTAAAGTCAATGAGCTATATGTTGCTCAAGAGAACCATGCATCAATATCCATCATGCAGTTGCTCTAGAATAGTAACGTGATATTAGTCCTGCAAGACCTAGGAAAGGCTTTGTTCATTGATTCAAAGATCAGATGTCTTCATGATAACATTAACACACATGGATAACCGCAACAACTTTGTCCTGATATTCATGCTTTCAATTACTATAAAGTAGTTAGAAATCTTCAAAGTGAGGGGGATATAAGAACTAAATAGGATATCCACCATCCTTATGAAATCTACATGCAAAAATTCAAACAGAGTCATGAAAATGCCAACCTTTTCCGATCCATGTAGAAGGTTCATAAGGGTCGATTCTTGCAGCTCTGTTGTAATAATCAGTTGCCGCAGCAAAATGCTCCTCCTTCTCTCTTCTGTTCGTCTCAATCTTTCCCAGGTAGGTATGGTAGGCTCCCAAGGCATTCAGGATGGCAATCCGTTCATATTTAACATCAGCATAGTATTCATCAATCTCTGTAACAAAGATGGATTCCAAACAGCTTCAAGAAAAACAAACAACTTAAAACTCAAAATGCAAACTTGTGAGCACCGTCCAACAGTGAGTACCTACTTCTTGAAAAAAATAAATAAACAAATAATACTGTTTAACATCCAGAGAAAACCAGAAACACAATCAAGAAAACAAGTATACCCGGACTGGACCCTTCCTCCAAAATCTGCCGAAATTGCTCAACTTTGCCTTGCTTGAAGTATTCTCTCTAAAACCAAAAAAAAACAAGAATCAACCATCAGATGAAACTCAGCAAGAATAGGCAACACCGTCGAGCTTTCTTGACAGCAACCGAATCCATGACGTAAAAGAAACAAAAATGACAACTTTAAGCGATTAAAAAAGTGAAAAGGAGATGAACCGCGATGACAAGCCAGAGATCGAGGGGAGCCTGCTCGGCCTTGAGGATATCGAGGATGTCTGAGGCGTCGCGGGGGAGTTGGTCGAGGGCCACGCGCACTTCCTCCTCGGAGTTCTGCACCGGGATGTAGACGCTCGCCATCGCCGGCTATCACCGCCGGCCGAGAATCGCCGACGGACTCTCGGATCGCGATTGCTGATTGTATCGTTGGCCAATCAGTGAATTGGGGAAGAGGGTTGCTGGTGCTATACAGTGATGGGCTTTGTTTTATGGGCCTTACTTGGTGGAAATCGTAAATAAACTCACGTTGGAGCCCTAAATTATAGGGTTTAAGCCTGGGTTTAGCTACCTTATTTAGTTGTCCGTTGGATTCCATATTTAGAATTATTATACCTGGAAATTTAAATTTTGAATTTTTTTTTTTTCCCAAGGTAGGAGAAATTGGTTATTATGTTGTAATTATTTAGGTGATTTTTTGGGGAAATCCATGGATTATATATCTTTAAGGCAAGTTAGTGAGTTTATAAATATATATATATATATTATTCTTCTACTTATTAGTAAGATTTGTATAGTATCTAATGATTGTTTACATGAAAAAGACTGATTTGATAATCTCTGCACGTGGATTAAGATGGGAACTAGTTGAATTGAAGTTTTTTTATTAAAGTGTCATGGAATGGAATCATGGAGAACAAAATTACTCCGATCTAAATATACATGGATTAACGCATCTTAGAGGCTTGCCAGGTTGCCAGCATATCATTTTGAATTTTTTTTTTCAAGAGCTATTTTTTGAAATATTTAGAAATAATCCTATTTTTAATTCTAATGTTCATCAGCCAGTTTTTTTAATGTTCAAAATTATTAACACGCTACTTGCTTGGATTTCCACAGCTAAAAATCAACACCAACTTAATTCCCAGGGACTATCCAGAATATCAAGCACTCTCTTGATTTCTTGAGCACTAGATAGATAGATTCAGTCAACGCAACGCCGCAACAATAACCCCGGGAGTGATCTTGCTTTACCTGTCCAAGTTGACTTCATCACCTTCCAATGGACCTCGTAAGCTCAACCATAAATTCGTTTTTTTTCCTTTTTCTTTTCAGTGCTTAGGCTTTACGTGAGCATCATCTCTGGTGATGCTCTTTTAATTTCTTTCTGTTTTCTTATTTGTCTTGTTTTTTTTTTCTTTTGTTTTTGCTCTTCTATGTTCCGTGTTTTTTTATAATAAATCAAGTGGTTTACCTATTCTTGTTAAAAAAAAATACTCCAATATATATATACAGGTGGAGTTCGATTTATATCACCTATGTAAGTATTTGTACACAATACCGTTATTCTAGAAGAGATGACTCACTAGTAATATTAGAAAATCATCAGCACTCACTAATAGTTTAAGCGAGTGCTGATGATTTTCTTATGTTATCACTATATCAGGGTTTAGATGTCTGTTCTGTCATTTTTCACTTGGAGTAATCAACTAATTAAAACTTAATTTAATAATATTATTACTACATCATGTCTAAACATTATATAACGTTCCAAAAGCATACTCTTCAATGTTCTCTCAAAACATTCATATCAATCAAATGATACATTGATCTTTGGAGGTAGCTTATTAAGCCAGTAGTCTCAATATCTGATCATAAAAACCATCATAGAAGTTCCAAGCTCTTGAGAAACACAAGGAGCAAGGCTTTCACACGCTAAACAAAATCAATGTTTTTTGAGCACAGAGCACCATGAAGAAGCTAGCACCATTTGCTCTGTAAAAATTGTCTCAATGTTGAATGTTGAGTTACAAGCTTTATTTCATTCCAAGGACTCCATAACCACCACAAACCCCATTCCAAGGGTTCCAACAGTTGCCCACTCAAGCACCCAATCCAAGCAACATGCATGGTGACAGAGACCACCTTTCACAGTCCCAAAAGCTTCCAAAACGAGAGGCATATAGTATTACACATACAAAGAGTTTGTCAGCATGCAAAAAGCCAAAAAGAATCCCAGTAGAAATTCAGTAACACAGACCTGGCAGAGAGCCATGCAGAGCAACGAAGCTATGGAGAAAGGACCACAAGAGTGGAGGGACTAGACCCTTAATTTCATTCACATGTCCCTTCTAGTTTGCTTCCACTGCTATTCCTGCCTCTGGACCCAAGAAATAAATCCTGCAGTTGGGGTAGATGAGACTATTTAATGCCCAGTCTGTCTCACTATACACTGCTGAGAGTGAGAGCGAGATGGATGGGTGGGTGCAGCCACACCATATGCATGCATACACTTGTCATTCCTGCTGATGAGCTAATCAGGTCCAGAATAAATTTAGTTATAAAAATGCTTCTTTCTATCAATGTCTCAAGCAAGTGGATTAATTATTGTCCATGAAACAAAAAAACACACACACACACAAATGTCAAAACGAAAGATAATTTCCACCCTCATTTATTAATTTTTTTTACATGTGGAAAGAAGTCTCCGACCTTAATAAATGCCCAAGGACCATTTTCATTCCATCATTTTGGTCAGCAAAAACCATGTAAGACTTCCAAGGACGCATTCACTTTACGCTTACGCGAATCAACCACCCCACACTTCTTCCTTAATCATGCAAAGCATGCAAAGAGAAACTAGTGTAATAATATAAATGATACACATGGTTAAAGTCGTTAATGGTTTTCATTATGGTTTAGGTTAAATCATTCATGTATATTTTTTTAGGGAAAAGTAAAAAAAAACTTGTGGTTTCTAAGTTTTGCCTGAATAAGAATTTTTTTTTTTTCCGATTCTATAATGTATGGTTATTCAGATTTATAAAAAGAAAAAAGAAAAACCATTATGAAGTCATTAACAATATTAACTCATAGAGACAAAATCATCATTTCATTTAAAAATCACTCATGTGACATAAAAATATATTTTTTTAAGTTTATTTATCTCTTCCAAAATTTCATTAAAAAAACCTTAAATTTCAAATCAAACAAAATCATATTAAAATATCATGGTTTTTATGCCATATAGTGATTTTTTTACATATGGACAATTTTGCCTTTGCTAAAACTAGAAAAGTTAACACTTTTAATGGTTTTTTTCTTTTTCTTTTGTTTTTTTTGCAAATCTGATAAATAAATTATAGACGCATAATTCATAAAATCAAAAAAATCACGTATAAAATCTAATTAATTATATCATGTATATTTTAATTTTATATAATTATTAAATTATAATCACCAATGATATGATTTAAAACCCTAATCCTCGTTAAAACAATTAGCCTGGCTCTGTACCACTGTTAGGTAATATCACAAAATTCAAATAACATGATCAAAGCATACGGAAGCAATAATAAATTTGCGATATGGTGTAATTGTTTTAATGAACACTGTAATTTAATTAAAAATACCTAAAAAACTACCTCTTAATGTTTGAAAGTTTTCCCATATCATATTATAGAATAAAAAAAATTTCCTCATTCTTTATTTTGCAAAACTCAAAAACTACATGAATTTTTTTTTTTATACTTTTCCTTATTTTTTATTAAACAATAAATGATTTAAGTTGGTGCTAAATAAAAAATACAAAAAAAAAAGAAGAGATATATATTGAGATTCCTGGGAGTGTAGCGCAACCGTTTTCACATGCCTTGCAATTTAAGGGATCTTGAGTTTGAGCCTCGTGATTCACAAATGCACAATGGGCTCATTATAGAAAGAAGAGTTATCTATACAAAGTTATTAAATCACTGTAATTTTATGCATATTTATACTTGTTTGTCATTTTATCTATTTTCATTAGAGTTATTTGTCATCTTTGTAAATAAAAAATTTGAAAAAAATAATAAAATAATAAAAATATTACCAACACTTATCAAATGCAAGATAGAAAGCGTACCAGTGTGTAACTTTTTGACAACTCTGACGCAGTCTCTGAGTATATAAGCCTCAGCATTTAATAACCTCCGTCTCACTTGTTATGGAACAGCAGCGCTTTCCCAGGCCCAAACGAATCTCCATGGCCTCCTCCTCCGCCCTCTCTTCTTCTCCTGTTCCTCCTCTTCGCTCCCCTGCAATCACTCCAGTGAGTTTCTCTTTGTTTTTTTTCCTATTTTATGCAAAAATAACCTGCTAAAGTTCTAAAATGATACTCTGCTCCCCAGATCCCCGAAGAAGAGAAGGAAGACGAACGCCACACGCCGACCCCTCTCCACCCTTCGTTCGTGCCGCCCAAGAAGACCACCAGATCCACCGCCGCCTCCGACGACGACGACATCGCCGTCTCCTGCAACAAGTGCCGCCCCACCTCCCGCGACAAGATCTCCGTCGTCCCCCTTGACCCCACCGCTTCCAGCCCTAGCCGCCTCTTCCGCTCCATCTTCCACTCCCTCACCCGCCGCACCCCCGTCCCATCCTCCGACTCCGACGAATGGCGCCTCGCAGCCGCCGAACTCTCCCGCAAACTCCTCCACGCCACTCGCCGTCGCGACGAAGCTCTCCTCGAGGCCTCTCGTCTCAAATCCTCCCTCTCTCACCTCTCTCGCAAACTCGATCGTCTCGAATCCCACTGCCTTGATCTTCAATCCTCCCTCGATCGCTGCTCCCAAGTCTCTCAATCCCCCACCCAGATCGGCTCACTCCCCGTCGATCCCTTCCTCCGCGCCGTCTCCGATTCCCGATCCGCTGTCCGCCTCCTCTCACGATCTCTCTCCGCCCACCTCCGACCCTCCACCCCCAAACCTCTCATCCTCTCCCTCGAATCCGTGCTCAACCGCGTCTTCTACTCCGATTTCGAAACTGGATTGATACCAGAACCCATGGATCCAATAGCACGCTGCGAGGCGAACCGGAAGGGATACGAGGAGGTGCGGGAGCTGGGCTGGGAAGAGGTGCTCAGCCGCGGCACGCGCCACTACAGCGAGGGACTGAGCCGATTCTGCGACCGGAGAATGGGGGAGATCGTAGGGATGCTGGGCTGGGGTGGCAGTAGCGGCGGCGGCCCGGGGCAGCGTGCATGGCCGGAAGGACTCCTTCAAGCCTTCTTCAGCGCCGCTAAGGGCGTGTGGCTCGTTCACCTTCTTTCCCGCTCGGTTCACCCACCGGTTCCACTCCTTCGGGTCAACCCGGGAGCCCGGTTCGAACCGGATTTCATGGAGGACGCCGCCGGTTCGAGTCGGGTGGTCGGTCCGGTGAGCGTGCGGATGATGGTCGCTCCCGGGTTCTACGTATACAGTACCAGCTGCGGCGTCGTCAAGTGTAAGGTTCTCTATAATAATAATAATAATAATAATAATAATAATCAAGGGAACGGTGATATTAACGTTAGTGGTAGGAATAATAAGAAGAATAGTGGTAAGGGTGACCAGTTCATGTAGAGAGTTTTGGATATATGTATATTTTTTGTTTTTTTGTTTTTTTTGTTTTACTAGTTATTTCTGAAAATAGCAAAATTATTTGTCTATCTCTTGATTTTTTGTTAGTACGTCTATTGACCTACTAATTTATTTATTTTATGTTAATGACCACCACTCAAGTTATTTTTTTAGTTTTTTTAGTTATGAAAAATAAAAAGTACTTTCTTGTATTGAAACGTTTAAAAATTTTTAAATACGTATATGCATGATGGATAAAATTTAAATATGAAAGAATGGTACATATTGCAATAGCCAAATACTTAAAACATTTGATTTTTTAGTGAAAAATTAAATGTTTATAAATAAAGTGTACGGAAATGATATGTCCATATTATTAAAAAAAATAAAAATTTAAAAAAGCTTGAATTTAAGAGGTACTTCTGCATAGGATAATAAACAATTATTCCTTTTTTTTCCTCCTCGGATATGCATGAATTTATTCCTCCATATATTTGGGAGCGCCCTGTTTTGATGTTTTTTTTTTTAATATTCTTTGGATACAGACAAAAAAGTTATTTTCACTTTTTTTTTTTTTTTGGCGAAATCTATCTATGTGGGCTTTTCATACTCATATACAGGGGAATATTTCAAATAGCTATGTTGATTAAGCTTGAACAGCCATATAAATATACTTTCACTTTGGCCAACATTCTCTTAATTAGTCTAATATTGACATTGAATTTTTTAACACAGTATTTGTTTTAAAAAAAACAAAATTTAAATCTCAAATTGCACATATATGTGAGATTTTAACTTCACATCTATATATGTTTATAATTTCTTTCAATCAGGTGTACTTTTTATATACTTTTAAAAAATAATATATATATCCACTTTTGGAGAAACTAAATTTACTTTCGAAAAATTTCTAAAATCTCTTTCATTAAGTGGCTAAGGCAACGAATTGAAGTGAAAAATGGTGATTTCACCGGAAATTTTGTCATGGTTAATTTTAGGGAGGGACATGCAAATATATTAACAAAATAAAAAAAACTTCTATTGAGATGTATACAAGTAATAATAATTACAACAGTAATATATGATATCCAAAACTTGGCAGCAATATAAGTCTATAATATACAAGGCCAGAGATAAACTTGGTTCATCTGAATAAAATATTTGCATGGGTTTACGCTGCATGCATTGATCAACAGGGAAAACCCCAATCTATGCATTGATGAATATGGATTGAAGGGAATGGTTGGATAATGTGAATTATTTTCTTATTGACAGAATTTTTTTAGTATGAAAGAAATTATGAGGTCGCAAGTTTTATGGGTTAATCATTAGATAGCCCAATGGTATGACACCAATGTGTTAAAGGGAAAGTCATGAGTTCAAATCCTCTCCATGACAGTACTGTTACTTGTTCACATGAGATGTCTATACTATTATGTACTGTTAGAATTTTTATATATAATTCTATTTTTTTAATAATAAAAACACATGTAAAAAAATTATTGAGTTGGATGCAATAGCAATATATATAAGGCCAAATATGAACCACTTATAGACAAAAATGAATAATTATTTAGTCTCCTGCTTCAGACCCGGATTAGTCCACACCAAACGCATCTGAAATTCCCTGTGGCACATAAAACATATAATTTTTTTTTAATGCTAAAATGCATTGTACTTTAATACAAAAAATAAACTTGTACTTAAAATGGAGTTATATATATATATATATTACGTAAGGAGTCAAATCTTGAATGGCATGTATAAAAGTCAAATACCTTAATCATGATGATTATATTTAATTTCTATATTAATTATAAAATAAATATTCAAAAATCTTTATTTCTAGTCAATTATTTGATGATTTACTACCAAATACATTAACTTAGGTCAAATTTATCCCTCAAACAAACAATCCTAAAAAGATTTATCAACACTAGTCTGAATCTAAAATATATAATTAATAAATAAATTTTTTATTTATTGGTATTGGATTTTTTTATACAAAGTGTTTATTTTGAGGGATATGTGATTAAACCCTAAAATTTAAGTAAAGTAAAGGCATAAATATTTATTGAGCTTACAATTGTGTGTATATATATATATGCATGCACATCTCTGTTTTTCTTTAAATAATAATGTGTATTTTTATAAAAATAAAAAAGGGCATAATTTAAGGAAACGAGATTAATAAAGAACTTATTTTTCAATCTTTCGCGCTCCTAGTCCTCCATACTGTATCAGTAGAAACGTGTCCTTTTCACCACCAAGCCAACTACTTAACACAGGCCGTAGTTGTTTTTGCACAAATAACCTTATAAACCTCTAAATTATTTTGATCATAAATCATAATCACACAAAAAAAAAAAAAAAAAAATCTCTTGATGGTTGCAATTACTTTTCAAAACAACAACAATAATAATAATAATCCAATACTAATAAATAATCAACGCTATATATATATATATATCACCTCCCAAAGTGGCAATACTTAAAAATAGGTATTAAATTCAGAGAGACATGCAAAACAATTAAAGAGATTTTGAAGGGGTTGTATGAAACTATCCTAAACCTTTTATTGCATTTCACTGCTACTCCGCGCTTCCACTCTCGTTCGTGGTCCCGAACTCCATGGCCAACGTGCATCCTCTCCAGCCAGGCCTCGTCCATGGCGGCCGGGTCCGTGTTCTCAAACCCTCGTCTTCCTCCTCCACCGGACCCGTCGTCTACTGGATGTTCCGCGACCAGCGAGCTAGCGACAACTGGGCCCTCCTCCACGCCGCCGACCTCGCCGCGCGCTCCTCCGCTCCCCTTGCCGTTGTTTTCAACCTCTTTCACCGTTTCCTTGGTGCCCATTCCCGCCAGCTTGGCTTCATGATCCGTGGTCTCCGCCTTCTCTCTCTTCGGTTCCAATCCCTCGGTATCCCCTTCCTTCTCCTGCGTGGTGACGCCGTTGACACGATTCCCGAACTCCTCTATCGCTGCGGGGCGTCGTATCTAGTTACCGACTTTTCCCCGCTCCGGCAGGTACGGGCCTGGAAGGACGACATCTGCAGTCGGGTTTGCCCTGGCGTCGCGGTCCACGAAGTGGATGCTCACAATGTCGTGCCCCTGTGGGTTGCCTCTCAGAAATTGGAATACGGGGCCAGGACTATTCGGGGAAAAATCCACAAGCTCCTGCCTGAATACCTTGTCGGCTTCCCAGAGCTTCCAATTCTCGAGAACAAGGGAAAGGCTTGGGATCCCCCGGAGATCGATTGGGATGAGCTCCTTGCTGATGTTTTGAGGTAACACCATGGCACAAAATTCACCTTTTTCCTGAAAAATAAAACATCTGATTTATTTTGGAGGGTTTGGGTTCAGGAGAGGAGAGGATGTGCCGGAGATAAGATGGTGTGAGCCAGGGGAGGAGGGGGCAATGGAGGTGCTTAAAGGGAGTAAGGATGGATTTTTTACGAAGAGATTGAAGAACTATGAGAGTGATCGGAATGATCCCTTGAAGCCCAAGGGCTTGTCGGGGCTCTCCCCTTACCTTCATTTTGGGCAGATTTCAGCACAGCGTTGCGCATTGGACGCGCAAGCGCTCAGGAAATCTCATCCTAAAGTAAGCTCCTTGGATTTTTTGCATAACTTTTCTCTGATGATTTGCTATATTCAGTTATTTCAGTTAAAAATACAATGAGCGCGCTTCTTTTCTTTTAATTCGGGAATGCAATGAGTCTTACCCTGTTTGAATTTTGAGTGAGATTCTTTTAGAGTTTTTATTTCTTTGGAATATGGCAATTGCCATATGAAGTTTGTAGATTCATCTCCATTAATTGAATGCTCAGATAATGTGCTTGAAGTTGTTTCCTCCATGGGGAAGGTTGTGGCTTTTTGGTGATGTAGTTAAGGGAGGTTTTGCTTTTGAGTTTGGAACACTAAATAGAAGGGAAGACATAAAGAGTATTTCAAAATTCTCGCAGGAACTGCAAATACAAACGTTATTTTCCTGTTGAAATTTATGGTCTGCTGACATGCAAATAGAAAATTATAATTTTTTGGCATAATATGGATACTATTTGAAGAAGCTTGAGATTATATAGTCAGGTTATTGAACTATATCATATCCTGGAAAATGAAGAAGGAAGAAGGGAAGAAGTGGTCATACTAGACTTCCTTGTGGCAGTGGATTGTTTTGATTAACTATTTATACGTTGTTGATGTTAATAAATATTAGATGTTATGTTCCACTAGTTACTGTAAATAAATGCCATGTCTTCTTCTTCATGGTATGATTGACCAATTGGTCATCATTTCCATAAGATTTTACTTTCCCTGCTAAGAATCGTTGCTAGGCAACTTTAATTTTGAGAGGAAGCATGACTTTTGACGTTATGGAAAAGGTGAGGGATCTGGAAGGTTGGCTTCGGAGTTCAGACTATATAAATTTAGTTGTCCATTCCTTGCAAACAAAACATTGTAAAGTCCAAGATGCTGACCGCCCTAACAGGCCTTCTAATTGAGGAGTGATTTTTATTTGATAACAAAGAGGACCAATAAGTGACATTGTTGAGGGTAATAGTTCTTGTTGCATATTCACTTGAGTATATGCTTCACTTTAGTTTCTATTTGATGCTTAGATTACATATTAAATATTAAATATTGATTTTATATTAGTCTGTCGATGCATTCTTGGAGGAGTTAATTGTGCGGAGGGAGTTAGCAGATAACTTTTGCTATTATCAGCCTCACTATGACTCATTACAAGGTGCGTGGGAATGGGCTCGAAAAACTTTGATGGACCATGCTGGTGACAAGAGAGAGCACATTTACACGTAAGATGATCATGACATCAATCGTCAATGGAGAACACTTTTTTGTGCTAGGTTCTTTCTTAGATTTTGTCACTGCATGTCATATTCATAATCATATTCTATGATTTTCAGGAAAGAGCAGCTGGAGAAAGCAAAAACCGCTGATCCTGTTAGTCCACACATTGAATTTTATAGCAAACATTTTGATTAGAATATGATTTGATTATATGGACTTATATCATAATACTATCCCGTTCTGACCGTATCAGTGATTACCTTCAGCTGTGGAATGCAGCACAATTGGAGATGGTTCACCATGGAAAAATGCACGGATTCATGAGGTAAATATCAATGTCCATT
Source organism: Dioscorea alata (assembly GCA_020875875.1). Classification (NCBI taxonomy): domain Eukaryota; kingdom Viridiplantae; phylum Streptophyta; class Magnoliopsida; order Dioscoreales; family Dioscoreaceae; genus Dioscorea; species Dioscorea alata. Next base: position 21,727,426 of record CM037014.1, on the reverse strand, counting down.
TGGTTACTTCATCATTTTATTCGAATTACAAATTCATATACATAAACACTTCCTGAATAAGTTCATTCAAGAAGTTAAATATACATTTCAAAGCTTGAAATTTTCAACTCAGATAGAAAGGGCTTTAGTTAATAATAGTATGAAAACAACTGTGTACTCACCTGATCAGTTTGCCTTTTAGTTTATCACATGTTTTTTAAGTTCATTGGTTGTGTCTTAGTTTCTCTAGACATTTGTATTAATAAATAGTGCTTCACAGGATGTATTGGGCTAAAAAAATTCTTGAATGGACGACTGGGCCAGAAGAAGCTCTTTCAGTTGCAATATATTTAAATGACAAGGTATTAGGCTTGTTTCTAATGGTTCTTTTCAGTCTACGACACTTATTTTATTTGCTTTGAAGAAATGAAGAATTAAATCACAGTGGATTACCCTTACCACTTCATGTTTCTAGGGAGGCTCATACAATGAATAGATCCTGCCTTTCTTTGTTTGTTCCATGTTGCATAGCTTGCATAAAATATTGCATGTCAGCTTCTATAACATCATTTTCTTTCTTTGTTGATTGTCTTAATAAATGGCATTACTTGCAGTATGAGATAGACGGCAGAGATCCAAACGGCTATGTTGGTTGTATGTGGTCTATTTGTGGCATACATGACCAGGTATATACCATTTTATGGAATCTCTCTTGTAAACAAGTATACTTTGAAATTCTCCCTCCTAGAAAATTCTTGACGGTTTGTTCTATCTGAGCTCTCTTTCTGATTACAGGGCTGGAAAGAACGACCCGTATTTGGCAAAATTCGTTACATGAATTACGCTGGTTGCAAACGAAAATTCGATGTAGATGGCTACATTTCATATATCAACAAGTTGGTCTTTGAAACCAAGAAGAGAAAGTCTGAGGCAATCTCCTCTCCAGTAGCCAATCACGTCCAAAAAGTCATGAAATCTAGGCCATAAACTAGAAAATTAAACTACCAGTTCTTAGTGTTTACATAACTTCCAGGCGATTTTGGTTTGCTAACGTATACTTTGACAGCTCTTGTGAAGTTTCTGATATTATCCCACACTGGCATGAAGAACTATTTTGTAATTCCGCTCTTTAATTGATGCCATTGATGTACAATTGGATTATATTCGTCCTAATTTCAGTGTTCTATGGATTTTTGCATGTAAACATGAAATTCATGTGCACTCTTAAAACTTTCTGAGAACATTGATGGCTAAGGGAATACTGTTTGTATATTAACCTTGAGTCTAAGTCGGATATATTTATATATTTTCTAAAAGATGATTTTATTTCACTTTCCCATACCTACTTCAATCTTTTTGCTGCCAATCTTTTTATTTTTTGGTTTTTTTTGTCTTTGACAAATGTTGCTTGCATGTCAAGAATGTGTACATGCATGAAGCATTTGTACCTTGCAACCTAAGATTCAAAATTATTTTTTAAGTAAAAATATAAACACTTTATTTAAATTACTCGGAATTAATAGCTCAAGTGGCCGCTTGCTTTTTGTCCTTTGTCACTCCCTTTTAGTATTCCTCTAATTCTCTTTTATGCTTGTAATAAATAAAAAAGGAAAGTTCCATGATAGCTTTTCTCATCTCTAGTTTGAGATATGAAGGGTTTGAAAACAATTACAATAATACTATTTTATTAAACAAAATACAGGCTTGATCAGGTGATTTATCCACTTTCAGTCCATATATATATATATGTATGTAAATTAATTTTTATTCCAAATCCAACATGGAATGTCTAACAGTGCTCAATAAATTACTCATGTTTGATCCAACTATAAACTTAAATTCTTGATAAATTATATATTCAAGTCTGATAACATAGAGCAGTTTTTATGAATTTATATATTTAATTAATGAATGCGAGACCATTGTTTACTCTAATAACATAGAGTAAGATAATTTTGTTTGCCGTATTGGTTACAAATTCAGGTTGAATTTATATTCATATCAATATTTATTTAATTTTATTTGAAAATTTATTATTTCTAGTAGCTAAACATTTTTAAATTTTTTTTTTAATACAATGGATAAACAACTAATTTATAAAAAAGCGAAAAAAAAGTAAAAAAAAAAGTTAAAACAACAAAATGAATGATAAGATGAACAAAAAAAGAAAAATAGTCACCACCAGAGGTGAAGCCTATCTCAATAACAAATACAAAAACAAAATAATAAAAATAAAGAACAAACAGTTGAGAAGATGAAGTCCACCGTTTAACATCAGAGATCTTCCTAAAGCTAGTAGCCGGAGTAGATCATTCCTCTCCTGGACAGAAAGTGAAGTCTAAGCCTCGGTATGGCTTTTTGATTTAGCGCTCACAAAATAAAAAAATCTCCTAAGATTTAAGATGGAATCGGCTGAAAAACGCTGACTGGGTCTATAATTGCAGAAATCCAATAAAAAAAACATATGAATGAATTCGGAAATAACTGAAGGAAAGGCAACCTCATGCAAATTAAGAATACAATTATTTTTTTAATTCTCCTTCTTCTTCTTTTATTATAAATTGCTTGAGATTATAAAAAAAAATAAAAAAAAGGGTCTTTTGAAAAATTCATTCCTCGTCTTCCTCTCTTGTAAGCCCTCTCGTTGTTTTTTAGGCTGTGGCTTTGTAGGCTATCCCGGCATCTCCGAGGATCTCCGAACTTCATACCTTTTTTCTCGTGCCTCGCTTCTCTTCTTATTCTCATCTTCTCCGGCGAGTAGCACAAGTTTTGTTCCAGTTTTGCCTCCTGAAAGGTCAGTGATCTCATCTCTCAATGTTTATTTCCTATTTCCATGTCTGAACAGCATAATGATTGAAGAATATGATTGATTTCGGATATAAAATTTAAGTATGGAATCAATGGATTGTGCCATTGAAGACATTCATATGAGTTTCAAGTGTTGCTTCATAACCCAGATCAGATTGCTGGGAAGATAATGAGGATAAAAAACTTGACCCAATATTATTTGTTGCTTTTAGTTTTTTAATTCAACTGTAGCGGGATTGTTAAAGAACTCGAGTTGTCTACTGTTACTACCTTAGTTCTTATCATTTGTAACTTCAAAATTCAATCTTACCACTAGAGTGATGCTTAGCATCAATCAAGTTGAATGAATAAATGCTGAGGATGCTGGGGATTTCAGTAGAAAGTTCACAAAGTCTATTTGATTTTAACTGCATTATGGGATCAGTTTTTGCGTAACTTCTCACATTAGTTCATAGAACAACTGAAAAGGTCATATTTTTGCTTAGCAACAGATGAACATGTGTTATTGCTGGTGAAAATGAATACTATGAATAATGCAAACAAAAGATTGGACTTTTTCCTTGCAAAATTCATCTTCAGAATTTGGAACTTGATCTCAAATTGGCCGTTCTTGTTCACATTATGTATGTACATGTAGTCATGAGACTCATGGCTTGGACTGTTGTCTAGTCAAATATGTGTGGCTCTTCATTCATATATATATATATATATATTCCTCATACAATGCCAACAAATTTATGCTTATCCGGTAGTGCTGTATAAGGTGATAAACCCCAAACAACTCCTGCTTCCTGATTTTCAAAAATGAGGACGCCAATAAAAAGTAACTATTGGAAATCCCTTATCCATCCTGCTTATTGAATAGCCTGAAATAGATTTTTTTTCCTGGATTCAATGGGAAGGAAATATCAAATAAGGCTTAGTTTTTGAGTAAGGATACATGAAAATACAATGCTTTATGAGTCATTTTTATCCTACTACCTCCTTGTGTTCTTTTCATCTTATTTAGTTTTATACAATGTTATAAAAAACTACGAGCATCTTCCCTTGTCTAAAATAAAATGGTCATTGTTCCAATTACAACCAAATTGTGGAAAATATGGCAAATTTAATATTGTTAACCATCTTATCTTAACTGTCACATGAGAAAACGTAAGTGTCTGCAGTTACATCCATCTGTTCTACTTCTGAATCTTTTGACTTTTGTTAAAGATTATGTCGTCATGCTGTCATTTATGCTTGAACTGGAGCCTTTTCCCACTCTGTTCAATGTTTGTAACTTCACTAATTAAGTGGCATGACAAAATCCTTGTTGACATTGCTGCAACATTATCATTACTGAATTTCAATTCTGTATTTAATGATTTACTGATTTATTGTATGTTTTATCAGGTGGCTTGACATAAGTTCGGGACATGGAAACCATAAAGTATTCAATATGCGCTCTCTATGAGGAGGATCGATGCCAATTTCACATCTGGCAAGTGATTGCTTTGTAGCAAGTCATGTAACTCAATTGCTACCTTTTCAGTCTTAACATATCTGCGCTTTTATAGATTACACCAAACACCTGGTAAGTTTATCATACTCACAGCCTCTTCCTGGAAGATGAGGAAATCTCTACTCTGAAGTTTGATCAGAAGCTTAAGCTTTTTCTTGTGAAATCAAGTGATGATTTCTCATAATGTAATCTTGTAGTTTGGAAAGTTTAGTGATGTTCTTATATATGGTGAAATTAGAAAATTTTGTATTTTGCAATCAGGACTTTGAGAAATATGGCCTCAGTGCCCTGGAAGGAGGGCTGAATATGACTTACCATAGCAATAGGTTTGCACCATCATTGGCCAGACATGTACATTTCCACCTCACATGCTTGATTGTGCTGTTTTAAGCATATAAAAGCAAAGCAATTTTATATCTGGTTGGTTTCTCCTTTTTACACCACACATTTATTTTTCTGTATTGCCTTTCTCTTAAGCCATCACATCGATGGTTTCATGATTGTTTGTTATCATACATTATGCACAACCGGAAGAACCTGATTTACCAAAATTATAAAAAGTGTTGAACAAGATCTCCGTTGAAAGGAACTTGTTACCCTTCAAAGATCGGTATCCATTAAAGTCATAGGCTGCTTTTTTTTTAATGTTTTACACAGGTTTATTCTATTTTTTCCAGGTGTTTCTCATATTCTCCAGGTGAAACTCATGGAACATTGTTGCATCAGCAGCGGTCACTGTATGCAATACCCCTTTTGGTTTGGCTTTCATTATTATTATTTCTGCATGTTATATTCAACCTGAAATGGTCATGGTGAAGTTATACTGATGCAGTTCTATTTCAGCAACAACCTCCATTTTCTTTACTTATCACTATGATTGATCGAACTCCATGAGAAACTGATCAATGTTTATACACATCAAAATTCTCATACTCTCTACTTTGATGAGTATTATTTGCGGACCAGGGAGTAGCTGGTGGATGTTGAACTTGATAAATGCCTGTGGTTCATGAAGCAAACTACAACTAAAGGCATACGAAAAGTGCAAAGTTGGTTCCACGCCAAACAGGAGGATGCCTCCCACCAGCATATCATACACCAATAACAATGTTGACACCATCAATTTTTTGTTTGTTTTCCCCCTTTTTCTCTTTTGAAAAAAAAACTTGTGAGCTTTTCATGATGTTGATTCTTTTATCAGGCAGCAAAGGTGGTTTTTGGCCCACCAGGAGAAATACATTTGGTAGGTCTACATCTCAACGAAGCGCATGTGGCTATACACCAAGTCACCGCGGTCCGCGATCAAAGAATTAGCAGGCTCTACCTTTCTTTCACTCTCAATCAAGGTAAAAGCTTGCACATCCTTTTTTACATTTGCAATTAAAGCTGATCCCATTGATGCTACTGCAATTCACTCTGCAGAAATGGCATCATTTTTCTTTTCCTTTTTTTTTTTTTTGTGCTTCAAGATCAAAAAACCTGAAATTCTATTTTCTTGATGCTTGCTTGGTTTAGAGTTTACACATGCAAGTGATCATTCTCTTATTCCTGCTGCTACTGTCTGCTTCTCTTTAACAAGGACTGCATCAAAGATAAATCAAGTGCCATGATTCATGCATTGCATTATTTGTCCAGCAAAATATCAGAGTTTAGACTGACTCTCGATACGTGCCGAGCTTTTGATCAAAAATGCTGCAATTGTGGTCCCTTGTACTGCATTTGATTTGCAGGTCATCATCAAAATCATTCAACTTATACTGAGTGTACATGTACATATATATATATATATACATACATACAATGTGTCACTTTATAGCTTTTTGGTTGAAAGGATACATAGCCAAACAAAGAACTCCTTTCCTTCTTTTTTCCACAACACACTTGCACTGTTTCACCACTTCATTGGGTTTAGTTATTGTAGTCTCTACTGTGGAAGCTCTTAACCAACTATTTTAGTAAGCTTTTGATGGCATTGGGATGGGAAATTCATGTGCCAAGTCCTATATAAGGACAAGGCTTTGGATTAATTACAATTGTGGTTTAAATGGAATTGGGAAAGGTGATAGACATTTAGAAAAAGGGTTAGTGTGGGGCAGGTGTGTGACCACTCCATCAAAAAAAAAAATGAATACTATGAGAAATGGTTGGATTTCTTTTTTATATTTATATACACACATGACACATTATTAACTTAGGTTTTTGGTTTGAAATTTGAATTGAATGCATTTAACATGATATTAAAAAAAATAATAGAAAATAATTAAAGGCAGGCAATACTAAATGTAAGCTAAGTAAGGCAAGGCAATTAGGCAAAAGCACATAGACCCACAACCACTACTACACCTAACGCTGGTTATGACCTAATACTCCCAATTTTTCTCCATCACTTTAAGTGAGAAAAAGATACGTGATGTTATAATCACATAAATTAAGATATAATGGAAAATCATGCTGATGAATAAGGCAATGAGAAAAGAAGATTAATATAAAAGTAGTTGTGGATGGATTTGGACATCTTGAGGAATGAAAACATTTAAAGTATCATTTAACACGTTCAATTCTTCTTCCTGAATGTAGTATTCTTTGTACAGATGCTTTCTAAAGAAGAGAGGCTGAGAAAGTTTTAGTCTACATACACTGCATGTGTCTAATTGTCTTTCAATATTTGTCCAAGTATGACTATCAAGCCCCTCTGTTTTTGACCCTATATATAAACTCTTAGCTGGTTTTAAGTTTTAACCCATAAAAATAATTTAAAATTTAAAAATTTAATTTTTATTAACATAAATAAATATGAAACCTCCAGTCAAAGCTGGGTAAAGACCAGAGAGGGGAGAAATGATGAGTGGTTATTCTTAAAATTACAGGTCTGCCCTCTTCTCTTCTTTTTTCCTTTATATTCAATCTTCTCTATTTCTCCTCTTCTCCGCCTCCTCCTCTACACTACTACCACTGCTACTCCTCTTAAGAATAATATTAAGAGAGGCACATGAGCAGCTAGAGCCAAAAAGTAGGAATTATTTTAGCCTTCAAACCCCTCTTCTCTCTCCAACACCTAAATCCCACAACAAACAAAGCCCTTTGTTAAAAAGAAGCAAGTGTGAGCCAGAGAGCCAGGAAGAAGACAGACATACAGAGAGGAAAACACAGAGAGAGAGAGAGAGAGAAAAAAAAAAACAAAAGAGAGACTAGTATATAGACTTTGTAAGACTATAGAATAGAAGATTAACAAGTCCCTTGTGAAAAAACCAAGGAAAGAGAAAGAGAAAGAGAGGTTAGAAAAATTCATATACTATTTCTTATTGGAAACCCAAACCACCCTCCCTCTTCTTTTCTAGTTTTCATGGGTGGTCGCCATCAATGGCCGCCGCCGGCGGCCATCTCCGGTTGAATGCGCCGCCGTCGGCGAATCAAACGCAAGGAGTGGAGCAGCTCCTTCCCACTCCACCACCAGCTACACTAAAGAGAAAAAAAAAGAACCTTTTTTTTTCCTTCTTTCATTTCTTTGGGTCTTGCTTTCATGGCGACTGCCAACAACGCATCGTCCTCGACTGCGGCAGTGGAAGACGCGGCGGCGAGAGCGGCGAACAAGAGATATGAAGGTTTGATGATGGTGCGGACGAAGGCGATCAAGGGGAAGGGTGCGTGGTACTGGGCACACCTCGAACCCATCCTCGTTCGCAACACCGACACCGGCCTCGCCAAGGCCGCCAGGCTACGGTGTTTGCTCTGCGACGCTTTGTTCTCGGCGTCCAACCCATCGCGCACCGCCTCCGAGCATCTCAAGCGCGGGACGTGCCCCAACTTCTCCTCTTCGCCTTCGCCTCACCCTCGTCCAATCTCTTCCATCGCCCCGCCTCCCAACTCTCGCAAGCGCTCCCCTCCTTTCCATGTCTCCCCGCTCGCTCTCGTCGATCCTTCTTCGTATTCCTCCACTCCCCCACCGCCACCACCACCGCCTCCGCCGCCGCAGCAACAACTTGTGCTTTCCGGCGGGAAGGAGGATCTCAGCGCACTGGAGATGTTTGAAGCCAGCGTGAAGAGGCTTAAGAGTCCGAAGGCTTCTCCTGGCCCTGCACTTTCGAAGCCTCAGATTGATACGGCGATGGCGTTGCTCGCCGATTGGGTGCACGAGTCTTGTGGAGCTGTGTCTCTCTCCGCTCTCTCCCACCCAAAGTTCCGATCTTTTCTCCACCAGGTCGGCCTTCCTCCCATCTCTCCCCGCGACCTCACCGGCCCTCTCTTGGACTCCCGCTTCGACGAGGCCCGCCTCGACTCCGACGCCCGTCTCCGCGACGCGCTCTTCTTCCAGCTCGCCTCTCATGGCTGGAAACCACCTTTCCCCGCCGCCGACCCCGTCGTCAGCCTCACCGCCAACCTCCCCAACGGCACTACCCTCTTTTGCAACACTGTCTTCGTCCACAATCATCGTGTGCCTTCCAAGTACGCGGAGGAGATCCTCTGGGACGCCGTCACTGGGCTTTGCGCCGGCGGGCCGGAGCAACGCTGCGTGGGGATCATCGCCGACCGGTTCAAGAACAAGGCCTTGCGTGAGCTTGAGAACCGGAAACAGTGGATGATCAACATCCCTTGCCAGCTTCAGGCTCTCCGCAGCCTTCTCAAGGACTTTGCCCGCGACCTCCCTCTCTTCCACTCCGCCGCCGCCAACTGCTCCAAGCTCGCGTCTTTCTTCAACTCCAAGTCTCAGGTTCGCGTCCTCTTCCACAAGTACCAGCTCCAAGAGCTCGACCACTCCGGCCTCCTCTGCGTGCCGCCTCGCCAATCCGAATCCTTGCACGACTTCGACCCTATCTTCGCTATGTTCGAGGACGTAATGGCCAACGCCCGGGCCCTCCAATCGGTGGTTCACGATGAGAACTACAAGCTAGCGTGCGCCGAAGACTCCACCGCTCGAGAGCTCTCCGAGATGATCCGAGACGTTAGACTCTGGAATGAATTAGAAGCCGTGCTTTCCCTCGTCAAGCTAGTGAAGTCCATGGCTGCGGAGTTGGAAACCGAGCGGCCATTGCTCGGACAATGTCTACCATTATGGGATGACTTACGGTCAAAAGTGAAGCAATGGTGTTCAAAGTTCAGCATTGATCATGGGGTTGCCGACAAGGTGATAGAGAAAAGGTTCAAGAAGAACTACCACCCGGCATGGTCAGCAGCCTTCATCCTCGACCCGTTGTACTTGATCAAGGACGCCAGCGGGAAGTACCTGCCGCCGTTCAAGTGCTTGACGTCGGAGCAGGAGAAAGATGTGGACAAGTTGATTACTCGGTTAGTTTCACCGGAGGAGGCTCACATTGCTCTCATGGAGCTGATGAAGTGGAGATCAGAGGGATTGGATCCTCTCTATGCCCAAGCTGTGCAGATGAAGCAACCTGATCCGATGACCGGAAAGATGAGAATTGCTAACCCAACGAGCAGCAGGTTGGTGTGGGAGACATGCCTGAGCGAATTCAAATCATTAGGGAAGGTGGCTGTCAGGCTTATCTTCCTCCATTGCACTTCATGCAGCTTCAAGAGCAATCCTTCGCTTCTCCGGTTAGCCACCACGCATGCACCGCCGGCGTCCCGGACCGCCATTGATCGAATACAAAAGATGATCTTTGTAGGAGCACACTCAAAGCTGGAAAGGCGGGATTTTTCCAGTGAGGAAGATAAAGACGCTGAGCTCTTTGCCAGTGAAAGAGAGGATGATGTACTCAATGAGGCTTTCATGGATGTCTAGCTAGCTCCTGATCAGTGTAACATTTTTTTTTTCAAAAAAAAAAACTTTTGATTTATTCATCATCTTCTTCTTATTGCTTGTTTTTTTTTTTGTAGAATTGCATTTGTAGTATTGTCATAATTCTTTCCAAACGAGTTTTTCTCTGATTCAGTGTGTTGTTAGAAAAAAAATTTGGTTCTAAATTCATACTCCATGAAGAAGATGATGAAGTTGAACAAAAAAAAAAAACAAGAAGTTTCATTCAGTTTGGTAGCAGCCAACAACGGTCAACCTCGGAAATATATTGAAAACAAATACAAGCAAATATCTTTGTAGCACATCATCATCTCTCTCTTTCTCTCACTTGCTCTGCAATACTCTTTCTCTCACTAACTTTTGTTGTGATATCTGAAGAAAGGCCCACCAAGAAAGCAGTGGACGTCAACCTCCATTGTGGTCCTTCAAACCTTTCTTTCCCATCAACTCTGGGAGACCTAGAGAGCAAAACCCTCAGCAATGGCGCCTCTCTCTCTCTCTCTCTCCCCATGATTGTTTACCAAGCTCTTTCTTTGAAGGACCTCTGCTTTGTGAACTTGTCGGCTAAGATGCTCAGACAGCGTTACTCCAACAGCTTCAAACCATTGCTTTCTCTGCACTGCCTGCTTCCTTCTCTCTCTTTGATTTAACACATGTTATATATATACTCTATGTTACAATACTCTACAGTTGTATGTATTTCTAATGTATGCAATTCAAGAGAGAGGGGGGCCAAAGATTCAATTCAAATACTACCTAATCAAATCTTTGCCAACAAGTATAACTTTTAAGACATGTATGCGTGGAAGCATAGTATCCATTCAAATATAAAACATGGTGATATATATATATTATATAAATATGTTGTAGAGAAAGAGAGAAAGAGATACATGAAGAAAGTGGAATCTTTTCAAAGAGAGGAGACATTTGATGTGGAGAGGGGTGTTAAAAAGTCCAACACCACCATAGCCATCATATGAGATGGAATGCATCTGGGTCCATCCTTCTTTTTTGTTACAAACTTCGCTTACTTATTGGGGCAAAGATAACCAAAACCAAACCTTCTTAATTAAATAACTACTCTCTTTTTCTCTCTCTATCTATCTAGATATATATCTAGATATATATATATATATATATTTATATATATAAATATATATATATCTATACGCACACAGTGCACACACTATACTCCTGCCTTTCAATGTGTGGATTGAATAGACAGTAGTGGTAGTAGTTATTAGGTGACTTTCTGTTCAAATTAGGGTCTAGTCACATGTCTTTATGTATGCACAGTATTCTTGATATTGGTCATCAGTATTTGACAACCAACCCCACAATTAAAATTAAATATGAATATATATATCTAGGGGTAGGAATAACCAAATACTCAACTACTTCATGTGTTATTTGGGTTGTTGCTTCCCTTCCAATTCATGTTATACATACAATAATTTATTTATTTATTTTATAATTATGGAAAAATTATGTATTACTAGAGTACACAAGTGAGGAACTCAAATAAAAGCTTTACAAAGGAACCGTGGTTAACCCACTGATAACTACCTATGTTTGTAATTGAGAGATTTTAAGTCTGAGTGTCTCAAATTACAATTTATTTTTTGGATCTCACGTAGAAGTTCTGTATGATTAGTAACTCTTATTCTCCTCTCTAGGGTTATAGAATGAGGGTTTTATTTTTATAAGGGCAATTAAAGTATTGTAACTGATACACCATTGTACCTGTTTGTTTTTTTTCTTTATCACTTGTCAACCTTGTCCAAAAAAAAAAAAAAAACTTGATGACATTTGTATTCTCACTTTAAACAAATTAAGGTTTAAACTCGTGTATTCAATGGGGCATTTGCACCAAACACAAAAGACCCGATACGAATAAACCAAATATTAGTCGGCTTATACATACAATTTTTTTAATTTTGTTTAATAAATTTATATATATACATGTTGTTATATTATTTAACATATTTCTCTTATAGTTTAACATTTTCCGTATTAAAAAAAAAAACTATTTGGTTTCACTACAGTTTCCATAAAGTAAATATCTTTTTCTTAAACAGAACTCTATTCTAAATAGGGAGAGAATCTTATTTTCATATAATATATAGGACAGTAAGAAATTCTCCCACGAAGATGATTAGGGGGAATTGAAATGACTAAAATGCCCTTGGGAGAGGGTGGGAAAGGACATTGGCTGCTGTCGGCAAGGGGATGCTAAACAAATACTGACCTCTCACCAAACGAGGATTACTTTCTCTTTTCTTTTTTCTCAGTGTGTGTGTGTGTTTGTGTGGTGTGCTTAAAGAGAGAGAGAACTAGAGAGAAAGTGAGCTACAAGAGGAGTAGGAGAGATCATTCCTCCACTTAATCATTTTATTAGCCAAACAAAACCATACTTAAATTAAAGAGCGAGCAAGATAGAGAGAGATATAGACATATACTTTATATGTATGTAATAATAATAATAATTAATTATGATTATTAGCAAAGGAAAACATGCTTATATAGAGAATGGTTTTCACCAGAACCTTAATCTCTCTTGTGGCCCCTGCAGCTGGCCCCTTCTCTTTGCCTTTTCCAGCCAACTCTTGGAGGCCTTTGTGTTTTCTTTCATCTTCCTCCTCTTTGGACTTTATCTGGAGATCATCTGCACCAAATGTGGTTGGGGTTCTCCCTTTCTCTTATCCTCTGTCTTCTTCTTCTTCTCTTTCTCTCTCTCTCTCTCTCTCTCTCACACACACACACACAAACACACTGTAGCTCTTCATCTTTTTACTGTTGTTTTGCCTTGTGGTACTTGTGCAGTGTTATTATACATGTATGTTGTCATGCATGGGCCCAAACAGTGCCTGTGTTTTATTCTCTCAGGTTTTCAAACAGTCAAGGCTATGTTGGATTGAGGAAAAACACTGATCAGGAAAAAAGAATGAAAGAGAATTAAGATAACTTTTTTTTGTTCTCTTCTGTTTGGATAAATTATTTCATTTGAGACCAACTCTTCCTTCTTTGTCTATATATATATATATATATTTATTTTTTCCCAGTACATAAGCTGTTTAAAAAAAAAAAAATTGAGAGCACAATCCTTGTGCCAATGTATATGATTGAACTGCAGCAACAACCATATGATTGTTGACATGGTATTCTATATTATATATACAAGTATCGTTGAGCTATATATCCATGTAAATATTAACATCCATCAATGTTGCTCACTGATCATACATACTGCAATATAAATATTGTTTTACTTAATATTTATTTACATATATAATATTTTACTTTACACGTTACTAGCAGCATAAAGAATTAAATTATATATATTGTCTTTGATAAAATTTGGCATTTTTGAATCTGCACATGAGATTCTTTAATTTATCAATAAAGGAAATGCATATGCAAGCATGAGGTGAGGTGAATAATTGAAGCTTAGCTCCATGCATGCAAAGTCATCGATTACTAGCAACATTACTCATTTGACTTGATTATTTATCAAATGAGGAGATTGTGATGTTAAATATAACCAACTAAATCATGTGAAAAGTTGTCGGCATTAATTATTTATTCGTTTGAAAACCCATCATTACCTTTTCCATTCCAAAACATTTCACATATACTCAATTATTTTTATTTATTGAAATTTTCTTTAAATGTATTATATAATTATCATTATCTACAGTTCAATGCAAGCTTTATTTTAATTACTTATATAAACAATATCCTACTGTTTACTATTGAAGTCCAAGCGTCCCTCTCGCCGTAGATACTAATTCTTTTTTTCTTAAATATATATATATGGCCGATAATTTAGGAATGTTCGTTAATTGATTATTTACGAAGGTTCACAAATCGTCGTTCATTCTTAATTAATGGTTGTCACATTGGATGCACTAAACTCTACGGAATCATCAGATAGTTCATCAAAACAATACTCATGTAATTTAAACTGTCCAAACTCATTTGCACCCTCTCTCCGAAATTTATAAAAATACTAACACCCCTTCACCTCACTTAGTCACCCCCTAACAATGTTTTGGTCACTATACATTGTTATATGTCTATTTCTTCTCTTTATACGGAGGTTTTATGTTCCGTCATATATATATGTGGAATAAAAATTATATAATTATAATTATATATATGCGCATGTGTGTGTGCCTGTCAAATACAACTCAAGGTGAGGATATAAGCTCTTATTAGATTTGTGATTATAATCTATGTATGTTCTTGACTTTCCTGAAATCAGGGTTATTGTCACCCATTTATCAAAACACACACACAGATATATATATATATATATATATATATATATATATATATATATATATATATATATGTGTGTGTGCGCCTGTCAAATACCACTCAAGGCGAGGATGTAATCTCTTATTAGATTTGTGATTAAAATCTATGTATGTTCTTGACTTTGCACAAATCAGGGTTATTAGTCACCCATTTATCAATATATATATATATATATATATATATATATATATATATAGCCATGTGAGGATGAGGATGTGTGGAGCCAGCACAATGAGACGGCTAGTCAACATATCCGTTTATGTGGCCGCTACCCAAATATAATTCATCTTTCAAATTAAGATTGCATGGGCTGCTATCAAAATTTTATAATATATTTTATATTTTATTAATTTATTTAATTCACTATTGTTATTAATAGAAAACAGTTTTATTTTTGGCTTGTGGTGTGTGGGGACCGCAATAACTTTCCGGTTTCTTTTCCGTACGATCTAATCCCTGGCCGTTTGCTAGAGAGTGGATTCTTTTTTTTCTTACTCAATTAATTATATCTTTATATTTTATATTAAAGAATGTTTTTGATGAATAATTTATCGGAATATCAAGCTTATTCAATTTTTAAATCAAAATTTGCTACATGTTAAGAAATAAACATCTTCTGGTGAAATTCATCATGCCAATTGTTGTTATTATTTTATTTTATTATTTGTTTATTTTTTTATAAATATGGATAAACCACCTTTCATAGAAGAAAAAAACCACAATACAAAATAAACAAAAGCGACACAAATTAATAAAAAAAACAAAACGTGAACCAAGGGTAGAGGCCACAATGCATAACCGAAAAATTGAAAATAAAAGAAGATATAAACAGGAAAACAACATCAAAGGTTGACTATAGGGCTAGCGTCAAGAACGATCACTGTGGGAGCTGTTTGGTCATTCATGAGTGGGGATTAAGGGTCACACGTAGGGGTGTAAATAATACATCTCTAATCACAAGTTACTAGCGATCGACTCAGCGAAAACTCAAATTCGGCTCAGTCGTGGTCGAGCCGAGCTCGAGCTCAAGTAGTCAAGTTAGCTGAGTTCGAGTATTGTGATACTTGGCTCAAGTGCTCGCGAGCCTAATCGAGCATATATATAATATTAGATTTATTTGATGAAATCAAGGGGAAAAATTTTCGAGCTCGAGCATAATGTTTATGGTCATTTTTAGCCTTTTCGAGCTTAGTTGATCAAGCTCGAGTAACTCGATTTGTGTATCGAGTCGAGCTCGAAACTTGATCGAGCTCGAGCTGAGTTTCGAATACCGACTTTTCAGTCGAGGTCGAGGTCAAGCTCGCTATTCTCGGCTCGAGTTCGATCGATTACACCCCTAGTTACATGAAGTCAAAATTATGTTTTGATTGTTGGGAGTGACTACTCGAGTGTTGCTTTGCAAGTATTCAGCGTTATATTTACATTTATTCAAGCAAATAGCATGTGATCAATTTTGTATTAAGTCAAAAGATAAGAAACGCTATCTATCGTTCAATCCAGATGCTTTTATTTTTATTTTTATCTAACTATCACCAATTAAAAACATGGTAATTCTATTCTTCATATATTGTTTATAATTATATATAATATGTTAATATTTTATTAGGCATTTGTTTGGATAAATTACCAATTTAGACTAAATTAGGGTTTAAGTAATTGCATTTTATTAGATGGGCAGTGGTGTTATACATACAATACGGATAAGAATATTTTGGTTTTTAATTCATAAATAATATATTTAATCGTTGTCTTTATTTCTCACCGAAATCGATAAAATCTACCAATTGTTTTCAAATAACGATCATTAGATTATTTGTCAAAGGACACATAATAATACGACTTTTCACCGACCAAGTATCTTTTATTAGCTCAATTGTATAGGAAAAGAGAAAAGTATCAATTTTTTAAGAATTAAAAAATATGAAAAATAGCTCCTTTGATAATATTTCATCAATAATTCAATTCCATAATATTTCATAATAGAGAAGAACAAAAAAGATGTAGGCAGACCCATCAATCAATCTTTGCTTGCTTGTGGCCGAGTGCTCACCAAACCCATGATTTAATTTGATAATAATAATATTTTTTATTTATCATATCTTATAATTGAAGTTAATTTGCTAAATTAACATAAATAATCCCTTACTATTTTTAAGATAAACATGTTAATATTCAATTTCTCAGTTTTAAAAAATGATAATTTTATTTCTTATATATTTATTTTGTTAAAATAAAATGGTGATTATATGTGGTTGTTTGTATTATAAGTTATGTAGATTTTGAGAAGTGCCTTTTATTGTAAGGCATATATAATTAAGTGTGGTTTGGTAGGTGGAAATGTAAAATCATTACCGTTTGTTACGTAGTAATTTTTTCAGATTATTACATTTGAATTGATAGCGGTGATAATATTGATGATTTGATTACTAACCTTGAAAGATTATTGAAAAATTTGGTAATCTCATTATCACAAAAATAGGTGGATATGTTGGATTATGAAGTGAGTGGTAATCTGAAATATTTTTTTGGATAGTAGGTGGCTATGTTTAAAAATAATAATTATTATAATATTTTTGGACATATAACATTCCCGATTTTAAGTGGAGTATTAAATATTTGGAAAAAAAATCTTATGCTTTCGAGGAGGAAGAGTCACGGAAATAAAAAATAAAAAAAAAAACTTTGTAGGTTGTTTATTTAAAAATTAAAGATATATTAAAATCCACGTGGCAGAGAGATGACACAGCTAGCTCTGATTGACAACAAAGGGCCCACTTGGACTGCAGATCACTTGGACTTTGGGACCCACCAATCTAAAAGAAAAGCTGGTAGATGATCCTGAGAGTCTGAGACGCGCCAACTGGGTCCTACGTGTCAGTGGTCCCGTGAGCCAGTACTTGAAATCACAACCATTGGATGAGTGGTGGACGGTGATGGTTGAGGGTATGGACAAGGCGAGGTGAAATGAACCGTTAGATGGGGGTGGTAATGGTGGGGCCGGGGTTGGAAGTGGACGACTGAAGTTGTGTACACGTGGCAAGGTGGGACGCATGACTCGTCACGTGATGAGTCAGGCACGGGAGCAGGTGGGATCTCCCGCGACAAAACCGGGTGGTGGGAATTACGGATTCCGCCGACGGAAAAGAAGTTTAGTACAACTCCGCCGCGGGACCTACCTTTTTATTTATTTATTTACTATTTATTTATTTAATAAAAAAATCGAACTGATAATTTTCAAAATTAATGCAGAAATAAATACATATTGATATTGATGTAAAAATTAATTGAGATTTTAAAGTATTGGCTGGGGATATGAATTGTAAACCGTCGGCATGCAATGGGTGTTAATGATTATGAATGAAGGAGTTTTTGGAAATTTTATCTGAAATGTATGGATAAAGGGGTTAGCGTATATTAAATGATGATTTAAAAACTAAGTTGACAACCATATGTGATATCTGTATATGCTGCTATTTTCAACCATTAAAACCCTTGACCTACTCTCTTAAAAATCATTGGAGAAGAGACACCCAAGTCATGGATTGGGTGTAAAAATTCAAATTTGAGCCATTGTCAAACTTTAATTTAGACCGCCGAAAGTAGATATTTGGTAATTTTGAACAAGCATTTATTTTTTTGTTACGCTCAATTTATCTTAAAATAATTACTAATTTATGAAAAAAAAATCAATTTATCTTTGTAATCCCATAGTTATTTTTTCAGCATTTTGAATTATATAAATTCAACTTCGGTATTTTTCGAGTTAGTATTATATATGATTATATACATACAGCTCAATGAAAACAAGAATAAAATTGTTGCTAATGTATTTTTAAATTTTAATTAAATTATAATTTAGAAATGTGGTATAGTGCAAAAGGTGATTAGATGTTTGACCAAAAAAACAGATGGTAGTAACTCATTTCAACATAAATTACATCATGCAATTGATTAAATCAAAGCTTGGGGAGACAAGAGGCAAATTATGAAAAAGATAATGGGTTTAATTGTTTAAAAAAGGAACATTAAATTTTCCTATAGTTCAATTCACCATATATTCAGCTCTATTAAAATCTTGATGAGCCTCTTTTAAAAAGATGAGATTGGATGTGATTTTTGGGTCACTTTAATAAGGGGGCAAAAAAAAAAAAAGAAACTAGGGTTAGGGTTAGGGTTAGGGTTAGTGTTTAGGTTAGCAGTTATGGCTTTAACTTGGACAAACAACAACGAACCCAATGATGGTACCCATTGCTTTTTCTATAAAACCCCACTTGTCATATCAACCATCTTATCTTAATCACCACAATTAGTACAAAATTAATCAATTATATCCCATGGTGGTTGTCCCTCTTTTCCCCCATGATTAACAAAACCCCTAAACAAGCATGCCTTGTTTTCTTGCTCCCTTTTCTTTTTATTTCATTTTATTTTATTTTATTCCTTGTTTCATGTACGACCATTCATCTATAATTCCAAATCTGTTTTCTCAATATAATGGTCCACTCTTAACTGTTTATTAATCAATTATGTTTCTTTAATAATTATATATATCTGTATATTTATTTATTTATTTTCTGTTCACTTGGCTATTTATTAAAAAAAAAATATTGAATGGAGGAAAAAACATAGTTGGTATGGTGTGTCTAATAACTGCTTGATCAAAGGATTTGATTGATAGATTCCTTTCCAAATTCTAAAGCTTGGAATCAATTTGATTGTTCATATAACTTGATCATGTGTTCTAGTGCTTGGAATCAATTTGATTGAGAATTTGTACCAAAGTAAAGCAAGATTTTGAAACCAAAATTGGGCCCATTTCTTGCCAGTTTGAATTTCTCATCAGAATTGAAAATGATTGTGTCTTGCTTTGACATGGTCTCTTTGTCTACAATCTATCAATCATATTTCAAAATCTCCACCACTGAATTTTATTACTAACTTTTTTTTTAATGCAATATAAAGTAATTTAATATTCTAGGTGAGAAAAATAAAAAATAAAAAAAAAACAGATTCTGAAAAACTGTTTTAAACCTCTTGTGGTCCTGTCTGTTGATGAAAACACTAATAATTTCAGTAGTAACAAAAGTGTCAGAAAAAAAAAAAAAAAAACACAGAGAGGTTCTCTCTCAATGACCAAACCTTTTCTTGGCTTCATATGTTGCCAAGATGGTGATAGATTTCAGTCAACAATGAAGAGTTAAGTTGGTTCTGAATACTGATAAGAATGGAGATGCCCATTGGATATTACTCTGCTTATCAAGAAGAAGACAACTCAATGCCATGCATCCTCTCTCTTTCATTGAAATCTCCATCTATCACAATAATACATCCTTAACTTTATACATATATATATATATATAATTTTAAAAATTGAGAGGAAAAATATATATATGATAAGAAACAACTGTTGGTGATGTCTCTGTGCATGAGATCTTATGAGTGAATGAATGTAGATGAGGAGCAGGGAATGGTGTCACATTTGTCTAGCAATGGAGTGACAGGGATGGAGTAAGGTCACTGTTAAGACTTAGTGCTGAAAAGAGGGGACCAATTCCAAGTTGGTACTCTTTGTATCATTCTTCAAAACTCCAATTTATGACCCTCATTTCATTGCAAATAATAATTCTCACATGCTACTCCGGTTTTTTAGTTTGTTTTTTCTTTTTGTAGTAGTTGTGGACTTGTAGTTAAGTATAGTACTAGTACTAGTACTAGTAAAGTAGTAGTAGTTGTATCAATTATTTGGGTTTTTTCTCTCTCTAATAATTCATTGTTTTTAATTAAGTTGTAATTAAGGAGTTGTTAACTAACCCACATGAGAATACTATATACTAGTACACTCCTTTAATATTTTTATATTGTTAATATGGAGTGTACTCCAAGGCTTATTCAATTGATTTCCTATGCTAGTCTTCAAATTGTCTGCTGATTAAATATTAAATAATGATAAATCAAGATAGTTATTTATAATCCTTGAAATTCAGAGATTAAAACAATAAATAAATAAATCTTCTTTGATTTTTTGAATATACTTTAATCCTTGAAAATAAGCATTTACAATCCAGCCCATCTTTGGACAACAAGTAGATTGATCTGGCCCAAACCCAACATTATCCTTCCATGAGCTTTTGGGCCTGTGAAGCCCAACAAGAAGACAACTAGAATATTTTGGTAGTGAATGTTGGAATATTTACTTTTATGTAATTAAAATTAATTATTTTGATAAATTAACCAAGTCCGACTAATTAGAGATTATGCAACAAGTCTATGGTTGATATTTCATTAAATACTTTTATTATACAATTCACAATAATTTTATACAATTGAAACAAAGTTAATAATAAGAACAAAAGTTTCTTTCGGTATTAAAAACACCAATACATTAAATTGATTTCAATTATAAAATAAAAAAGCATCTTGCAAAAAGTTGTTCAATAATACCAATAGATGGTGCACACTGTTCTCCAATCCAAGAATAAAGCAATGTAGAATAATCCCTTTTTCCATGAAATATTTCACTTTATTCAATATTTAGGTAATAAGAATGGAACAAATACTAATGGTGGACATTCAGCAAAACACACATCTCATGAAGCACAATCAAATGACCAATAATTCACACTTTTTATAATAACATGGTTTACTTATTTTCATTTTATTAGTCTAGCACTTTTCATTAAATAATCAAATAGGACTTGACCAATAACATAAATAATGTTCACCAAGAACAAGAGTGTTTGTTCCAATAAATTTCTTTTTTTTTTTAAAAAAAAACTATGATTCTTTTAAGAAAAAAAACAAAAAACAAGCCTAATATTTAAAATATTTATATTTTAACATATTAATCTAACACAGTATACCATTATTTGCAATAAAATTTTGAATTAAAAATTAATTAAAACAAATAAATAAATTTAGGTCGGCTTTGACGGTTGGTTACGACCAATCAAAACGTGGCCGTAGCTGCAACGGAAGTCAACATCAATGGCACATTTGTAATTAACCCCAACTTCCGGCCTAATTCCAACACACGAAGAGCATGATAATAATGTCCGAAACCCCGCGTGAAAGCAAACGAAGCACCCGCATTCGCAAGCAAACCCTCTACTCTTCTACTCTTCTCTTCTTCTCCGCGATGCCCGAGCGACACCCCAAGCGCCGCCGAGCTCCGGCGATCTCCATCGGCCGCCGGTCTCGCCCCCCCAAGTTCTCCCACCGCCGCTCCAAGCCACCGAAGACCTCCAAACTCATCCGCCGAACTTCGTCGGAACCCATCCTTTGGACCTTCCGATTTATCCCGGACGACGGAGACCGTGGAATCGGGGAGCCGGTGTTCCTCCCACGACCCCATACATGCGCTGACATCTTCGGTCCCTTGCCCCTCCGATCTCCGTCCCCTTCCCCGCGCCTTTCCATGGAGGTGAGATTCCGATCGATGGTTTGTTATTCGGTTTTTGAATCCGATTTTTAAGGATTCGGATAGGAGGAGTGCAGGGAGAGGAGGTGAAGGTAGTGGTGAACGTCACGGTGGAAGGCAGTCCAGGGCCGGTTCGGGCGATGGTGCGACTTGGAGCCAGCGTAGAGGAGGCCATCGGCGTCGTTCTTGATAGATATGGCCGCGAGGGACGCACCCCCAAGCTCGATTCCTCCGCTGCCTCGTCCTTCCAACTCCATCACTCCCATTTCAGCCTTCACAGTAAGATTCCCTTTTCCAATTGTCTATCTTCAATAGTTGAATGAATTATATCAGTTTGGGTGTCTGGTTCCATTCATTCCCTTCAATGTATGCAGTCATGATTCCTCTGGAAAAGCGAATTATAAGAATGATCTGGGATAGGGATAATATAGGCGCTTAATTCTAACTAATTACTTCTAGCTCGCTACATTCTCTCTTTTACATCTTTTGTTTACCTTTTTAATATGATGGGAACTGGGAAGTACTGCCATATGTTTCTTTTGTTTGTCATGTACTTTAGACTTCCAATCTATAATGTTTTTTTTTATTATCTCAAGAGAAATATAATATACAAAATTGAAAGTAGCAAGATTGTCATGGTTTTCTGGTTATAAATACTCATGCTTTGTTTTAGAGCTGTTTTTCAAATAGTTTGTTAGGGTGGGAAGGTAGCTTTACTTGTTTGGACAGAATTTCATGGAGGTACAACTTTTATGAGGAACTAAAAGCAGAATTGAAAGGAAAAATGGGTTTAGATATCAGTAATCTTTTTTGAGAATTATAGATGCCTTTTTAAGCATCAACATTTTTCTTTGTTGTTGAGAAATAGCACCAGACACACCCTATTTTCACATGGGCGGACACTGAACTCCCACTTGGAAGGGTTGGTATTCCTGTTGGTTTTTGGATGAGGTACATGAGTTCAAAATTTATTGGTGATTAATATTAATGTGTGAGGATATTATACTGATAATAAGTACCAATTGAAATGGGATTTCCCCTATTCATTCTTTAAACATCTTTATCCATATAGGATAGCCAATGTTCTGCGCTTACGTTAGCTCTTTGATTTAAATAGTTGAATTGAAGAGTGACCTTCCTGTCACCATCTGATTGTGAATGGAAGGTGTGAGGAGTGCAGTTTATGGTCAAATGCTCCACATACAAGTTGTAGCCCCACCTCTCCTGTTAGCTTCCTTTCAACGTATCCTCAGAAATAGACACAGGAAGCTTCCATTGTCAAGCAACACTTTGGGGAAAGGATGAGCAGGCAACTTAAGATGTGAAATATGTTGGATTTTACTCATTAGAAGAGAACAATTGATACAACCACTCTATAGCCCGGCAAGTACTAGGTCTTATTCTGGAAGAGTCAATAAGATACTCTTCATTATTCATTAGTCTAACAAAAATAAATGGTACCCTTGTTATTGTCAATATTTTGGAAATTTGCTTTGTACTTGGCTCTTTCCTCTCTGTCATATTTGTGGGTTGGTTGTTTGACTAAAAGCTGAAATGTTTTTTGCTTGTAGGTTTGAATAAAAGTGAGAAAATTGGAGATGTTGGAAGCAGGAGCTTCTACTTGAGGACGAACTCTAACAACAGTTATGCAAGTGAAGAAAGCAATGACATCACCCCAGCATCAGCAAGAGGTAGTGAGATTGCGCTTGTAAGGACTGATCTTACTCAACTCTTCTTTTCCTTCATAACCCAAAGGCTACACAAGCTTGGCAGAAGAACAAGGAGGCTTTGGAAGGTGGTTGTTTGCATGACTTGTGATTAATAAAACCTTTTAATATTAATCACTGTTCATGTGTTTTTGACTTTGCACCTGCTTAACATGGCTTATGCCCTTATATTTTAATTGGGCCCCATGTTATTTGCTAATAATCGTCTTCTTAAATTGAAAACCCACTGCAACTGTGCGCTCGTGGTGTATTCAATATAATTAGTTACATGTATATAGAAGCAACAACCTATGATGTGGTTACTAACCGCTCTTGTTATATTATTGTATTTGACTAAATGAATCCATATTGAGTATGTCAATACATTTGCACGTGAATTGTGAAACTAATTTATAAAAAGAAATAAGTTGATAAAACTCTGATTGTATGAGGCAAGTGATTTGAGCAAACATTAAATTTTTTTATTTTTTGAAAAAACGTGGATAAAACATTAATAAATAAATGAAAAGAAATTAAAATTAAATTATTTTTTTTGAAAAAGTAAAATTTAAAATCTCACAAAGAAAGAAAATAATAATAATAAAAAGTAAATAAAAGAGAGTTTTATCATGGTTGACGCTTGTGATGAAGAAAAGGTGTCGTATTGATAGGCAGAGGGCCAGGAGAGGACAGACCTGCCTCGATCGTCGCGCTGTGCGCCCGAGACACGCGCGCACGCCGCCAACCAGGCGCTCCCAAGATAGGCGCATTCGAGATCCCTACCTTGTTCTTTGATCTATCTCCGCCATTCCCCGTGGAATCTCGGCAAGGAATCGAAGGGAACTGGGGAGAGTTATACAAGGATAGAGAAAGCGAGAGAGGGGAGAAGCAGGATTAGGACTCCTGGGAGGGACGAGGATGGTGGGGGGCCTGCTCGTCTGGCTCATCGCCTTTTTCCTCCTCGTCGCCCTCCTTGTTGTCGTCGCCTACCAGGTATCTCTTCTGCTGCTCTTTCTCATAGTTAAAAAAAATCCTAACTTGCTTTCAATGATTGCATTTTTCTGTGAAAATGTTGGGAAGATAGAAAAGCATTCTTCTCGTTGTGTGAATATAGAGAGAGAGAGAGAGAGAGCCAGAAAATTAGGGTTTTTGAATTATCTTAGTTTTCTTGTTTGGTTGGGCTCTATGAACATAGAGGTAGACCTAATTTTGTTGATGATTTTTTTTTAAGCTTAGTGATCTCAGTATCTCATTTTAAGGCTTCCACTGTGATTTCGTGGTATTTTTGGGATGTTAGATCTATTTTCTAAGGAAACGGTGGTGGAGATTACCCAAAGGTAGCAATATTTTCCTTGAAGCTCGAATTTGGCAAATTTTAAGTCTCCAGCATGTTTTGCTTTGTAAAAAGGCTGTGGATTGGTAAAAGCTCTTTCTTTGACTTTGTCATGTTACAAGCCAATATGAGAATGACTTGATTGTCATGGTTGCTGATGAGTTGCCTGAATCATGTTAATATGCTCATGAGTAGAAAAGGAATTGAATCTTTTTTGCATTTTTACTTATCTGATGTTATTGCATGGAGTAAGAATTTTAGAAGGAAAAGGGTCCCAATTAACTGCTGAAATTTGAACTAACTTGAGGATCACTGATACTTGAAGCCTGAAACTATTCATGATCAACAATGGATATGGAATAGAAATAGTATTTTTTATGGCTGTGTCTTATGTTTTCCAATTAACAATACTGGTGTTTGCACCTGTTTCATTTCTGTTTATGACTTGAACTACACATGATGAGAGTCCCAATTAGATGCACTTGTTAAGTATTTTAGGATCAAACATGGGAGAATGGTTTATGAGGGACTTTTGAGGACTCACATTAAGAAAGCACACAACAATCATGGCTCTGTTAATGTAGCACATAATCTCGACTACATGGGCCATTGGTTTGAACCAGTTGGTAATAATGGAAATTGGTTTTGGTGATGGTTCTATTCAGCGTCTAACCTGTGCATCATGAACTCTGGTGGTGATTCTCTTCTTGTTCATACGAGAGCCATCTGTTTCTTGCTTTTTTCCCTGTTTGTTGTATTTATTTGACATGCAACATTCATGATTCCTTTTCTGTCTTGCGAATTGTTGAGTTCCTTTGCTAACTTGCATATTGTTGAGTGCCTAGTAAGCATACTAGTAGTGTGATTTAGATTTAACTGAAGTTTTATGTAATATTGCATATCTTGCTTAGGTTATGTATTTGTATTCTCGTGCATTGTGTAATTTTGACTCTGGAAGTACTTCGCAGCTCATGTGCTTGGCAGACCTTGAGTTTGACTATATCAATCCATACGATTCAGCCTCAAGGATAAACTACGTGGTACTGCCAGAATTTGTTCTGCAAGGAATCTTAAGCCTACTTTTTCTCCTTTCTGGGCACTGGTTCATGTTCCTGTTTTCTACTCCGGTCCTTTATTACAATGTGAAACTGTAAGTTCCCCCCATATTCTTGCCTTGACATCCACATTTACGTTGTAATTTATAGTTTGTGACTGTAGATTGATGCATCTCAAAGTATTTCTTGATGAGTCATACTTCATAGTGTTATAATTAGACCATTATGTATATTCTATTATACCGATTGGATAAATATTTCACACTTCAAGTCTTCACTGCAATGAGAATATCCAGAGTTCTATGAGACTATCCAATATCTATTCCTTCTTGAATTTTGGCAATTCGATACAAGTAATTTACCTTGTTAGCTTTGGAATGTGAACTGGTTGGATGATATAGACTAAATTCCTATTGATATTTTGTGCAAGATACTGCATTGCATTATAGCTGTAAGAACCATCAAAATTCAAGCATATTGTGTTGTGTATTCTTCTTTACCCATTCATATCTAATATTCATATTTGTTTTGAAACAGATGTCATATGTATTGCACAATTGATTAGAAGTTTCAATTGTTTGATCATTTCCACTAGAATGCTATGGCCAAGAGCTGAAATGCGTGTGTATATATATCATTCTGTTTAATTCACTGCATATTTGCATTATTGAGTACCTTAGGATCCTGTAAAATTTGTATTGCCTTTAAGATTTTCCCAATTCTTCTTAAGATGTGGTTTTCACTGATATATGATACAACTGCTTTTACACTCCTTGAACTAGCATAGGATCCATTGCCCTGAGAACTTCTCAAAAATGCAACAAAATGATTTGGTTTTGGCTAAAAGAACAGTGATTTACGTAGGATTAGTGGTGGATTTCATGATCTTTAATTCTACTTATTTATTTAATTTTGTTGATTATGCACTAATCCACTTAGAACTTGATAATTTACAAGAGTAGTGAAAACATAACTAGCAACTGCCTAGCTAAAATGCAGAGTGATCAAACGGAGTGTTCTACATGAAGGTGGCAAATTAGTCATCAAAAATTTATTTCCTTGGCTACCTGCCGAACTATTTTTTCCTTCTCACGTTCGTGTAGACTAGACAACTAACAAGCAGTACATGATGTGTCATTTTCAGATACCAGAGCCGGCACCACCTCATTGATGTAACGGAGATATTTAATTTGCTCAACAGGGAAAAGAAACGGCGCCTCTTCAAGCTCATTTACTTCGTTTCTCTCCTCTTTCTATCCTTGTTTTGGTAAAACCTCAGCTCATTTTACTACTAATACTGAAAAGGGTCACCTGTCATCACACACATATATATATATATAACTGCAAGTCATGTAATCTTTTCTTATTACAGGATGATATGGAGCGTTATGGAAGATGATGATTAATTAAATGGCAAATGCCCGAATCATACTTGCAGTTGAGGAGTTTATAATTGGCACCAGAAAGAGCTCAAACCTGCATGCTGATTTGAAAGGTGTTTTTATCCTTCCAGGTTCCTTCTTCCAAATTAATGTTAAGGTTACCACCCACCTGTTAAATTTGTTTTGATAACCAAAAAACTTTTTCCCGGTTTTGTACTTCAAACATTACTGAAAGGATCCTTGCCTGTATCTTGTACAACAACCTTTTAATGCATGAACTAATTTAATTATTCTCTGCATGCAATCTGGCTTCCAAAAGTTCAGGGTACCTCAACGAAGAATGATGATTAGGATATCAAAAACCAAAGGCATTAGATTGTTCGACTCTGAAAGGGCTGATTTGGTTGATACAACCAACACACTGCTAAGATTAAAACAGACAAAAAGAGTTTTTGTTTAAACCACATATGGCATCATTATTTTTAGTAGTTAACCCCGGAACGCTAGGATAATGCCACAAAACCAAAAATCATGCTGCTTCTGGTGAGACGAACTGCTACTGATCGTCTAATATGGCTCAACAGGTGATCTGAACTTGGCTCCAGCATAAATGGCTGCAGCTCCCAGCTCCTCCTCAATCCTAAGGAGCTGTTCTCCGATCATAATTTAACGATTAGGTAATTGTTTATGGGTAATTTAAGCTGTTAGATTTCATTATAGGGTGTTCCATTTAAAACCAAACGCTAGAATGATAACATTGGAAATCCGATTACTTGCCTGGTTATACTTGGCAAGGCGTTCTGAACGGCATGGGGCTCCAGTCTTGATCTGGCCCTGTATCAATACAATAAGAAAAGAATAAATGTCTTTAATATAACTGTACTGGTAAAGCCTAATTCCATGGAAACAAGTTAGTAAATCACATCTAGAGAGGAAACAGCATGGTGTGTACTTCTCAGTTCATGGTCTGAGAGCCTGATAATGACTTAACTGCATAGGTTCAAGAATAAAAAAAAGAAAATGGCATCTCCATAAAGTGTATATCTGAGTATATCACTTATTTTTTTTTTAGGTAGGATGTAATGCTGCCTGGATTGGCAGAAGTCTTGTGAACTAGATTTGCAAATAGTAAAATCAGGGCGGAATAGTGCTTACGGTTGCTAAACCAACAGCAAGGTCTGCAATGAATGTGTCTTCTGTCTCACCACTGAAGCCAGAATAGAGATGTTAGTGTCAAAGCAATAAATGGAGATCAAGGCTATAAGAATAACTAGCCCACCTTCGATGGCTTGTCATTACACCCCAGCCAGCTCGTTTGGACATCTTTACGGCTTCAATACTTTCAGTAACAGAACCTATTTGATTCACCTGCACCATCATGCGGTAGAATAGATTAGCTTCAATAGAAAATAGATTCTAGATACCATTAAGGCATGAAAAGAACATTTCCTCACTGAATACCTGATGACAAAAGCTCCAGCAGTCATGAACAATATCAGGCATAATTATAGATGAACAAAAATCCAGCAAGTCCCTACTTTCTCAAACTCATACCTTTAACATCCTTGGTTGAGCAAAATTATAGTAAAATTTTTGAAAAATGGATTGAAAAATAACTTAATTTGAAATGCAGGGATTTATTGGGTATATGAAAGTTGGAAGGCCATTTTGCTCAAGTGGAAGATGCTCGAGGACCTTATGGTCCTTTTCTATATGAAGTATCACACGCTTAGATATTCAAATTTCCAGAAACACCAGTCTAATCAGGACAGTTAAAAGTTAGCTTGTATGTTGGCAAACCATTTATCAAGAACAGGAGTGACAATATGCATGTGCTTAGTTTATTTTGTATTTTGGCCCTTAATAGAGTAATGTGGAAGGAAAGGATTGCTATAGCCCACCCCAAATAGTTGGGACTAATGGCTTATTCTTGTTGTTGTAGTATTCAAGATTGCCTATTACCAATCTACAGATGAATGAGTAATCTATCAAGGGCTAATGAAAAATGACAGGTTAGATAGGAATTTCCATTGATTAAGTCCATAGCTAACCGAATTCAGCAAAAATGCATCCTTCTCCTTCGAGGAAAGCACCTGAAAGGAGCATGGGGATGGCACACTGACCTACCATGTGCAACATATTTTTGATGGAAACAAGTTCATGGTTCGCTTGTATAATGGAAAACGAGTTTCCAGCCTCAAATGAGTGGGAGTGACCAAGATTGTCATAGGAATCTAAAGCAAGCTTTGACAAAGATACTGAATAAAATCAAATACTTCTCCGATACCTTCAACAGAAGCGCATTGCATGTCTTTTCCTTAATTGCCTTGGCAACACGCTGTGGCAGAAAACAAGAGAATCAAAATTTAGAAAAGGTAAAATATTCAATTGGTTAATTTGTGGAGAGATATTTACTGTGGGGTTGGTAACAAGGAGATCATCCCCAACAATCTGTACTTCCTGCCCAATTTCTTCAGTCAGCTTTGCATAGTGGGTCCAATCATCCTGATCAAACGGATCCTCTATTGATACAATAGGGTAATCAGCCACAAAGGACTTGTAAACATTTTTCAGACTATCTCCAGATATTTTCTGTGAACCATCATTGTTCTGCAAGGAAAAAAGACTTAATGCTACCTAAGCGATAACTTTAACCATTAGCAAAAATAAAAATGCAAGAAGAGGACTCAAAATAGGTAAACATGTAAATAAGATGAGTGAACTTCCGGCATGTTTTGTGACCAAAAAGCTCTGGTCTGCATGTTTTGCTCTGAACTGCTGCTAACAATAAACGATTTTAGTATAAGATTGAATAATATGTGAGCCTCACCTCCTCTTTGAAATTAAGATCATAAGTCTTATCCTTATCACTGTAAAACTCAGATGCCGCAACATCCATCCCAATCACAACCTGCAAAAACACAGAAGGCCTTAAAAGTAGAAAACCAAGTCCATATGCAGGTGATCTACATTAAGGCAAGAAATAATAATACCAGAGACCTTGCCAGTATATCCAGCTTTGGCTATGGCTGTCTTTAGAAGTTCAAGTCCTTCCTTGTTTTCCTGTTGGGTTGTGAAGACAAAAGCAAACCACAGCAAAGATCATTAGAGGCAAAAAATTATATAATTACAATGCAACTAGAAGATTGAATTGGGCCCTGGTTGGGTTCAGAATATCATGTTGATAATGTCCAGGAAGCAAGTAGAGTCAATAAAACACTGTCATGAATTGAATTTATGTAATAGGCTAATAGCCCCTTAATCACAAAGCTATAACAGTCCAGAAAGCTAAAATGGCTTATTTCTTAAAATCTAAAAAAAGGTACAACTGCAGCAAATATTCAACATAAGAGATCTTTTTAAATATCAGCCTGCATGGGTAAATGAACAGGGAAATGTCACCAGATAAACAAAAAGAAGACACCAAGAGTTACAAAATGGCAAAATTTCTTCTAAACCAATATGTTACTGTTCAAAACACAAAGTAGAATTCATTCACTCTCATTGCTGGGTAAAAATGCTGAACTTCCAACCTTAGTAGTTATTAAAATTTTGCACCATTGTGTATTTCTGACCATATTAGCCACCGCAAATCATCATGTAGCCATTTCAATAATCAGATACAACTGAATAATTATAGATAGAATGCCTTAACAGTACATATAAAAGTTATTCAGCCAAATTAATTTTTATTCATAAGCATACCTGAATATTGGGAGCAAATCCACCTTCATCACCAACATTAGTTGCATCTTGCCCATACTTTTTCTTAATGACAGCCTGACAGAGCATGGTAAGATGATAAATTGAAGTGTTAAAGTAAAGAAATATTAGCCACAGTCAGGTCAAGTTACCTTTAAATGATGATATACTTCTACACCCATTTTCATCGCTTCCTTAAACGATGAAGCACCAACAGGAAGG
Source organism: Dioscorea alata (assembly GCA_020875875.1). Lineage (NCBI taxonomy): Eukaryota > Viridiplantae > Streptophyta > Magnoliopsida > Dioscoreales > Dioscoreaceae > Dioscorea > Dioscorea alata. The sequence continues at coordinate 21,696,249 of CM037014.1, read as the reverse complement.
ATCATAAATTCCTGAAGTAAAAAATAGAAGTAGATGAGCACAAGGAAAGCAATCAAACATAGCACCATATGCATGGTAAATGGATTGCTGGCACATGGATTACCTGCATGGCCAGCTTGTTTCCTGCATGTGAACCTCCATTAATCACATTGAATGCAGGTACAGGCAACACTAAGGTTTTGTTTCCAGCCAGGTTTGCAATGTGCTGCATGCCCATGGAATGGAAAACAATCAGTTAAATACACACAGGCATATGAGAACAGTGCATGCCAAGCCAAAGGATCCACCAACCTGGTAGAGAGGAATTTTCTTCACATTTGCCCCTGCTTTGCATACAGCAAGTGATACAGCTAGAATAGCATTTGCACCAAGCTGAATATCAATTTATATATATATATATATATAAGCAAACACATGATGAGGAGCTCATGGAAACTGATTGATTCTGGACCCAAACCAATGTGATAATAGGATATAATACTTGTTTTAATAAATTCAACAATTCTATGTCTATTCATGGCCCCATGGTACCTTCTGCTTGCACCAACCCCACTCGTTGGAGGTACCATCAAGCTGTTGCACCATGAAAGTGTCAATCTCAGTTTGCTGGGTAGGGTCCTGAGGTGAAGTTATTGCTACCGTCAGTCTAAATATTGAGCAACAATTTGTCTCGCAGAACAAAACTAGTAAAAAGAATAAGTAACATACCTTCCCAATCAATGCTGGTCCAATTATAGTATTTACATTTTCAACAGCCTAAAACAAGTAGCAAAATTACACAATCAGATAAGACTCTTCAAGCTGAGACTAACTGAAAACATCAAAGCCTTAATGCAATATGCTATCTTACATTATTCTTGGGATAAACGATCAGAAACTAGTTTAAATATCTTACAAATTCAGGCAAGGATTGTTCATATGGAAGTAAAGACCAATCATGAAATTTCCCTGATAAGGCTGTTTTTACAGCAGAAACAACAGACATATCAATGGGGTTCCAAGAGTAAAACAAACTTTACCTCTTGAATTATTAATAATTTCAGCATTTCTACAAAAGGAAAAAAATAAAAGACTTCCATAGCCCTTATAATGCATTGTTTGAAGAAAAAGTTAGCAGTTAAGCATCTACAAAGAAGTTTAAACATGGATTGACTCTAGCTTTCTATATAACCGAAACCATATGGCATCACATAAGAAAAGAAAAGAACTTCAGATTATGCACCGAGACCTGCAACTTATATAATCTGATTCAGAAATCAAACAGACAAAAGGACCAACCTTGAGGACACCTTTTCCGAGGTAATCAGATCCACCATCCCTCAACTCCAGGGCCTCATAGACACCTACATTAACCCAGTGGACACATTCACTCATTTGATTGAAAAAAAAAGAGAGCCCAAAATAGCTAATTTCTAACTCATAGAAGTACAAACATTCTCAAATCGGTCCATTTTCTGCATTCCATAATTCACTGCCAATTATTAAGTGTCATCGTGTTCATGTAGGTGGCATTAATATACACCAACCACCGCCAAAAAGCACTTCTTTGAATAAATCCAACTTAAAAAGCAATAGAAATAGAGAGTGATCGCTTACCCGTGGATGCACCACTCGGCACAGCAGCCCTAGCCTTGGAGCCATCTGAGAGATAAACATCCGCCTGCAAACCCCAATACCATAGAAAGAAAAAAAAAAATTGAATAACCGGATTTATCTCATCAAATAACAAAGCCAAAAATGAACATAGTTTTTTTTTTGTCTCCAAATCAACTCGGCCCACAATCCACAAACCCTAAATCTCAAAAAATCCAAGAAAACAAAGAGGAATGAAGAACCTGATCCAAAAATAATACATATTGGCTAGAGATCAAGGAGCAGAAGGGATCACCTCAACTGTGGGATTCCCACGGCTGTCAAAGATCTGGCGAGCTTTCACGCACTTGATCGTCGCCATCGCCTCCTCCACTCGCTAGAACTCTCCTTCAGCAACCGTTCAGAACGAAGAACGAGGATGAAGAAAACTATGAAGCATCACTATTTATAGAGCCTGAGAGTGGTATCCCAGCCGTTGGATTGGTAGACGTGATATTCGAATCTGTGGGTGAGATTCGCACATTGTATTTCCATTTCCAAAAATAAGTAAAATAAAATAAAAATAATTACAAATTATGATTTGTTATGATTAAAATGAGATTCGCACGTTGTATTTCTATTTCCAAAAATAAGTAAAATGAAATAAAAATAGTTTTTTTAAATAAAAATAAAAACAGTTACAAATTATGATTTATCATGGTTAAAAAACTTAAAATCTCTCTAAATATTATTTTTTCCTAATTTGACTTTCTTTTAAAATTTTTAAATAGTAAGTTTAGTTCCATTAAAATAGACTACTGAATATATATAAATACTTTGTTAGTAGTCTTTAGAATTAAAATTTCACTGATTTAATAAAATAAAATTTAAATTTTATTTTCATATTTGCACACTTAAAATTTAGCAATATAAACCAAAAATAAAAGTTATTAAAAATCACATTTTAAAAGTTTTGATCAATTATCTTTCATGAATTTAGCTTGGTATAAAAATAAAAAACAAAAATTGTCACAAATTTAAAAGATATATATATATTATTTGAAAAAGAAAAGATAAAATAGTATAGAAACTAGATTGGTGTCACTAATGCCTAAAAACTCGATCTTTTTCGGTGCTCCAGAGAGGACATGGCGGCATCTCTCCACTCCCCCGCCGCCTCCTGCTTGAACTCGCCTTCCATGAGGTCTCAATCTTCATCTCCTTCTCACTTTCTTTGGATCTGCTTTGTTTTTGATGCCCCTTGATAGTGTTTTCGCTCTTCTTTTGATCTGTTTGCAGTTGCAAGACTAAGTCTTTCGTCGGATTGAAGCCCTTGTCCGCAGGTTTTTGCTTTTAATCTATGTTTTTTGAACAATTCCCATTGTAATGCTGGAGTGATGCTTTTTTGGTTCTGAGATCGTTTGTTCTCGATTGGGCAGGTGCTTTCGGTTCTGCGAAGCCGAATCTGAGTGCTGGTTTCCATTCAAAAGTCCATCAGAGCCTTTCATTGAGGTAAAGTTGAAGAATTTTTCATCTTCATGGTTGCAATTTCTCAATGGAAGGCGTATTTGTTGCGTTTGGTGTGATTGGGTGGTTCATGGGATGTTAGGTTTCACTGCTGCCTCATATTTAATTTCACTTCGGCTTAGTTTCTAAATGTTAATCCCTACATTGTTGATAAACTTTTGCTTGTTATCTTCCTGGATGTCTAATTTTGGCATCGAAAATTTTCATGCATACGAGTAGTCATGCTTTACCAATTCTCAAGATGCTCTTCGATAAATCTCATTCCAAGAGACTTTTTTTTTTGGGTGTATTGTATTTTTATCATGTTTATTATGCAGAATTGATAGGTGATTTGGAAGATAAAATTGTTTATGAAGATAAGGCTTTACTGCTTTTGGTGGGGTTGATAGGCTAGAGATTGGCAAACTGGTTTATTGAAATGAAATTGAGACCATCTATGGATTCATATTGATGCCGTCTCCCAAAAGATTAAGGTTGTCAATGCACCAAACATCAAACTTAACGTTATATCTCTCGTTTCATTATGAGTCTGCCTTCTGAAGGATTGTTCTTCAAAGCATTCACTGTATTTTTTGTCACCTTGGTCTGATTTAAAAAAATAAAACACATTTGGGAAGGAAGATTTATTCAACCAGTTAGTACTATGCATTTTTTTGCTTAAGATATCTTGTATGTTGCAGGCTATCAAACAGAAAGAGTATTCGCCCATGTGTGTATAATATGCCCATTGGTACTCCTCGAGTACCATACAGAACCCCTGGTGAAGGAACATGGCAGTGGGTTGATCTCTGGAATGCTCTTGTAAGATTTCATTTCATATTCTGCAGAGTATTTACCAATTCTGCTATATCCTTTTTGAGTTTTATGTATAATATTGCGTTATTTAGTATCATATATTGTACTTTTGCAGTATCGAGATCGTGTTATTTTCATTGGTCAACCCATTGATGAGGAATTTAGTAACCAAATATTGGCTACAATGTTGTACCTTGATAGCATTGAATCTTCGCAGAAGTTATATCTGTACATTAATGGCCCAGGTGGTGATGTAAGTAAATTATCTATTGGCTTCTATCTGTGTGTTTGCACCTTATATCAAATAAATATATTTATCACCCAACCTTGATAGTTATTCACAGTTTAATATTTGAAAAATGATTGTTGTTACTTCCGCTGTAGCCTGGTACATTAGAATAACTTGCTTATCTCATTGCCACCATTTGCAGCTTACTCCAAGTATGGCAATATATGACACCATGCAAAGCTTGAAAAGTCCAGTTGCCACACAATGCGTAGGTTATGCCTACAACTTAGCAGCATTTCTTCTTGCAGCTGGAGAGAAGGTTTGACAGTTTGAATGTCTTCTACTTCATACATATAACTTTATCTGTCAAAGCCAATAGGACTGCCTGGACTCAGATTTATTTTCTCAGAATACTGATTTTTGTTTCCTTGATATTTTTGAATCTCATTAAGGGTAGCCGAACAGCGATGCCTCTTGCAAGAATTGCTCTACAATCCCCCGCTGGAGCAGCTCGTGGCCAGGTTTCCCTTTTGATGATATAGTTTTATTGACTTCATTGTTTGTAATGTCACCCATGTTTCTATTGTTTCCTGATTTCTTTCACTCAGGCTGATGACATCCGTAATGAAGCAAATGAACTTTTACGGATCAAAGAACACCTGTTTGGAGAGCTGGCCAAAAAGACTGGCCAACCTCTTGAAAAGGTGTGTCTTGCTAAAATTTGATACTTTGCATGATTTTGCCCAGTGTAATTAAAAGCGCTAGGCGCCCTTAAGGCGCTAAGACTTCTTATTGCCAGAGGCGAAAGGCGCCACGAAAGGCGCAGGCCCGAGCGAAGTAAAGCGGTAGTTAATAAATAAATAAAAAAAAATATATATATATATATATATAATTTTTGAAATAATTGAAGTCAAGCAAAGCAAAACATAGAGTCAAACAAAACACTTCTAGAAGTCTAAAATCACTCAAGTTTTTAGAGTACAAATTCTATCTTCGTAAGTCATCTATTTCTATAATATTATCATCTTCATCATTTAAACTAGCTTCAATCCCATCACTAGATTTAGAGTGCGACTTTTGTTGATTCTTCAATTTTCTCTTGTGAATTAGTTAGCCCCTTAATTTACTCATTATTTTTTAAAAAATAGCAATTTTACACTTTAATCACATAGTTTTACTCTAAATTTATTTCATTCATTCTTAGTAAGTGTGCATTTTTAAAATCACCTAGTTTTTCTCCCCGAAATTTATTTCCCTCCATATTAGTAGGCATGTTTTTCTAAAATCGCCTAGTTTTTCTTCTCTAAATTTATTTATTTCCTTATTAGTAGGTGTGCTAATTAAAATCTCCTAGTTTTTCTCTCCTAAATTAATTTCTTCCTTATTGGTAAATGTGCCTTTTTAAAATCCCGATTAACAATAATTGAAAACATTAAATATATGGCTGATAGCATTAAATAAAATAATAAAAAAAAGACAGGCGTGCTTTTTTTATGCCTGTCGCCTGGCAAAAAGCGCTCGCCTAGGCTCGCCTCATTGAAGGCGCCTTGCCTGGAGGGTGTTGAGGCGCTAGAGCCTCGCCTCGCCTCGCCTGAGCGCCTAGGTGAGCGCCTTTCTCGCTTTTAATAACACTGATTTTGCCAAATGTTTATGATATAATGTGGGGAGATTATTTAAGTATTTTTAGTCCTGATGAGAAGTGAATTCTTGTGTTATACAATTGTAAACTAGTTTCCCTGTGTAATCACCAACATATTGTAACTTATCAATTACTCCTCTAGGTAGCTAATTTACCATATTAATTTTATAGCTACAAAACTGCAGAAAGTTTTAGCATTTGCCATTCTTGTTGATTTCTATGCAGAAAAAGTGTCTTTGCAAACATGTTAAGAATTTTGGAGTGCTTCCTTCTCTTTGTTAAGTAATTAATGTTTGAGTACCTTTAGGGGTCGTTTGGTTCGTGGTAATAACATATTACCACATAATGAGATTACCATGGTAATATGGGTGTGAATGTTATATGGTTGGGAATATTGTGGTAATTTAATATAACCATGTTTGGTTGGGAACTCTTATTACTGGGAATATTTCATTACTTTGTTTGGTTCATGGTAATCAATTTGGTAAAATATAAAAAGTTATGAGATTACCATGGTAATCCAAGATAGACACCAAATTTGGTGGTAATCCTATTACCACATTTTTGGTAATATTCTCATGTTGGTAATGTGATATTACCATCCAGATTACCACGTAACAAGTGGTAATGCAATGCCAAACGTGGTAATATTTTCAGATTACCACGTAACAAGTGGTAATGCAATGCCAAACGTGGTAATATTTTCAGATTACCACGTGTTACGTGGTAATATGAAAATATTACCGCGAACCAAACGGCCCCGGGCATGTCTCCGGGTCAATCTTCTTATTCTACTTAAAGGATATAGCACTTTACAGTAATATTTTGATTATTGATCACATGTTAACCTTTTATGTTTAGCTTCTCTTGAAGGGCTAATTTTATGATGAGAATCAACTCTGTACAAAATTCAAGAGTTGCAGATTGAGCATAAAGTACAAAAATCTTTTTTTAAGAAAGCATCACTCATCAAGGAAGGTTTTAGGGTTCATTTAATGCCTACCAAGTATAACAATCAACTGTGCTATTTCCACCTTGCAAGCAAGTTTTAGGGGTTAAACCATTGATAAATTCTTCTTGTCATATGTTGGGAATAACTGTGATTCAACTAATTCAACTTCCATCGTGTCAGTAAGGTTCTGCTTATGTTATAACCAGTTTCAAACACTTTTGTAATGCCACAGATTAATAAGGATCTAAGCCGGATGAAGCGATTTACCGCTCAAGAAGCTCTAGAATATGGAATCATTGATCGTGTCCTCAGACCTGCAAGGATAAAGGCTGACGCTCCCCGCAAGGACTCCACGGGGCCGGGCATTGGTTGATTGTCTTCCTGCTGACAAGTTGATCAAAGTTCAAACACTTGAGATTCAGATAGCTTTTTATGCTGCTATGATTTATAATGGAAATTTATTAAGATTGTAAATTGCTGATGATTTTGAACTTGATATGCTGTACGACTAATTTGATTTGTGTAACATTTTGAAGCTTATATCATTCAATGTTCTAGGATCCTCAATATTATCATTTGCTGGATGAGTTTTTTGTGCTCAGTCCCTGCACTGCTTGACCGCACAATCAAATCCAATGAAAAAAGAAAAATTGGGCTAAAACAATTCTGTATTGAAATAAATATGTAGCAATTGCTAAAAACGCTTATGACAACAAAATTAAGGACTTAATCTTGAACATCTGTTGCGTCATTGATTGCCTCTTCCAAAGATAGTGCAAGGTATTCAGCAAGGCTTGACTGATGAGAATTATTACTAGTTTCAGTGCCACTTTCAACTACTTTGGCTTTCTTTGCCTGCAAAGATTTTGGTAGCCAGAAATCAGGACCAGCTAAAGGCACAAGGATATTCCCAACTACAGGTTTCAAGTTTTGCCAAGGATCTACAAGCATAGACTTGTTGTACAACTGCTCGGTCTCCTGCTGAGCCGAAGAACCACCCGGACCTCTTCCACCATGGCTCCATCCAGGACTAGGGCTGTTTGTATGTCGACTTTCATGAATAGAATGAAAGCGGCCTCTTCCGGAATAACCCATTGGATTTCTTCCCCTTCCTGAACTTCCCCAGGTTGGGCTTCTAAACACACTCCCATAGTTATATGGAGGTCCCCGTGGTCCAGAAAAACCAGGAGATCCTCTATACCCTGAGCAGGGCGCTCCAAATTGACCCGGGTGTCTCCATGAACCACCTGGTGGATAGTACATCTGTGAACTTTGATTAGGAGATAGGTTCACATGAAATTGTTGGCTTGGGGTATGTGGTGGATGATGCATCTGCAAGTTCTGATTAGGTGACTGGTTCACCTGAAATTGTTGGGCAGGGGCGTGACTGGCAGCCATCTGGAAGTTCCTTGGTCCGCCTGAAAAGACAAATTTGAGACAATCACAAACATTTTCACAATATGATAGGTTTCACTTGTGCTTGAGGTGGAGTTGAATCTAATAAAGAACATGAGTTACTACACATTACAAACTCGACTGTGAGGTCTTTAATTATCACCGTAATTACTGAAACATCATCATCAAGTGAGATACATGTCTCATTTAGACATGTAGTCCTCCTATACAGTATATTGGGAGCGACATAAAGCAATAATTTCCAATATTTTTCTATCATCTTTGCTACTCCAAAAATATCTCTATGGTCATTTCCATCAAACCACAGGGAATCACTTAGGCTCCAAATTTCTTTTGATTTAGTCCCTGAGCTAGGGGCTCATATTCCATGCCACTACAAATACCACTGCCTCTAGTGAATCATGGTTTCATTTCTAATCTGACTACTGAGAACTACCCCAATAATAAGAATGCAAGCGCTAAAAAAAGAAATAAGCTCTATCTCTCTTCATCTCTCTCCTCAACCTAATATAAGATTGAAATCGGTTGTTTTGATCATCTGTTGCTAATTATTTATTTTCCTTAAGCAAACATGTAAATTTTGTCTTAGTTTTCAATAATTTTCAAGGAAATCATTTTCAAAGATAAGCAAAACTTTCTGTGAAAAAACTTCACCGTATGACAAATCTAAGTAAGCTAAGTGTTCGTTTAATTTCTAGGTTTTAACCGACACATCCAAAGGCAATCAGTCATACTGAGTGAAAAGCATCTGAATTCCTGCCCAACCATCACCACCACAAGACTGTAAATAGCTATAGCATATGGATCAGTAGAATTAAAACAATAAAGCATTATCTTCATGCTATATTTGGCAAGATGAAAGCACAAGCTATGCAAGCAAAAATCTAGATCCATTTTCTCCTTTAAAGTAAAACAAGTGAAGGGAAGCTGATTCAACTATAATCATCAAAATAAGATTGTAAAGCATGTAGCATTGGAAACATGACAGGATCTCGATACATAACCAAACGCCGCAAAGAAAAAAATCTCTTCTATAGAACAAGCATTGAATTACATATATACATACACAGGTATAGAGGAAACATAGCAGCCATCATATTACGATAGAGCCATGAATGTTAATTGATCAGCATCACATCCAAGTATGTTGAAAAGTACAAAATTGTCTATATTCCAACATCAAATACGGCCACCCAAATTAGAATCGATAAGAATTTCACGAGTTGCAGAATAAAACTTCAATATTGACAACAATAGGTCATTTCACAATCTAAAGATCACAAACAAACTCGATAACATATGTAATTCATAATTAAAAAAAAAAAACTTCTACAGTTATCTTATAGACTACAATTGCAATCCAGGAGAAACGAATTCACAGGAACTCAGAACATATCATTCACTATAATTAAAAACAAAGGACACGGAAACCAAAAGGAACTTTTCTAATGCACAAAAAGGTGTCAATTCTTAAACATCTAGAGACTAAAATAAACCCATGCATGCAAAATCCATCAAAATAAGAGACAAAGAAGAATCTAAACCCTAGTGAAAGAAATAATTTTTTTTTTTTTTAAAAGGAATCAAGAGCGTGAATTACCAGAAGAGGGGGAAGGCGGAGGAGGCCGAGACACAGGCGAAGATGAGAGACCAGTATTAGACGGGGGAAATGCGCCTTTCCTCTTGGATCCAGAGAAGGCGGACATGGGGTCAGTGTAGTAATCGAATCTGGAAGACGGCGGCGTACTATCGATCCCCGGCGAGGAGAAAGGGGGATCGTGGAGAAGGGGGTTGAAGAGAAGAGGCAAAGGAGAAGAAGGTGATGGGGCGGAGGCGCCATCGGCGTCCATGCGGAGAGCTCGAAGCCTTTGGCGTCGCATCTCGGACGACTCCTCCTCCATGGTCGAAGAATTGGGAAGCTGAGGACTAGGGCTTGGCGCCTTTTCAACTAAATCGAAGAATTGGGACGTCGTCAAGTCCAAATCCGAACTCGGACCCAACCTTGATTTAATCCCGACTCAAACCGGAGAGAAAGTTCAGACCATCACTATACATAGATACGAGTTCGAGTGTGACTTGGAGCACATTAATTTCTTAAAGTTGGTAGTTTGTTAATAAAACATAAACTAAGGATTAGAGTTCGTGTTTTATATCCCTGATCGAGATATCAATTAAATAAAAAATAATAAACATGCTCATGATATATTAGTTTGGACACACGTAATACTTCACATGTTAGTATATACTAAAAATCATTAACCAATTGTAACTGTCTCCGTATTTGTTTATTTTGCAATAGTAAAATAGTAACTTTTTTTTTACTCAAGTGAAAAGACAAAAATCAACTCTTATGACAACTAAAATGAGTGACTTATACATTTTATAAAAAAATAATAATAATTCGAGTTGTTGTTGGCATCAATAATTTACATGCATCTTCCTCATCCATTCAAGCAGCAAGATCCTGTGCAAAACAAGGAAATGATAAATGATTCAGGCTTTCGGAGAACGACATATGTTGTTTAGGGTTATTCTCATAATTAGAAATACAAAGGCCAAAAAGAAGATTAATAGAGTGCTTACAGCTAAAAGCCTGCATTCATGAGACCTAGAAAACATTGGGTGGTGGGTCTAAGTTCTGCAAATACAGTGATCAGGCAAAAGATGTAAACTATTCAATTGCCATGAATACTTGAAAGAAATCAATCTAAGACAAAGATGGTGCTAGGCATTGTAAACATACGAGCTCAAAAGTACTGGAATTTGCATAGAATTTTAGAATTCAAATGCAGCAGCACAATACGTTCATATAGATATTTAATCTCTCTTTCTTGCTAGTCAACCTTAATCTAATATATGCATTTATACATAAATCAACGTAGATTAGATTCAAATCTTCAAGCAACCTACGATATTGCTTTCACAGAATTAAAAAGGGGGAATGATTACAGTTCCTGGCAAGCTTGAAGCAATCAGCGGCCTAGTCGAAGATATCAGAAGCATCCTCGTACTTGGATCCGAAGAAGCCCCAACCAGCGAGCTTGTTCTCCAACTCGACACCTCTAATTCAGTGCTCTCCCTTGGAGAACTTTTTAATTTCTGAAATACAGAAGAAGATTTCAAGACTATTGCTCGGCATTCTCAAAGATTCAACCAGAGATTCATTTTATGAGAACACATTAATGGTAACTTGGGTTTCAAACAATATTCCACAGCACACATTCCAGCAGAAATGATTAAAAACCAGATGTTACAACAATGGAGATCAAAAACCAGATAACACAAATCGTCAGTACAAGTTCATCCTGACATGGAGAACAGAATACATGCAGATAAACAAGCTTCATAAGTTAGAGATTGCGACAGAATCTGGGTTTATATTACTTGGTCGCAAGATTCTGGTCAGTAATGAACCCTGAAAAATGAGGTGCCTTCAGGCAAATTCAACTACTTGGCAAAGAAATGTTGATATCTGTTGAAGAGTTCCGATTATCTGGCATTGAATTTAGTGAGGGTGTCCAGTTTTCGGCCCGGAATGATGAGGAAGCTCCGACCGTTGGCTTAGCAGTCACTGAGCTCCGCTGCTCTTCTTGCTTGGCACCATGCGCCTCCTCTGTTTCCATGATTGAAATCGGCCTTGCAGTTGTCAATGGGGTTACTGATGCAGGCTCATGTCTTGGCTTCTTTGACTTTTGCTCCATTTGGTAGCCGGGAATAAAGCTGCCGACAACAACCTAGTTTTGTACGAAGTTAAGAGTGGTTTATGTCATCAGAATACATTCTCAAGGATTCAAGGGAATCAATTATGAAAATATCCACAAACGCAATAGTCGGTGAAACTTGGGAAAAAAAACAAAAGTATTACAGTGTACAACCTGATACTACAGCCCACATTGTTCTTAAAGAAACGAAGGTGTTAGGGTACTGTGTTCACCCCCATAAACAATGCCTGTTTTCATAAAACGCCTATAATTTTACAAATTGAAACAAAAGCTGTTAGTAAAAATAGAGCAGCAAGAGATCATTGCTGGATTTGAACTTCTGAACTTGAAGTCTGGTTAACAATTTTCTGTCCAACTGACCCTGAAATATTTCTAGAATCATGACTCAGTGTTCAACATTAACATGAAATTTGCTTTCTTATGATTATTATAGTTTCAGAGCTAGAAGGATTACCATAACCTTTTTTAACTCTTCCATTGGAAAAATCATAATCATGTCATTTGGCATGACACATTACAGAAAGCACAAAAATATACAGATTATAAGCATGCCTCACAATACACCACAACCGACAAGATATCAGCAGGAAAAAAAAAGGCGAGAAATGAGAGACAAATCCAACAGCAAAGAATCTCATAACATGGAAAAGAAATTTGTACCTGCACAGGTCCAGCAGCCACCAATAGTCCAGCCAGACTTCCCCCGACAACGCGCCCATCTGGACTAGCCAAAGATACACTAATCCCACCATGTCGGCTCCTCGTCCCCCCATCATCAGTTGGCATAAATGACCCAGATAAAGAAAGCAACTCAAAGCGACCCTATGGAAAATGTCAGAATTCCAGCGATGTTATGCTTAACGGTAAAAATTCCAAATTGATGAATAAAATGTGCATCAAATACAAATATTCAGTTGATGCAGTCAAGTCAAGATATAGAACATTCAATTATGAACTGAAGTTGGAAAATCAGGGAAGAAGATTTTTTCTTGTTCACATTCAGTTTTTGGATCACCAAAATTTTCCATGAAGAAAGAATAAAGGTAACAACACCAAAAGTTCGGGTCATGAAGACTGACATGCAAATTAGATTGTTCTATACTTAGCATTGAGTGGACATGACTATTGGAGTCAAAGCTAACTCTAAATTATTCCTATCATTACATCGAGTTTCCTCCTTCTAGAGTCCTATACAACCAAACTTTACATAAGTAAAAACCAAGCAAACACAAGAATATAAAGTACAAGAATTTCTGGTCTTTGAACTCAAGCAGAAGATTCACATCATAAAAAAAATGGTGTTAACCATGGAGAACCAAGTGTAGACATATCAAGCTTTGAAAAATCATGCCACCAATATCCCTTCAATAGCTGCACAAGACAACTTGAGGACTGTCATGGTATGCTCAGTAGCCATGTTTTCCATTTTTGTCATTTAAAACAAAAAAATTTGACAAGATTATTTTAGAAAAACCTAGTGTGGGGTAATTATTAATGGGGTACATGAAATATCTCAATGTCTTTATTTATTTATTATATTTAAAATTAATCTTATGATAATAAAAAGTATATGCTTAATGTCTTTGTTTAATGGGATTAGAAGTTTATTTTGAATTCTTGATAACCAATATTTTTGGATTTATTGAAAGTACAAAATTAAATATATATTGACTAATATATATAGACAAATATCATATTTGATTTTCAAAAAATGAAGAAATAATTTGACGAATGCGGGCATGCAAGAATTGCAAGAGGACTCTCTATGACTATGATTTGTGATCATAAAGATCTATACAAATATAAATGGCTATTTTAACCCTTACCAACTTAATATTATCGTGCCCAATAACAAACATGCATAAACCATTTCATAAAAAAGAAATTTATCTTGTTCTAGTATCCAAGACTTGATATTATTGAATCAAGTAACAAACATGCATAAACCATTTCACAAAAACTTATTTTGTTTAAGCATCCAAGACAATTTACATAAGACATCATAACAATTATTTACCTTCTTTTTCCTTTCTGCTTCCTATTATTTTCTTTAATTTTGCGTACCATTCTTCTTGTTTAGGTGTGTGGTGTAATATTTTAAATGTGTTAAATAATTTTCAATTATTTTAAAATATTACGTGATAGAATATTACTCATTTCTTTAGTATGTTTCAATAGTCTCTAGTGTTTTTGTCTCCTATTTACTATTATAATTATTATTTAGCACTCATTAGAGCATCTCATGGAATCATGGAATGTCATGGCAAAAGAAACTTCAACCCTAATCAAGTCGTCTCCCATCATTAATTCTTGTTATCAATGGATGTCTAACAAGCTTTTCACAAACTGATTTGATTGATAAACTCTAAAATTGAAGTTTCAAAATTTTATTTTTTATGAATTTCTAAAAAAAATGCAAAGATTATCCATTGAAGTTGAAAATATCTGGTTACTTATCCATCAAATGAATTGAAAGGCCAACAATAAGGAATCTCCACCGTATTCACTTATTAGGGCATGGGGCAAGGGGCAATTTGTTAGCCCATTAATATTTTTTTCTTAGAAAATAAAAAGCCAACATGTTCGTGAATCCATTTAAAAAAAATATATATTTTAAGAGTCAGGATTTGACCATGTGAAATATTGATTTATACTAATTAATTTATTTATTATTAGATAAAGTATTAGATTTTTATTTAGAACACAAAAACCTTTATAAAATAAAATAAATAAGAATTTTAAAAATATAGAGTAGATACACTAGGTTTGAGAATGTGATAATCCCCTTCATATTCTTGATGTTTGACCAAGGGAACAAAAATCCAGTAGATAAAAGAAAAGTTGTTGAGATAGAGATTAGATGATTCTCTGGGCTAGGCAACTTTATTAGTTAATTATATATTATTTTAATTTAATTTGATGAAAAAGTTTGCAATAGGTATTAAATATTTTTTTAAATATGATTAACATAAAAAAAAATTATTATAAGATATAAAAGATAAACTTCAATTTCATAATCATTGATAACTTTATTAATATTACAAAACATAATACATCATCTTTTATTTTAAAACGAGTTTCATAAATTTTAAATATAAAACCAGCCCAAATCCAAGATACGTGTTACTTTCCTTATGCTTTTTTTTCGGAGGGGTAAAGATATGGCATTACTTAATCCCAAGATTGAAATCAATGACAGCCAAAAACACTTGGCTCTTAATCCGAGATTAAGGGGCTTAATCCCTAACCAAACAAGAGTGGTGGAATGATTTACTTTCCCTAGTCATGCATTTATTCTTTATCCTCCCAGAGACATTTATTTGTAAATTAAACAAGATTTTTTGTTACGGCTTCGTCAGCCTCTTAATAACAGAGAAATTGCCTTTGCTATCAGCTCAAATGAATTTTCACTTCCAGATTTTAAAAACATACTAACTCTGCTTGCTGATATCCTATTCAACCCAAGTGTCTTTCAGTAATCAGTAATCAGTAATAAGGGCACAGCGTCCCTCCCTAGTTTGATGGTTTATTAAGACATTTAATGATGTTGCCTAACATTAGTTTTCAACATATGAAGTCATATCAAAGCAGACCAAATGTTTGCTCAGTTAAAGTAAGTTGCAGCAAAGAAAGTTACATTTACCGCTACCAATTCTACCATACTAGCATAAATACAACATTTATAAAAGTTACAAAGAAGGTTTATGCAAGTATTAAAACTTGTTCAGAACTAAAACTGTCAGACTTCTGAAGAAAAGATTTAAGACGACATACCTCATAAGTCAATGTACCACCAGAAGAATCAGGTTGACGAAGTGTGACATTAGATATGACACCGTTAGCTGACAAAATACAGATGGCTCGAGGCCCTTGTTGAGAAAATGATATTATCTTCATATTAACATCCTAGAAACACATGGAATGTTACTATGAGTAATAGATAACGATTAGTCATAGATAGATTCATTTAATTTCAAAGAAAGGAAAGAAGTAAAAAAACCACAAAAGTCAACTTTATCAATGGCATGTGGATAAGTTTAAAATAACTCTATTCCAACTACATAAAGTTTTGGCATCTGAACTCTTGTGCTATAGGTGAGATTAGGTACCACAACTCCTAGTAATATGCATTTCTTACAAAGGTTATTATGGGTATCACAATCAGCCAAAATTTCAAAGTGAGATTAAGTAAAGCCGCCACTTGATCATGGTTGGGAAGGTTTTGAATCTCTTGGAGGTTTCATCCGGTTCATTCTATAAATGGGAAAATAAAACATGCCACATGAATTAATTGCAATCATGCAGCTCAGTACTCCAGCATTTTTAGATTAGAACCAAATAACTCGAATTCAAATTACCCTAGAAGCAACTCTGAGGAGAGTTCGTTGAGCAAACATTTTATCATGAAAATCAAGAAATTTTATTTAAATGCTCTAAAAGTATCATGATAAACTGTAAAAAACCCTCATCAGTATCGAAGAAAGAGAAACGATGGGATCATGAATAAAAGTAACTTCAAATGCCACAATAGAAACCAGAAAGTTTCAGGCTTCTCAAGCAGAGTCTAATCCTGAATCTTAACAAATAACCATATTTGCCGCACTATTTGGAATTATATTATCCTTGTAAAATTTTGTAAATTTACCACAAATGTAATTTGGCTAAAAGGTAAATACAATAGTGCCATAGATAACAGAGATAAACTTTGCTGCATATTAGAAAATCTCTGAAAATTTGGTGAGGTACAATGTCATTTAGGTCCCAAGCCATACCTCGCCAGCTGCTACAGAGATAACATGAGGTGTAAAGTTTGCACCAGCGGAACATGTCACCATTTCACCTGCAAAATTATGAAATTTGTCATCTAACTCGTCAATAAACATGTCATGTACCCATAATGATATTTATAAACATATACACCTCAAAATTCGATAAAATAAAAAGAACAGTCCCAAAAAGACAATTCTGTAAAATTGCATGTCCATATATGTTCTTGTTTTAGAAGAAACAAGTAGCTAGTTGTGTCAGTAATAGCACTCATTCAGCACCAAACCAGCAGAAGTAGATTGTGTAACTAATTAAATGTCAACAAGTCCAGCAAGTTGGCTACGATAGTTTTTGATTGACCGCTAGCTTCTATCCTATATATGAATGTTTCCTCAACTTATCGAACCCGGCATCTGAAAAATATTCCAATCATTATTTAAAAAAAAAAAAAGGGTGCGGGTGGGGTATCTAGAATCAAAATATGACCATTTTGGCATCTGATTTTTGGTTGCAGAAGCTCCATCTAAAAAAGGAATAAAAGAAGCAATGAAGTTCCAAATGCTGTCCCAAACAGGATAGTTATGATACAGATTCCATAAATACCCATCAAACCCTAGAACAGTTACATCTCCCCACATGAAAACAACCCATTTCATGAAAGACATGAAGAAAGTGATTGCCTGGGGTCATCCCAAGCACCAAACAAATCCAAATAAAGTGAACAGGAAAACAAATTGATAGGAACAACACAAGCGCCAGTAGATATTACCGCACAAGACCACATGGCAGAAACAAGAAAGATACAAGTCATGAGACCACCAGAAAAAGTCTATAACCATAGTGAAACGAATAACATCAAAATAAACTCAAAAAGAGGAGAAAAGATCAACACTATTATCAATGAACCATGTGAAATTAACACTTACCTAAGAAAAATTCACAATTACAAAACAAAAAAAAGGACGTCAACAAATCGCAGTAATCAACAATGAAAAGTACGAAATCTCGCCCATTAATAGAAGCAAACAACAAAAAAAGATGAAATTTTTGGGTGGTTATACCTAGAGGTTCCAGTTCAAACCCATGCTGGGACTTCTTAGCAAAGTCCAATGGCCGCCCTCTACCCCGCTTGCCAAAATCCCCGCCGGCTGGTGCCGATGTCGAAATCGGCGTCGGATTCAGCGGCAATAACAAACTCCCATCAGGCCCATACTTCCTGGGCCTCCCTCTCTTCTTCTTCTCCGGCACCGCCACCGGCGGCGGCGAAACCACCGGAGCCACAACCGCACCTTGACTAGCTTTCTCGCTCCTCACCTCCTCCGCCGCCGCCTCCGCAGCACGCAATCCCTCTTCTGTCTCCATTCATAGATAAACCCACGCAAATCAGTAGAAATCCCACTTCAAACAAGCCTTTCCCGCCGGATCGGCGTCTCAAGAAGCAACCCGATTAGGGTTTCTAAGCTTCTCTCGAGCTTCCGCCATTGGAGCTCTGGCAACTCCGCCCCATCTCGCGAGAAAATCCGCCAATTTCTCGGACCGAACCCGGTTCACCAGCCCGTCGGTCGGAAACCGGTTTTTTCTGGTCGGAAAACCGCGAACTTCTCGTCCTCTTCGGATCCGATTACCAGCGAAAACCGGGAACGATGACAAAAACAAATACTAAAAAAAATTAAAAATTAAATAAAAGGAAAAAAAGAAAGAACGAAACAGAGAGAAAGAGTCCGAGAAAAGAAAGAAAAAGAAAAAGGAAGAAATAATTAGTGAAGAAAAATATAAAAATATAAAAATAATAAATAAGAATTAGTAAAAATGGGTATATAATTATTATTGAAAATGAGGGAATAAAATAACCAGAAAGAGCCACATAAATCCAGAGATGCGTTTCGGATTTTGGAAATAAATATAGTGGCGTCCATCACGCGTTAGGATTAAACAAGTAAAGAAATGGAAATTTGGAAATTTTAAAATAAAAGGAAAATTTAATAAAAATAAAAATAAAAATTTAAAAAAAGGAAAGAAAAGGAGATGATGACTTTTGGATATTTAAATAATAATTATATAATAATTTATTGGGTTTGGTTTGGGTTTATGGGTTTTAAAGCTGGCGGGGAGAACGTTGGAGGCCCGCCTTTTGCCTGCCCACTCACTCGACTTGCCTTTTTTGTCCGTTTCTCTTTGAACTCGGACCTACAAAGACTTCCATACCCTTGGCTTTTCTGTTAAATTTCTTGTTTGCCACTTAATTATCTGTTTTACTATTAGGAGTCGTTTGGTTCGCGGTAATATTTTGAGATTATCATGTGTTACGTGGTAATCTGAAAATATTACCACGTTTGGTATCGCACTTGTTACGTAGTAATCTGGATGGTAATATCACATTACCAACATGAGAATATTACCAAAAAAGTGGTAATAGGATTATCACCAAATTTGGTGTCTATCATGGATTACTATAATAATCTTATAATTTTTTTATATTTTATTAAATTGATTACCATGAATCAAATAATGTAATGAACTATTCTCAGTAATAAGAGTTCCCAACTAAACATGATTATATCAAATTACCACAATATTCCCAACCATATAATATTTCCATCTATATTACCATGGTAATCTCATTATGTGGTAATATGTTATTCCTACGAACCAAACGCCCCTTATTATTATTATTATTATTATTAAGAAATCAATATTGGGCTAACCACTAGATAAAGCATTTGTTTTCATACAAAAATCGAGTATTTAAATTATATCAAATATGTGGTGGATAAATGTACACTGTACGCAGATAGTGAAGAGATCTTTCATGCAGAAAAATCATAAAAGTTCTCGATGTGGGAGTGAAGTAAAAGCACATAATTGAATTATCAATTTTTGACTGAACACACTTTTATTGTATGCGTTAAAATAAATAAATAATAGTATTGGAACAAACTTTTAAGTTATTTTTGTCTCAAATGTAAATTTGGTCCAAGTCTATAACATGAAGATGACTACTGGGCCTGAACCCACTGCATCTTATCAGAGTTCGAATCTCGAGGCTTTTATCAGCTTTTTAATTAGCTTGGATTAGTAACCAAGATGTGTGATCAATCCCCTGCCCAATTTTAAAATTTAATTATGTGTGTAGTGTTAATTAATATTTTATTTAAATAAATCCTAATTTCAAGATTGTTATAAAAAATGCGAACAAATTTTTGATATCTTGTCCCTTTCTAGTTGTTGTAATTGATTGATTAGCTAGAGACATTAAAATATAATAGTGCTTGGATATGTATTAAAAATGGAATTTGATATATGGACGAATTGGTTTATTCCAATTTTTATTCGAAGAATAAGATAATCAATAGAAAGTCGTATGAACAATAATGTGATTTAAAATATAACTTATTTTGTTGTTTTACTTGTTGCTTGGACACTGCCCAATTTAGTATAACTTATCATTATTTGAGCAAATAAGTTCACGATAAATTCAACAAAATCATGGCTTAATATTTAAAACAACAAAAAAAAAATACAATGACACGTGGCTTATCATTTCGTGTGAGTTTTCAAACGGGGTTTGTCGACATTTGTTAAATCATACATATACAAAAATAATTATTATTTTAAAATAATTAATTTATAAAATAAATAATTGTCAAAATTATTTGATTTCAAGTGATTAGAGGTATTAACATGGGTCTTTCATATGCGGTTTGAAATACTCTTTTGAGGAATCAACTCATTGATGATATTACACCCTTTTACTTGTGCCCATGCATGCACACTCCTTGATAAGTGCTTCGAGTCATTAACTCACGCACGATAAAGAGAGATACTAACATAGGCTTATTGTTTTTGTAAAAATAAATAAATAAATAACAATCCCACAGCGTTACTATCCATAAAAAAAAATCCATGTTAATCATTGAATAGCCCAATAGCATAACACAAAAGTATAAGTGGGAGAGCAAATGTTCGAATTTTTTCCCGGTAGAACTATTCACATGCATGGTTGTGGGTTGGTGGATCCCTATGGGAGAAACAATGGCTTCACACCTACAGGGTTGCACGGTAGGAGTACTCTTGGTGTACCTTCGTACCTGTTTGTGGACATGGCCACGGTTCAAGAACCTCCAATTTTGGTCCAAAGAAACCTTGAACCAGAACCGAACCACCTTGGCAAGATTCTTGATGATTCGGTTCTAGTTTTGGCGATTCAGTTCAACGATTTCATACGGGTGTTTTTTTTTTAACTAAATAATCCAATATTTCAAATTAAAATGAACCCAAAAATACAATAATTAATTAATACAATATTTTATTAAAAAAAATAAAAGTATTAATAATTTAAAACAATATTTTGCAATAAAAGTACAATAGGAAAATAAATAAATAAAAAATAAAGGGTTTGAACTTAATTATATCAAATTGCCTACGTATCCTCTCAGGGAATTAAAACCCACGTAGTTCTTTCATTTTGATTATACACATTTAGTTATTACCGGTCACATGACTCAAATGGTCAAACCTAATTAGATAATAGATGTCACATGACTCAAATGGTCAAACCTAATTAGATAATAGATGTCATGAGTCCATAACATTATTTATATAATATATATAATATTTTGATTCAATTGAAACCGGGGTTGAACCACCGGTTCCATAGTTTTCAAATTCTGAAACCAGAACCGAACCTTGTATGAAGGTTCAGGTTACGGTTTTTTCGGTTCTGGTTTTGGTTTTTGGCTGTTCAGTTCCACGAATTCGGTACAAAATGGCCATGTCTACTTGTCTGTCCATTTGACAATCTATTAAATGGAAGATGTTTGTCGAATATTAGTAAAAAAAATAAATAACCATCATGATCCTAGCTGATTATCCTTCATTATTTGTTTTTTTAGATATATAAATACTGATTTAAACCTTCAACTTTTGATTTGGAGAAAAATAAAATTTATTTTTAATGTCATATCTAGGAAAAAAAAAAGGTGTTTTGAATTATTTGCAGACTCATAACTCCAGGGCAATTAAATTCATGCAATATGGCATACATAGACGTCTAATAAGACAAGATTGTATGAAATGTAAGACAATATTAAGGTCCAAATAATAAATTAGAGTGGCATCAAGATCAAGCTTAAACCAATCAATGCTCCATTATATATTTTTCCTGCTGTTTGTTTCAAGAATAAGAAACACAAAAAATCAAATGAATACAAAAACAAGAATACATATAATGTGTTGGGGAAAAAAGACATCAATAAACTGGATGCTCTTGTTTGGATAATATTGGCTAAATCTGCCGGCAGCTTTGGAGAAACCAAATGGAATCAAAACCTTGCATGTGAATCCAAGGCAGCATTCAACTTTGAATGAGAGTTTTAGATACGTTTTCTTTTTCATATATCCCCTTGCAAAAACTCATAAATTCGTCAAGGTCCTCGGGTTTTAAATTTACATAAAGAACATGATTTATCTTACCAAATGTTGTATATTTTATTATTTAAAGATTTTAAAAATTCATATGATAGGTTTCACATAATTTTTTTTGAAAATACACCTAAAAATATAAAATTATATTGAATAAAAATCAAGATAATACTTACATGACCCCACCCAAATAGGAACTCATCTCCCCTGGTTCTGGAACCAGGGAATACCCATGTTCCAGCCTATTAAAACCTGACATGTGTCTCAATCACAATAGAAAAAATATGATAACATCACATGGGGCACGTGTCAAAATATGATAGGATGGAACCAGGGTATTCCCTAGTTCCAGAACCAGGGTATTCTAATTTGATTTTCATCAGAGAAGCATTATTCTATTTAGATGATGCTTTCCGTTATCTCAGATTGTGCTATGGATTTTTTTTCTCTTTGTTTTTTTAAGGTATTTTACTTCTGGTAACATGTTTTTTGTCTTGATTATTTTTTTTTTTCTGATTTTGTGTACTTATTTTTTTTAATATAATAAATAATTTATCTATTTTATTAAAAACAAAAAATCAAGATAAATGCGAAGATATGACTCTTGGTTAGGGTTTGTCATAATGCTTGAGCTAACTAGTTAGGTACGGCTGCCGGCATTTCAGCAACTAAAAATGTTGGTTTGATATGAGTTATGGATTTTTTATTGAAAACATTATTATTTTTTCCCCTTCATACCATGTATGATTTTATTATAAAAGAAGCCAGTACCAAAAATGGAAGAAATACATGGAAAGAGTAGTCAATGTTGTGAAAAGTGAAAACACAACAGACAAAAGTAGCATGAGCTAAGGCTGTCTCTCAGTTCATTAGTTATTTGGACAATGGAGACAAGAGGAACAAGTTTGGACTTATGAGTTAGAAATTCGTGCAATGAATATAACACTAAAAATTTCTTTTTGAGTTCTAACATTTTTATTTGAATATTGGTAAAAATAATAACAATAATAATATAATCAAATAAAAACAATCCTTGTCAAAAAGATTGATGCACCAGATTTCACCAACCAATTAACCACTATTGATTTTGATTTTGATTTTGATTTTGCCAAAAAGAAAGATACTGGAACAGGTCACATGCTTTTGAAAAAAACGCAACAAACCATGCAAAAAAAACCTAATCAAAGTCTTTTCAACAAGGAAAAGAAACATAACTTCAAACATAAGAAAAAAAAAATCATTGAGTCTCAAAAGGAAGTTGGTGAGACTAAGCATTCTGTCCACATTGGAAACAGAATCAGATCAAAGTCATGAAGCATCAGTAGTACTAAATAGTTCCCTGTTTTCCAACAATGTACAAAAAAGATTCAATGGCAAGACAATAATAATCAGATGGTTCTATTCTCTTGTAAACTTTGAATCCTTCTCTTTCTCATATGTACACACAAACACAACAACCAACCACTGTTTAATTGAAGTAAAGGAATGATATTCTGCACAAAGAGATAAGATACCTTGGAAGTGGTCCTAAGAACAGGATCTAATGAGACCCAAGTTGAATAGATTCCTCTTAACTAAGCTGCCTAAATAGAAAAGCCCAACGCCGGCGGCCTCTTCGCGGTCAGGTCTCTTCTGGCAGACCCGTTCCTGTGGTTCTTCCTTGACTGTGAGTACTCCAGCTCCAAGTCTCTGTTGTATGCCAGCAATGGTCTTGAGATCAACCGGGTGGCCGGCCGAGCCTGTGACATAGAACACATTCACTGTTATATTGTCTTGAGTTGAGACCTCTGCTCTTGTCACTGAAAGACCATTTTCACGGAATGTGCGTGTTACATCAGCGAGCAAACCTCGTCGAGATACGGTACATAGTTCGAGTTTCAATCCCTGCAGTCAGTAGATTAGGAAAGCTCTTAGCAAAATTTCACTAAATTCAGTATGTTGAAGCTAGATACTGATTTTGTTCTCATACAGAGCAAGTTCAAGATTCATTCTATTAGAAAAGGCCATGAAAGTGTGTGCATTTTGCAAGGAAGATTCTCTATCTACAATGCAACATTGAAAGGCAAAATTGCAATCAAATTTGGGCGAAATATGAAGATTTGAACTGAATTGAATGCATGATCAAATGAATGATGCAGTTCATCATCAAATGTCATAAATTGTAGCTAAAATTGAAGGAAAAAGTGTTAATGCATTACCTCGGATGCTCTTCGCTCAATAGCAGCTTGCAAGCACTGAATCACACGCTGCCGCTCAGCCTCTGAGCTGATCGGAGTTCCATCCTTGTGACGAATGTAAAATTCCTGAAAAAAAACCACAAAAAAAAATCAGAAATCAGAGCAAAAGATTTAAACAAAATACAAGGAATTCCATTGAAACCAACCTGATGAGCTCGATCTCCTTTGGTGTCAATGGTTCCATGAAAGACAACGTACTCCATGTCCGTCAGGGTGCAAACAATGTCGAACAAGAGCTTCGGACGGTCTCGGCACTGAATGTTCACGACCGAGTACCCCCTCTCGATCCAGTTCTGAACAGAGACGGATGGCGCCGAGCAGGACTCCTCGCCTCCGGTCGACAATCTTTCGTAGTCCCGGTCCTCGAACATCATCTGGTGTAGCCTTCGATCAGCGTTCACACCCACCACTGTAGCCGCAGCCGAAACGGTGGCCCTGGAGCTGCGAATGTCGTCATCCCCTTTGAGCACATTCCGAAGCCGTGCTTCAATGCACTGGATCCTCTGCGCGTCGTCGGCAATCGGGGAATCAGAGCCGCCCTCGTCCTTGATAAAGGCGAGGGACGCGATCCGGCCGTTGTGGGTCCAGACGGTGGCGTCGGAGACGCCACATTGGAGGTCGGAAAGGACGGCAAAGACCTCCGATAACAATCCTGGGCGGTCGGCGCCGGTGAGTTCCAACGCTGTGAAGTCATTAAGAGCTTCAGATCTCGCTGAGCCACCAGTGCCCAAAGACCGCTCGATATACGAAATAACGCGGTCGTCGGCGAGCTTCCGGCCGAGTTGGTCAGTGACATGGAAGACGTCCATGAACCAGCGGCCATCAGAGGAGAAGTAAGCCTTGTTAATTGAAAGGTTTAGGTCAGCAAGCGCCTGAATAGCTTCAAGGAGGACGCCATGTTTGCGAGCGCTATCCACCTTGACAAGCGTGGCCGTGGGGCAAACAGCATTGTCGATGACCACCTTCGGGGTGTTCATCCTTGTCACGAACTTCTCGTACTCATCCAAGCACCAGTCCATGCCGACGAGGTCGCCGGAGAAGAGAGAAGAGAGGAAGAGAGCTCTTGTGTTCTGGAATGGAGAGAGCCTCGGAGAAAGAGAAGGAAGCAAAGCACGCGTTTCTCAGTGAACATGGGATGCTAGTTAGAATATTTAAAGTTCGAAACCCAGTGCTATGCGTCACATGGGCCCACTGCACTGGCCCACCTCTCGCCACTAATTCTGCCACTAATTACATTTTCTTTTTTTCTTAATATGTATATATATACACTTTTTAATACTTAATTTTTTTTTTCCTTCATAAACTTATTTTTAATAAAAAATGACAAAACTTTACTATGAGGTGAAGATTGTCCATATTCTTTATTAAAGCATTTTTATAATTTAAAATTTTATATTATTTCTACACGTAGATAATATAAATATCAAATATATTCAATTAAAATCACTAAATCAGTTAATAATTAACCATAGATTAAAAACTCCAATCAACGTCATAGTAAAGATTTCGTAAAGTTACGTGAAATCACCGAGAAGTTATTTTATTGAAAAACCTTAATATTTTTCGGACATGAAATAAAAGAATGGCAGGCCCGGAATAAGGAGTGTATCTTGCACCGCAAGCGCAGAAAAGCGGAATCCTGGTCCCGCATCGTGTCTCGTTGCGGTAGTTGCCACTTGCCACCCTTCGTGTAAGATAGCCACGCCTGTCCCTCAATACCTACTCTTCTTTACATTTCTCCCAATCGTACCCTCACTAACGCCGGAATAAAGAGGGTAAAACAGACAATTCCCCCTCTGCCGCCAAACTTATTAGATGCCTATCTTATCAAGTTTCAAATCTCAAAGACTAGTCTATCCCGTTGGATTTCCGCCACGCGGCCTAACAAATATTCTCCAAAAAAGACTTGTGAACAGTGATTAGAGTAATCATTACGTTGTTCTCACGCCTAATGAAGGGTAGATTAGTAATTTAAAGGGACCACGGCCTGCACTCGGGGCAGGATCGAAGGAAGTGGTCACTTTGGAGGCATGAACTTCATGCATGACTTACGTATTACGTGGCAGCTTCTCACTGGACATGTGTTCGGTGCCTCCTCGAAGTTGGCTTCCGAGTTTCGGTGCCCGTGTCCGCACATGTGCCGGCATTAAATCATGTCTCCAAACGTGTGAAACGACATCCGCTTCTACTTACGAACCCCATTAACGCCACCTCACTTCACTGTAGAATACGGCGTTAGTATCCCTTTTTCTATATTATATATATTTTTTTTTAAAAAAAAGAAAAGAGATTGAAGATGGCGGGAAACATGAAGAAGGTTTCCCGCTAGTGTTTACATGTCAGCAGCGTTGAGGTTGACGTGGAGTCCAAGGATTGGTTCTTTAAGGGTCAAAGGGACATGACTGACGAGGTAGGCCAGGTGGAGCATAAGGTAGCCACGTGGCAATAGCCGGGTTGGCCGGCCACTACTACGGTTACCGGCTGGTGGTTGAGGACCACCTACCATTCGCGCCTTCTCTTCTTTTTAGATTGTTTCTTTTGTTTTCCCGCCCTTTAAATTTATGTATGAATTTTTATTTTTTATTTTGTTTAAATCACCAAACCAATTGATAAATAAATAGTTATTGAATTTCTTGGATTTAAGTTTCAAATGAATGCTAAAGTAAATGAACTCATGTGTTCCATCTAGTCGCCAGTTTGAAATCTCATCTAACTCAGGCCAACTTATTTATCAAGACATTTATGCAAGAATTGGCATGGAAAAACTTTCAAAGGATACATACAGAACACAAGCCGGGGGTGGTGTGGTGGCATTAATGCTTTCATGCAACACCCCATGAAGATCACATTGAATGGGTGGATAGCATGAATGGCGAGCTGGTAATTAGGGGAGCACATGGGGGGTCTAATTAAACCTTTCTCACCTTCCTGCTTGGTTCCTAAATATGTCCAGCATATGACAGTGATCATGTGATATGAGCTTCCTATTTAAACAATTGAAAGGAAAATTGTTTATTGTTTCATTTAAAACCAAATCCGGATGACATGAGGAAGTAGCTGCTATGAAGTATCCAAGGCAGTGGAAACAGTTACCGGACCTGTGAAGATACATATAGTAACTGTTCATCACCCTTAAAAATTATACCAGTGAAAGGTCAATTAAAACACCGAGGAAGGACTCTCGGAGAGAGTATTAAATAACCGTTAAAGGCCTTACAAAAGTCAGATACCTTAACGAATCCCTGATAATTCAAGTTTTCCAAAAAATTAATCTTTTTATAAAATTATATTTTCACCTTTATCTCTTCTCACTTTTTCTCTTTTACTTCACCAATAAATTCACCGACATCGGCTATCCTTCACATAACTGCTTGGTGCTGGGGTGAGGGCCAAGCTTTCCATGGTTGGAGCAGGCCAAGGTTGGCTTTGGAGGCCGAGGACGTTTCCGGCCTTGAGCTCGGTCACCGGGGCTGAGCGGGGGTTGTATGTTCCTGATGACCCACCAACCTTGCTTGATCACTCGTGCCAAGATACATCAACCACGAGGACTTGAAAAAATAAAAAAAAAAAAATTAATGAAAATAAATAAGCACTTAAAAAAAAAAAAGTTGGAGTAGTTTTTATTTTTTTATAAAAATAAGGGATGTCATTTAATAAGACAAAAAAGGGAATCTGAAGGCGCAATGGTTATTTAAGAGATGGTTTCATTTTTGATGTGGACTCATACATGACTTGCATGACTTACACAATCATGTACCCTTTTTGTAAGGTACGCACGCGCAACCCAAGACCCATGGCAAAGGAGGTACATGTTAAGTTAATGAGCTCAGTGTTGGGCCCTAATTGGACAATCAACCTGGTTGGTCATATAGATCTAGATTGCATGAAAAATATTCGTTTATGCCGAGTCAATGAAAAATTTGCAAACCATCAATTAAATGTGATGATAGAAGGAATTAGAGATTTCAAGGGTGTATACACAAAATATAATATTCTCCTCCGCTTATACATAATATACTTTTTCAAAGGTATATATGCGGAAACAATTAAAAAAACCAAAGCCAGAATCACTTGAGAAAAGAAAATGTACAACGAACACTTCACCATCACACTTCCTGCTAAACAAAAAAATAAAAGAGCTAGACGAACACCACCACAGAATTGGTTTTTTTTTTTTTCAAAATTAAATTTCCGTGCACTTGCATTTATCATCTATCAGAGTGAAAAGCATTGCACATGTTTGCATCAAATTTCCAAATTATTAATAGTCTGTGAGAGGGAAAAGAAACACCAGGAAAACGTAAAACCACTAACCTTTCATCACTTCTCCATGCTGAGCAAAAGGAGTAGGAGAAATATTCTAGGACAATGCTTGTGAAGCTGAAGTTTGGCAATCAGTTAAAATACGAGCAGGTGCAAATATAACACCACTTTGATTAGTTCACATCCTGGAAATTAAAATATTCAAATTGGGCTTAATGACAGTTAAAATTTCAAGACATTACTTCAGTCAAAAAGATTTATATGCAGTCCAAGAGGAATACAAACCTGATGCATGAGTGAAAACTACAACTGTTGAAGAGCTTGAGCCTTGTAAGATCAATGTTAATTGATCATCCAACAGGACCACAGAGTAAATGCAGTCAGACCTAAAACAACAATGATGATGAATTCAGCTTCAGAATACCTAACAATAATGACAGTCAAGTTTATTGTTGGTACCAGAGTTGACGCTTTGATATCCATTCAAATCTCGGCCTGCTAACTGTGATGAATTCAAGAACACCATGCAGATCTTGAAGTGAAAAATCCCCACCGTTACCTGTGATCGCAAAGTCTAGACTTCATTAAACACAGGAAAGCAAAATGTCTTTTAATCACCGTTTTTACGTACAATGATCCAAATGCTTTCCAAAATAATTGACGTATCAGTAATATACAACCTTCTCATCAAACGCTCTCATAAAACATCTGATGGCCAGACAGCTATGGGATCTTACTTTTGATGAGTTTGAAATAAAGGAACATGGAAAAAGCAGCCAAGCAAAATTCACTTTCAAATTACTGGCCGACTTTGGTGCTTGAACTTTAATCTTATGTTCGGCAAATTCAGCAAACAGAAGAAAATGTAGGCCTTCCTGCTCCAACAGCTCAGCAAAATAAGCAGATCTCTAACAACTTACAATTCAGACAGCCTTAAACCCTGATATTGACTATGCCTTGCCAATACAGCTGGTTTTCAAAATCACCATAAAGCTAGACACTCTGAAAACTGCAGTTAGATAACTGACTCAGTTTATGTTACTGCAATAAAACAAAGTAAACACCAACTAGTTTTCAGAACCATCATAAACATATGACGCTTTTTTCTAAAAAGCAAGCATGCTATTGGCCTCAAACTTTGAGGACCCAAAACAGATGAAAATTACCATCATTGGTGAAGAGTTGTTCACCATATTGCAAATAAATATCAATGAAAAGAACAGTCTGCATTGAAATATCATTGAAGCCACTTATCAATGCTACTAATGAGCCATAAGAGATGGTGCTGTCCATAGTTATTCCAGCTCACTTTCTAATGGGATCGATTACAGGCCATTGGAATAGGTATATCATACAACTAATTAGGAAAAGACTTCTTTTCACCACAACAGAGGCAATCAAAATGTGGCTCAGCTGCCGATCGGTTGTTGGTTCATCTGAACAGCAATATTAACACATCAGTATAAAAATTGTGTATGAATGGTCAAATGATGAGATTCAATTAAAACCAACTTAGCAAAGTCAAACAGCAAATCCAATATAAAGAAATAAATTATTAACACCATTTTTTAATCATAGAGCTTTCCTTTTTTTTTTTTTTTTCCTTTTTACCGTTTGCGTTTCATAAGATTATGACATTGTTGCATATAATGGGTTTCAGATAACTTTTTGTTTCAAAGTCCATTTGAATTGCTTTACACTGAGATAAATTGGGTAAAGTAAAATATTTACAACTAAACGCTGACGGGGTTAACCAACCATCTGGGTGCTAACCTAGTGTTTATATGCAATGGATAAATACTTCATTCACTGATCGCCTAGGTAGTCACATGCTTAATACCACTTAGATGGACCATATACAAGCCTAGACAGTCATTTTTTAATTATGATGGTGTGAATTGAACCATAAACTTGATTTTGAAGAGGAACACTCAAAATATCATACCACAAGGAGCAATTTGACCATTACAAATTCATGCAACAAAGAAAAATAAAGCTATTTCTTGTCCAAATAAACAGGGTCACTGTAAAATATAAAAGCCTAACAGAAGAGAGAGCAAAGCTACAAACCTGATGATACCGAACCAATCATTCCAATAATCACAAGCTGAATGCCCGTAACTGCAGATTCCAGAATGAAAAGGTAATTACAATGCAATCAAGAGAAGGTACCCATTGCACTAAGCTTTTACGGATGCTAAACAGTTAATCTTACAGAAATGTAAGTAAACTAGCAAACTGAATGAGCAAACAAACAAACAGGAGACTCGTACAAGAGAACATAAAAGCAGAAGCAGTGATAAATCTTTAAAACGTGGTTTTAGAAGAAAAGAGCAGTCACCAATATCTTAGGCTAAGAGGAAAAACTATACCTGCTTTGACTCGTACAATTTTATCATGCCTTTCATTCCAAGAGAAGTAAAAACTCAAAGGAAAGTAAAAAATAAAAAATAAATAAAAAAAACCTTGTTCTCTTCCTTGATTTGGAAAGGAAAAAGAATAGTGTTGAACAAGTAGTGTAAAAATTGGACTGAAATGAAACTATATATTGCTTTGGCATTTTACATGTATCCCAAGTAAAGCTGTTACCCTTTTCTTTCATCATCTTCTCTCCAATTAAACACAGCCTATATAAATAAACCCATATAGAATCCAAAACACACTTCTAAATTCTAATATCCACATTCAAGGGAAAGATAGAGGCACTTAAAAAAGCAGAAGTATGATTCTGTGATTTTTACAAGACAAGGCAGTTAATCATAGTTTCCCATGCTCAGCTACTAACAGGTCTACAAAATACAAACTTCACAGTCAAGATTACAAAGGCATCTATAAGTAACCTCTGATTGAAATGAAAACGCAAAGGAGAGGCACAATAAGAATATACATGTAGGATTTCATATAGGCTATGAGGTGAACAGTTAGATGGGAAAATGAAATAGCATTGAGCAATGTGTCTGCAGAACTGAATTCAGCTTTTGTGTCAGACAATAGATGGAGTAAAAAGCATTTCTGGCATGCCTTTATAATTATACACGTGTCTTAGAAAACAGCAATGTTAGAGTACAAACCATATCAAAAAATAATAATATAAGGGGCAAAAATTAGCACATAAATTTATCCATGTGATGCATGAGATTAAAAGAAAATGTAAATTGAGCATAATCTGCAAGAGCACGAGGAAGAATATGAAAATGAAAGCAGCAGAATATAAACTTCTAGAAATTACCATAGACCAAATAAAACAGGGAAGCTCATAACCTGTATGTATGCCAGTAACAAATGCATAAATCAGTACATCAAATACTGAAAAAAAGAAGGGTAAAAGCCATATATGAATAGATGAAGGCGTCTATAATAGCAAGAGGGTTGACACAATACCTATTGTGCAAAAACAGTGTATAAGGTAATCACCTCCACAACATTTATATGAAACCAAATTCTGTTCAACTTGCAGAGAACTATAATCCATACTCAAACTGATATAATGAAAGCAGTCAAAATAAATTTATATTCATGAGTTGGGAGGTACACCCGAATGAATTGGGTGAAACAAAGGTAGCCAGAATATCCATAAGCTGCATTCGGCTGAGCATACCTAGTAAACATGGCTGGTAGATAAAGGCAGTTTGTGTATAAAACAACCAACATTGCCACCTTGACCTTGAGGAACCTCCAATGAAAACACAATGACACCATGACGTGATGTGAGTTCCTCTAGTGTACAAAATTTACAAACACTTCCCCTTCACCCAGGAGAGATTGGAAGCATGCACAATCTACACATTTCTTCATACAATCCTGCCATGCCTAAACCCTCCATCTCCAGCATCCCCACCAGGATCTAAGCCACCTGGGGAATCATACCACTTTGCGTTGTCATGATAGAAGCCATCCACCTGAATGGCAACAAGATTTGTGTCTGCAACCATCGATCCATGATGCCTTAAGGGCTTTATCAATTTTGAATCTTCCTCCTCTTCCTCACCACAATTGAGAATGCTCTTCTCATCAAAGTCACTACAGTCTTCCTTCATTAACCACTTCTCCGACTTGCAGGACTCACTCATAAGCATCTTTCTATCTTGGCATTCTGCTGCCATCCTATCCCATGGCACAATAGCCCCTAGCGCTCGATCAAAGTCACTCTCATCCTCTTCAATAATCTCATTGCCTTTGCTGAAGACACTATCCTGCCCATCAAGGTGGTGATCATGGTCAGTTGTCCAGTGCTGAACATCATCATCACCAACCACCAGAGGCCCATCAGAATGGTGGTGTTCACCCACACTTCTAAGCCTATGCAAGACATCTGAAAGTTCTCCAGACAGTGAGCCTAGCAGTTCTTGAGGCATCTTGGAAATCCTCCCCTCCAACAACCCAACCTCAACCTTAATCGACTGAACCTGCTGCAGGACTGCCAAATGGAGGTCACCACCATCATCCTTTCCAAGAAGGCCAACAAAAGATTCAGGTTCTGTATCTTCTCTAATCCCATAAATTTCTGGATCCCGATCAAAGCCCCCTTTGTTACCAACCAACCGATGAATTATCCTTGCATTTCCATCAAGCGGACCTGGTTCGTGCCCGGAGTGCACCGCAAACAGTTTGAAGACAGCTGTGCCCTCCTCCTGGTACACAAAGGTCTTGTCTTTCTCATTGTAATTCGTAATTGGGACTATGGCGCGAATGCGAAAGCCACAACCACATCGTTTGGAGGCATAAGGCTCCCTCTTTAAAACCCGAGCCTTCTTGGATGAAGAGCCAGTGGCAGACGAGGGCTCACCAGCGCGGTGGCATGCATAATCCTTCACCTCCGCCATGAAAGGTTTATACCGGATGTACTTCTGCCGGATGCACAGCACCACCTTATGCTTGGCCGCCAGCTGCTGCAGTCTGCGCGGGACATCACTAGCGGGCACATCAAACGACTCCGTATACTCAAACCTTCGCCTCTTGGATCTCGCCCCAGCAAGAGCAAAGTGTGCACCACCTCCAGCAGTTAAGGATGGCGAAGAACAAACAGGGCAAGCCGCAAGGCACACGCGGATGAACGATTCAGGAATGCCATAAAACTTCGCCCCAACAGTCCACGACTGCTTGATACGGTCGACAGTCTCCTTGAGCCCGAGATGCCGCAAGTCAGCATCGGCATGAGAAGCAGCAACAATTTCCTGCCACTGGTCGACATAGGAGACACGCTGGGCGGGGTTGTTCTTGAAATAGAGCACATCACCAGCGCCGGCATGGAGTTTGTCCTGGATACGCTTCCAGGCAGTGAGATACGCGGTATCCTCATTACGATCCTTCCACACCGACCTCCAGGACTTCAAAACCGGGCGAGGGGTAGCAGCACGGATCTCATCAGGAGTTGCAAGCCGCCCCTCAAGGATGCACCGGACCATAAGACCGTGAGACTCACGATTGAAGGTATAGAATTGGGAGGAGATGTGGGGAGCGGGGTCAACCAGAGGCGGAGGCGGAGGGGGGCGTTGCTGCTGCTGCTGCTGATCTGGAGCTGGATTAGGGTCAAGGTCAGGGTCAGCGTTGCAAGGAGAAGAAGGGGATGGTTTGAGGTCAAGCTTGAGGTCGTCGTCGATATCGTCATCGTCATCATCGTCGTCGCGGAAGATTAGAGAAGAGAAGGAAGGAGGAGGGGGGTGGGGATCGGGGTCATCGTCATCGTCCATGAGAAGGAGGGAGTGGGGGAAAGGGGGAAGAAGGGGGTCGAGATCAGAGGAGTGGTGAGAAGGGTTTAGGGTTAGGGTTTGGGATTGGGATTGGGATTGGGAATTGTGGGATTTGAGGAGTAGGGTTGGGGGAGTCATTGGGGTGACAGTCGGCGATGGAGATGATGACTTCGGCATCCCCGCGCGCGCTCTGCGCCTCTCGATCAATTTCTCTCTTTCCACAAAAATACAATACCATTCATTGCTTCTCACTCTTTTGTTTCTTCTTTTTCTTTTTTCTTTTTTTCTTTTTTTTCTTTAAATAATATATATATATATATATATATATAGGGCGTAGTTTACGAACGTTTTAGAAATTGCATGAGGGGTGAGCTATAAATTAAAAAAACACAAAAATTCAAATAACAATTTTTTTATAAATTAAAAATTCAAAATAATACACTCATAATAATATTTTTAAATACAAAATAAAAATACAGCTAATGACTACGGGCTTGTTTGGATCGGCTTATAAAAAAAGTGCTTTTTTTTTGCTTTTGTAAAAGCACTTTTAGGAAAAGTATTTTTAGAGTAAGTTAAGTGCTTATGCATATTTTTTTGTTTGGATGTATTAGATTCAGAAGTACTTTTGTAGTTGTGAAAATGTTTGGGATGTTTATTTGAAAAGTGCTTTTATAGTGAAAAATTACTAAAATGCCCATTTACTAAATTACGATAACAACTTCATAATTTACATATTTCTCTTATGTCTTATTTAAGAAATAAAAAATAATTGCTACTATTGTTATAATAATAATAATAATAATAATAATTAATAATTAATAATAATAATTATTATTATTATTATAATCATAATAATTATTAATTATTAATATAATAATAATTATTATTATTATATTATATTATAATAAATAATTATAATTATAATTAATAATTATTATTATTATTATAATTATTATAATAATTATTATTAATAATTATTATTAACTATAATAATAATAATAATAATAGTAATTAATAATAATATTATAATATAATAATAATTAATAATAATAATAATAATTATTATTATTATTATTATTATTATTATTATATTAATTATTATTACTATTATTATTATTATAAATAGTAATAATAATAATTATTATTATTATTATTGATTTGATATTGGGATGAAAGGATTTGGGGAGATATATAAAAAGTAGTAATTTTTTGGATTGAGTGATGGTATTTTAGTAATTGCATTTAACCACTCAGTTTATAAAAAACAGCTTATTTTCATAAGCTGGTCTTTTGCAGCTTATAAAATAAGCTGTTTTTCAGCTTATTTTACAGCTTGAGCTTATCCGAATAAGCCCACCCAAACACTAACTTTAACACTATAAGCACTTAACTTATGAAATAAGTGCTTTTGGATCAGCTATAAGCTGATCCAAACAAGCCCTACATCGGAGATGAATCCTTCTATTTTGTATATTTTGAAAATATTACAATATTATTTTTTTATCAATTTTTTCAAATATTTTTTTTCAATGTAGCATACTATCATATTACTCAACTATTCATCTTCTATTTTGCTTCACAAATTTATTTTTGATAATATTCATTACTAAAAATATTTTTTCAAGTATTGTTGTTGCCACTAATAAAATCAATGGCAATTCAATATAAAGGTAAACTCGTAAGTTGCACTTTTTTTTTCTTTTATTATTATTATTATTATTTTAAGTTCACAACTATCTTTTTTTTCTCTTTATTTTATTTTTGTTTTTTAAAGTTCACAAATAACGTTTACCCTTATATCGTTGGTATTATATATATATTAAAATAAATGGATAAATAAAAAGTAAGGGGTTTGAAGACGGGGACGAGGAGGACAAATGGCTGCTACGTGCTGGCTACTGCCCAGGTCGTCCGTTCATTGCCGATAAGATAGAATTTAGCTTTTTTTTTTTTTATTTATCACAAATATATATGTATATTTAGACCTTTGTTGTTTTCTTCTAAAAGAGCGGTTTACGTCGGAACACCAAATGACACTGAAATTAATTATTTACACCGGTTGTCAT
This sequence comes from Dioscorea alata, assembly GCA_020875875.1. NCBI lineage: Eukaryota > Viridiplantae > Streptophyta > Magnoliopsida > Dioscoreales > Dioscoreaceae > Dioscorea > Dioscorea alata. The sequence goes on along the minus strand of CM037014.1, from coordinate 21,659,950 downwards.
TTATATATTTCTAAAAATTCACTTAGTTAAATAAGCCACGTGTGTATGATTTTGATTAACATTAAGCCACGTGTGTGGGAACAATTTTTAAAATATTTATTTATATAATATACCTCTCTATTCTATATAGACTGTTAAATGTAATGAATAAAATAAGTTTAATATTTTTAAAAAGATATATGTAAAAATATTAATTAAATAATTATTAAAACTTAAAAAAATAAAGTGCATATGCACTTTTTTAGTTTTTTATGATCATTTAATATGTAACAATATGTGTTTGACTGTGTATGTGAAGTAGAAAGGGTACACATGGTTCTTTGATTTTATTTTTATTATTTAAGAAAATAAAACCAAGTGAAACTTTTTCACAAATGAACAAAATATTATCCAAGTGAAACTTTATATCTCAATTGAAAATAAACTTAAATTCGCAAACAACGTTGTTTTGTATGAAAAAAAAGGAAGGACTTATATTTCCCCAAAATTAAGTTGACCGGTTGACCTCACAGTTGGGTTGGGCTCAAATCAGGGCTCAGTCTCATTCTTGAGCTTGTTAAGAATAGCCCAAGTTGGGCTCTAATTTCTCTCGGGCGAAGTTGAATTCATTTACATTTGGGTTGGGTTGCTTGCAATATATTGGGCTCAAGCCAGGCCCACAATTTATAGAACAAAGATATGTAAAAGAATGAGTTAATGGAACATTTTACCTTTGGATTTTCCATGTTTTGTTGTATCCTTTAATAATTTCCTCACAATATGCATGCCATTTTGATTAAAATCTAATCAAATCAGTATAAATGTCAGATATCTTAAAAATATTCTGACAGAATTTAATAATCACAGAAAAATCATAAGCAATTTACTTTAAGACTCTATTAGAAATATGTATATATATATAATGGAAGGACATCATTCCATATCTACATTATTCTTATGATATCAGTAAAATAGTCAAAATCCATTTTAAAAAAATTGCCTATACAATTATTCCAATACAGATATGATACTAAACAATTTTTTTAATAATAATAATAGTGCTGTATGTTTTAACGTCTCACTTAGTAAATAAATAAATAAATACCATCCTTCTATCATTGTGTAATGCTTTGAGTTTACGTGTTTACAAAAAAAACACAGAAATTAGTAGAAATATGTATATATATTTTTATTTATAACAAGTAATAAACACATTTAAAGGTTTATAAAAAAACAGATATATATAAAAATATATAAATTATTTAATTCCCTAAAAACTTATTAACTAGATTTCATTGCCGCAATCAAAGCAGCTAAGTGAAAATAAATTCTCCATATTGGAAAATTCTTTGCCGCTTGCTTTAATGAGCACACATTTCCAAGGCTTAAAGAAAAAACCAAAAAAACAAAAACAAAGATTATGTTCAAGTGTCTGTCCTATGAATCCACAGGAAGTGATGGTGCACTGCTCCTTTGTTTTTGAGGTGACAACTGATGTGATCTTCTTTCCTCTCATTAATTAACTTCTATGCATGCGAGTAAAGTTGAATGGCCACGTGTTCTCTGAGTCACTAATAATAATAATAATAATAATAATATATAATATATAATAAACATGTACTTATAGACATGAAAAAAATAGTATATCTAATATATTTATATTAATATTTGATCAATCCATCAAATAAGATTGATATATAATTAAAAGTCACTTAAAAACAATACTTCCCTGTGTATTACACAAAAAAAAAAAAAAAAAAAAACTTCATGACATGGAAAAATAACATGGATAAAGAATAACTGTATTATATAATAATACACTAAATTATTATTTTTATATGATATATATATATGCACTTATTAGTTAATAATTAATAAGACCAAGTCTGAATTGAATGATTAAAAACCAAAGAAGAAGCTCTGCACTGAAACCATTCTCTGACCAAAACTAGTTCTAGTGCTACTCTTAATCCTCAAAGGTCAGGTGTCCTCTTCAATCCTTTCAAAGTATACGTAAAAATATTGAATGAAATTAAAGCCTTGAGAGATTGATTGCTTTAAAACAGAATGGACGGCCCAGATCTGATGATGATGATGATCAGTGTCTTTGAAACTTGATGGGCAGTACCGTCCTTTTCACCGGCAGGACACATAACCGGACGGCGCGGCGACGCGCCGTTATCAACTGTTCTCAAATAATAAAATTATTTTTAAAAAAATATATAGTACAAACGTGGGTCCCATAAAAGATGACACGTAGACTTGTTTATGTGGGCCCCGCTAGTTTTTTTGAACGGCGAACTTAAGTTTTGACTTTTGTTTTTGCAAAAGCTAAGAGCCCCTTTGAATAAATCAAAATTTGAAACAAGTCCTGAAATTTTTATTTGCTTAATGAAGAGGGTGGGTGAGATAATTTAGATAAGTAAAAGCAGTTGTTAATTAAGGAAGCTAGCTAATATCACACTTGACTTAATCCCTGAGAAACAATTAATGTCCATAATGTGGGATCATGACAAGAAGGTGATTAATTAATGAATTAAGACAAGGATTACAAGATACCGTGTATGAAACAACTTGAACTTAAGTGAGTAATCACTCATGGTTACTTTAAGTATCAACAACATATTTTTCTAAATGAAGGAACAAATATTTTTATTTTTATTTTTTGCTAGTGCCATCCTAAAGTTTAAAAAACAAGAATGGACAGCTCACCTTGAAAATAAAATAAAAAATAAAAAAAAACACTGGCTAGGTCATTAAAACCCTAAACTAAACAAGTATTTACGTGCATGATAAAAATATGGGTAGAGACTAGAGAGAAGCTGATCAAAGAAGACAAAAGGTGGCGTCCTTTGGCTTCTACGCATCATAAAGGCAACAACACCATCCCTAAATGTGAAACTAGACACGTTTCTCTCTTTCTTTCTCTCTTTGTCACACGTGGGAAAGACCAAGAATAAGTGAAGATAAGGGAAATGAGGCAGTTGGGAGTTGCTGCATGGTAAACAACACATACACACACAGAAAGGTTGGAGTTTTTCTCTGTGCCTTGCTTGCTTCACGCAAGGGGCTAACTATAGAGAGAGAGAGGAGAAGAGAGGTAGGGTTTGCACCAAGGCGTGGCTTTAAAGGCTCATCAATACAAAGAAAGGAAAAACAAACAAGAGGAAACAGTAACCCTTACAATAGTATAGACCCACCACAAATAGTTAGGACAAATTTCCTCCTAATAGATCACCCTTCACTCTCTCTTCTAACCCTCTCTCCTTTATCTCATAAGGTCCAAAAACAACCACAAGAGATCATGAGTGGCTGCACTAATAGCACCAGTGGCAGCAGTAGCGGTGGTGCAAGTGGTGGTGGTGCAGGAGGAGGAGGACCTTGTGGAGCATGTAAGTTTCTAAGAAGAAAGTGTGTGAACGGATGCATCTTTGCACCATACTTTGATTCAGAGCAAGGAGCAGCTCACTTTGCAGCAGTGCACAAGGTCTTTGGAGCTAGCAATGTCTCCAAGCTTCTTCTCCATATTCCAGTACACAAACGCCTTGACGCTGTTGTTACAATCTGTTTCGAAGCGCAGGCCCGTCTCCGTGATCCTGTTTACGGTTGTGTCGCACATATCTTTGATCTCCAACAACAGGTGCATTTTCCAAAATTTTACAAACTTCATACTATTAATTTGATCCTGTCATTACAACTTATACATGTATGTATTTTTTTTTTTTCCTTTGTATGTTGAAGGTGGTGAATCTTCAAGCAGAGTTGTCATATTTGCAAGCACACTTAGCTACATTGGAGCTACCTTCACCTCCACCGCCACCGCCGCCACCACCGTTGCTTGCTCCATCACCTTTCTCAATATCAGACCTTCCTTTCTCGTCTAGTCCGCCAACAACTCTAGACTTGTCAACACTGTTTGATCCATTGAACCAGCCACAATTGGCATCACAGCTGGTTCAGCAGCATGGAAGTAGCAGAGATAGAAGTAGTCTTGCTGATCAGAGCTCTGGAGGAGGAGGAGGTGATCTTCAAGCACTAGCAAGAGAATTAATTCATAGACATCATCATCATCATCATCATCAGCATGGTTCTAGCCAGTCAGAGCCTTCATCATCTCTACCAAAGTGATCATGTTCACATTAATGTTGTTGTTGTTGTTACAGTTTGTCACTGTTTCATTTGCTGAGATAGATAGAAACTAGAAAGAAAGGCTTTTATATATAATCTTTCAGTTTTTGTAATCTATCTTTTTGATGAGGATTGATGTAGCTGGTCATTTTGATCCTGAGCATGCATTGGTTCTTTTTTGATGTTATTAAGCCAGCAATCATTCCCTGGTCTTGTATTCATTAATGAGGTTGAACAGGTAAGCCAGTACTTTGAAGTGAAAAAGCTCTGTTTGTATATGTTGATCATTTATGCTCATAAAAGCCTGAAATGAACTTGTTTGAGTATTATTATTAGCATTACAATTTACAATTAGTGCTGGTCATGGATTTAAAAGAGGATTATTAATTAGATAATAAGATAAATGTTAATCAGTTTGTACTTGACTTGTAGTGATAGCTAGGGTGCCGAACATTAGATACCATTGCTACTTTTTACATTATATTTAATTGAATTTATTTGACCAGGCTGACTTTCGTAAAAAAAAAAAAAAATTAAACTGCATGTCATTGTAAAGGTGTTGAGCACTTGATTTTTTTATTATTATTTATTTATTTAGGTACAATAGACAAGAGTTTTCTTTCTTGTGTTTTTCTAACCAAAGCTATATCATGGTTACATTTGTGGGTAGTTGACTTCCAGTGCAAATCTAGTTCTCATGTTATAACTTATACCTTATAATATAATAATATGTTAAGATATATTATATTTAAGCACCAAATGTTGGTTTGTTTGGTTGGGGATGAATTACTTAAAGAGTGAATGGGTTGGAGATTTTGAATTTTGAATTCATTTGGGAAAGGAGAAAATTTTATTTGGTGCTGCTGATTAAATTTGACTTTGATCAGACTAATGAAAATAAATATTTTTTGTATTTAAATTATATATTTAAAATTAATTATGGATGCTTTTATTGAAATATTAATTTTAAATTAATTTTTAAAAATTGTAAAATTTTCGGTAAAATAACCTTAAGTCCCGTATTAATTGTCTATTTGATTACAAGATGTAATAAGTAGAAGTAGCCCACAGACCAAATTGTTTGACATCGAATATTGATTAAAAAGAGAAAATTTATTGGAGGAAAAATAGAGTTGAGACTTACCCAGTAAGCTAGCTTTGCTTTTTTATTATGGATAATAATCTTCATAAACTTTGAATGTATTGTATCCAATTTCAATTCATATATGAAAAATATTATTGAATAAAACAACTTAACCAGAAGGGAGTTTATTTTATTAAAAAAATTTCAAAATCATTTGGCACAAGCCCAATTCAAAGCCCAAGCATGATATGGTAATCAAGTCCTAGCTAGGTTTGTCATGCATTTGTAGTTCACCAAAAAAAAAACCTCTCAAAATTGAGTAGCTTGTTTGGGCAAACATGTAGTGAGTAAATGTCCACAAAAAGAGAAACATATCTCCAAACAATATATAATCTCTTTGCAAAAGAAGGTATGCAAGCTTTTGCTTTTATATGGTTTGAACGAATTGAGAGAGAGAGTAGGACCATAACAAGAGGACCAAATTAATCATCATGCAGTGCTTATTAACACTACATAGACCAACCAACACACTTGTTCATGGATCATCTTTTGCTACAAATGATGGTGGAGTCCAAGTAATAAGCAAAGAGGAAGAGGGGCCTCGTCAACAAGGTCCACCCCTCCCACTAAATCACATCTCTTAGACCTAATATAGTTCATAATACATATATATATATTAAAAAATGAAAAAAAATTATGAGGTTTAGCTATTAATCTACTTTTTTCACTCATAAAAACAAACATGCAGTATTCAACAAGTATAAATCAATGTATTATGATTAAAATAAAATTTTATAAATTTTTATTTAAAATAGTATAAAGATAAAACTTTTTTTTAAATATTATAGTATTGCTATTGAAAAAGTAATAAAGTTTACAAGCCAAAATATTGGGTGATTTAGAAATAGGCTACTAAGCGATGCGTGCAAAGTTGGGCACTATTAGAAAAAAAAAATGATTAAAGAATAAATTTATTCAAAATAGATTATGAGTGATGCCCGTTAATGACAAGTTAAAAAAAAAAATTTGTTGTTTAAGATGGTACCGATATGTCTAGAGATGACTAGCAGAAGTAACATATAGACCGTCATAAAACACGTAAAAATGGCTTAAGTATTTGACTATTTGGTTGAAATTTTACGTAATAATATATCCATTCTTAATTTATTAATTTTTTTCATTTTTGATAAAACAATGCTCCAGTGATGACTTTTGTTATTGTTGTATTATAGAGATAATTTTTTTTTTTAAATGAGTTCTAATGAAATTTATCATAAACACAAATTTATGATTATGTCTATTAGCAACAATACAATTATTATTAGGGTTATTATGAGGTCAAATCATACATATATAGTTTGAATATATATTCTATCAATGTTTAGTTTAAAATAATTTTTCAGTAACTAAGAAATGGATGGTTTGGAATATGTAGTGTGGATTCTTTTCCTCTGGTATTGGGTGATGGAGCCAGGGCACTTAGGCTTTGGTTCATTGATCCACTTGGAATTCCATTAAAGTAGATGTCTTTCTTGGCTATCTTTTTACCAACAAGTTGCACCACAAAGTGCAGTCTTTTGCTTTTAAAGAGTTTCTTGAATTCAATTGTCTATGGTCAACATCTTTGTCTTAAAGTCAACTTCATCATCATCTAAAGTCAAAGTTCCAAAAGCTTTATGGTAAGGATTGGATATTACATCCATCATTGGATTTGTGGTGGATACATCATTTAACTGTTCCAAAAGTATACCAATATTCATTTACCTATTTTTTTATACAAATAAATCTAATCCGAAATTTTTTAAAATTAAAACACTGGAGTAAAAATCACATGGTGGATTAAGATGAAATCCAATCACGAACAAAATCAAAAATATTAATTCAACTTTTTGACAGAGCATAATTTTTTGAAAATATATTTTTTTTTTCAGGTGGGTAAAACAAACACGTTGTGTAACAGCTGATAAATAGTAAATATAATAAAATAATTAAAAAATTTAAATATAAATTTTGGGTATCAAAATCGAATTTATAAAATAAAATAAAGAGCACGGGCTAACAAGATGTTATTAAAAAATTAATTTACATTATCAATTCATATAACGGAATTATTTTTATTTTAATATCACATAAAAACCACGTTGAGGTTATTAAAAAAGGAATTAAAAAAAGAAAAAAAATTAGAATCAATTTCCAAATTAAAAAAAAACTTTGAATAACAAGTATTGAGTATGATTCTATTGTGAAAAACGAGACATTTGAAAAATGAAAAACATAAAATAAAATAAAATGATAATCATGAGGAATCCACGTCGTTGATCACAAAGTCCAGATCTCGAGGCACTCAAGCCGGCAACAAAGCTGATGATTGGACAACCGTTTGACCCGGTTGTCTTCCACCGCACGTGCACGCCGCACTAACTCAAAACACCCTCATGAAAACGACAAAATAACTCACTAACTAACAAATATCTGACAGTTTTTTCTCAATAAACACCCCTTTAAAATTTATAATTATTTTATCAAAATCACAACATTTCATTTTAACAGTTTTTTTTTTAATGTGGTGTAAAATAATAATAATAATAATAATAATAATAATAACAACAATAATAATAATATCCGGTGAGAAGCAAGGAGTGGAATGTAAAATGTGCTTGGAGACTGGAGAAGCAATGAATGATAACAATGAGACTTATTAATGAGAGAAGAGGAATGTGAGTGGGGTTTAGTTGGTGGTGGAGGAGAGATCATTCTTTCTTTCAAGTCAAAAGGAATGTCTACATTCTTCTGTTTCCTTGTTTTTCACATATATTTTGGGTCACCTTCATTCTCTGAATGCTATCACTGTTGATTTATTTGGACATTTCTCATATTCTTTTCATATTGCCTCTTTCATATATATATATATAGAGAGAGAGAGAGAGAGAGATTTTATTTTTCCTAAATAAAAAAGAAAAAAAATTGGGAAATGAAAAAAAAATGGTAATATAATAAAGAAACAACGTAAGTTATGTAATTTTAAATTTCTATCTCGTGGTTGAAAAGATATGCTTAGATATTGCATGGTATTATGTCTCTTGATGAAGAATTTTTTTTAGTAAAAAGAAATTTTATTAAATATTGTATTGATAGTACAAGAGTAAAAACATATTTATATCTAAATATTATATTATATTAGGAGACATCAAATTTTTTTATATAAATTATGTCAATGAGATCAATTCTATTAACTTCAGAGATTTTAGTCACTTAAATAAATGAATTAAGTTTTAATCTCTACCGTTTTGTTAAAAAAAAAAAAAAAACTTATTGTGAGAGGTCTACTCATCAATCCTTATAAAGCACCTAATAGCTCACTTCAAGAAAATGGATAGATCAATGACAATATATATATAATTAATAATAAATAATTAATTATATCTTAAAAGTTTATAATAAATTTTTTAAAAACATACAAGAATCATCCAAAAAAATTACGCGGTGCAATAAAAAGTCTTTAATTGGCAAGTTGTTCCATAACTTAAGATCCAAAAAAACATCTAAGGAGATTTTCAACCGCTTTATATGATACAAGTGTTGATAAATTAAAAAAATAAATAAAATAAAACACTACAAACTAAAATAAGGGCTTTAGCTTAACATTGTTCCAAGTGAAATCCTCCCACTATAAACCAACTTTTCATTATAAATTATTTCCACATCTCTTAAATGTGTTTCCCTTTCGAACTACGAAATCTTTGACCGGTCTTGATAAATGATGTGGTTCAATAAAATTTTACATTTTTTTCAATATACTACGGAGTTTATGTGTGTGCACACACACACACACATTATTCAATCAACATTGTAGGCGCAGAGCAGCATATAAAAACGTAACACCTTCAAAATGTTGAAAATATTTTAATATTTTGCAGATTTTATATTTGCTTGTGCTAAAACTAAGATAATGTCTATACTACAATATATATATATATATATATATATGTATATAGGATCAGCATGCCTGCTGCATTTATCACATGAAATTTATTAATGCACAATCATCTGATGTTTAAATTAAAGACAATAATAAAAGACTAGCCTTTGATTTTTACACTGTTCACCAAAGTGTAAAATGGATTCATATCTTTCCCCCGATTGTACTGTTTCATGCACTGTTTATACTATTAATACACTGTTCACCACCAGGCTCTAATATTGTTTATATACTATTCATATAAAGTACATCCGGATTCTAATACTATTCTTAAAATCCCTTGAGTGGGGGCACTTGTCGCCTATTTATAAAAAAATAAATAATAATAAATAATAATAATAATAATAAAAGACTAGCCTTTGATTTATTGGAAGGAAAAACACATGAAATTATAATTATCATCCTCAGCTCTAAAATGAATTCTCATAACTTCCTATGATTTAATCTTTATACATGATATATATCTTAAATTGGTATTAATACAAAATATTTTATTCAATATTTATGTAAGCAAATCATGACAATTTACAAAATAAAATTTCAAATGATTAATAGGCATTATTTCTTTCCTTTATCCAGATCACCATCATCAACCAACCAGCTTTTGTATAAATAATCACCCCCTAATCAAGATGTATTAAATGAAATGCTTTATTTCATAAACCTTAACCAGTTAAACGTTAATATTTTACTTGAGAAAAAAAAAATACTATAAATTTAATAATCATCAATTGTGATAAATCATTAACAATGCATTTGAGTTTAATAACCTTCTAATCAAGGACAATAACCAAAATAATCACATTTAAATACGTAACGATATTTATTAACCTGGTCTCTCTATTTTTATCTGATAAATAATAATAATAATAACTCAATTCAACCATTTCACTAGAGAAAAAAAAAAAAATCTACCACCCATGAGAATAACATACACAACCAATTTCAAAGTCAGATAACAAGGTATTATATATTTACAAAATAAAAAACATATATAATTAAACTGGTAAAAAAACAAAATAATAATAAAAATAGAAATAAATATATATTTGCAAGGCATCATCCTCCCAATGAAAGCAGCAGCAGGTCCACCACCCTCACTTTCTTTTCTCCATTCCTTCATTTCAATTTACTTATTATATACTCCTCTCTATCTATCAATCTCTCTATCTATCTCTCTATATATCATACACCCAGTTATATCACCACCCACCCACCTCTTCTCCCTCGCCTTCCTTCTTTCCAAATGGCTTCAGATCACCATCATCATCATCACCATCATCACCATCCATGGCTTTCCTTCCTCAAGTCCGCCGTGGCCACCATCTCCGTCCCTGACCGGAACAACAAGAAAGATAACAACAACCTCAACATCCTCGCCTTCGAGGTCTCCAGTCTCATGTCCAAGCTCCTCTCTCTCTCCCGCTCCCTCTCCGACTCCAACCTCTCCCATCTCCGCTACTCCATCTTTTCCCCCGGCGTCCGCAAGGTCGTCTCCGACGACGACTCCTTCCTCCTCGCCCTCATCTTCGCCGAGCTCACTGACTCCCTCCGCCTCATCTCCAACTCCATCTCCCACCTCTCCTCCAGATGCTCTAACCCCTCTCTCAGATCCTTCCCTTATGCTTTCAAAACCTTCGTCTCCTCCGGCGAGGATTCTCATCACTGGGTTTTGTCCTCCAAGGACATGCTGTCCAAGTCTAAGAAGATGGACCGGCTCATCTCCTCCACCTCCGATCTCCATTCTCAGCTCAATGATCTCGTCGACTCCGAACAACTCCTCAAGAAGCTCCTCCACTGCAGCCATGAATTCTCCATGAACAAGATCACCACCATCGCTGAGGCCCAACAAAGAGTGGTACGTCAACGGCAGCAGGTCGAGCATTTGAAGCAGGTTTCACTTTGGGGTTGCACCTTCGACGCCGCCGTCAGGCTCTTGGCTCGGTCTTGCTTCACAGCGTTCGATAGGATTCTCCACGCGTTTGGCGCCAGCCATGCAGCGCCGCAGAGGGGCCTGTCGGCTTCGGTGTACCCGGCTCCTTCTGGGCCGTTGATATCCGAGACGACGGGGTTGTTTGAGTGGAGCTCGAGAATGTTAGCCGCGCCGGAGACGACGCTCGGCGCGGCGGCGCTGGCGGCGAGGTACGCCAACGTGGTCATCGTTGTGGAGAAGATGATGAAAGCGCCGGGATCGGTCGGACTGGAGGGCCGGGACGAGTTGTACGGGATGTTGCCAGATGGCGTGAGGGGGTTGGTCAGGAGGAGGTTGAGAGGGGTGGTGGGCCCGGCTTCAGATGCTGAGCTGGCAGTGGAGTGGAGGGAAGCCATATCGAGTATCATGGCGTGGCTGGGGCCGTTGGCTCACGACACTGTGACGTGGCAGACGGAGAGGTTCACGCCGGAGCGGCGGAGGAGCCACGTGGCAGGGGATGTGGGGCCCATGATGTGGAGAACGCTTTGGTTCGCCAACCGAGAGAAGGTGGAGGCCGCCGTGACGGAGTTGCTGGTTGGGCTTAACTACATTTGGAGGTTCGAGCTTGAGTTGAGCTCGAGAAAGATGCTCAGAGAATAGTTTCGATTTGTTCTCTCTGTTTTCCGTTTCCTGTTTCCACTTGTTTTCCAACGTGGGTTTGGAGTGAATGTACAGTCCTTTTGGAATTTGGTTTTTTGGGTGTATGTATATTGATGGAAAATGAATGATGGGTGTGGAAATTGGAAATTGGAAATTGGAAAATGGTTGTGGAGGGGGAGCAAAGTGGAGTGATTTCAGGTCTGGAAAACACTTTACTGGCATACAAGCACATAATAGAATGATTGCAATTTGCAAGTGAGTGTGTCAATTATGAATTATGGAAAGTGGGGATGCATCATGCATGGTGACATGGGAATCAGTGTTGTGAGTTTTGTTTTGAGATCTTTAGACATTAATTTGTTCTTACTACTTTCAATTGAGTTGGGAATGAGAGAGAGAACAAGGGGGAGTGTGTTGCGTTGTGTTGTTCCCTTGTTTTTAATGAATGGTTAAAAGAAGTGGACGAATGGTGATGGGCGAGGCATACGGCTCACGTGGGAGGTGCTGCTGCGCTTCTTCTCCCGGATCTCGGATCACATGTTCCTTGGCCTTGTTGAATAAAATGCATCTATTGATGGGATAAACATAATTCAATACTATTAAAATAAAATTCCATTCATAAAGAATGGTAGCTAGCTAGCTAGCTAGTGTACTGATTTTTTAAATTATCTGTAGGTTATAGCATCCCACAACCAACATCTAATCATTGTTATGACAACCATACAAGAAGAAAGGAAATATATATATGTACTTATATAAATTAACAGAGAATTTCCTCTTCTCTCTGTGTACCTTCATGTTGAACTTCAGTCACCAGAGAAGCTAACTTGTGAGCCTTGTCAGCTTCAGCAACCCAATCAATAAGAAGCACAAAAACAAGCAATAAAATGAAGCTAATGAAAGCACCAACAAGAAGCCCAAATAAAAGACCTGAAAGCCCCATTCCAAGCCTAAAAGAGAAGGTCACTGAGAGTGGCAAAGCCACAAGGTAAAACCCTCCAAGACTAGCATACATTCCCATCCATGGCCTTGCTGTTCCCCTTGCTATCCCTCCACACACAGCCAAAGGGAAGTTCACCAGCTCAACAATAGCCATAAGCATCATGGTCCTCTTCACTAAATTAGTAACCAGCTTATCATGGCTGAACAACAAACTCCACTCTCCTCTCGCAGCCAACATCACTGATCCTCCAAAGAACCCGGAAATCACTGCAACACCTAGAGAAACATAGGCTGAGCTCCGAGCAAGCATGGCCCGGCCAGCACCAAGCTCATTAGACACACGTGTGGATGCACATGTGGCTAATGATAGCATTATAGAGAAGATCAGATAGTCAAAGTTAAGCACTACAGCAAGCACCACTACTGCTCTTTGGGCATTTGGTAGTCTCCCAGCCAGAAGAACAAGGATCTCATAGCACCACCATTCAAGGCAAGTGGTCAAGCAACATGGTGCTGAGAGCTTTAGCAACCTAACCCACTCACTCACACTTTGCTCCAGCCACCCACCTCCTTTGTTCCCTTCTCTTATGAACAAGTATAATGCTAGCAAAATGGTGACAACTAGATCAGTGAGCCAGACGGCCATGGCCACACCAGTGAGCCCCATGGCCTTTGAAAGTAAGATGTTGAGTGGAATATGTATGGCGAGACCTACTGCAGAGCTGAAGAGTGTTGGTAAGGTTATACCTTGTGAGCTGAGATAGGCTTTCAGTGGATACAGAAAGGAAGTTACAACCAAGTCAGGAAGAAGGTAAATAATATACTTCTTTGCAAGCTTAGTGATGTCTTCCTGTTGGCCAAAGAAGATGAGTATCTTGTCCAATCTGACCCACAGGAAGGAGATGGGAATTGAAACAATCAAAAGCATAAGGATAGTCATTAGGAGAGTCTTATGAAGAAGCTTATAGTTTCTAGCACCATAAGCTTGGCCACATATGGGCTCCATGGCGTAGGAGAGGCCGACTAACACCGAAAAGCCGGTGACATTGGCGAAGGTGAAGCCGAGAGTTCCTCCGGCCATGTGAAGCTCTCCAAGCCGGCCTAAGTAAGCAGTGGTGATGGCTGTCTTTAGAAACCAAGTGAGATTCATTGCAACCAAAGGAATTGCAATCCCTCTCTGCTCTTTGAGCTCTGAGAAGATGATGTGCTTCATGTCCATGACCCATTTGGGAAACAAGGATGAAGATGAAGATGAAGAAGGTGGTGGAGGTGGTGCTATCTCTCTTTGAGTATATGCTTCTTCTTCTTCTTCTTCAGCCCTTGATGGCATGTTGCAAGAGAGGTGGTTTTCCATGTGAAATCTGTTAGGATTCTTTGTTCTCGTTGGAATTTGATGCGTGGAAGCATGCTAGTATCTAAAGAATGAGCACATGAGACTTATGATAGAGTCCAGTTGGAGAAAGAGAACTAAAGCTTGAAACAAGCCAAGTTAGTGATAAGTATCACTGAATACTTTGCATCTCTTTCTTATAAATTACTATGAATTCTATAATAGCATATAGAGATTATATTCTTGTATATATATCAAACAAATGGATTATCTATTGATAATAATCTTCTTGTTGATAAATGGAGAATTAAGAAACTAAGTAGTTGGGATTAGTGGGAGATGAGATAATTGAGGCATGCACATAAGTAATTGATTATGAGGTGGATATCCACTAGCTAGTTAGGCAAATAAACTTAGCTGGGTATCACCATTATTGTTATCTTTATAAATCTTCAGGCTTTGATTGATTGATATGTTAAGGTCTATCAGTCTATGCCACCCACTTGAGCCTCGTCTTCCTCTTTATTGATTTTAAATTTTTTTTATCTACTGTTTTTCTTTGCATAAAGAGACATCTTTTTGATCGCTTTATTTCATTAATTAAGATAGTAACCGTGAAAGCAAGGTGGCAGGGAGAAATGGTGTTAAGTAATGGGCCGAGATGGGCCAGAGTGCCAGCCCCACGGCCCATGCCATGCCTGTTCTCCATGGCCTAATTATGCCTTCGGTTTTTTTTTTTTTTTAATCTATTCAAAAATGATAACTTGTAAAAAAAATATTTATATATATTTTTTACAAAATACAATAATAATTAATGGTTTCGGCTCCATTCTGTGCCATGCAGAGTTAATGTTGCCCATATGTTAGTCAACCTAATTTAAATTTTCAAGATACTGAGTTGTTCTTAACTTTGGGAGAAATATCTTCATCAAAGTCATCAATTAAAGTTATCAATGATGGTATGTTTTTTATGTTTAGTAATTGAGTTATGTCTTCCTATTTTGGCTAATGGTTTATTAAGTCAAAACACTATAGTAGCATCATGTTAATCCTCAACTGATACCATAAAAATTTATAAGACACTATCTTGCCAACTTGCTTGCATATATCTTAATCTTCAAACTCCAAAAGTTATCATATATAATAAATTATGAATGGAGCCTCACTTGTTTATATGTGGGGAAAAAAAGAAAGACGATGTTGATGACTATGAGAAGGATGCATCATCAAAGTTGCGTGCTTTGTAACTTTATCTTATTATTATTACTATTATTATTATTTTGTATTTATTTTTATTCTATTTGCATTTTGGGCATACTCAATGACTTCTAAAACTCTTCTTCTGTTTTCTATTGAACCTATAGTTTAGTTTAGTTTTTTTTTACAAAAAAATATTTTAAATTAAGAAATAATACGAAATCTATCAGTTAGTACGGAAGTGGAAATCATTATTTAGAAAAATTGTAAGCTTCTCTTGTTAAAAAAAAAAATATTTTTCCTTGAAATAAAATATACAACGCAACACAAGTGTTACTTTATCTGTGGAATAAAAGCTATGGCGTGATAAGCTAAAATTATCAACTTTCCAAATGAAACCCAAACACAATTGAAAGAATCCATGCAACTGTGTGTTAATACAAGGGAAAGGGCCCATAGAGCTCAAAGCCCAGACTTTGGATTTACATAGGATCATAATAAGAATATTTCTTCTAAATATATCTAAAAAAGGTTTTGACAAGCAAAATACTATGTAAAAGGAATTTATGAAAACACATTAAAATATAAAATATATTTATAATTAGGTAAAATTTAAAATTTATTTTATTGATCATAAATTATATATATATACACGGATAGAAGTGGATAAATCATAATTTATCAGAAAAAACAATACATACCACTTAACAAAAGAGAAATAAAATGACCCTAACATAAAAACTACAAATAAACTAATGTTGAAAAAATAGGAAAAAGTAACAAAAGAAAAAAAAAAAAAAAAAAAAGACTTGTTCAATCGTCTGGCTAAGGTTCGTTCTGATAGTCTAAAAAGCTTCTTCAATCTTGCCTTTTGGGGATGTGGTGTTGCATTTACCACGCAACAAGTAAAATCCACTTTTGTAAATTTTTAACTCCCAACTAGTAAACAGTAAGTAGTTGACTTCAGTGGACTTTTATTCATTTTTAACTTTTTCACTTTTGTAAAAGTAACATGTCCTGATGTTCTCATGAAATAGAAAGTAACAAAATAAAACAGAGAACAAATTCTGAAACGCGTCTATAAACTGCACAGCAGTGTCATCTCCTAGTCATCTTGACAAGCTGTGATGTGTCAAAGCTCTTTAACATTGTCCCAAAACTTCTCTTTATCAAAAGAACACACACTACTTTTCCTTCTTTTCATTTGAATCCATGCAGTGAGCTATACAAAGACATTGATGAGAATTCTTGCCACCCTTTTGGAAATCCTAAAGGACCTCTTTTCCCATTTTTTACATCACAAATGGTAATCTTTGTTCTTTTGCTTGGTCTCCTCCTTTCTGTTCCAAGAGCACATGCATGGCTCCACCCTTTAGACTTTCTTACTTCTTTGCTGGCACCAGTGCAAACTCTGAACCACATGCCAAGGAGTTGGGATGGTCTCAACCTTAATAAATGGTATTTCATTAATTTCAATGTGATCTCATTAGTATGCACTTTCTTAGAAGGTGCACTTAGTTTTTCTAGTTTTAGCTGCCAAAGTTGATTGTTTGGTTGTTGATATATATCCAAATGCTTTTATTAGTTGGACTTGGTATTCAAATAATTCCTTTGTTTGCACCCTTATATAATTTGTGGGAGTTAGTACTTAGTTAGCATCTACCATTTTGTTCCTTTTTAAAGTTCGTACTTAATTTTCTAATGAAGACGAATATGAGGTTGGAACAGCAATGCACAACCCCATGCATGCATGAAAGTGTTCAACCAAAACACGCTTGAAGAGTTTTAGAAGAGGAGGAGGTGGTTTAGGGTTTAACTCCAATGGGGCCCTTGCTCTGTTGTCCTTATGAGAGGGGTATCCTTTGGGCAAGAGTAACATGGCCTTCATGTGCCAAACAGAGATTGGGGGGGTCACCATCCCTCTCTCTTTCTTTCTCTCTCATTGTCTACACTTTTTACTGCTTATGCATTAACATGTGTTGCTGGTCCCCAGGGTTGATCTCACCAGTGAATATTGTTCACAGAACATGGGGGCACAATGAGTATGACTCTTGCCCAATCAAATTGTTTCATACTAAACTCAAGTTATATATCTCTACATATCTATTTATACCTGCTAATTAGTATTATGAAAATTTGGGTCAGGATTGTGATGCAAGTACAACAATGTACTCAAACTTGTATGTATCTGTGTGTGTGTGTATATATACATCATGCATGCCACAATCACCAACTTCAAGAAGAGTACATAAATAGTAGTACTTGGTTTAAACCTTTTGAAGGGAGTAGGCATCACTGATCACTGAGTAGGTCTGCTTTTTTTTTTTTTTCTTGCAAGTGGTGAGGATGGTGTGGTCCCTCAAAAGGATGAATGATAACTAAGAGGAAAGAGATCCAAAGGATCCAAAGCACACAAGGGTACGGTCATGTACCTGCATAGCACCACAACAGTGGAGTGAGAGAGAGAGAGAGAGAGAGAGAACAGCTCTTAAAATATTCTAACAAGATCATGATCACAATGAAATCTCTCTCACTACTCTTTGTACGCCAAGGACCAACTGAAAACCGCTCAATTCTAGCATTCAAGTGGGCTTGCGTGCAGGACCAGTGATTCTCAAATACATGGCTAGAATTCCAAACTAGCTTTCAAGTGATGAGAGATTGAAACCAACCAAACGCACCAGTAACTTCATGCATGCATTAACTGCATGTGGACCACGTACTACGTCTTAGCTTCACCAATAAATTTACTTCTTTGTTGTACGTAAACGTTGTAATAATAGTTCAGTTGCTTAAGAAAATATTATAAATTAAGGATGATCAATGGATAGAGAGAGAGGAATCAAGCTGAGGGCCATGCATGTCCAAAGGAAAGGCAGCAAGAGGGATTAAAGCCCCAGACTTAGCGTCCTTTACTCTATAAACACAACCCCACAACCCACCCGTGCCTTGTCCTTCCCTCTCCCTCTCTCTCTCTCTCTCTCTCATCCTTCCACATGCTCTTGTTTATTTTCTTTTTCTCTCCCTACTCCTTTCCTTCCTTAAATAGACCCCCTGACTCCATTCTCCCTTTCATCATCTCTTGTTTCTCATCATCCTCTTCTTCTCTTTGATCCCTCTAGTGCACAAACAAATCAACCTATGGCTCTTAGGAAGAACAACAAGCTTTCACAGGCTGCAGCACTGAAACAAATACTGAAAAGATGCTCAAGCCTTGGGAGAAAACAAGGGTATGGAGAGGAGGATGGGCTCCCACAAGATGTTCCCAAAGGCCACTTTGCAGTGTATGTGGGTGAGAATAGGAGTAGGTTCATAGTGCCAATTTCCTACTTAACTCACCCTGAGTTCCAAACACTGCTTCAGAGAGCTGAAGAGGAGTTTGGGTTCCACCATGACATGGGTCTCACCATCCCTTGTGAAGAGGTTGTTTTTCGTTCTCTCACTTCCATGCTTAATTAGTTAAACTCAACCATGAGAAGTACGTGAAGTCAAGAAGAAGAGATCATGGAGGAGTTTGTTTGAAGGAGAGAAGTTAAGAACCATGTATGCATGTACATGCATGGCTTTTTTTCCTTCTGGTTTTTGCTCCTCTGTGAGTTTCTAACTGTTTAAAAAAAACCCAGTGAGACATGTTCATGGGTTTGATTTGTTGTACATTTTAGAGCGGCGTGCGGTTGCGCCGCCCTGCAAGAGCTGATTCATTAGTTAATGTTGAAGTTCATTCCGGGGGCTCACTTCCCTGTTTTTATATCTTTTTTTATCTTGTCAATCATCTCATTCTAAGTCCTTATTTTAATGCTTCTTCTCATCATGCGTGTTCCATTAACAAAGAGAAAAATTAACACACACACACACACACACACATATATATATATATATATATATATATATATATATATAAATGCAGATGTTGTTAATAAAACAGAGTAGAATGCAAATTGCTCGTGTTTTACAGAAGATGAGAAATATTATTTATTTATTTATTTAGAAGAGTTTTAAAATTATGTTATTATAATGGGAAACTCCAACCATTCAGGAGTGCGCAGTTTTGGAAACTAGAAGACCACATCATCCCTCTCTCTGTTTTATTTTGGAAGTGCGAATACCATATGAAGCTAAACATATTTAATTGGCTAGCTTTTACACTCAACATGTTATGGATAACGGATCATGTTGAGAAATTTAGCAATGATCAATAGGAAAGCTTCGTCCTATTACAATCTCCAGTATTTAGATCTTTTGTGTACTTTCGTTAAATTTTAATTGCCGGAACATTTAGAATTTTATTTTCAGACTAATTATATCGAATATTTGGTTGGAGTGAAATAACCAAAATTTTCAATTTAATTGCTTACCCTTATATTTTATTTTATTCAAGATTGCTAATTTATTTTTATCTTGATTTTCTGCAGCTCTATATTTATCTCAGCAAACCAACTTTGAAGATTCTCAAAGGATTAAACTCTCTATCAACTTATAGATCATACCGGCAACCCAGAGATCAACTTCTCCCGGGAATAATTCACTCTATTCAGTAGTTTGGGCGGACCTGTGTCTCTTGGAGATAGCCTTCGCCTGCCCAACTATTTCTCTTCTTTTCTATTTCTGTTCTTGCTCCTTTTGGATCCTATAAATTTTACCTCTAGTGAGGTATTAGTCTCTTTTCTTATTATTTTGTTCCATTTTCTTTCTTTTCAGTATTTGTCATTGTCTTTTTATTTCAATAAAATTGCAGTTATCTACATTTATTCAAAAAAAAAAAAAAGAAACTTCATCACTCCATTCCATTCCATTCCGCTCTACCATTTGCCCATTTACCTTGTATATGACGGATATACAACATATCATCTTGTGGTTCATTGTTTTTATCATTATTCTAATTATTTTTTTATAACATGTGGAGGCTTTATTTTCCACAAAATGAATATAATATCTCCTGACAATGAATTAGAATGCACAAAGCCCGGTGAAGAGAAAGCTCACATTCACTAAAAAGATAAAGTGCTATTACGGATGAAGAGAGAGGACTTTGATGTTGTTGAATCTGACTTGGTATCACCAACATTGCCATCTTACTTTGTTATCTTTTATTTTGATGTATTATTATTAATTATACTCTCTGTTTTTTGTATTATACTTAACACTCATGAACTTTTTAAATTTGTGAGTTATCAATTTTCTTACTCCAGTACTGCTACCTTTTTCTCAGCATTAATTGTCACAAATATCTTGATTCTCTTCAAATCTGAAACTTCATGGAATCAATCTGCATGATAATTATTAACAAGTGTGTCTCTGATAATTTAAATTAATATCCCCAAAGAGATCTCAAAGTGTGTCATATTTATTTGTCTCAATCCGCGCATGTGCATGCTGCCTTCCAAAAATGAAATTTCCTACTGTATTACTCCCAACTGTCAAGGCTCCACCCACTGTAGCCATGCTTGAAATCAGCATTCATGATCTAAGCTCAACTCCATCCATTGATGTCACCAACCACTGTACAACCACAGCAGTAAATCCAAATATTTTTACTTTAACTTTTACTGCATGCCCCAAATTTTTTAATCCCCTCTAATATATAGGACCACTGCAACAAAAAGGCTGCAAAGCCCCTCTCAAATCTCATCCAATCACAGACCACCTCCATCCACCAACAAAATATCTGGCTTGTATTGCACCTCTCCTCATCCACTAGTCCTAAACAAAATCATCTAACTCTTGTCTTTTTGCATGGCCATGCATTATGCATGCATATATGCAGTAATATATATATATATGCTAACATAATAAAGAAAGAGGTCTTGCAGGACTAGGAAATTAAACCTGAAGGTTGTGATCAAGTTTAGTATCAAAAGGACAAGTTCTGTAATTGAAATCAAAAACAAAAGATTCACAAGAATCACAGTACTCCTATCTTTTTCTTTTAGTACCATATTCTCTCTGTTAGATCTTTTCTGTCAGGACTGTGGCACCATATTTCAACTGTACATCTAATACAAAAGCATGCATGCATGATCATGTTTTCAACACTCCATTTAACTCCACAGTGAAGGAGTTGGATTTGGTGGATCTATAGGCTGTCTCATTAGAGTTATTTAAGTAATGCTCCCTAAGTATTGACAAAATGTACAGCCAAGTAGGTTGGTTGCAGATACTGTTGAGTCTGGACCAACACTATGTTGATCTTCAGTGTGGTGCATTTTGATCCACTTATCTTCCATTTAGTTTTCATTAATCTTCATGTGAGTTTGTATATACAAGAGTGGTTGACAGTACTTGTGAACCAAATATTTCGGTGCATGATTTTAGAAATGCATATATATGATTAAGGATGATTAGTGTAATATATACAAACTAATAATTCAGAATGTCAAGCAAACGGAAACAATTAAATGATAACATAAAACAAGTTACAAGGACTACTTGCAAGCTACGAAGTGTACTTGAAAAATAAGATGAGGCTGTCAAACTAGCAAAATATTTAAGAAGGGACCTGATTGGTTTCTGAGTAGTCTAAATCAATGAAAAGGGCAGTGTTTAGATGTGGTTTATGAGTAGCTCTCATCAGATAATATACCTCACAATTTGGCATGTTACATGATCCTCAAATACATAATGCATGACCAAGCTCTATATAAATCAGTCCAAATCAAGTATAAAGATGATGCTTGAGAGTTGTTCATGAGTTGCTAACATATACCCTTCTCTGTCTTCTGGTCCAGTATTCCAGCTAGGCTGGGTTGCTTTCCATACAGCTATATATATTTTTATATGTATGTATGTATGTTGTATATGATAATATCATATTATATATATTATATATATATGTATAACAAGTACATGCAAAATGGTGTGCATGTGGGAAGGAGGACCCAAATGAAGGAGAGTGGAGGGAGGCAATGAAGTGTTTCAGATGGAGGAGGTTATCAATGGGCCAGGGCATGTCTGGAGAGTGTTTTATTAATTAGGAATTGGGTCTGTGATGATCAACACAGCTGGGTTGTGGCTGTGGTGACCATCACTTAACCAACTAGGACTTGTTGATGGCCCCCTCCTGTTTCTCTTTAGATTTCATACTATTTTTATCATCCTAATAATATAATCAAGTTAAGGTTTTTTTTTTAATTTATATCCGATGGAAAATACAAGGAAATACTGAAGGTTTATATATATGTATGTATGTATGTACGTTACATACGTATGTATATCCAAGAGTAATCAAGAAGCCGGCCACTTTAGTGATCCAAGTCCCTCAATCATATAAACCTTCAGTATTTCCTTGTATTTTTGCCATTGGATGTGTGAATATCTTTTTTAGAAAAAGTCTGTAATTTGGAATTTTTTATAATAAATAAATATCAACGAGACAGCTCATAAGTCCTTGTGGTGAGGATAAGAACTATAAGATATAGAATAAAAATATGTGGCACAAGAGCACCATCCCAAAATACTGGAAAAGTACAAGTTGATAATCAATCTACCAAGCATGAAAATCCAAAAAAAAATCCCACAAATATTAATAATGGCTCTCAAATTCATTGCTAGCATTTAAGACAATCTCCAAAACAAATCAAAGGGTTATACAAATCTGAAAGAAGTACAACAAACTCATGAAATTAATAATTTGTCAGGATGAACATGATGGTTCTTGGGTGAAGGCCTTATTTCTTTCTGTACAACAACAGATAATGTGACACTGCTAAACAAATCATACATATCAAAACTCATCTCCAAAGAAAGAAACATATAATTCTCCAAGAAAATATACAGTGAGATTTCCTTGTAACAGGCACAAATTTTTCAGCTTCAGGTATCAGAGAGGAGGCCATTTATGAAGAATGGAAATCAACAGGAGGAATGGCTTCCATATAAAAAGCCAATTAGATGAACTACATTGAGTTCCTAGTGATCATTCTTGCTCTTGGAGAAAAATCGGCTGAAGCCGCGCCCGTGTTTTTCAGTAACCATCACACTTGAAATGGAAGAAGACGACGACGATCTAGACGACCTTTGCTTTTGGCGCTTAGAGCTAACTGGTGATCTTGGAAATGAGCTTGATTCATTGTCAGAAGGAATCATGTATCCATCTAAAGGAGATTCACCGCCGGTTATCCTTGTGTTGTTGCCGCCAACCTTTTCTGTCTCAGAGTAATCTGATTGTTGTGGGCTAGGAAGGCTTCGTGGATGAAAACCGCTTGAACTTGGTTCGTCCTCAACAATGCCATCACTCATTCGCCGCCCATCATTCAGAGAGGAGGCCATTAGCTCAGCTGGTGGACGCATGGCGTTTAGTTGCTTGCTGAGAAGAAATATGGTCTCTTGACATTCAGCAAGCTTCTCTGCAGCTGCAGCAATCTCCTTTTCCTGTTGAGTAACAAGATAATATCAGAAAGAAAACTATTTAGAGAAACCATGGGAATATGTTTGTAAGACAATTGAATTAAGGAGAGATAAGAAAGGTTGATTCTGAGTAGCAGACAGAATTTAACTATTAATGAATTGTGAAAAACATCTTTCAAATGGAAGAATTCTAAATAATGATACAGGGTTATGGTTAATCAGTTGGGGAAATGGCACCAATAAGTTCATAGCATTTACAATTTTTTTCTTACTCAACTCGAGTCCAAGATAATAATTCTGAAGTTGTAATTCAATTGAGTAGAAACTAGAATGAATCAGGTCACATCATATTCCATACATGGCATATCAATCAGAAAATCTTTACATCAGCAAGATTACCTAGAAATAGAAAATATTTATCAATCATAAATATGAAAGCCAAGCTGAAAGTAGAAAAAATTTTGAAATATAAATGTATGGCGCTCAACAAAAGGTATTATACCAAAAACATTAGCTTAATGTGATAATATTATAGCTTCGATTCGTAAAGGAAAAGGAACATTCAGTTAGTCAATTTGCAGATGGTGCTATTGTCCATACCTGTTTTGTCTTGATGTCTGAGTCACCTTCCACAGGAATGGAACAAGTCGCACACTTCTCGTTCCTTCATGGAAATGAGAAGCCATGAGGGATCAACAAGAAACAGCAGTGATAATATTCAAAGAGCTTAAATGCAAGCCTCTAAAACAGAAGGGAAGCCCTAGATCCCACTAACAAATTTGAAATAAGTAATATTATAACTCTAAATGGCAACAAAGAAGGAAAAAAGTCTCCTCGAAGAGGAAGATATGCTTAGGTATATTGAGTCCTGACCTTTCCATCTTTTCTTGAAGTTCTTTGTATTTGGCTAAATCATCTTGATGGCAACGCTTTTCTTCCTGAAGCTCATCATCCAAAGCTTCTGCCTTCATACGAAGCTGGTCTATCTCAGATTCTAATTCTTGAGTTCGAGATTCCAATGACTTGTATGATTCAGCCATACACTTCAACTGTGTCTCAGCTAAACTGTACGACTTCTGACAGGCTGCCAGCTCTGATTTAAGCTCAGAAAGGTGTTGCTCTGTTTCAACCAATTGGATCTTTGTACATTCTAAAGATTCTGTGCATCTAGCAAGGTCCATTTCCATGTTCTTTTTCTCCAGCTTCAATTGTTCCAACTCCTCAAAGCTGCATTTTTCCAACGTATTCATTAGATCATAGTCATGTCCCACAGGCCCTTCAATCCCTGGATTAGCAAGTGAATGAGAATCAAGTGATACTCCAGAGAACCTTTCTTTTGTTGGATCATGTTGAGCGACTTTGTTCTCTAGTAATGTTACTTTGTCTACATAATCAGAACTGTTGCCCTCCTCCTCATTGCGCTTGTTTCTCAACAAGTTAAAACTCAACTCACTGGTCTCTGACAGAATATGTGAAAAGGCCATAATAAACTCATCTAATACAACCTCTTCAGAGAGAACTCTGCTGACTGACTCAGAGAACTTTTCAAGCTTTTTGTTAAAATCATCAGGTGATCTACCTTGAATCTCCACTGCTTCTTTACCAAGCATCAGCACAAATTCATGAATCTGAGAAATAGCATTCTTCAATGACTTTGATATTTGCTTTGAAGATTTGACATTTTCCTCGATCTCCTTCATGTCCTCATGATAATGTTTTTGATTAGGAGAACCCATGGATTGGCTTCCCTGAATGGCACAACTTACTGGAAGATCAGATAACTCTTCTTGGACATCTTGCACTATGCTCCTAATATCCTCTACAACCTTGTTTAAGTCAGTGTCTGGGGATTGAGATTCAAAGATTGAAGTGATTCTTGACTGAAGTTTCGAAAACGGAACATTAGTTCCATTTGGCTGGAAACTCCTCTCAAGTTGTTTCTTGCATGAAGACTGTAACTTAGTTGGGTCGTCCTCATTTCCATCATTCTGAACCATATGAATAGCATCAGCACAGGGAGCAATTTTCTTATCAATGCCATTCTCCGAAGGAGTGGTGGTCACATTAGCTTCAGTTGATAGACAGGCTAGTCTCTCCATCTCTAAAAAGTCATCCATAAGATCCAAGTGGTTGGAATTATCTGCTTTCTTAGCATCTCTTTCTTTCTTGATCTGCGAAAGCCCTGACACTAATGCTGTAGCCCAAGACTCTGAACCCTCCTCATCAATTCCATCTTCGGACATTGAGGTTAAACTTGGTGGTTTACTGTTATTGAAGGAATGTTCCACAGTTATATCCATATTTGTTTTTGAGGGGCCCTTCTGTTGGTTCATAGAATTCATTTCTGCTTCCATGCTAAGAAGCTTATTCGCTGTTGAGGCACACATGTCTCTTGAAACCTGAAGCTCACTGTTGCGATTTGCCAAGGCCTCTTTTAGCATCTTTGTTTCTTCCTCCATTGCCAACAAACGTGCTGTGAGAAATTCGTTCTCTTTCCGGCACTGCTGGAAATTTTCAAAGGCAAACTCAGAAGCTGGAGCAAAGTGTGGGCTCGAACTCCTGGCAGAAGATCGACGCCCTCTAGGTTCACTGTAATCCCGGCCTAAGTTCTCAACTTCTAACTTCATTTGAGCTAATGCAGCTGGCCCAGGCAACTTTTTCCGGACAAGACCTCTTAACCTTTGGCACTCTGCTTCAAGTTTTGTTATCTTCTTCACATCTTCTACATGCTGTTTATTTGCTACGTCAGCAGATCTTACACTCATGTTCTTTTCTTCATTCCGAATTTCAAGCTCCTTGGAGGCAATATGAAGTTCATATTTCAAAGAACTTATTTCTCGTTCACATGACTGTAAATTGCTTTTCAGAACTTCAATCTCAGCATCAGCTTGAGACTTCTCATCACTGACTTTCATCAGCATATTTGAGCG
The DNA here is from genome assembly GCA_020875875.1 of Dioscorea alata. Taxonomy (NCBI): domain Eukaryota; kingdom Viridiplantae; phylum Streptophyta; class Magnoliopsida; order Dioscoreales; family Dioscoreaceae; genus Dioscorea; species Dioscorea alata. The sequence continues at coordinate 21,633,466 of CM037014.1, read as the reverse complement.
TTCTTGAAGAGATCTTGAAAGCGCGGCATTTTCAGCAGACGCCCTAAGGAGCTCTTCTTCAAAATCATGTATTCTGGCTTCCAATTCAGACTTCACTTTTTCCCATTGCTTAGTTTTTGCAAATATTACATCATGTAGCTTCTGCTCGCTTTCTTCTTTCACATTGCGAACTTGCTTCATGCACTCCTTAAGAGCACCATCAAGATGGGATGCTCGGTCTTCAGCTCTAACCTTCAGCAAGGTCACAGATTCGAGCTGCTGTTTCAATGCCAGGGCTTCTTCTTCAGCCTTTTCCCAACCTATGACAAGAAAACACCAGGGTTCAAGTGAGAAACCATCAATATTTAATCAGCAATATTTGGAGGAATACATACAAGACTGAATCAAATGCTTGAGCAACACTCTTGAATGACAGGAAATTAACTTTTCCTAGTGCAAGAAATATAACAAAAATTTATATGACTACCTGTTACTGCTTCTTCAGCAACTTTGGTGTGCTGCTTTACCAGAACATCCTTGTTGGCGATCTCAGATTGGGCAGAGGTTAATTTTTCATTTAAGACCTTCACTTGATCTTCTAGTTCAGTGAGATGATTATATGTTTCTGCCGAAATTTGTACATAGTTGACACTTTTTGCGCTCGTCTGTTGGCATAATATAATCATCCATAGAAAGATAAGTCAGCTTAATCATCATTAGTAAACAACATAAATATTTAACATCAAAATATATGTCACAAAGTATTCGGAATAATAGCACAAGACTGCAAGGGAATGTATATAGTGCATACAACTGCTATTTACCCACACGATACCTTGCCAGCAAAAATTTAGTGACCAAAAAATATAGTATTTTCCCCATTCATTACCCAGCAGTTACAAATAGGAGTCCTCATAAAAGAATTTGTCCGTGGTCCTGTCAGTTTAGTGTGTGTATTAAGCTCAGGACAAGCATACTAACAACAACTAGCCAAACCTTTAAGAGACTTTGTGATTGTTCACTATTCAAAAAGCCAAGTACTACTCAATAAAGTTTTTCTCATCCATCCCTACTTCTGACAATTTACCCTATCCTCTATAATTGACCCTTCATATCTTTAGCGGTACACAATATTCAAGGTGACACATCAAGTATGGCACTTGAAAAGAACAAAGACCACCAAAAAGTTTTCATGTCCCCTGACATTTTGTTATTTGTAAATCTGGAATAAAAACAGATCCTAAATCTAAGTGTTCGTTCTCACATGATCGGATGGGCATATTATTGAAGGCCTAGCATTCCATTATAGAATTAGGCTTCTGACTCCTCAAAAGTTGAAAGCTCCTGCTCTATACTACAGTTTCTAGTGCACAAATGGGTACCCAGAAGTTATGTGTACATATTGGATGATAAAATTAATGGAAATTTGTTTGAGAAGCAGTGAGCAACACTTTGAATAGATACAGGAAGACATTAAACAAAATGTTTGACATTAAAAGGCAAATAAAAAATAAATAACTAAAACATAATTTGCGAAAAGAAAATTCTGTCACAGCTTATCAGACAATAGTAGAACTGCAAATATTTCGCGTCACAGTAACAAACCTGGTCTGCTTGATTGCCATCCGAGCTGGATACAGAATCAGCCGTTGCTGTTGCTGCTGCAGCTGCTGCTGCTGCTGCTTTTTCTGATGATTTCTTCTTCCAAGGCCAGCTTCGCTTATCCATTCTCAAATAATTATAAGTGAAATGTCCTGAAACTGAAATACCACTAAGAATTTAATGTAAACCATATAACATCAATGCATAATAACAGTTTACATGCAGCCAATAGGTCACAATAATTAGATAAACCAGAGAAGTAGAAGAGTGGTAAATAGATTGCAAAATTCCCCAAAAGAGTGATATCTGGGGCTTTCTAAAGTTCAAAAAGATACACGTACAACACCAGAGTTTTCACATGATCCAATGGACAATGAAGTTTGAGTAGATAAAGGAAATTTTCCATTTGAAAGTCATAACTATAGAAATTGAAAAGGCATTAAAATAATGACATGTTTCGCAGCCACGATAAAGCGCATAGCTCATAGTGAACACAGAATTTGCAAGGTTATTTCCATGTTTACACCAAAGGGTAAGATGAATTCTTACAGGCAATAATTAAGCTCTCAAGTTCAGTAAAGGCAAATTCAACAGCTCACGTAAATCAATTGTGTTGAAGTCAAGGGAGAATATGACTTTCCGGCCACTTGCTGGCATACAACGCTCACTAATTCGTACATAACGGACAAGAGATAAGAGAGAAATTACCCCACCCAAAAAAAAAAAAAGAAAAGAAAAAGAAAAAACGCGGAGGAAAAATTTACAGATTCCAAACATGCATCAGTCGCTGAACAAATTCAGATTTCATAATGAAACAGTCAGTAGAACCCACTTACACCACACAATCACAGTGAGAATAGATTTCTTCCTTCAACTTTCAACTTCATCTAAAAATAAAAAATAATCCAATGACAAGAAAGGATGGAGATCAAATGCAGGAAGCCATTAGCATGCGTGAGAAATAACGCAGCACATTAAAAATTAAAAAAAAAATCTGGGTTCTTTTTAATTAAAAATTAAAAGGAAACTGATTTAGAAGCCCTGCATAAGCAATTGACTGAGTTGCATCAAGCTGGCACCAAAAAAAAAAACAAAAAAAAGTCATTTCTAAAAGGACTGTTTAGAGAAATGCCAGTTCATAATTACTCATCAATTGCATAAATTAATCAATGTGATTGTTTTTTGCACTTAAAAATTCGAGAAAAAGATGGCTGAACTAGTAGATCCAGACTTGTGAAAAGGAGGAAGCATATAAGGAAATCAAAGACAATCCAAAATTAAAAATAAAGAGAATGACACTATGATGTGATGTATTATCAGGAGGGGAAAAAAGGCAGAACTAATCCATGAGAAAACCTGATGAACAAGCAATCGAAGTCAAAAGTTCCTGTACCCAACTGGCTCTCTGACCATTGCTTGAATTAAAGTAAGCTCGAATATTTAGAACAAAAAACTAAATTAAGGAACTAAAATTTAAAATAACCACCTTTGGTAACAATTGAAATCTCAAGTAAATTGATTGATAGACGATCATTTAGCCGGAAAAATAGGCAAAAACCTAATTACAACCCAAACATTCAAAGCAAAATAAAACTGGAATGTATAAAACCAACCAATTCAGACGAAAACCAGCAAAAAATCCTCGCACACAAAAAGATCACTTTTTCTTTCCTTCAGCTCAATAACACCTCAAAAACCATTCCAGAAGGGAAAACAAATCCAATCTTTCAAATGAAAAACTTCAAATCCAAGTCTCAAACAAAACTACACCACAGCAATCACGAACCACATAAACAACAACAACAACCAAGCATCAATTACAGTCTGAAAAAGAAGATAAAGCTCACCGCACAAAATGCAGCTAATCCAACAGCAATCCCAAGCCTCAGATCTATCAAGTTATATTAATCCCAAGCTCTTCGTTTCTTCTCCAATTCCTCTCTCCGTCTCCCTCAAATCTCCAACAAAAAACACACAACACAACCCAAAACACCAAGATTTCAAGGAAAATAGGGGATCAAAAACGCACTATTCATCACCGCTCTGCCGCCCCTTCCCTCCTAAGCTCGCAGGACTTCGGAAAAGAAGGAAAAGAGAGAGCGAGAGACAAAAGGGGCAGGAGGTGGAACGAGTGGGCGCACAATATTCGCGTTAGGTGACACTTAAAAAGCGAAGTCCTTCGAAAGGATCCAAAGATCCAAAACACCATCTTAATTACACCGTATCATACGTTAATCATAATTATTAATCACTAATCCTCGAGATAATGCTTGTCTACCTGTACTTTAATGTTCCCATATTACCCTTAGTGGTTTTCCTTTATTACGATAGTCATTGAATAGATGGTCACGATCGGCGCCGTCTGGCGAGAATCTACGGATCCGTCGGTGGGTATCGCGTCTGCGGGTCGCTGTCCATGCATGCCCCCACGAGCAGCTTTCACACCGCGGTAAGTGAGCTACATCCGTCAGCCGAGACGTGGAGATGTGTGGAACGTTGGATTGAGGTTGTCTTGGAAATCGAACCGTTGGATGATGGGTTAGTGATTGGTCCCTTCCGCTCCCCCGGACTGTTTTCGTGCGGATATATTTTTCCCAAAATGGTCCCCAGATTCGAAAAAACTTTTTACCACGTGGGCAGTAAAATAAAAAGTGGGTAACGTTTTCACTGTGCGTGGAGATTCGTGCGGGCGTCAACCCAACGGTGAGATGGCTTGGAGTTTAACGGGTCGGAGCCAGAGGATCGTTGTCGGTTAGCGGGTTTCACCCGAAACCAAAGACGTCGCGTGGGGTAGGATCCGGGGTACCCGATGCGAGGGTGTTTTCGTCCGAATAAATACAACAGCACGCGTGTCCGCAAACTTCCAGCTTGTATGGACCCCCACCTTGACATCTACACTAGAGGGACTGTCATAGTAATTGGCGGTTATACCCTCGGATAAAAACATTAAAATAAAATAAAAAATTCACTGATTTTAGCATGTCTAAGTAGACAAAAAGCTAAATGATTTTTAATCCAAACTCACGTGTGGGGGTAAAAATTTGTCCCCGGTCTAACATACAACCAATCCACATTGTACCAATCGTAGCCGTCACATTAATTGATGGTTATACCCCCCTTAAGTTAACCGGGTTATAAAACCAAGACATTATTTTTTTAACAAGAAAAATAAATAAATAAAATAAAGGAGTGTCGTTGTAGTCATAAACAATGTCAGATGGTGAGTTCCATCATCCAGACTACTACTACTACCTGAGTTATAAAAACAAGTTAGTGGCTGCGGTTGTTGGTTCAGTGTCAATATATATATTATATAATGGTAATAATATAAATAATATTCAAGAAGAGATTTGACTGCCAGAGCCTGTAACCATCTGTCATGAAGTTTGTTTCAATGTCTGCCTGTCTTCTTCTTTTTAAGATTGAAAGATGCTTGTCAACCAGTTTGACAAGCTAGAAAGGTTGAGTTAATATACTCAACTTGACCCGGTTTTTTTGTTTACTATGTATTGTTCTTGTTACTGGTAAGTTGGTTATAAATTAGGATAAAAACATGGCGTTAGTTATACTAGGTGCACCGACACAGACATGATGTTTATTAGAGGGTCTGTTTATAACTTTATATAACAGTGATGCATAACGCCACCGACTTGGATTAAGCAGCAAGCGCGCGGAGCGGGACCGGGTTCGGATCGGGCCGCGTGAAGGCCCACCACTTACGCGTTTCAGATTAGTATTGGACGAGAGTGTTAACTGAAGAGGCTTGTTGATAATTAATTAGTATATATATATATATTATGGTTAATTTATAAAGTGTGTTAGGTTTAGGGTTAGGTGTATTGGCAGCCGTTTGTAGTATTTATAAAAGAAAAGGTTAAAGTTATCATGAAGAATATCCACAAAAACATACTGATAAAAGAGACAGACAAATGACATGCAATCATACAAAATGACATAAATTTAATTATACGGTTGATGATCCTATTTAATCCATGGAATATGTTCCGTTCTTGTTTTATTGTTCGTTTTATTTTTAAATAAGTGTTGTTCAAATTTTTAATGTTAATGTTAAAGGTGTATTAATAACATAGTATTTGACTAAAATATTAAAAAAATAACATAGTAAATAACCCACAAATTCATTATAAAAAACGAGAGGACAAAAACAAGAGCAAAAAAAAAAAAACAACATAGATACAATAAAACACAAAATGTACAAAAACCAGTCATCAGGGATGAATACATGAAAAGACGAAATAGATAAAAGAAGAAAACTAGCCAAGGAGACAAAATAGGAAGACAACCAAAGGAGGAGGCTGGAGAGGCCTAAGCCAACAACTAGGGAGGTGTCATAGGAGGGGTGTTGATAGGTTCTCTAGTAGGAGGTGACGGATTAGGAGGTCTGGTGCTTGCAAACATAATGCTATGCTTAATCGTTTGAAGAGACTCCTCAAGATCAGATCTGGACGCATCCAAAGGTATCCAAGCAACAAGTGATCAATCTTGCAAATAGAGGCAAGCACATCAACAAATGGCAAAGGAAAAACTATGCCTAGAGTCTAAAATATTTTAAAACATCTATTTTTTTTTTTTTCACCACTATTTATTTAAGAACAAAATTTTTTATCCTAGAACACCATTTATTTTGGAATGAAGGGCGTATATTAAACAAGATTTGTTATAATAAAAATGCATGCACACCCAAACCATCCCATCCGATTTTTACATGAAATTTTATATTAAATATTTGCAAAATAATTATAATAAGTCTTATTCCACTGTGCATGATATCTCTTCATTTAATTTAATAATTTTTTTTTAAATCTTGCAAGAGGCATCTCTAAAACCGTAGCACGATTTTGATGAGATAATTTGTAAATCAAATTCCACGTTTATTATAAAATATTAATAAATAAAAAATTGTTTTTTCTATATATATATATATATATATGAGAGACCGACCCACCTCAGTGAGACTCGGAACAGAACTCTGCACAAACCAGGTATTGTTTTGCTTAGTCGCACAATAATTCGCACTCCCCCGGAGTCGAACCCGCGACCTAAGCCTTTTGTCTCACTTAAAGTGAGCGCCTCGCTCACTTTAAGTGAGACAAAAGGCTTAGGTCGCGGGTTCGACTCCGGGGGAGTGCGAATTATTGTGCGACTAAGCAAAACAATACCTGGTTTGTGCAGAGTTCTCTTCCGAGTCTCACTGAGGTGGGTCGGTCGGTCTCTCACAATATATATATATATATATATAAACTATGATATTTTTAAATTCAGAAGCTTCTTCCATAACAATACTATAAACTTATTTTGAAGGTATGCAATTAAAGAATAGTTGTCATGTAATTATCACTCATGGCAACTGGTTTATTAAATCTGTTATATGTGCAAAGACAATGCTAATTAATCATCGCTCAATATATGTTTAATTAAACATATTGCTCAGAATATATAAAAAATAAAAGCCTTCTTTTTTATTATTTCAACACTAATTAAACTAAATAATAACAACAACAATAATAGTATCATCTAACATAATATCATAATAATCTAAGAAGGTCCACTGTTGATTCCGAGGACAAGGTTGGTGGCAACAAGACAAGAAAAAGTTAAAAAAGAGAGATGTTGTTGTTATTGAGAAGATTAAGTTGAACAGAAGCAATTCAAGTTCCAAGTCCCACACTAGACATGATATATACAACTCAAAGTGCTACATTGAGTCATTTCCATTTCCCACTTTGAGATTTGCATGGTGATACACTAGCAAGAGGCACCCCCACACCAACACCAAACAATGTCTCTATTCATTGTGCGCCATGTGAATGAATGCATGACAGTGAGCGCTTTGGTTGGAAACTTGATTGCAAATCAAGCCATATATATATCCATATAGATGTGTTGAGATGAACTGTATGTCAAGGAAATGGATGGGTATTGTCATACAAAACAAGGTTGACGTGGATTGTAAGGAAGATCATTTACTTTGGACCGTAGTTGTCTGAATATTACAATGCATGTCCATCGTCATCATAATTATCATCATCATCATCTACTTTTATTTTAGAGTGGCTAGGATCATCATAATACCTGTTTTAATTTGATGATGTGACAATTTTTTATGAGTCACGTACCATTTAATTGAGCAGTTGTGAAGTTAGTAAATGAACCAATGTAAAGCACGGTTCGTCAATTGATTAATTAAAAAAATAAAATAAAATTTAAGTTAAATGAGCAGTTCTCGAATCTGATTTATTGGTTTGCAAGATTTATGAGCTAAGTATGAACACTCACAAACTTGATTTGTTAAAGCTTGTGACAATTTGTTGTTGTAATGTGTTAGTTACTATACCAATTTAAACATCTTGACTCCACCATATGTGTGCAATTATAATTAAAATACTGTAGTTAAACTGATCAAGTCCAAGCTTTGCAATTTTTTTAAGATAAAAGAAAGCTGAATTTGAAAAATGAAGCTTTACGTTAATTCAACTTGAACTCGGAATCAGTTAAGATAGTGTCAATTGAGTTTCAACATATTAAAGCTCGACTCAGTTCAGCTCAATTACAGCCTTATGTGTATATATTTTGGTTCTGCACATTTTATTTTTATTTTTTTCTATCACTGAGTATGCACAATCCGGTAATAAAACATATATATTTACTTTATTTTATGTTAAATCAACTAATAATAAGAAAAACATTTTAAGGGATTTTGGTAGTTTGTGACAAACTTATACAAGCATATTTTTTTTTCTATAGTGAAAATTATTATTAATAGTAAATTGATTTTACAAAAACATAAAACATAAATTTAAAATATCAAACTAAAACATATCTAACGCGAAGTTAATTTACAAATAATCATCCAATGCTTCATTGATTTCACTCCATTATTATTATCCGTGTAAAAAGTTGTGTTTTTTTCCCATTTAGTGCTTGAATCGAATTTCTTGACCATATGATCATCAAGTGAGAGTAGTTCCCACTTTTATTGTATGAGGGACTCATTCGTATATTTTAGTATTCTTTTATTTAATTTAATAAATTTATAATTTATTCATTAAAATAAATAATAAATAAAAATAAATAATGGTAACATGGGATCACGAGCAACACTGATGCATGTATGTACGTTAGAGCTCACCTTTCCACGTCTCATGCCTTGTGTTTTCTGGGAAACCAATAATGCATCCTTCTGTTCATACCTTCATTTTCAACTTGCATAACATTTTGGGGTACAGTATTAATATTTTTTTTTAAAAAAAATGAGTATAATTTATGCATTTTAACTTGGTTTTATAGTCTGGGACATTGAATTTATTTTTCTAAAAAATAGTTATTTAAAAGAATAATGAATATAATTTAAACATTTTAACTTTTTCTTTTTAACTATGTATATTATTCTTATATAAGTATATTTGATGAACTGATTAATATATATTTTTTTATTATGTTGGATATCTTCAATAACATTGTTTTTTTTTATTATTTTTCCAAATGGCAACAAACGGCCACTACATGTGTTAAATTGATAGACAAATATAAAAGATATACCAATTATAGTGGTTTAACGATCACCTGTAAATTTATCATGTGAAGCAAGTTAACATATAGATAATAAAGATATGTTACATGCGTCAAAAATGATATATCAAAAACCATATTACTATGATAGTAAATCCCCTAATATACAAATATAAAGGATTGAGAATACAACTCCTCTAATAAAAAAATCTATACTTAAAATCAGTGAACCATAGATAAACAATACTTTAGAATGCCAATTCTAATGAACAGTTACTTGACATATTTCTACAATTTGCAATCATTGGGTTTATAGACATATTTGTATACAAAAATAACTAAAAGAAGGCCATTAAACCGTTAACATTCTTTTTGTATGTATTAAAGAACATGATCATCCCACCTCATTATTATTTCTATGGAATTAGTCAACATGCATCCTTAATCATAAACTATGCCTATGCCAATGGCAACATTTAATTAGGTAATTTGTAAAGTTCTATTACTTTTGGTTGGAGAATGAATAGACTAATAAAAAGAAACAATCAAAAAAAGAAAGAAAAGAAAATTTTATCTTTCCCTTTCATCATTTGCCATTCAATTCAAAACTTTTTCTTTTCCTCAATTTTCACTCCACCCAAAAAATATTGGCACGAAAGAGTAATCTCAAAGTTACATAGTCATGAAGGATTGCTTAAGTAACAGTTAAAAGAACTTAATTAGTAGTAAAAACCAAGATTAATTAATACAACAGGACATGCATGTTATATGCTCCATATATATGTATATGCTTTATTTAATTCCAATTGCACTAACATTAATGAACTCATAATGAGAGCTTGGCTCATTGATTTACAGCTAGTAATTGCTGTTTAATAATCATAGTACATATGCAAGCTAGCATTCTTTGCTATGTTTGAAAACTACTCTATTTATTTTCATGCATGCATGCATATGATTTCATTAGTAGTGTACCAAGAAAATCTGACTAAAAAGTCTGATGTATCTGATGATGGGTAGGTGGTAAGTTACATATATAAATATATATTATAAGTCTTCTGAAATCAAAACTGTTGAACATAACATGCACTGAATCAGAGTAATGAATTGAATGCTTGACAAGTTTACCTTCCAAAGTTTTTTTTAGGAGCACAAAAGAATGTGCTGTTCTCCACCACTACCACCAAACTGCAAAGAAATATATAAATTAATGCATGATGAAGTTAGCATTTTCTTTAGCATGAAAAATTAGCACTCATTTTGTGGGATAAATTTTTTAGTATGGTACTAAACTATGGCCTGTTTTCATTTTGGAGTTCAGACTTCAATTTGAATAAAAATAATTACTCAATTTTAATTTTATTTCATTGGATAATCACCCACCCGAGAGATTTTGCCCTCTTTTTGATGATATGATGTTATAAAATTCTATCAACATCTGAAATGAAATTGCTAATTGGATGGACAGTATGCCATATATATGTTGATAAAGAATTTTTGGTATTTATAAGATAAAAAAAAAGTAAGGAATGTTTTGAGTAATCACCCTATAAAAAAAAATTGAAGTTGGACAACCATTTTAATTCAAATTAAAGTTCAGACCCCATAATGAAAAATGATTACTCAGAACTCCGTACATTAACCATTAACTACACCTATATTACAAATATTATATATAAATAAATTAACGTAAACTAAAACAATTATCAAGTACATATATTACCCTCTAAGAAAATTCATCATCCCTTCTTTTGTCGTTTTCCATTTAAATTTAATATCTTTTGCTATGAAAGCTGTATTTTAAAACAAATGATGTGTGCGAATTGTTGTTTGCATTATATTTAAAATATGCACTTTGTCACTATTTCTAGATTTTAAGCGCCATTTTGATCTAAATTTTTATGAAGATATATTAATCTTAAATTATGAATTAAATAAATAATTTTAAATAAAAAATAAGTAGTATATATTACATTAAGTGGATATTTAATTTATAAAATTTTACATTACTGTCTGAAATAAGATTATTAGGAATGTGATTCTTAAGTCATATTGTCGAAATTTATGCAATTTCCGTTTGATTGACAAGACAATAATGTGACTAGAAGCTAGAATGTAACATTATTATGTTTGGTTAGGTAAATATTTTTTTATCAAAATACTCTTTATATAATAGGTGCCAACTATATAAAAGTTTATAACATTTTAATGTAGATATCAAAATTATTTAATATAAATAATAAATAATAAATTATATATTTAAATATTTAATTTTTATTATATTAATTAAGTCAGATTTAATAATTTTAAATAAATATAATTTTTTTCTAACTTAATATTTTTTAAAAAATAATAATATAAAATATTTCTCTTGTTTCTAAAAATATTCTCATCAATATATTTTTATATGAAAGATACTTGTGTAGAAAAAAAAAAAAAAAAAAATATATATATATATATATATATATATATATATATATATATATATATATATATATATATATAAAATAAAGTAGATAACCCACAGCTTTATTAAAAATAGCAAAAGAATAGAGTAGATAACCCACAGCTTTATTAAAAAGAGCAAAAGAAAAGAAGATAAATAAAAAAAAAAACAACCATAAAAAAAAAAAGTAACAAGCAGACTAAAATCCTCACAAAAAATGAGGGACACAACGTTCAAAATAAAGTAACAACAACACAGAGAAGAGGAGAGAAGAAGCTGGGCCGGTGAATACTACCGTCTGGAGACATAGGTCTGTCCAAACTATAAGATGGAATAGACTGCTCCTTATATGTGGTGTGTGTTTATTATATTATCACTTATTAATTTGATAATTACATTATCAATAATGTTACTTAAGTTATCATATTCTGAGAGTATAGTATTCTCACCTTAAGTACTAATTATAAGTTATCTCGTACGGATTATGTGGTAAATTTAATAATATCCCCAACACCAACTAGATGTCTTAAAAAATTTTGCCAACTAGATGTTTTAAAAAATCAAAATTAATATTGAGGTACCGTCATGAGAGAATGTGAGAGAGAAAGAGAGGGAGAGAGATGGGAAAGGGAAGGCATTAAAGTGGACTTTAATACAAGAGGAAAAGGTGGATGGTTGTATACTAACAATGGAATGTAAGCATTGTAAGGTGGTGGTGGTGAATGAGCTGTATTGGAAATGATTGCGCCATGAGCTTTCCCAATTATTAATATTATGGCAGCCAGGACACGCACATACGCTCCATTAAAATCAATTCTCTCTCTTTCCTTTTTTTTATTTTTTATTTTTTATGATTCCTCTTTCTTCATTCCTTCCTGGTTTTCAATCTCATTCCACTTTTTTTATGTTGTGTTTTAATTTTTTATACTTTATCTTTTTGTTTTTCTTTAAGTCTTGGCCTTTGCTTTCTAACCAAGAAAAGCAACATTCACTTCATCATTTGAACAGTTGCACTTGCATCTGCTGACAAAACTGTTAACCAAATTACCCTTTTTATCTTTTTTCTCAAAAAAGCAATCTAGGAAGTACTTGCTAGCTGTTGTTCTCTTTAACCATTTCATATGTGTTTTTTTTTTAATATATATAGTTTTTTTTTTATGTTAAAAATTAACATCTCATGTTAATTGCATAGTTAATAACATAAATAAAAGTACATACTTCCAAGCAAGTGGATTTAAGATTTATACGCTTAAAAAAAAACAACTCCAATCAATGACTAATTAGGAACTCTTGGTGTTAGTGTATATATATATATATATATATATATATATATATATATATATATATATATAAATAAAAGGTAATATAAAATAGAGTAATGCTAAGTAAATCTACTTTTCTTTTATGGATTTTTATAAATAATTGTTGATAATTCAAAAATAAAAAATTCAACTATCGATAACTTACCGTGTATTTCATCTTGTTAATACTCTAAGCACATCTTTGAATTTCTTGCAAGTTATTAGTTATACTGTTACTTTTATCACAAATATCATCATCCTATACCTTTTATATTTTCCCCTTTAAAAAAAAAAAGATGAATATGGTTCTGAGCAAGAGCATTATATTGGGTCAAAGCTTCTTGAGGATGGGCTAGAACAGTGTAAGGTGGATTCAGTCCATGGACTTCTTTTTGGGCCACAATTTCCACTACACTGCTTTCCATAATAATAATAACAACAACTCGTGCACAGTTTTAGCTTGTGAATTGTGATATTATAAGAGTCATTTATGAAGTATACTAATTACTGTATCAAGATATTCCATTTTATCCCAAGCTATGAAGTTTTTAAGATTGGTAATAATAATTTCTTTAATAAATTCCCCTTTAAATAATTTTGTTTGGAATTTCATTTTGTGTCTTTAATTATCTCTACAAGCTTTAGTTCTTACACAGATGATGATATAGTTCCTGTATGTCCCATATCAATGAAGGTGACTATTCTTTCAATAAATTGGCACTATTTATGGAAGTTTTACATATAAATTTATGCGTGCTTTAAAAACTTTACAGAAGAAATATTTTATTTTACCAACAAATTTTTTATTTTTGATTTATTAATATCAAATCTTTTACATAACCTATTTATTTCAGAGATAAACTAAAATTGAATATCAAATTAAAGCCTATGTAAAGTGAAAACATATAAGTTTTTACATACCTTTGCATCTCCTTGACAGTTTGACACGTGTTTCTAAAAAACAAACTTTCATTTCCCTGTTTCAAAACCAATAAAATCAATATTTTCAATATTTTCTAATATTTATTAATTAAACTCTACCCGTTTTAATTTTTATCATTTCTAATATTAAACATTATCCAGGGAAAAAAACCTGGTATCACTGAATCATTGTCGTCCATTAAGAAAAAAAATGGAGATCTCGAGGCACCAGCATAAAATTTCTCGTACACTTGACAGTCCCGCGGGACACCAGATCACGCTGAGACCTTGCGCCGAAGTGGGGGCACAATTCGGCGTCAAAACGGCTCGCCAATCGGCAGAGGTGGTGGATCCTCAGGATCCGGTGTCTCCGGCGAAGAAATACGGCCGAGGGCGTTCTCGAGGTCGGAATGGTCACAAGGGAGAGTAAGCGGGCCAGCATGAGCGAAGCCAAACTCCTCTTCGGCTAAGAGCAAAAGCTCTCTGAAAGCCGGGTGGTTAAGCTGAGCATCTCTGACCACGAATTGAACCTCCTCCTCGGCCCGTTCCCCTGCAAGTGCACCGCCACGTAACCCACCGGCACGTCAGCCGGTAACCTCCGTAGCAGCAGTAGCCGTGATAGCACGGCTCGGCTCAGCCACCACCTTGCCATCATTCTCAGCTGAGCTATGAACTTCATATTCAACCTATGAGAAGGATAAAACTATGGTTATTTCATCACTCGCACTGTTATATATATATATAAAACTATGGTTATTTCATCACTCGCACTGTTATATATATATATATATATATATATATACACCTCACCCGAGTCAAACTCATCCTTCTGCCTATCGACAAATAGTAAAATTTCATGGTAATTTATTTGTTTTTAAACAAATTTAAAATTTAACCTTTTCTTATAATAATGGTTGAGAGTAATAATTTATTTATATTTACAAATAAGCAAAATGATTGCGTGCCCTTTGCACTGATAGATTTATTAATATATTCTTTATAGACACTTTTTTGTATGATATTATTTAAAAGCTATAATTTTAAAATCTTGTTGATGATGTGTATATGTAAAACGCATTTAAAAATTAATCTAGGTATTAATATATATAATTAATTAAAATAAAATTTAGCTTCTTAATATTACAAATCTCGGGCACCTCTTGAATGGTATATGTCTGTTCGGCCATAAAATAAGAAATTTTAAAGATTTAGAAGTTCGTATATGTTGGACTTAGTAATTGTCTTTGTTGTTTGGTTTATTATTTATTTATTCTCTATAATATAACTTATAAGATTATATATTTTGTTCCATAAGCATTCAGATATTTTACTTAGAGATCCTTTTCAAATTTATCAAAAACTTTAAATCATTTTTGTTATGAGCGAGTGATTATTTATAATAAGTGATCATTTAGTGATTTTAAAAAATAGAATATGAGAATTTTTTTTTTGAAAAAAAAAAAAATAAACCACATGCATTAAAATCAAAAGAGAGTACAACCAAGACCCATTATGTGTAGGTGAAAGAGAGTACAACACAACACAAGACAAAAAAAAACCCTATAAATAACATAAAAAAAGAGGACCACGGCCAAGGAATCGGAAAGCAATGGTCCCAAGGAGAGAAAAGAGACTAGGTGGCCACATCCTCACCTGTGTCTAGCTGATCACTAAGAAAGTCCAAACTGCGTTTGGTCATAGCAATTACATTTGTAGAGCACAGATGTGTATGTGAAATAAGAATTTTTAAATATGAGAGCATTCTTTTCTAACTAAATATTCCAAAATAAAGATCCAATAAGGAGGTCCCCTGATAATTTGGTGCCTTTAGGGAAATAAAATCTCCAGGGGCTCCAAAGATGAGAAATCGACCTAATGGAAGATGGAAGGCTAAAGTGAAGCATAAGAAAGTCGCAAAGCTTCCTCGAAAAGGTACACAATCAAAAGAGGTGATCCAATAATTAATCCAGTATAAATTAAATAGGATTAAATTTCCTTTCCCCCCCCCCCCCCCCCCCCCTCTCTCTCTCTCTCTCTCTATATATATATATATATATATATATATATATAAATAAATAATAAATAAAGTGGGCAAGTCAAATCCTTGATCATACTTTAACTTGAAAGAGAATTGAACTTTGATTTTCTCCATTAGCGGCTCGTTTGGTATGATGTAAAGTTGTTACTTTCCCTGCAAAGTAAGAGGGGTGAATCTCTTTCAACCGTTTGGTTTTTAAAAAATGGGTGGTCTCCTTATAAACACTTTCCATTTGACCAGAGAAAGTGATTCACAAGGGGATGGTGTGAAAGTGATTACACTCTGGGTGGGAAAGTTTGGTAATTGTCAAATTACCAAACTACCCTTTATGATATAAATCTCTTTGTTGTTTGTTTTATCTTTGGAAAAACCCTGACGCGAGCATATTCCCCTTCTGAATTGTCTATTTTTTTTCTCAAGTTTGTTAGATTATTTTTATGTTAATAGGATAAATACAAATAAATTTCGTATTTGTTTGGATAATATTTTTATGTAAGAATTTCTGTTTTGATTGAATCAAATTTATGCTGATATAATAATCCAATATGATAAGATGAGAACACGAGACATATTTTATTTGCTACTAATTGGATAAAAACCCCATTTTAATTTTTTTTAATTTATGAAAAATAGCTTAATAATTATTTAGACTGAGTTAATAATATTATTTAGAGTTGAATAAAAACCCAAATTTAATAACTACAACAACTAAGGGTAAAAATGAGAATAAACTTAACTTTACATTGGAAAACAAGTTCATACCAAACAAGTTAATTAAGTTTGTGTGCAAAGTAATTATAATTTAATTGGGATAACCAAAAGTTGTAATGTTATTTTACAGGAAAAGTAATTGCATGTAAAGTCTTTCCCTGCAAAGACTTTGCATGCAATTATTTTCCCTGCAAAGTTCCAAACGGCCCTAGAGGTAATCTTTTATATATGAGGGTGTTTAAGGTTCCTAATTAACTTTATGAGAACAATACATTAATGACTGACATGGTTCAATGTAATTAATTAATTTGTGCGCTAAATATTCTGGCAAGTAATGCACTTACGAAACAAACAAATGGATGACGCTCCTCCAAATGTCTCTGTAAATGTTGTCATTTTTTATGCCATTTTTAAATAAATTTTCTTACGGGCAATGACATAAATCTTTGTGTAAAAGTTGCTAGTATATATATATATAAATTCATGGCCGCATAGAAGTAATAATATAATACAACCAAATGAATGAGAATTTAATTTCATTTTTGTGCATTTGAATGTTTTCCAAGATGATTAATTTTAATTTTTCATGTTAACAATCACATATCGGCTTAAAACGAAGGTTTTTGCAATATAATACAATTCTTGCATTGAGGAGGTGCTTCTCTCCTCGAGGATGTCTTGTTTTTCTGGTCTTTTTTGGTTTTTGTTGTTGTGGGGTTATTGTTGTTGTTTTGTTGCTATCACAGCTTGCAGTAGGCGTTTCTGTTATGTCATGTGGTTTTTGTGTTTGTTTGTATTCACTTGTTTTTCTTAATTTAAATGGTTTATTCATTTTTTTAAATAAATAAATAAATAAATACATAAAAGAAATATAGTCAACCTGGGTACCAATAAAGTATAGTTTGTGATATGTTAATTACATAAAATTAATAATTAACCTGGAAAGGCTTGGCTACACTTGTTATTCAAAACTTGCTTTTCTTATTATTTCAAAAAAAAAAAAAAAAAAACCTCGCTTCTTATACATATATAATATATTCTACTTAATTAAGAAAACATAAACTTGCAAGCATGGAGACAATCAGATATGATAACTTTGATTATAAATTAAAGATAGAGCAACTATTGATATACATGCAAACGTTTATTAAATAGATGATATGGGATTATTAATTAGGATTATTATGTCATAATGTCATATTAATCTCAATCTCTGTCATCTATATATATTATTTTGACAAAGTCGGGTATAAAAATGCATCAGATACCGTTGTTCTTATTTGGCCGCACGTACTCAGTACACTGCATACGTGATTTATACGCTTTAAGTTGCATGCATGCATGTACATCCCTTTACATGAGTTAAAGATCTCAAGCACTTTTTCATGCATGCATACATGTTGTTCTGCTCATGCTTGCTCACACACCTCTTAATTTGTACACATATATTCATGCATGCACATATCCCCTTTTCATGCGTTGAGGATGGCATGCGTGTTGTTCTCATTCACTTATTCCATGCATGGCAGCATGTGCATCAATGTTGTTCACTAATACATTGCAAGCTCATCCGACTGAAGTTTCTTTTGATTCTAATTTATACATGTTGCTTAATATTGCTAAATATATATTAATTGATACGCTAGTGTACGTGTAAGTTCTTCAATGGGTCTGTATAAACGAATGGTTTAAAAAAAAAAGATAATTTTAACATTTTAAATTGAGATTTAAGATTAAAATGAATTGAATTGGATTACATTTAGCACACTTTACATCGAATAGTATAATTTAAAGTTGATTAAGAAATAAATTAAAATTAGTGGATGCAACCTCAAACTTTTTGTTTCTATTTTATTTTATTTTATGTTTTATCTATAAAATAAATTATAAATGCCATCCATTTAGTTAAAGATTGAACAAGCTTTAACATGGTTGTACTCTCATTTTGCATTTGTTTTGGGATTTAATTTTAGGTATTTTTTTAAAATGAACACTTACAAGATCTGTCCTTAATTTAAGGAAAAAAAAAATCAAACAATGAAATATATATTATTTAAAATTAAAAATAAACTAGAGGCTAAAGTCACTAGATTCAAGTGATTAGTGATATTAAAAATAAGTGTATCATATAGCGTGCGGAATGGTGAGAGTTTGAATCATTCAAAAATTAATTCACGATTGATGTTATACCCTATACTTACTTACTATAAACACGGTGTTTATTGTTTTTTTCAAAAAATAAAAAAATAGTAAAAATAAACTAGAGAACAAACTATAAAGCAAATGAATGATCTGACGGTCATGATTGTTCTTTCAAACTTGCCCGAATATTTACACGAAGGCAAATCTAGGGCAACACAACTCCGATACATAAATACTCTTCGTCACTTGCTTCTCTCTTTCCTTCACTGCTGCGCCGCCGTCGCCGACGCCGACGAACCTCTGCCGTCAAAATGGGCCGCGTGATTCGCGCGCAGCGTAAGGGAGCGGGCTCCGTGTTCCGATCGCACACGCACCACCGCAAGGGACCTGCGCGGTTCCGCAGCCTCGACTTCGGGGAGCGCAATGGATACCTGAAGGGCGTGGTCACTGACATCATCCACGACCCTGGGCGTGGAGCTCCACTTGCCCGCGTGACCTTCCGCCATCCTTTCCGTTACAAGCACCAGAAGGAGCTCTTCATCGCCGCCGAGGGGATGTACACCGGCCAGTTCGTTTATTGCGGTCGCAAGGCTGGCCTAATGGTCGGAAACGTGCTTCCCCTCCGTTCCATCCCTGAGGGTGCCGTTGTTTGCAACGTCGAGCACCACGTTGGGGATCGTGGCGTGCTTGCTAGGGCATCGGGGGATTACGCGATTGTTATTAGCCACAACCCGGATAACGGCACTTCTAGGTATTGATTTTTCTTGTGTTAAGGATTAGGGTTTTGTGCTGTTGATCTTCTGCTTCATTACTTTGCATGATTTCTTTGAACCAAATTTGCTAGAATAGTGTAGTAGTGAATATGAATTGTGGATATTTTGCTTTAACATGCTTCCATGGTTGGTGATTGTGTAGTTTGGGTGAGCAAATGATCATTTTTAGCTTTGGAAATAATTCATTTTATGTTATTTCTTCCGAGATTAGTTCATTCTTGTTACTTGATGCTTTCTGGGACTCCATGAAAATGTTATTTTGATCATATGAGACTTCTTGTTTGGTTATCAACTTGGGTGGGAATAAGTGCATATTATTCTTCTGTAGAAAAATTGATTAGAAAAATTAATTGGTTGAAGTATACGCTTTGTTTGCCTTTGTTGTGAAATAGTAATAATGAAATTTTTGTATTCTATGGATTTTTGTGGCTGGTAGGTATTAAAATTATGCATTTAAAGATGCAAGCCAGACAATTATATCTGAATTATCAAACCCACATTCAGTATCTCTGAATTTTTACCTCAAGAAGTGGGTATAAGCAGATGAAATGTTATTTGGGGTTAGGTATATGATTCTGAATGGTATGGTTCTTTATCTAGTGACCAGATCATTAGTTGTTTTTCTGGATTATCATGAATTTGCATGATTCCTCTATTGTTGGCATAGATAATTATGATATAACTAATGCTTATATAGTGAATCAACTTAACAAAATTTGTCATGTGAAGGAACATAAAGTTAGTGCCATCATCTAATTGCACAATTTGAATTAGATTCAATATAAACTCAAACTATGCTTGATTTCTTAATTTTGAGCAAGCTTAAAACATTTGTTGGCTGGTTAAGGCTTAGCCTGATAAAACTCACTTCAATTGTTGTGAATGGTATAATAGGGTTGGTCTTGTTATATTTACTTCATAGATAATATTGAATTTTAAAATGCAAACGGGATAGTCTTATGATTCAGCTGGTGGTATTCAATAGCTGCTGACAACAAGCATTTGGTGAACACATTCTTGGCCGTCTTCTCATTTTGTGCTTCATTATTATTGATTGACAATACATACACTCAGTTGTTAGCTCAACCTTATTTGCACGGAATGCTTTTCTTTGTTGTTTCATATACTGTCCATTCATAAGTTTGAAATACCTTGACTCTAATTGCGTAATTTGAGTTAGATTTAAAATAAACCCTAACTTGGCTTGGTTTCTTAATTTTGAGCAAACTTTAAACATTTGTTGGCTGGCTAATAGTTAGCATGATAAAACCTGCTTTAATTATAAACGGTATAATAGAGTTAGTGTTGGTATATTTAATTTATAGATAATATTTAACTTTAAAGTATAAACAGGATATTCTTGTGATTTTTAGCTAGTGGTATTCAATAGGCAATAGCTGCAGACAAGCATTTGGTGAACACATTCTTAGCTTTAACCTCGTTTGTGCTTCATTATTATTGATTGGTAGCACACTTGGGGGTCAGCTCAACCTCATTTGCATGGAATGCTTGTTTTTGTAATTTCTGGTACAATCAATTCCTGACTTTGAAATACCTTGACTGTAATTCTTACTACAACTATTTTTTGCAGGATTAAGCTCCCATCTGGTGCGAAGAAGATTGTTCCTAGTGGTTGTCGTGCCATGATTGGGCAGGTTGCTGGTGGTGGACGGACTGAAAAGCCACTACTTAAGGCTGGCAATGCTTACCACAAATTCCGCGTGAAAAGGAACTGCTGGCCTAAGGTCCGTGGTGTGGCTATGAACCCTGTGGAGCATCCCCACGGAGGAGGAAACCACCAACACATTGGTCATGCCTCCACAGTTCGGCGCGATGCCCCTCCTGGGCAAAAGGTTGGTCTTATTGCTGCAAGGAGAACTGGTCGACTTAGGGGACAGGCTGCTGCCACTGCTGCCAAGGCCGATAAGGCAACTTAAATATGCTGCCATTTTCATCGTGAACATAGTGCTTAGAGTCTTTACATTGCTCAACTTTATTTCATTCAGAGTATTTAGAGTCTTTACATTGCGCCAGTCCTATGGAAGTTTGTGTTTCTTATTTGATGACTTTTGGAGGACTTTTTATTTTCTTAGACCTAATATTGGGCTAATTTTTGAATGGTTGTTGAGAAGCTTATATTGTCATGTTCTATGTATGCTGGGGTCGAGTTCCCTTTCGGTTTCTTGGATGACGATTTCCCTGGTTTCGTGCTTGTCATCTTTACAAAACTCTTCCTTTTATTTATTTATTTGTTATTTAATTTGAATTTTTGCTGGACAAATAGACAGCTTTAGGTTTCCTGGATGACGATTTCCTGGTTTCGTGCTTATCATCTTTACTAAACTCTTCTGTTTTTTTTGTGTAATTTTAATTATTGCTGGACAAATAGACAGCATTAGGTTCTACCTCAGGTTGATCTGGGCCATGTTCTACATTGTTCTAAGAGATGAGATGGACGTGTTCACTGATTGAGCAAGCCTGTTTCCAATGCTTTTCATAAAACAAGCAACCAAACCAACAGCACACGCCAAATCGCACTCATTTTTCACCCAAAACAATCAATATTCATGACAAAAACACACACCACACACAAAATATATATTTATTCATATATACATAATAACACAAAAGTTTCGAAATCTGTGAATAATAAAATATTCTAAAACCTCCACATATCACGAAAGTCAGACTGAAATGAAACCAAAACCAGAAGCAAAACAACAATAGCAAGAACACCCCAAGGAGAGCTCCCTTCCTGATAACCTGCAAAATAACTCCTCCGGCGATAGTCATAAGGCAAGAAACCAAACAAACCTTCAAAACTGTCAAAAGATGACAACCATCTTATGAGCAGCAGTAAAACCACAGGGATGATGAACAGCACCCAGTTTATTTGTTCTTCAGCGTCCTCCATGATTGATTCATAAGTGAAGAACCCTGATATGCCCAGCAACAGTAGGACCATGACCAGGATAAAGATCACTGGATATGGTAGTGGTGAGAGGGTGAAGGAGTCAAAGATGGACGGTTCTCTCTTTCCATAAGCCATCAAGAACAAGAACAAGAACAAGAGAGGAAGAGAAAGCAAGAGGGATAAAGAGAAAGGATTAAGGAAAGCGTAGGTGGGGATGGTGTGTGTGTGTGTGTGTTGGTATGGGTGTGTATATGAGAAGGGAATGGCCGACACCCAAAAATTTCTCTAACTGAAAGAGATGTGGGCGTGTCCTTGTGCGGCTTCGTGGCACGCTTTGAATTCTTATTTGTTACTGGTTTGAATTTTTATGTCCGTTTGATTATGCTTTTGAATATATTTTTTTTTTATAGAATGTTTGACAGTCAAGTCCGCTCAAAGAAATTGTTTATATTGGTTTTCTACAAATTGTTTTTTTTCCGAGAAGTGTTTTATTTTTAAATAAATAAATCATAATTTGTTATAAATTAAAGAATAACGTAAAAAAAATTACAAAAAAAAAACGTAATCTACTAATAGTGAAATAACAACAGAGAAAAATTGAAACAAATTTAAAGATTTAGAAAAGAATATAGATAGTCTACTCAAAGATAAAAAAAAAACTCTAAAGTAAAAATTGGTTAGTTGATAAGTATTTTTTAATTAAAAACATAAAAAATAAAAAAAAATTATGGCTGAATGTACCATATGGGAAGTATGCTGTTTATAAAAACTCAAGTGATGAGTGCTTTGTAAGAAAAGAAGCAATTCAATGAGGAAAGGGTTGTGTTTAATTTTTCTTAAATAGCAATAATTAATAGGGAATCAATATTCTTTTTTTTTTTAAAAGGAAAAGAATGGGTCCTTTGAAATAGGCTGTTGAATGAGGGAAACAATATAATTTAGGATTCAAAAGAAAAATATTAACAAGATAAACATTTACGGTCACAAAGTCTTTTTGGCTGGTGCTTTTCTTGTCTATCTAGAAGGTTGTTGGTACTTTGCTATTTATCATTTATTTATATTCTTAATATTTGCATTTATGTTTTTTTATTAGTTCCATTTATTCAAATCATGTTTGTATTTTCTTAGTTTTGGTTTTTTATTTAATATAGTTATGATTTATCTATTTTATTAAAAAACAATATAAATTAGAAGCCAACTACTCTTTTTTACATTAATTATTTTTAATTATGAATTTAAATTTAAACAAGTATAGATTTATCCAAAAGATTGAAAGGGGAAAAAGAGAAGAGTAGTTGGTCTATATATGTATAGTAGTGTGATGTACTGAGAGAGGAGCCATCAGCCATGTGATGGTCTGTTACATTTTTAATATTTCTTTATTGATGGGGACCAATACATTCCAATTAAATTCCCAATTATGAATGATGTGTTTCTCAGAGTCACTAGGTTGTGTAACTTTCAATTAAATTCCCAATTATGAATGATGTGTTTCTCAGAGTCACTAGGTTGTGTAACTTTCAGGGTAATTTTTTAGTAGGCCATTAAACTTTATATTTTTTTGTTTTAATCACTGATCTTCAATTTATATCAATTTGATCATTTAAATTTAATTTAATTTTAACCGATAATAAATCAAGGATTTTAACTCCCAAGTGATTATATGACTATTTAAAAATCTAAGTCAGTCTTTCCCATAACATATTATTAAGTCTTTAAGAGGGGTCCATGTCATTAAAAAAGTGCCACATCATTCATTTGGAAGTCAAAATCTCTTGATTTACTATCCAGTAAAATTAAATTAAAATTGAGTGATCAAATTGATACAAATTGAAGTTCAGTGATCAAAGTGAAAATAAGCCAAAGTTTAGATACCTAGTAAAAAATTTGCCCGTACTTCCGGCTGCCTTCTTTAATCATCAATTATTTCCGGATTTAATACTACAATCAAAACATCATGTATATAAACCTGTGTATTTGCCAACTATTATGCATTAAAATATAATTAACCAAGCCAATCAATGTGTGAAACGTGACACTACAAACGAAGCAAGATTATCAATATATTTTTATTTTAATGAAATGCATTCATGTGAGATCTTGGTATATCTAGAAATAAAAATATTATTAATGATGAGTTTATGAAAGTCACTACTTTGTGTTACTTTCGGCTGTCTTCTTTAATCATCAATTATTTCCATATTTAATACAATCAAAACATCATGTATATAACCTCGTGTATTTCCCAACTATTAATATTTTTTAATCAATTTCTATGCATTAAAATATAATTAACCAAGCCAATCAATATGTGATACGTGACAATACAAACAAATCAAGATTATCATTTATCAATATGTGTATTATTATTTTAATGAAATGCATTCATGTGATATATATCTTGGTATATCTAGAAATAATAATAATAATAATATTATTATTATCATAGAAATATTACTAGCTCGGAAGAGACATAAGGCACAGTCCCATGCATCAAACTCATATATGCATCTTTCTATCACCGGCCCATGATGCCACCACCATCAAACTTCATCTTAAAAAAATAATATATAGATTCTTTTGTTAAGTGAGATAGATACCATCAATAACCATCTCTCTTTGGAAACCTTGCTAGTTTCCAAAAATAGCCCACAACACGAACGTGGAAAGAGCTTAATAAAGTTTGAGATAAGGTTCATAGTAATGATCTCATGAAAGAGATCAGAAGATAATGATGAATAATAGTATCATGAGTTTTGGTCTCAAAGAGAAGTTCATCTAAAGAGAAGATAAGATCATGAGAATAAATGTAGACATATATATATAAATAGTTTATTTTCATGGCAGTGATTCCATTGGAAAAAGCAGTGGATCATATGGGATATGGTTTGGGCTATATAAGGGTAGTGTGTTGTTACCTTGTTTGTTCAAAGCAAGCAATGCTTGTAGATGTAGATGTAGATGTAGATGTGCATGTGCATGTAGATGTAGTTGGAGAAGAGATGATGGTGTGGTATTAATTAAGGGGATGACAGAAGAGAGTGAGCACTAATGGTTCATTCTTGCACATATTTTCATGTTTATGCTCGGATACCATTTGTGCTCACTTCTCTTTCTGTCACCCACCATTCAAAAACATCACTCCTCACTCTTCGCTTCAATGAATACATACATATACATATACATATACATATATAATTCTCCTCTACATGAGAACATGTTTATATTTTATTATTACAAAGAAGGATTTAGTTGATGTATCATATGCTTCATGAGAACATGCTTATATTTTGTTATTGCAAAGAAGTATTTATAAGTTGTTGTGTTATGTGTAAATTTTTGTTTATTATACACATGGAACAAACCCAAACTAACTTGATTTCTTGGTTTGTAGCTTTGTTGATTCACTCTCAACTAGGCTTCCAACCAGTTTCCCTCTTGTCACCTGTCACATGGATGGACACAAGAAGCCATTTGTAATTGCTCTCGCTAACAATTCACTTGTTTCATTGATTTAATTGCCATTAAAGAGCTTGTTAAAACTCGATATTGTTGTCATCAAAGTCTGGTAAAAAACTTATTTGGTTCAAGCTAATTTTGATTATCTACAGTTAATAGGTTTGTTAAAACTCGATATTGTTGTCATCATCAAAGTCTGGTAAAAAACTTATTTGGTTCAAGCTAATTTTGATTATCTACAGCTAATAGGTTTGTATGATTAGAAAATATTCAAGATTTTTTATTTACTTGGTGAATATTTGTTTATTGCAATTGAGTTAGGTTTGAAGCCTCAGCGTGTTCGATTAATCATATATGGTTTGGAGTACATGCGTCCTCAACAGGAGAGCTGGGGACACAAAAGAATATTCACCTCAGGGAAGTGGGGGACCCCATTAAGCACTGATGTCTCGCTAGGACTACGCTAGCCCTCAACTCTTCTATTGTGTTGTTTTTTTTTTTCTTTTCTGTTTTATTCGTTGTAATATTTGTATTCTCTCCATGTGTAGTGGGGATTTAGTTTGTTCTCTTTGTTTCTATGTTCCATTATACTTTTTTATCTTTTAATTTAAGTGGATCATTTATCTTTTTAAAAAAAATAAAAGAAAAGTTTGAGCAAGTATAACACAAACTCAGTAAAATTAAAGATGAGTTAATTTTTAAGTAAAAAATGTTCAACACAAAAAACTTGATAACACTCTCAAGACAAACTCAGTTAAGATTTTACTTGTTTAATATCTTAATTTTGTAGAGGTACATACATAATTTCAATATGGTATTTGCCTATTTGGTGATGAGTTCAAAATACTTCAAACATAGTAGGTTTTTTTTTTCTTTCTTTTATAAGATGGAGAAATCACTATCAGTCATCGCAATAATATTATGAGATGGAGTTAACTCTCAACCTCTCCTAATAAGAGAAATAAATTATCATCCTCAAAGCTCAAAGTTATTTCAAATAGATTTATCGAACAAATTTTTATTTAGAGTAATAAAAACTTAAATAAATAAAACTAAAAATAAGTAATACATACATATGTACATCATTAAAATTTTAAATTTATTTTAATTAATTATAAATGTTTTATTAATTAAATTTCAAAATTTAATCAAGTTCTATATATATATATATATGTATGTATGTATCCTCAATGATAAATACAAACCACCAAACCAAACTAAACCATGGTTAGAGGTTGCATCCTATTTGATTTGAGTTTGGGTTAACCCACACCCTATCTATGACCATCCAATTATAAACCCTAATTCCTCCCCTCCATTCGATCACTTCCAGTTTGACTCGCGTCTCGCCGACGCCATGAACGGCGTCGAGGCTCCGGTGGCCACCGCAGCCTTTGAACCTTCGTCAGAGGACGCTATCCCTCTCCCGGAACCCCAAGCAGCTCCCCCTAACCCTGAGGAACTTGTAGCCAAAGCCATCGCCCCAGTGAAGGCCGAGTTCCTCCGGCCTCCGCCCTCG
The DNA here is from genome assembly GCA_020875875.1 of Dioscorea alata. Classification (NCBI taxonomy): domain Eukaryota; kingdom Viridiplantae; phylum Streptophyta; class Magnoliopsida; order Dioscoreales; family Dioscoreaceae; genus Dioscorea; species Dioscorea alata. The sequence continues at coordinate 21,606,131 of CM037014.1, read as the reverse complement.
AGGTCCCGATCCGATGGTGCTGGTGAGAAGAATAGTGTTTCCTCGAATGTTGTAAAGGAGAAGAAATCCAAGCGCCAGCTCAAGCGCGAGCGGCAGCAGGTCTCCTTTCAAATTTTTCACAGTGCTTGTTGTTTACAAGAACGAGTTAGAGACGATCATGGAGCTTTATTTGGTTTCCTTTCCTCGAATTTGTAACCGCAGGAGCAGAAGAGCGCGACTCATATTTGTTCGGAAGTCGCGAAATTGGGAAAGGTTGATGCTTGTCGTTATGGTGCCAAATGTCGCTTCAGCCACGATTTGGATGCTTATTTGGCTCAGGTTTGCATTTTCTATAGCTTTTGTTTTTCTTCTAATTGTTTTCCAATTTCGCGTCTTTGTATTTTTGGGTAATGGATGAATTTTTCTTTCTGAGAAGCAGAAGCCTGCAGACCTTGAAGGGACTTGCCCTTTTATCATTGTTAAAGAATCATGTCCTTATGGATTGACTTGTAGATTTGCGAGCACTCACAGTGAAGGTGTTATTGTGGAGGATGAAAATACCCCAAAGCAGAAGTTTGAGATCAATGGTCTAAACAAAGACTTGCAGAGGCTCTTGTGGAAGAATAAAGTTAGTTTTCCCAAGTCTTCTGCTCAGCTCAAGCTCCTTGGGCTTTCTGTAAGTAAATCCTTATTTAAAAAACCTTTTTTTTTCTATTGTCCATTTATTTCTTTTTCCTCTGTGTATAATTTCACCTATCTATGAACTATTTCATCTTGAACATGAGAACCAAAGATATATGTTTTATGGAGCAGTAAATATGTACTTCATCTTTTTCTACTGAAATATATTGTATGCCATTCTCTGTCTATTTTTGTGAAAATCGAGGAGCAATAGTCTTTTTGATCAGTGGAATTGGTTGTGTGTTCCATAGCGCCAAAATCATTATAATGCTTGGAGGAAAATGTGATTTCCATTCAAGGAAATTATTTGATTTTGTGCTTATGTGTTGATGGGTTTCTAACCTGCAGGGTGGTTATGGTTCAAAGACAAATTCAGATGCCAATCAGGAGGAAAGTCATCCAGATAGTGTAAATGGTTCAAGTAATGTCCAGGAGCACAATGACAATGATATGCCTTGCACCTCAGTTAGTGAGTTGGAGTCTTCTTCTACAGTTTGCATGGATAAGGATCCCTTGGATGATGAATCTGCGATTGATGACTTGAGACCTTCAAAGAGGGCCAAGAACCCCATTGATGATAAGTTTAATTCTTCTGATATAAATGGTCAGTTTTCAATTGAGTATTCTGCCACTGCTTTGAAAATCGTTTGGATTTTGCATTGCTATGCTAGCTGCTATTTGGACATTTATTTTCTCTGATTCTGCTGTATATAATTTGGACAGGGACATGCCCAGTGGAGAAAGATTCTGTCAAACTTGATGGCCAGCTAGAGGAAAAGCAGAATTACAGTGTATGCTCAGTTAAACTTGATCCGAGTTTGAAACCACATGTGCGAGAAAAGAAGCTTATTGACTTCAGAGGAAAGCTATATCTTGCTCCACTCACCACTGTGGGGAATCTGCCTTTCAGGAGGGTCTGCCGGGCCTTGGGGGCGGACATAACCTGTGGAGAGATGGCTATGTGCACGAACCTCCTACAAGTATGCCTTCCTAATTTAATTCCTGGACGGAATGAAACCAACATGTCCTTTTCTCACTGTGATCTTATCATTAGGGGCAAGCTTCAGAATGGGCATTGCTGAGGCGCCATTCCTCAGAAGAAATATTTGGTGTACAGATATGTGGCTCATATCCAGATACCGTGGCACGAACTGTTGAACTCATAGACCGTGAATGTGCAGTTGACTTTATTGATATTAACATGGGCTGTCCTATTGATATTGTTGTTAACAGAGGTGCTGGGTCTTCTCTTCTGACAAAGCCCATGAGAATGAAGGGCATTATCCAAGCAGCCTCTGGAACTGTAGACCAGCCAATAACTGTTAAGGTAGGTGTCTATGGTAATTAACTATTATGTTTGTTGTAATGAAAATATTACTTAAATTAATTCTTCAATTAGCAAAATATTTTATGAAGTTAGCCAGCAGTCCCTGGCTTCTGGCTGTAATTCTCTAATTTTTGTCATGAAAACATTTTCATTTTTCAGTGTAATAATCTGCACCTCTTATATCATTCATTATTGTTTGTTAGGTTCGAACTGGTTACTTTGAAGGAAGGAATCGAATAGATTCTTTGATATCAGATATTAAGACATGGGGAGGCACAGCTGTAACAATTCATGGTCGATCACGGCAACAACGCTATAGCAAGCTTGCTGACTGGGAGTACATAAACTTGTGTGCAAGCAAAGCACCTGATAATTTGCAAGTCTTGGGAAATGGCGACATATTCTCATACCATGACTGGAACATGCATATTTCTGATTGTTCCAAACTTTCTTCCTGCATGGTTGGCCGAGGTGCCCTAATAAAGGTTCATATTTCTGTATTCATGGGTTTAAACAGTAATGTTCCTCTTTCAGTGCCTCATTATGTCAAATCAACAAGACTCCTAATAACATTTTTTTTATTATTCTGAGTCTTTTTTATATTGTTTTTTTATGCGCAGCCTTGGATATTTACTGAAATCAAGGAACAACGGGATTGGGACATTAGTTCTACAGAGCGCTTTGATATTTTGAAGGATTTTGTACGATTTGGGCTTCAACATTGGGGCTCTGATAACAAAGGTATGCACATGATACGGTATGCTGATGTCTTGCATTGCATTTTGCTTTTCTTGTTCTTTACTTTGGTGGCATGTTGCTGTATAGGCTTTAGTTCGTGTTGAAATGTTGAAGGTGTTATGAACCATGTGATTATATCATTGTTTGTCGTGTGGTACTCCCATACTCTTATGAAAGGAAGACCTTGACCCATTTACTAGAAATAATTGTGAATGTAATTGATTGTTTAAGAAAAGTTTAAGCTACATACTGAAGAACAATGATGTGGTGCACAGAATTATTGTCTTATAACAATAAGAGATATTTTAATTGTGAAAAAATCACTTTTCTTTTGTAACTTGTTAAGAGATCTATTTGGTGCTTGGCAGAGAGTACTTGGCACACTTCAAAACTTCTCAGTAGCATGTGTAAACAATTTAAACCATAGTGATGTAATAGATATGCCCATGAACAACAAAGAGCATCTGAATGCCAATGCTTGATATTCCACAAACTTCTGAATAAGGTTAATGTGATTTGAATTACTAAATCTGGAAGCACAAACCCTTTGCCCATTATAAGTTCTGAATTCCAAATGATCAAATTTGTTTTTCCTCAAGTCCGTAAGCATTCTAATAAACTTGGTTATAATTCATTGCAGGTGTGGAGACTACCCGGCATTTCATGTTGGAATGGTTGAGCTACACCTGCCGATACATTCCTGTAGGCCTATTGGATGTCATCCCACAACGCATAAACTGGAGACCGCCCAGCTACTACGGCCGTAATGATCTTGAGACTTTAATGGCCTCTGATTCAGCAGCCGATTGGGTATCCTCTTCTCCTCATTTACATCATAAACTATTACTGCAATGTATCTATTTGGATATGATTCAACTTATGTTGAATGCTGCAGATTAGGATCTCTGAGATGTTGCTGGGAAAGGTTCCAGAAGGCTTCAGTTTTGCACCAAAACACAAGTCCAATGCATATGACCGAGCTGAGAATGGCTAATCCGCAAGACGAAAGAATGCCGGCCATTATTACTGTTAGACGGTGGTTCTGAGCATCTCTTCTGAGGATCTCATTGAGATTATTTTGGTGTCTTAAAATGTATGCCTGCCTTAATCATAAGCATAAATTATTCTAATTGTATTTTATGGCATTCTACGGATCTCTCTCAAAAGAGTAGAAATAAGTGGTGTGCCAGATCACTGATGGTTCCACTCGTCACTTGCAAAAAGGTGAAATTATTATTATTATTTTTTCTTTTCTTTTAAAAGTTAATAGTCGACTTAAATTGATACTTGCTAATATACTGCCACAAATGGTGTGTATCGATTTATGTGTGTGCTGTCATCCAGGTAAAGGGCTACAGGGCTATATGTACATTTGGAGAACTTCTTAAATGGCAAAGCTGCAGTAGATGTTCATGGCCTTGGTTTTTTTTTTTTTTTTTTTAAAAAATCTCAAGGGATTAATGCATCTAACATCTCCCGTGCTTATGCCAGCAACCAGAATAATGACATGAAACTAAATTATCATAGTTGAATCCTGTAAAATCACAATCCCATCTAATTCTCTAAACCCAATGGTTTATTTTTTCAAACATATTTTTTGAATTTCTCACTTTAAATTGTAATTTTTAATGGTAAAACATAAGAGCTTTATGCAGGGTCATGGGTATAATCTAGCAGTACAATATGGGGCTTCTATGCAGGGGTTATGAGTATAATCTAACTGTAAAACACTAGCGATAAAACATGAGTTCTCGATGTATAATATATATTGTAAATAGCAGTGTTTTGTCCATTTTATTAAAAAAAAAAAAAATCTGCAAAGGTTGATGTTGAGATTCTTCCACTTGTTAGAATTGAACAGCCAAATTAATAAAATCAGGCTTCACTTATAACCAAATAAATGAATACGTGCACAGAAGCAAGAGGCTGATTGATAACCAACATATTTTCATTGTTCTCAATGGATAAAGAGCAATCAATAGATAACCTAACATTTCCGTAATGACCATGGAGAAAAATAGTATTCAAAATTTCAAATCACGCAACATAAAAATCAGTGGGAAATAAACATAGAGTCGTAAGGAAGAAGTTCCTCGTTTCTTATAATTCATGGCAATTATATTCATTAATCAGAACGGCTGGACTCTTCCATATCATCACTAAACACACCCAAAGAACTTATTAACGCTAATCTCATTTCAGATGAAGCTCTGGTCAGTGGTTAAGATTGGATCCACAACAACATAAAACATACATTATAAGATGGATAACATAAAAGTTCCTTCCATTAACTAGAATAACTAACATCCACCCTCCATCATCTAAGAAGTAACAGAACACAGAGTTAGGTCTACAACAACATCCAGTTTAACAGGTTTAGCTGTTTATGTATGTGAGTGATTAACCAATATCAAAAAACAAACATGATATCAAAAGCTCTGCAATTCTAGAATCAGAAACTCACAGTGGCAATAACACAAACAAGAAGCTAAAACTATTAATATAATCTCATTATCGAACAAGATTAATATAGCAAAGATCCAAAGATCCAAAAACAGCAAGGAAAAACAACAAACAAATCAAAGGAGCAAAATATTTAGCATTCCAAAGAAACTTTTTTTTTTTTTAAATATCATTATTATTATCATTATTATTCTCTAGAATGCTTTCCAAGGAAAAGAAAGGACAATCCAAGAGGAAGTCATCAACAAACTATCACAAAATAACACAAAGAGCAAATTATCATTATTAAACAATATTAATGGCAATGATCCAACTCAAGAACAAAAACAGCAGTAAAAACAATAAACAATACAAACTACAAAGGAACAAAATATTTACCATCCCAAAGAAACCTTTTTTTTTTTTTTAATTATGATCATTATCATTCTCTAGAATGCTTTGGAATGAAAAGAAAGGAGAATCCAAGAGTAATTCATCAACACAATTATCACTGATTAGTAATCAGCAACACCACTGATTAAAGAGTAAATCAATAAGCAGCTAAAACTAATCATATAATAATTTAATTATTGGAACAAAATCAATGACAAAGATCCGACTTGAGAACAATAACAGCAGTGACAAATAACAAACAAATTAAAGGAACAAAATATTAAGGACAAAAGAAGAAGCTTTTATTCTTTTTTATTTTTAATGTTCTCTCTGGAATAGTTTGTAAGGGAAGGAAGGAGAATTCATGGGAAGGCAAAGAGGCATTACCAGAAAAACATTGATCACGGATGCTGCTGCGCGTCTCGGTAGCCGGCATCGACCAGGACCTTCTCCTTCTTGGCGAGATCAACATCATTGTCCACCATCATCTTCACCAGCTCCTTGAAGCCCACCTTGGGCTTCCAACCGAGCACGGTCCTTGCCCGGGTGGAATCCCCTCGCAGGCTATCAACTTCCGCAGGCCTGAAGTACCTGGGATCCACCTCCACATGGTCCTTCCAATGGAGACCCACGCATCCGAAGGCCTCCTCCAAGAACTCCTCGACGGTGTGAGACTCGTCGGTGGCGACGACGTAGTCGCTGGGCTTGTCCTGCTGCAGCATCATCCACATCGCCTCAACGTAATCCCCGGCGAAGCCCCAGTCACGAGCGGCCGAGAGGTTACCGAGGAACAGCCGGGTCTGCAGGCCAACGCGGATCCGGCCAACGGCGCGGGTGATCTTGCGGGTCACGAAGTTCTCGCCGCGGCGAGGGCTCTCGTGATTGAAGAGGATCCCGTTGCAGGCGAACATCCCATAGGCCTCGCGGTAGTTGACAGTGTACCAGTGAGCGGCGCACTTGGCGGCGGCGTAAGGGGACCGGGGGTGGAATGGGGAGGTTTCAGATTGGGGAGGAGGTGTGGAGCCGAACATCTCAGACGATCCGGCCTGATAGTAGCGGATGCCGCCGGGCTTGGAGGGGGTCGCCGCGCGGACGGCATCGAGGAGGCGGAGAGCGCCGGTGGCAACGACGTCGGCGGTGTAGTCAGGGATCTCGAAGGAGACAGCGACATGGGATTGAGCGGCGAGGTTGTAGACCTCGTCAGGAAGGAGTGTATCGACCCAGCGGCGAAGAGACGAGGCGTCGGAGAGGTCGGCATAGTGGAGACGCATCCGGGCCTTGTTGGAGTTGTGGGGATCGACGTAGAGGTGGTCGAGGCGGGCGGTGTTGAAGTTGGAGGAGCGGCGAATGAGGCCATGGACCTCGTAGCCCTTGCTGAGGAGGAGCTCGGTGAGGTATGAGCCGTCCTGGCCGGTAATGCCGCTGATCAGGGCGACCTTGCGTGGAGGCGCAATCGACGGCGGGATCACCGACATGACGTTAGCCATTGCCTGGCCGTTGGCCGGAGACTGGTCGGCATGCTGATTTGTGGAGGAATCGTCGGCCATTGGAGGAGCTTCAGTAGTAGATCTGGGAATGGCGGAGACGGAGAAGGAGAGAGGGAGTGAATCGATGAAAGAATGAGACTCACGTTTCGATTGAACTAACGAATAGTATATATAAAGGAGCTGGTCAACGCTGGCTTCACTGTTGATTTTAAAAATATTATTTATTATTAATATACATTATAAAAATAATTTAATGCTATTTATGTGAGATAATTGCTTGTATATTCTCTATCTATTTATATGAAAATCATCTATATATTTTGTATTTTAAATTTTTATATATTTTTTTAAATAAATTCAGAGTATTCAAGAAAAGAAAATTTATTTACATCTTGTTTAATTAGATCCCAGTGAATGATAATATGAATGAAATAATTTTAAGCGGATTTGTCGGCCAGAAGAATGAAAAGCTTTTTTGGTTGTTACTTTTATATAAATAATGCGCTAAGAGCCAACTAGCGAGCAGACGAAGTCACCGCTACACACCGTCGTGGAAGTATGGAACTAGAACAATTAAAAAAAGAATGTGACCTGCAGTTCCACTCAAAGAGTGGCGCATAAGACTGGATACAACATGGCATGTGACCTTCAGGCCCAATCAAAGTGATCTCTTTGATTAAACTAATAATATCAGTACAATATAATATTATAATTCACAAATAAAAAATAATATAACCCCTTTCTAATAAATAATCTTGACATTGAGTGCTAAGTAAACAAAAATTTTAGTAAATATATTCACATTTCAATACTGCTGCTTCTACCAATGTGGGAAAAATTATTCGGATATTGAGACTTTTGAAACTACATCAACCTTTATCACCATAAATCAAGAAACTAGCAACATCTAGTAGCAATGGAGCGATAGGAGGAGAAGAGAAGCCCAGGAATCCCAGCTCATGTTAGATATCCTGCTGGAACTTTCATATTAATTAAACTATACAAAAAGGAAGCTGAAAAATAATAGATCATTAATCAATTTAACCATCACCTGCAGAGAAGAACTCAGCAAGCCAAGCTTGCCGCAAGTGATAGTTTTTTGCGAGGAATCCCCTTGCTAAATGTTCATGCTCATTAAGATAGTCAAAGGCTTTACCAAGTGATGCCTCATTGTAACCATCAGATTTCATTACTTCTTGGAAAAGTTCAGAAGCAATGCCTCTCTGGCTGGTCCTTATGGCGTCGGCCAACCGGCCTATTTGGAATGCAAGAAGATCGATCTTCTCTGCAAGATGATTGTTGCTTTGATCACATTGTCTTGTTCTTCCTGTTGAATCTGATGATGTTGAAATTTGTTGGGACCGGGAGTGTGTCTCCTCTGCTTCCTCCTCAGTCTCAATGTTTTCATCCATAATCACATTCACATCATCTCCTGGGAACACAGGATCAGCACCGACAACTATTCTAGGGGCAACTGGCTCATCACCACAGATGATAGCCATCTCATCATACATCTCAATTGCCTTGTTTATGAATGGTTCATCCTTCGGATGAGCCTGTAAAAATGAAATTAGAATTATTATGAAGATACTAAGATAAATGCATTTTGATTAAAAATCATGCAGCTTAGTATTACCGCTATGTGTTGGTTATATGATACTGCATCCATGACAATTTTCTTTTCATCTTCAACCCAGGTTGAATTACCCAGACTTCTAATCTTCTTTATCTGTAAATACCTAGTCTTGATTGTTCGCAGATGATTTTCAACGTTAGAGTCAGTGCAAATCAGGTTGAATTTGTCACTGACAGCTTTTGCTGCAGCCAACAGGGCATGCCTCTTAAAACTCTTGTTAACCTTCCGTCCCAATCTCACTTGCTGTACAAGGAAGGGAAGCAAGAAGTGACTCATGGCTGGGCTCCACCTGAAATTTGTACAACCCTTCTTGCTAGGCCTTCCCTCTTTTATGGGAAATCCTAGAAATTAGGCAATCAAAAAAATATTTTAATACCTCTGCACAATTCTCAACTTTAATGCACATGTCAGTAAGCTAGGATATCTTAGACTGACACGTCTTGCGATAAGTTATGGAAAAAGAACTTAACATGAAGAAAGGGGTAAGCATGTGAAGAGAATACACAACATTATCTTTCATTCATGAATAAGAGTTTGTCCTTACTTCACCTCAAGGTTTGTGTCTTCTTTAATCTTTATCAAATTTCATCTAATAGAGACTTTTTTTTTTTTTGAGCATTCCAGAATGAATAAATTTCTATCAGAAATCAACCAAGGTGGAATTCCATACAGAGTTTGAAGGCATTCTCCAAAGTTGCATATGTCGATGAGTCTATATATATATATATATATATATAGATAAAGGAAGATGTTAATCTATTGGTGGAGACTTCTCAATTTTAAAATTTGTATCCAAGCGAAGCCTATATTGTTGGACTTGATCATGCTTGGAAAATAAAAGAACCACAGGATTTGATATTTTGATTAACCAGTCCTTTACAAACTATCAGGAAAGGTCATTGTCTTGAACAGCTAGAATTCAAGAATCTTTTCATGAATCACAGATAACCCAGGACCACAACTGATCAAAATTAATGTACTACAACATTCAAACTCACAGTAAAGAAATTGTTTAAGGGTGCGTTTGGCCGTCCAGTATTGGAGCTCAAGTGTAAAAAGCTGTAGTGCAACCCAAATCGGTTGTTGGTTCCAAGATATGGCTTAAAATAGTATCTCAAAATCCCTCTTTTGGCTCCAGTATCTCCAAATACCTTAAACTAAAAGGAAAGCTTTTTCCTGGCCTTCTTGTAAAATAATATGCAAAAGCTTATTTGAAGAAACTTTAGCGGAAAATAGAAGATTCATGGATTTCATGAGCATTTACCACCAATCGAAGGAGAATCCTCGGTGCTGACGGGCACAAATTTCACCGGAGCCACTTCATCTCCATTGACTTTTAATTTTTTATTTTGTGAACCATTCACAAGATCCGCACAAACTGTTGAGTTCATAAGCAGCAAAAGTAGTCAAAACTTTTTTAATAATAAAGAATAAAAGAGAAAATGAGAGCCAGTGATTATGTAAGAAATCATGTTCACCTTTCTCGAGATTCTTTACATCTCTGGATGAAAGTGTAATCCTCACACTATGTACTTTTCCTGGAGATTTAGGTTGACTAGATCTTGAAGCTTTCATATTTAACTGCTACTTAAACCGATCCCAGTTTTTAACTTTTTACTAGTACAAAATAAAATAAAAATTCGATCAGCAACCTTTCAGGTATATCTCCGGCACACACAAAACAAATTTAAAGGTTGAGATAAACAATTATAACCAAAAGCATTTTGAACATGGACACTCATAAAGTTGGCTAGACTAGTCACTAGAAATGAAAAATGTCAAGTGAGAGAAAAATCAATATAGAAAAGCAAAATAATTATTTCCATGCCATTATTGCATGTACAATTGTCTTTTCAAAGACAAATTTCAACTGCCATTTATATGAAGAACAGAATACATCACAGAATCAATTCTAACTTTTAAAACAAATAAAGATTTCAAACCTGAAAATGTGGCTATAAATTAGTAATAATAAACCAAGCATCTTACCATTAATCAGTAATCATAAACCAACAATCTAAGCTCATAGCTTCTTTTTCATAATTTTTTTATCAAAGGTAAAAGGTCAGCAAAAGCTTTTGAAGTGTAAACAGTCCCATTAAAGGTCTAACGGACGGCACTTTCCTCATGTTGTGAATGATATAATTTCCAAATGGCCTTCATATAATCCCTGGGGTACTCTTATCTGAACTCTAGTTGAACTTCTGAGAATTGAAAATTTAATGAGAGAAAAGATGATTATAAATGCATTATCTGAATGTGCTAGACAATGGCCATGCCTATTCATAATCAGACACAAATTACAAATTTCAGAATGTCAAAGTACAAACACTATATCTCCTAGAGACACAGAAAGGCGGAAAGATGGGAAATTGCAAGAAATAAAGAAAAGTTCAAAATCAAGGTAAAATAAAATTATCTCCTCTTATTTAGATAAAAAGAACAAAAGAGAGAGAGAGAGAGAGAGAGAGAAACATTGAATGGCCAAGGCTGCAATAGGTCGTAAAGTATGAGCCCTAATGCAGATACAAGTGGTTGTTTCCTCACATCAAAACTGTGATGCCCAGATTACCAACAAGCAACTTTACAGGTTGACATTAACCAATTATATTCTCAACAAAATTAAAAAAAAATTAAGAAAGAAAGTATAAACATGATTGTGATTGGTTTAGTTGTGTGCTTGAGATGATATGCAACTAAGTTCTAATAGCATTACAATTTTCTTCACAAAAATGGATTTGGCGTGGTCTGTAATTCCCAAGTTAGTTTATAATGAATATAAATCTTCACGAATAATTCTAACAAATAAAGATACGGAAATTTAAGGCATCCGTAAATATGTAACAACAAAAAAAATCATCCAGTTGGAGTGGTTTGCTTGATGCCAAGTTGAGTACAGGCTGGATAGGACTACATGTTCAAAAACCAAATCTCAAGTTGGGCAAGTTTTACTTGAATTCCAAATGACCTAATTCAAGCAAAGTTAAATTTAACTCCATAATCAACCTACAGTCAAAAATCCAAAGCATGCAAAGCTCATCTGCACTAATGTGCTATCCCACATATCGGGGCTGTCAAGCTTAAAGAAGAATTCTTTTTAAATGTTAAGTTAGATCACCAGAGAAGAAGTACACCTCAAGAACTCTATGCACCACATATAGTCAAGAGCATAAAACAAGTTAAAACTATCTAACAGAAGTAGTTCTCACATTATGCTAAGAACATTGAAGAGTTCTAACCAAATCCTATAAAATTCCTACAGAATTGGTTCCTATACTTCAACATTTGCACAAGGAAAACCAACCTATGCACTCCAAAATTCAACATTCTGAAAAAAAAAAAAATCAAAACAATACAAGACAAAAGTAATTAAATAAATAAAGCAAGATAAAAAATTTCATCAATTAACACACGTTCCAATAAAAAAAGAACATCATAATGGTAAACTCAAATCAAAATTATACAAACTCCAACCCAAAAACATCAAATTCTACCAAAAAAATTCCAATAACTTCAAACAATTCACATAATCTGGGGTCCCACATTTCAAATCAATACCTAATTCTAATTCCCAAAACCTAACATAGAGGCAGACTGGAGCCAAATACATAGAACAACAAAAAGAGGATCACAAAATCACACATTCAATACGGAAAATTCTGAATAATATTAGGCTTGATAGAGATCGAAAGACGAAGAAGAGAAGAGTGATACCTTTGGACTGTGGAGAGACGGCGAGATTGAGCAGCATGCGCCGGCGAACTAAGACTAGGGCGAGGTGGGCTGCGAAGTATCAAGGATGATCTGCGACGATGCATTCATCGCTCGGGAGTAATTAAACTAACTGTTTTGGGTTCGGTTCTCGTTTTCTTATTTAATATTATTTGATATTATTGGATGAAAATTAAACTTTATTTTTCACATTTATACGTCATAAAGTCATAAAAAACAATTATTTTAAGAAAAATATTTCCAGATATAATAGATGTAGATGTAGGGGGATAAATTCAATTTAAAAAAAAAAATTAACTATGAAGGATTTTATAGATATGCGAGTGAAATCTTATATTAATATTTCATGTTATCTTTATATAAATACAGGTTAATCTTAAGAGTTATAATTCTTGTAATTTAGATTTTATAAATTTATTTATTTTGAAAAATATAGACAAACTATAGATTGGATGTTCAATCTTTGTTTGATTGAGGAAAAAAATACCAACTTTCTAGTTATAGGGGTAGTAAATTTACAAATTAAATCATAGATTTCTTTTTCCATCATTTTCATTGTAATTAGTATTCTTTACATCAACTAAAAGTTAAAATTTTTTTATGCTAATAACTGGGGATAATTTAGAAAGTAGGGAATTAAAACATGAATTTACCTTCAAAAATTTTTTTTTTTGGAGAAAAGAAACATATTGAAAATGTTGAAGCTAGCATTAGAAATTTTCAAAATTTTTAGGGCATGTCCAAAATCCACATAAGTAAATAAATAGTATAGCTAAAATTTGAGCTTGTAAAATTACACTTATCTCACAGCTGGGTTGTGATTTCTCTTTTTTTTTTTTTTCTATAAAATAAAATCGAATAGGTAACGTTTGATATGTTCTGTGTATTGATGAAATTCTATAAAAGCTATAACATCAATAGAGCTTCTTTATATGTTCATATTTATCCCATAATTTCCATTTCTCTAATGATACAAATATCCATTGCAGCAAACATCAGTAGATCAAGGGTCATCATCAAGCGAGCACATAATAGAATCTTGGCAAAAATTCACAACATATGGTCTGCCAATAATAGGCTAATAGCTGCCCAGCTTCAAATTCAAGCATGAAAGGAAAGAAATCAACAAGCAAATGTTTTCTAGGGCTCTGGGAATAAGGTATCATAGATGGCAAGCCACAAAAAGCATTCAAATAATGCATCTCTGTCATCTTAGTATCGAATACAAACCAATGTTCTTATGGTTTTTATGCATTCAGCTTATCTGGACAAGAAGATGCAGCAAGGAAAAACATGCACGTAGATGAGCAAAAGCTCAAAACAATGATCAAATGGCAATGTTTGAAGGCCAAATGCATGAGCATCAACCAGTCCTCAGGATGATATGAACACCACTGTCAGTGTCCACAATGTCACTGATCTCTCCAACTTTCAGAGAAAAGGTGGCATCCTCAAAAGGCTTCTGCATCTGCCCTCGTCCAAATCGCCCTGAAGCAATAATAAGCAATTTATATAAGAAAATGATTGTGAATCTTGCACAGATTATGATTTTCAACACATGAATTCAGTAAAATTGACAGAGAGTGAAGTGAACATTGATTAAAACGTTGTACAATATTGATATTAGCTAAATTCATGATTAAGAAGTTCATCAAGAGAAAAAAAAGGGACTATCCTTTATTATATTCAGCTTCATACCACTGACAGCACATTGGTTAAACTACAAGAACTGCCTGAATTAAAATTCACAAACCATTAAACAAAAATAGAGATCTGTTTTCGATGAAACACATATAAGACACCTGGAAATATAAATGATAGAGGGAGAACTTAAACCAGTGCTATGTTCGAAGTCGTGGAAAAAGAATTTGTTGACAATCTTAAAACCAGCACTCATAAAAAAGCGGGTGTCTGATTTTAACAAAGCAAAGTCAGAGAACAGATAGGTAGCTTGTAATCTTATGTTTGTTAGGCGAGCAAGGTTTTTATGAGATAGCTGACAATTTTTTTAATGAGACCTGTGCTGAAAAGTGAGTGCCTCTCAGTGAGGTGGATGCTAAATAACCTGATAGATTAAAACTAGAACGCTCAAACTTCTAACAAAAATCCTACGGATCAAAGCAAATTAGGGTGAACAGACATAACTCAATAATAACAGCACATGATCTAATCAGGGATTTGTGGAAAAGGACAAACAATTTGAAGAAGAGTTGTACGCAAGACTCTGAATAAGGCCTTGTTTGGAGTAAAGCATAGCATACAAACAGATAGAGGCTTACATAGGATTGAAAACTATAGCAATGACAATATTTGTAACGTATAATACATACAGATCATTAATTGGAAGAAGAACCATAAGTAAGACTTTGAAAAGGCATTGTTTGGAGTAAGGCATAGCAGACAAATGAATAAAGGCTCAAATAGATTGAAAACTATGACAAAGATGATATTTGTAACTTGTAATGCCTACAGATCATTAATCAATCATGGTCACTTCTAACTTTCTGAGCAAGCTAAATTGAACAGCTGTGTTAACCAATTCACCATAGTACCTTTAGGATGGATAACACATTATTCATACATATATAACAAGAAATGCCTAACACACACACACACACTTGAATGCCTTACAACAGATAGAGGGGCATTGTTAGGTTTAATTGCACAGAACCAAAACAAGATAATGAGTTCACTCACATCATTCTTCATTTCAGATATGTTTTTGCTTATCTTACCATTTTTTTGTAGTAATAGCATCTCAAGGGTTAAAACCCCAAACGACATCTATTTTTTAAAGATCTCAGGCTAAAACTTCATCAGGCACAACGGACTCTATATTATTGTATCAAATCAAGGCCAGAAGTTGTCGAGAGGGATGAAGAAGATACAGAAACCACTTCCACTCTTCGATCACAATCGATAACAAATTAGAGAATGGAAAACATCGAGAATACACTCAAGAACAAGAAGATGATCCAACAAACAGCACCTTCAAAACAGATCTCCAAAAGAAAACTCTAAATCTACTAGAACTAAAAAACCCTAACAAAAATCATGGAAAGCACTGAAACAAGATCAAGAAGGGAAGGGGCCAGACCTAGATCGCCGCCGCGCTTGGCGGAGCTGCAGTGGGAGTAACGGGAGGCGACTTCTTCAAAGTGGGCTCCGGAGACGATGTCGTCGCGGAGGGAGCGGAGCTCCGAGACGGCGGCGTCCCGAGTGGTGGCGCTAATGATCCGGCCATCGGGGTCCTTCCATGAGGCCTTGCGCCGCGAGCCTTCGTGCTTTATCAGGATGTGGGATGCCCGTACCTGCTGCTCCGACGCCATCGTCGCCCAGAGAGAGAGAGAGAGAGAGAGAGAGAGAGAGAGAAATCGCAAAGTTTTTTTTTTTTTTTGAAAGGAGAAATCGCAAAGTTGAGCAAGTGGACCAAGAAGCAATGGCCACTCGGGAATGATCTTACGATTCCTCTCTCTCCCTCTGTGTTGACCCACTTCTATTTTTATGATGTAATTTCTTGCGACTTCTATTTTTATTATGAAATATATGAAAGAAAAAGGCTTTGAGTAGTGTTTTGTAATTAATTTAAAAATGATTTTTTTATGAAATAGATAAAAATAGAAAAAGTAAGTATAAATAAGGGTAATACCAGTCCACTAAAATTTGATTTATTTTCGCTTTGATTATCAAATTCCAATTTGCATGAATTTAGTCTTTCAACTTTAATTTAATTTCACGGGGCAATAAATTAAGAATTTGAATTCCCAATTGATTACATAGCTATCTGAAAATCTGAGTCAATCATTCCCATGATAGGCTGTTTGGTTCCAAGGAATGGAGTTGAAGAAGAATTAGATAAGAATGAGATCGGAATGAGAATAAGGAGGAATGGATTAGGAATGAAAGGAAAACTATGTTTGGTTTGAGAGTATGGGAGAGTAATTCATTGGGAATGGGAAAAGTAAATAGAAAAAATATATATGAAATGTCTTTTATGCCCTTATTGAGTAAATATTAAATAAATATATTACCAAACAATATTATTTTATTTGTAATATGCTGTCATTATTGTTTTAATTATTTTTATAATTAAGTTTACAAATTCTTTATTATTAATATTGTTGTTTTGTTAAAATGTGATCATATTATTTTTATTATTTTAGAATTAATTTAAGTTATTATTATTATTATTATTGTTGTTGTTTTTCATAGTATTATTTTATTAATATTGTTGTTTTTATTGTTGTTGTTTTTCATAGTATTATTTTATTAATATTGTTGTTTTTACAATATATATATATATATATATATATATATATATATATATATATATATATATATATATATATATATATATATAATATTGGATGAAAATAAAATTAAAGTGAGGGGTAAGATGGTAATTTCCTGTTCCGGATTGGGCATTCCTCATAAAAATTGGGGGCATCTCAATCACCTTTCTCCCCTCATCCCATTCCTAACTCATTCCTAACCCATTCCCAATCCATTCCTATGCCTGTCAACCAAACAACAGATTGGACCCATTTCTAACCCATTCCCAATCCATTCATAGTCCAATGCTTGCAAACAAACAACCCCTAAGTCTATTGGAGGTTTTCATATCATCGAAAAAGAGCTACATCATTCATTTGGGAGCTGATATTCCTTGATTTAATACCAATGAAATCAAATTAAAATTGAGTGATCAAATTGATTCAAATTAAGATTCAGTGATCAAAATGAACATAAGACAAAGTTTAGTGACCTACCAAAAAATTTACCCGTATAAATAAAAAATTAAAATATAATGAGAGTAAAGAAACTATGGAACCGAACAGTATATCAAGATCATATAACATGATAATTCATCATAAGTGGAAACAAAATAGAATAATTACTGTAGAAAAGAGAAACAGATAGAGCAATCAAAAATAGATCCTTGAGGGAAGATGAAGAGAAGTCTTATACGAAAATAATTTACCAAGTGGAGGCAATACATTCAAAAGGAAAACCCTCACCTAGGCCACTGTCTACTCCTTCACATGACCCCAAAACTACTAGAGGATACAATTGATTGTAGATTTGTGTTATTTATAATTTAGATTTTTGTTATTTTTAAATAAAGGATTTGATATTTTATC
This sequence comes from Dioscorea alata, assembly GCA_020875875.1. Lineage (NCBI taxonomy): Eukaryota > Viridiplantae > Streptophyta > Magnoliopsida > Dioscoreales > Dioscoreaceae > Dioscorea > Dioscorea alata. The sequence goes on along the minus strand of CM037014.1, from coordinate 21,588,575 downwards.
TATTTATTTATTTTTCATTCAAATATGGCGAGTTCTATTAGTGCACAAAAAAATTGCCTTTTGTTTTGTAACTCTAGGTTTTTAAAGGAAAAAAAAATGATATGCACTTTGAAAAGAGGCCAGCCAATTAGAATCAGAGCAGCCAAGCATACATGTTTGTGTTGGATTTGCACAGTCAACCCAAGCAAAAAACGTTGACCTGCTGAGTAGGATGAAGACTGTCCACGTTGGAGAAGCTGGTGCTGAGCTAGGAGCTGTACCACATTGATGAGCCGTCATTGGTCGGCGCCGCTGGCCGCTTCTTTATGTCGTGTTTTTGTGTCTTAGGTGTAGGAGTTTGAATGGCTAAGATTTAGCTGTTATGATGGCTGTGGTTGGGCACATTTTGTTGTGTGGTTATAACTACCAAGTATGTTATGTTCTTATTTTAACCAATGAATGTAAGAAAGACAGTTGAAGGTCTTTAGCAAATATTATCCTACATTGTTCCTGGTATTTTTTTCACTTATCCTTTGTTTCTTCTACTAGCCTCACATCCTAACAGTGGTATCAGAGCCCACGAGGTCGGTTGCTTGTCCGACTGATCACCGGAGACGCTGCTCCCTAAAGACTACTACTTATCCTTCTATACAAATGGCTGAAAGTTGTAATGTTACTGAAAACACCTCCACTTCAGTCCCAGTTTTCAGAGGTTAGTGTTACTCCTTATGGAGCCTTCAAATGAAAACCTTATTCAGGTTTAAAGGGCTGTGGGGTATAGTAAAAGAAGGCATTGGTGAGGTAGAAGATAAGAAGAAGAAGACGGAGGAAGATGAAGAGGAGCTGGAGGAGAAACGCAGGCTTGATGCTCACGCGCTCTACCTACTTCAACGCTCCTTGGATGCCAAGATTCTTATTCGGATTGCTGAAGCAAACACTGCTCAGCAAGCATGGAAAATGATACAAACTGAGTATCAAGGTGATGAAAAGATAGCTACTGTGAATCTTTATGGCTTGAAGACAGATTTTGATGAGGTAAAGATGAAGAGTGGGGAGAAAGTTCAAGAATACATCAGCCGTGTTCTTGACATCATATACAAAATCAGGGTTCTCGGAGAAACTCTTGTTGAACAAGAGGTTGTTTTCAAAATCATGAGAACCCTCACTCTAAACTATCGCCATGTGGTATCATCCATCTTGGAAGGGAATGATATCAAAACAATGACAGTGGAGAAACTGAGTGGGTCTTTGAAGAGCCATGAAGCCATCCTTGCATTATCAACAACTGATGAAGAAATTAAAGCCCTGCAGGCCGAAACTACACCATCCTGGCCCGGTGAAAATAGCAACTCAGGAGGACGAGGCAAAGAGAGAGCTCCCTTCAGAGGTCGCTTCAGAGGAAGAGGGCGAGGTAGAAGTACTGACCGAGCATATCTTCAATGTCACATATGCAATAAGTATGGGCATGTGAAGGCACAATGCTGGTATAGAGAGAGTGACGCCAACGTGACTGAAGAGGAACCGATTATTGAAGAACAAAAGCTATTCATGGCCAGTGGAGGAGGATGTGTTGAAGCATCGTCGGTGTGGCTCATCGACAGCGGGTGCTCCAATCATATGAGCGGCATAAAAGAGCATTTCCATGATCTTGATGAGAATATTCAACAAGTGGTAAGGCTTGGAGATGGGAAGACCATCAAGGTTGAAGGTGTTGGAACTGTTAAGTTTCAAACAAACAATGGGAAAATAAAGTACTTAAAAGAAGTTCAATTTGTCCCACAATTGGCCCACAATTTGCTTAGTGTGGGTCAACTCATTCTCACAGGCTACACTGTGACCTTCTCAAACAAGGAGTGCACCATTCTTGATCAAGAGGGAGATACTGTGCTTGTTAAAGTTCCTATGGGAACTCATAGGCTTTTCTCCCTTGAAGTAGAAGACATAGGTGCAGCACATGTTGCAAGACAACAGCCATCATCCACTTCATTATGGCACAAACGATTTGGCCATCTCAACTGTGGAAGTCTTCAAAGGATGGCGAAAATGAAGATGGTTCTTGGTATGCCTGCTGTAACTACAACAGAGAAATGTGAACGGTGCTTGGAAGGAAAGCTCACCAAGCATTCATTTCCAAAGGGCCTAGCACGAAGAGCAAAAGCTGCACTTGAACTTATTCATGGAGATCTAGTCGGCCCAATGCAAGCACAGTCAGCTGGAGGCAACATGTATCTATTTTTACTCACCGATGACTTTTCTAGGTTCAGCTGGGCCTACTTTATCAACTCGAAGGGAGAAGCACTGAAGTACTTCAAACAATTCAAAACATTGGTGGAGAAACAGTTGTCCTTGCAAGTTAAAGCTTTCAGAACCGACAGAGGTGGTGAATTTATTTCGAAGGAGTTCAATGTATATTGCGAAGACCATGGTATAGCTAGACAATTCATAGCTCCATACACACCCCAGCAGAATGGGGTGGCCGAGCGAAAAAATCGGACTGTCGTTGAGATGAGCCGGTGCATGCTATTGGAGATGAACGTACCTACCGAGTACTGGGCCGAAGCCGTGGCTGCTGCTGTCTATGTGCTGAACCGAAGTTGCACCAGTGCATTAGAAGAATGCACTCCATATGAGAAGCTTACCGGAGAAAGACCAGCTGTAGACCACCTTCGTGTCTTTGGCTGTGTGGCATACGTGCTCGTAGACTCTCAATCTCGGGGAAAGTTTGAAGCAAAGGCAGATCGGTGCGTGCTTCTAGGCTACAGTTTTGAGTCCAAGGCATATCGACTTTTGCATCCCTCCACAGGAAAAATCACTATCAGTACACATGTTTCATTCTGTGAAACAACCAAGTGGGATTGGAATACTGTCAAAGATTCCATCCAAAATTCTGCAGTTGAAGTCAATGAAGATAGCAGCATAGAAGCCTCACAAAAGGAGTCAAAACCTACCAATTAAATTGTTGACTCAGCTAGTGAAGAAGAGGAGACAACCAGACCTGAAAGTGACACTCGTTGCAAGAGGTACAGGTTGTTAACTGATGTGTATGAAGAGTGTTCTTTTGCATTTGCAACTAGTGACCCTACCAACTATGCAACAGCAAGCAAACTCAAAGAGTGGAATGAAGCCATGAAAGAAGAAATTCACTCCATTATCAAGAACAATACTTGGGAGCTCACCACTTTACCCAAGGGAAAGCAAGCTGTTGGTCTCAAGTGGGTCTTCAAATCCAAATATAATGCAGATGGGACCCTGAACAAGAGAAAGGCTAGACTTGTGGCCAAAGGATACTCTCAAATAGAGGGGGTGGATTTCACAGAGGTATACTCTCCTGTTGCTAGATTGGAGACCATAAGAATTATTCTGGCTTTGGGTGCACAACAAGGATGGGAGATTCACCAACTTGATGTCAAGTCGGCTTTCCTCAACGGTGAGCTCGATGAGGAGGTTTTTGTCCAACAACCTGAAGGATTCACTGCTGCAGGGAGCGAGGAGAAAGTATACAAACTTAAGAAGGCATTGTATGGCTTGAAACAAGCGCCACGAGCTTGGTATTCGAAGATACATCTTCATTTCCTCAAGATGGGGTTTGAGAGAAGCAACAATGAGCCCACTCTTTACAAACAGAGGCTTGAAGGTCAAGGAGTTCTTATTCTATGCATATATGTTGATGATATAATATATCTAAGCAATTCTCAGGATATGCTGCTCAAGTTCAAAGTGGAGATGATGAAGGCATTCGAAATGACCGATTTAGGACTTCTTAAATATTTTCTAGGCCTTGAAGTATCACAGCTGAAGAAGGAGATCAGGGTTTGTCAAAGAAGGTATGCTGAGACTCTATTGAAGGACTGTGGGATGCTCAAATGTAAGGGCCTGTCTACTCCTATGAATGTAAGTGAAAAATTACAATAAGAGGATGGCACAGCTCCTGCAAATGCTGAAAGGTATAGAAGGATGGTAGGTGGGCTCTTGTACCTCACACACACACGTCCGGACATCCAATTCGCAGTTGGAGTTGTGGCCAGATTCACTCGAAGTCCAACTGAGCACCACATGGGTGCAGTGAAGCGAATCATGCATTACATCTCAGGTTCCTTAAGCTTGGGATTAAGTTACAAGCAAATGTCAGAGCTTAAGCTGAGTGGGTACTCAGACAGTGACTTTGGGGGGAGTTTAGATGATAGGAAGAGCACAACAGGATGGGTCTTCCACCTTGGTTCAACAGCTGTATCCTGGAGTTCGAAGAAGCAGGATGTTGTGGCCTTATCTAGCACCAAAGCTGAGTACATGGCTGCCGGTTCAGCTGCATGCCAAGCCGTCTGGCTACGGAGGATTTTGGAAGATCTTGACCAAAAACAGGAGCAAGCCACCACCATATATAGCGACAACAAGTCCGCGATATTGCTTGCTAAACATCCTGCGTAGCATGGGAGAACCAAGCACGTCGATACTCGATTCCATTTCATCTGTGACCTTGTTGCAAAGGAATCCATACGATTGACTCACTGTGGGACTCATGAGCAAGCAGCAGACCTTTTTACAAAATCTCTCACGGTACAGAAGTATAAAATATTAAGGACTAAGCTTGGGATGACTGAGCAAGGAGAGGGTGTTGGATTTGCACAGTCAACCTGCTAAGTAGGATGAAGACTGTCCACGTTGGAGAAGCTGGTGCTGAGCTAGGAGCTGTACCACATTGATGAGCCGTCATTGGTCGGCGCCGCTGGCCGCTTCTTTATGTCGTGTTTTTGTGTCTTAGGTGTAGGAGTTTGAATGGCTAAGATTTAGTTGTTATGATGGCTGTGGTTGGGCACATTTTGTTGTGTGGTTATAACTACCAAGTATGTTATGTTCTTATTTTAACCGATGAATGTAAGAAAGACAGTTGAAGGTCTTTAGCAAATATTATCCTACATTGTTCCTGGTATTTTTTCACTTATCCTTTGTTTCTTCTGCTAGCCTCACATCCTAACAGTTTGCACCCCAAATGAGATTTGACAAAATTGAAGACATTCAATTTTTTTTTTCCCGAAATCAATCCAAGTATATTTGAGATGAAATTGTGATCATTCAAAACAAAGATAAGCAGAATGGAAAGTCCTATGTCCAACTGAGCTCGTTTTGGTTGGAAATGGAATAGAAGATGACCCCATTTGAGGCGTGCTGATAAAGCAGTGTAAAAGGCTAAGGGAACCAAGCTAATGTTGGAAAAAACTATAAAAAGAATAGAGACAGAAAGCCAAGGTTAACTTTAATACCTGATGCGGGTGTATAGTATAATTTCAGAGCAGAGATGGCAATTAATGTATAACAATCACCAGAGGACATGCATGGTTGGACTTTGATCTTCTTATTGGAAAATATATAAAACTGACCTTTTCTACTTTGATATTCAGATTTTATTACTGTCACATGTAGATGCTACTACGTTGAGTAACAACTTGGTGATGAATGCGCTTGTGTGAGTAGAGTGTGCAAAAGTTTTCTAAGGAAAGAGTATATATTCAGATAATTCAACAAGATTACATTCTTGCAAACTGCTCCTTATTTTCCCAAAGTTCCATGTAGCCATCTTGGACATTGTCAGTGACATTCCAAGTTCTGTTGTCTGTGTGTTTCAGGCTAAAGCAAAAACAGGACATCATTGAAAGATTTTATGCCATGATCAGGCCAGTGAATCTGCAGCTGGTTGTTTCCAGTTTTAAGACTACCTTTTGTTAATCTTTTGCTTTCTAACTTTTTTTTAAATCTATGTTGATATCCTCTAGCTACGTTGTAGTACCTTGTGATGCCAGTTGTTGATTAACTGTCAAAAGTCACACTCCAAAATAGGCTATTGTTTCTTCTTAATTACCTTTCTGTGTACACCTTCATGGAAGTCATATCATGTATCCAGAAATCATATCTGGGCAAAAAATGTTGGTTGTAGTCTTTGCAGTACTGATTTATTTTATATTTTGATTTTCTTCTGCTTTTCAAATGGTTAATTAAGAAGCATAATTTTTTCTTTTGGCTTCTCCAGCTACCACCTTTATATCATATCACTTATCTTGATTGACAGAGATGATACAGAAATTCTTAGATTACTTCCTATCCTTGTTTCATCTCTGTAAACAGCCAACCATATCTATTTGGAGAACTTATTCATTCCATAGAAATTAATAACACCATATATAATTAAGCTATTAATTAACATATTTATTTATATAACATCAACAAACAAGCACACTAAATTAAACAGCAGTTAATTGTTCACAAAGAGTAGGAGGAATTGAACAGGAGGAGCCTTATGATCATCAGTACGTAACTACTCTTTTTAAGTATACCTCCACAGAGGTCTAAACCACTGTGAATGAAAAGAAGACTGGTAGGACACCATCAACAAAAGCACCACCACAAGCGCCGCCACACCCCACGGCGAGCTCCCTGCCATGTCTCTACCCTCCTGCTCCAGCCCAAGCCTCCGGAACTTAAACCTTCTATCAACCAGCATGTACCCTGCCAGAACTAAGACCACCAAAAACAGAAGGAGAATAAAGAAGAAGCGAAGGCCGAGCTCAGAACGGTGCACCTGCTCCTTGTAGTTGGTATACCATGATAAAGAAAGGAAGAGAACAACGATGGCAAAGACGGCGAGGAGCGGTGCCGGAGGAAGTGAAATTGAGGCCAGGACTTGGCCTCTCCAGCCTTGCTTCCATTGAGGTCCTCTTTGATCACGTAAGAACCAGTCCATGATTGTTGTCTTCTTGTTTGGTTGTTCATGCATGCATGGTTAATTTTGGAGATACAAGAGCTTTATTAGTTGTGGACTTATGGGTTTGGAAAGGTGGGAATGGTGGAGGGGAGATGCTCTAGAGATGGATGAAGAACAAAGTAGATAAAGGCAGTGGGGAATTTATGCTTTGCTTTGGTTTGTTGGTGGATGATGCGCTTGAAAGGAATGAAATGCATGGAAAGAATGTGCTTGAAGCTTTGACGTGGCACGTAATTGATACGATCAAGCTTCTAGTTTGGACATGGGTGTTTGGTATAAGGACACACAGAGACAAGTTTTCATAGTTTTTGAGAATTATAAATTTTTTTCTTATAATGACATGGGCATATACAAAGTTGTTCATTCAACACATCTGTACTCTTTCTTTCTGTGAATTAAAATTAATCTCCCAGCCAAGGCAAATAATCTATATTAAAAATTTAATTTCAATAAACTAAGTGGTCATTGGTATATAAATATACCTCACATTTATTTAGAATTATTGATATAAATATATTTTTGTGGTAACATTTATGTCCACTATACATATATATATTTATAAAAATAAATCAACCCAAAGTTTATCCAAAACAGAAACAACGATTATAACCAATTAAATAAATTAAGTAAAAATGTGAGAAAAATAAGAATCAATAGGATACATATTAGTGCAAATGCACTTTAATGTTGGCATAATTTGACACCTAGTCAAGGTGACGTGGCAAGCATGATGACATGACATGGAGAATGATGTGGAATGAAGGATGACATGGCAAACAAATTTGGCTAGGTGGAAAATATCATGGGAGATCTTAGAGAAGTTATTTTTTATAAGAAGTTGCAACTCTAATGAAGATTAAGTGAAGATCTTGTTGAAGTTATTTTAGGCAAAAAGATCAAGCAAGCAACAAGATAATATCAAGATCTCATCAAGACCATATTTAGAAGATGTGATTGAAGACTAAATATGGGTGAAGCTTAAATGAAGAAACAACCTATCAATGGTATGATCTTGAAGACTATTGAAGGCAAGATTTGAAGAACCTTAATAGAGATGATATGAAGACTATTAAGAGTATGTTTGAAGATGCGTCTATTGGTGGCAAGATTCAGCTGATTGAATGAAGATCTTTGTTGAAGATTTGAAGACTAAACTTGGGTGAAGTGAAGACTAAGTTTGGCAAGTTTCATGAAGACGCACATAGGACGTGCGCCCCTTGCGAGGGGGCTGTGTGGTAAGGAGCTGAAGAGGGAGGTTAGTTGCTGGTAGTTCGGATCAAGTGATCGGGCTGCATCGACTCGGACGGAGGGTCTTGAGGTTGCTTAGCAATGGAGCCAGAATTCAGTCAAGCCAGCAGTCAGGGCTATGTGGCAACATATGTTACAACATAAGTTGCGACATCTAATTTCGGAAGGTTCTAAAATTAGAAGCCGTGGAGATTCTAAAAGAGGTATGCGCTATATTTGGGACGTTGAGGCGTCTATATATACGTCCTTGGTCTAGGATTGGGTACGACTCTTGAAAGAGGGAGTAGGGAGGTACCGGACAATCTAGAGAGGGTAGTATTCTTGTATTGTGAGAGAGTGACAAGTGTGTTTTGTACTCTTCTATTTTTTACCTCTTTTAGTGGATTGTTGATCTCCGGGCATGGCCCCCTAGACGTAGGCGAGTGGACGCCGAACTGGGTTACCAACGTCTTGTGTCTCTTCTTGTGTGGTTTGTGTTTGCTTTTTTTGAGTGCTTGAGTGAGTGAGTGTTCCTTTTAATTCACAAACCCTAACCGGCAGAACTAACAATACATATAAAAAATCAAAACATTTTCCCTCCTGAGAAGCTTATTATTTTTGGGATTTTTTTGGTGGTCTTTCTATTAGTTTGGCTTTGGTCATTTTATTGTAATCTTTATATCATTTCTTTTTTTTTTTTTAATGAATAATGGTTAATCTATTTTAAAAAATAATAATAATAAAAACCAAAACATAAGTAAAACATAAAATCAAGTACTGGTCACACCTATATAGTTATAACAATTTAAAAATATTCATATTTATGGTTTATTAATTTGCAGCTAATGTCCATATTAAAATATTCAGCAGTTGATTGTTTGGAGGAAGATTTTTTAAAAATAATTTTATGTTGATTTAAATGCAGTTTTGTTAAAATAAAGATCAGAATTTTTTTTTTGTGCATTTTATCAACTATTTATGTGAACATGTATAAATGAATAGTATATGAATAAAAAATAAATAAACTTTTCATTTGAAGGATTGAATTCTAGCTAGATTTGTAAATAAATACAACCGAAATCTTGTGTTTTTTTTGAATTTATGTGGAGATTTAATTTCAAATCAAAATTTTGCATCCAAAAATATTTGAGCAAATACTAGATTTAAATCAATATATCAATCACTCATGCCAAAAACTACTTCATAAATTTGTTATACAACAGAGTTCATATTTGGTAAATCTTAAACAAGCATTTTTCAACATAATAAAAATAACACTAAAAATGAAAAGAAGGTCATATTGTTTGCTAAAGTTTAGAGAAACTCCATACTCTGTTCACATGACATATATCAGATACCACAACTTAATTTACAACAAGATCCAGCTCATAAGACTATTTGACTATTTTATTTGAAAGTCTTACTCTCATTTAAACTCGTGGGACACAGTTGGTCAAATAAAAGCTTTTTATAGGACTTAATAATCTAAAAAGTTCTTTATTCAAAAATTCAAAGCAAATAACACTAACATGCTTTGAAGATAAATAACCATAGATTCAATCAGTATCTCCTTCCATTCATTTTTTATTCAAAAATTAATCACAATTTTTACTGTTGAACTGGACATGAAAAGATTTAAAATGGGAAAAATTAATCATAATACTTGTCTTGTTTCTTCATTTTTTCATCTGTATTGCACCTCATGCGTATTGTTCTTGTAAACAATTTTGCTCATTTTTTAATATATTTTAGGTTGTTCATATATTTTTTTAAAGAAAAAAATGTGCATAATATTAAAAAAAAAATATAATTTCAACTTCAACATGTAATTTTCAAAAAATTCTTCCAAAAAGATGCATGGATAATTACCTTTTGAAAAAACACTATTATTAAATAAAAAAAACATAATTAGAAGCTCGTGATATATATATATATATGTATATTGAATTATACTTCTACTTTTTTATATAAAAACAAATAAACCATAATTTTATTAATAAAAAAAAATTGACAAAAAAACACAAAAAAAATCAGTATAAAAAAACAACACAAGTCTCTCACCAGCAATGAAGCATTTAAAAAAAAACATAAGAGATACTTATGCTCCGTATCTCATCTTTCGTCACAAATGATGTATCATTTTCATATTTTTTTTTCTTAATTAAAAAATTTAGTTTGTAATAAATATTATTATTTTTCTTTTCCAACACCAGTCCAAACCTAACATTTGTCTTTAAAAAGTAATTAAAATTTTGAAAACATGGGCACAGGACCATGTATCACACGTTATTAGAAGAAGACAAGTCTTGATAAAACGTGTTAATTAAACTAGTGACCAGCTGAAATACTGATGTCAGTCCAAACCTAGTCAACTTAAATACTGCTTGTTTTTTTGGACTTGGACTTATTTTATCACCATTTTTTCTTTTTAAAAAATAATTTTAGCAATGAAATACTCAAATACAATTTTTTTTATTCTTTTTAAATATCAGTTTGATGTGCCGCTTGACAATTAGACAGCCCCTTGTGTTTGATTTGTTCAAATGATAAATTTTCCACTTGGTCTACGCGCATTCCCACTTTTTTGGAGAAAATTAAAAATAAAAAATAAAAAAAACTATTCATTGCCTTTGTCGGTGGTTCTCCCCTCTGCCTATTATTATTAGATTGTGAGAAGAGTACTATGGTGATGGAGATTTATTATTTATATATTTCTAAAATTAATAATAATATTAAAAATTAACATAATTAAATATAAAACTAATGTAATAACACTAGTCAAATTCTGGATTTTTTGCATGGAAATATCTTAACCCTCGATCAATAACAAAACAGTTAACAAAACAGTATGATAAATAATTCAATATTATGAATTATTTAAAAAATATAAAAATTATAAATAAAAAAAGTAAAATATGAATAATTATTAGCAGGGAAAAAATCTTTACGCGGAATCATAATTTAGCAATGATATACAAGATAATAAATATAGGTATGTTATTTATAGTGTAATTGAGGGATTGACTAATGTAGTCAATTGGTAGGGATGACTTTTTCATTGTGAAATGCACACTATTCTTGAAAATTTGCCACAATTGTGACCAAGTCCTTTGCAAGCTTTGACAACTTGACTTATTTGGCAAGTTAATTTTAAATTAATAAGCACCCCTCAATTGACAAATAAATAAGCGCCGCCCTAATTAATCTCACTTTAAACAATATATATGATTAATTGGAGGCTAAACTAAATAGTAAAATAAAGGAACAATTTCCCATGAATTGATGATTTTTGTTTTTCATTTTATTTAATTAAAGAAATAAAATCCTTGTTTTCTTATTTGATTATATTAATGAATCATGACATTGACAACTACTACAAAGTAACAATGCATGTCAATGTGGGGAATCTTTCTAAGTGAACACAATGTGGGGAATCATAACTATTTTAAGATTTTTTAGAGAAGAACATTATTTTATTTTATTTTTTTAATCTGGATTGATGAATGGTTAATTAATTATTAAGATTAGATGCCACGTCTCTCCAAAGTGATTAAACCTACCAAACCAATCTGAATTTAAGACTATAAACTAATCAAGTAGATCTCATCTTATTTCAAGTGTGATCTTTTTTTATTTTTTATTTTTTGGAAATGTAGAAATCTATTCTGAATTATTTAGACCAAATTCAAACTTTTAATTACTTAAATTTACATATTTTTAAAAATTTCAAATTTTGGATTGAAAATAAAATTTACTTTATTGTTCTCATTAATACCCATCACTTTAACAACATTTTAATAGTTTCCTTGTAAAATGTTTTGTTTTTTTTTTTTTAAATTTTACACTTTTTTTAGGATGTATACATCAATAAATTTGATTTTTATATTTGATATTTATTAATTCAAGTTACAATATAAGCCATTTATTGTATTAACTAAAAAATCTTAATTTATTAGTTAATACAATAACTAAAAATGTTTAATATATATAATTAATAAAATAATCAAATTTTAATTATTAAAAATTGAGCTCTTTTTTTAAAAAATAAATCATAATATATATATTGAGTATTTTTTTTATAATAATTTTAATATATATTTTAATTAATGATATATATTGAGTATTGTTGAAGGTGGAGGCCCTCTCCCTCTGTTTCAAAGAAAGTCTTCAGCTTTGAGGCTTTGACCCAACCCACGCCTTGTTTTCTCCTCCTTCGCCCCTCCTTCCCTCATCCTTCTCATCTCCTTCTCAATCCCCCTCCAAATCCCTCTGAATCCTCTTCTCATTCCCATCATTCTCGCCATTCCAAGCACTTCTACATATATATTGATGATAATATCAAAAAAAAGCTTAGCAGCCCCCTCAGCGTCCCAGGATGGGCTCCTGCTTCTCCATCACCGCCACCAAGGTCACCGGATCCTCTTCCTCCTCTGCAAACCAGGCCGCAGCCCGGAATGACAACCAGAACCCCAGAGATGCTAAGAAGAATTTATCCCCGCAGCACCATGTCCAGCAGAGAGATCCCAAGGGGCAGCATCGGAGGAGGGGTAGCGGCTTGGTGCCATGCGGCAAGCGGACGGATTTCGGATATGATAAGGATTTCGATAGCCGGTATTCGATCGGGAAGTTGCTTGGTCATGGGCAATTTGGTTATACGTTTGTCGCTACTGATAAAGCCAATGGAGATCGTGTCGCTGTGAAGCGGATCGAGAAAAATAAGGTAATTTTATGGCGTGGAATTCGTCTCTTTTTGTGGAAAGTTTCCACCTTTTCGAGTTTATTTTCCCTTAGATTCGGATTCGCCATGCTCTACTTTTTTCTTGTTTGTTTTTATGGCATTTGAATGTGATTCTTCTAATCATGTGTGAGCTTCGCGGCGTTAACATGGAATTAGAATTACTATTATATGAATATTTATTTTATGCATTAGATATGTATTTGCAAGTGACCACGTGATTCTTAAATCTGATGGATTTCGCCAAATTGATTTTTGGATGCTTTATTGAAAAAGTTGATCGAAAACATTGCCCGCGCTAAGATCTGTCATATGTTGGCCCTATATATTGCATTAAACAGTGGTTAGTTATTTCCCTTTGCTCTTTATGAATGCAGGAAGAATTTCATCAACCACTAGAGCTAATGGTCACCACGAAGTTTGGACATTTGTGTTGGTCTAGGCGTCAACCCCCTAAACCACAAATCTTATCCTTCACCTAGAAGGATTTGATCTTGGTCGGTAGGAGTAGATTCAAGAGAGAGATCACTTATGTCAAATGTGGCATGTTTGGTCACTCCAGAATTTTAATAGTACTAGTGGATCAGGTTGTTTTGTTGTGAAGAGAAAATGGTTTGAGAACTTATCTACAAATGGAATATGGAATATAATCATGACAAGTATTGGCTGCCAAACTCAAAAAATGAAAATACTCACCTTCTAGATGTCATAAAGTGGTTTGAGGGATAATAATTTCTTAATTATTGCTCAAATAAGTTGTGTTGGCTGATATCCTGATCAGAAGTGATTAGATAATGTGGAATGGAGGGAAGGTTGGATATGTCAGAATGACATGGCTTCTCACTGCTACTTCTCAAAATGATACCCATGGAAATGATTATGCATCTCTTTTTCTTACAGTCAAACCAAGTAGAGTTACATAATTTCCAAATTTACTATTTTTTTTTTAAAATTGCCTAGATTAAATTCCAATTTATTTTGATTTCATGAACTCAAACAAAAATGTCAAATTATTGGCAATGCATGAGCTTGAATCTCTTTGAAAGCTACAAACTTTCCCAGTCTCAAGTTAAGCCAATTAAAACATAACCTGATTTAGTGGGCTTGGGTTCGGGTTCATCTGAAGGAAATATTGTGCGGTTTTCATATGTTTTAGCTCCACTTCCAGTCCTTGTATCCAAAATTTCATCATTGGAGGGGTATACTGGGGGTGAGACTAGGTTGGATTTAGAGTTGATTTACATGGTTGGAATCTTCTATGCTGCTTTTGTGAGAAATCTTATCCACTTGCAATTTGTAAAGAAAATTCAACAGATACATGCTCTTAATTTTGTGATCTGAGAATTCCATCTGTGCTTTTGAGCCTCTTGCACAAGGGACGGAACTCCATTTATTTGATGACTATTTCTTCTTTATCTTGTTTGTTGCTTGGTTGCATCAAAGTTAAATATTAGTGATGATCGCTTTTATTTAGGAAAAATACATTTACAAGAGGTAAGTATGGGGAGCATGTAGGCTTTTCAATTATTAGTAATTATTGACTCCTATTTGAGTTTAAAAATAAGCAAGAACAACAGTTTGCCAGCTTGTACTTTGTAGGTCTCTTTTGTTTGCAAATTGTTCATTGATGTGTTTTCAGCCATTCTTATGTGTGGTAGATGGTACTTCCCATAGCTGTTGAAGATGTGAAGCGTGAAGTGAAGATACTGAAAGCTTTGAGAGGTCATGAAAATGTCGTCCACTTTCACAATGCATTTGAAGATGATAATTATGTGTATATAGTAATGGAGTAAGTTTCTTACCCAATTTATATACCAACACCACTTCTTGATTCATTCATAATTATCTTTTACTACTCGTCCTGCACATTGTTTTGCGAGAAAATTATGTATTATGTCCTTTTTTTTATATATAAATCTGTCTTATGTATGCATATTTCTGTAATCAAGGAATTTCATATTCTTGCCCTTACAGATTTTTTCTGTATATGGATGTTCATCTAACTGTTTAACATGGTTATCTCACAAAAATGTGTCCAGCTTGTGAAATAAAATAATCCAAATTTAGGATCAGGTGGTAAAATAAAGTGTCCTCGGGCATTAATCTTCTGATTTCTTTTGTACTTCATTCTGCTCATTAATTACCTTGAAAGAACTTTTTAAGCTGTTAAACTTTGCTTTATATGATTTGTTGACAAGTTCTGAATGTTCTTCAGAATGAGAATGACTGTTTCTCTTCCATTTTCTGTCATTAGATTGTGCGAGGGTGGTGAACTACTGGATCGGATATTGGCCAAGTAAGACTCCATTATTTCTCATCTTTAGTGTTTGTTATTCTCTGCCTTCTTTGTGGCGGAAGAACTCTTTGCTTTGTTTCCACCCTTCTCTATTGTATTGATGCACCAACTAGTTTTCTCTTTATCTGTAATTTTTGAAGTTTTGTTCAACATATTAATAGAATTTCCAGCATAAATAATTGTGGAACACTTCTTACCATGGGCTGGGCCACTCAATGCAGAAAAGACAGCCGTTACAGTGAGAAAGATGCTGCAGTAGTAGTGCGGCAGATGCTTAAAGTTGCCGCCGAGTGCCATCTTCGTGGTTTGGTTCATCGAGACATGAAGCCTGAGGTGAGGTTCAAACACAAACTAGGACAAGAAATTCATCTAGCAGATTATATAACATCATGAGGATTTTTGTTTGCAGAATTTTCTGTTTAAATCAACAAAAGAGGATTCACCTCTTAAGGCAACGGATTTTGGCCTTTCAGATTTCATAAAGCCAGGTCAGTGTCTGACGAGGTGAAAGCATTGTAATTTAGGTTTTTTTTTCTTTTTAAATAAACCCATTTGGTGGAAGTTTGAGTGAATGATTCCTTGTTGCATAGGCTCATAAGCATGACATTCTTCATATGACTATATTGTAGGAAGGAAATTCCATGATATTGTTGGCAGCGCCTATTATGTTGCCCCAGAAGTTCTGAAACGCAAGTCTGGCCCTGAGTCAGATGTGTGGAGCATTGGTGTGATAACATACATTTTGCTTTGTGGGAAGCGCCCATTTTGGGATAGAACCGAGGATGGAATATTCAAAGAGGTAATGAGAAATCCTTATATTCATCATAATATCAAGTTGCTGCATTGAAGTTTCAAATTGTTATATTTTTTGCTGCCCTTTGGTTTTAGCTTGATATAAATCATTTGGCTGCTGAGATCACTGGAGACTTAGTGGCCTACTTGTCATAGTTGAAGCTAACCTTCTTTTTCTATGGTGCTTTGCAGGTCTTAAGGAATAAGCCTGATTTTCGGAGGAAGCCTTGGCCTAGCATAAGCGATAGTGCTAAAGACTTCATTCAGAAGCTATTGGTAAAGGATCCTCGTTGCAGGTTGACTGCTGCCCAAGCTTTGTGTAAGTAATTGAACTTCTCCTTTGCATTCTTTTTTTTTTTTAATAAACATATGAACAAAATTTTATGTCATGTTTAAAGGGTGTCTAATTGTATCTATTTTTTGCTTCGATCTGATGTTGCATTTCCTTTTCTGCTTATTATGTTTATATGAAAGATTTCATTTAACATTGGCAGTCTATTTCCATTAGTAAAGCTATTTAGGACTGTGTTCATTTCCTCCTGACAACTGGTTACTTTTGCAGCACATCAATGGGTGAGAGAAGGGGGAGTTGCATCAGAAATTCCTATAGATATATCTGTTCTATCTAATATGCGCCAATTTGTGAAGTACAGCCGTTTGAAGCAATTTGCACTTAGGGTGAACAACTCTCTATTTTCCTTTACTCTGATTTAAATGAAGAATTGATTCATTATTTCCTAATGTTCTTCATCCTATGGCAGGCGTTAGCAAGTACACTCAATGAGGATGAGATAGCTGATCTCAAAGACCAGTTTCAGGCATTTGATGTGGACAAAAATGGCGTAATCAGTCTTGAAGAAATGAGACAAGTAAGGGTCACGCAAATATGTACATCTTAGTTATACTTTCACTTAGCTGCCTGATGCAAGTGCGGTAGCTTCATGATTTTATAGCTCACCATTTGTTTACGGTGAGCAAGCTATTTGGCACTGTTGCAAAATTAGTTACCAGTTGTTTTGCTAGCGGATCCTCAAAAGAACAGAGTTTGCATAGGATAAAGTATATGCTTCCGATTTCATGGCTTGTAAACATAAAAGTAGGGTACATGATTGTTTGCAAAGATTAGGTTCGGGATTATTACAAGAATTCTTTACAGAAGAAGAAGAAATTTTTTCTTTGATCTTCTCTCAAGCTCTTTTTCGGTCACATACTGGAAGCATATCATGTATGAATTTAAAATTATTGGTCATCATATATGCCTTTTATCTGTTTCGATTTACTCCTATTATTTTAAAATTTGACGGGATAATAATTCTACTCATAGTTTATGTGCATATGAAAATTGATTTCTACCATTTTATGTTCCACAATGTGGATTTTGCCTTCAATTTGGTGAGCTTCAAGGTTGATAAATTGTATGACACATAGTAAGGACTTATTGCTATAGATGGAGAATTTGTTATTCATGTTCTTTTTATAAATGATATGTAACTCCACTCACATGGAAGCTATTATGGTGACAATTATGCAGGCTCTTGCAAAAGACATCCCTTGGAGATCAAAGGAACCTCGTGTTTTAGAAATTCTTCAAGCGGTACGCACCAAACTACAAAAGCTTGCCTGGTTAGATAGGAATTTTTTTGTTTCATAGTATATCTTGCTTAATTGACCAGACACTACAAAGAACTCCCATATTTTACGTGTTTAAATTTACCACATATTTTCCTCCTAATCTTTCACCACTTATTTGTTTTTCACTACATATTTTGTCCAAAACATTTTACTGCTTGGAAACAAAATTTATATTGCTCCTTGGGCAGATCGACAGCAACACAGATGGGCTAGTGGATTTCTCTGAGTTTGTTGCAGCAGCACTACATGTGCGTCAATTGGAGGAACATGATTCCGAGAGGTGGCATTCACGGTCTCAAGCTGCTTTCGAAAAATTTGATGTGGACAAAGATGGATACATCACTCCCGAGGAACTTAGAATGGTAATTCTTTTTATGTTTGCGAAATTCCTAATCCCTGTGTACTTCTCTTCTGTTCAATTGCTATGGACGTTGTTAAATAGTTAATCGATCTTCATCAGTTTGGTTTGCTTGTTTTTATTGCAGCACACCGGGTTGAGGGGTTCTATTGAGCCGCTGCTAGACGAGGCAGACATCGACAAAGATGGTAGAATAAGCCTAGCTGAATTCAGAAGGCTTTTAAGAACGGCGAGCATGGGCTCACACCAGCCTAGTCCATCTGGCGTCAGGAATCCGCAGAAATTTTAGCTTATGCTGAAGTCTTCGTAGAGGGAGTAGGATTGAATGCCGAGTTTCCTTGTATATAGTTTACGCCTTGTTGCCACATGCTTTGCGACGCCTTCTCTAAATTTGTTCACTCAGATTCAACCAGCAATCAAGAACTGAAACCTTGATGAACTGATACGTTTGCACTCATTGAATGGGAATTTTCATCCTGTACATTCCATTGCTTTGGTTTGGACTTTGGAGACAGTTCTTTAAGTTTCATCTGTTTGTAATTGTGTGTTTATAATATAAATCCAGTGAATATTCTTGTGCAGAATCTTGTCTCACTTTTTCATGATGGCCTTTTAGACTTTGATGTTGTTGGTGTTTTTTTTTTTTTTTTGGGTACTTCATTTTTTGATTTATTTGTTGATGATGCACATTATCATTAATATTTGACAGCAGAAATTTCATTATTGTTGCTCGTAAATAAATGTCTACAAACATGCAATTCCGTTATTAGAAAATTTATTGTTTCTATTTCACATTTTATATTTTTGTGGTTAGGAAATTAATGCTTTATCCTATATTTTTGTAATTTGATATTGATTTGATTTTTTAATTTAATTTAATTTATTTTTTTTATATCTAATATAGGGTTGTGTCCTATATTGTTCTCTCGCTATTAATGTAATAGTCAGATTTAAAAAAGTTTTTTTTTAATTATTCTATAAATATTAAATATATATTTTTCAATTTTATTTTTTTCTTGATTAAAGAGAGTAGTGTGTATTAGTAGGAGTAAATAACTCTAATAAGAATAAAAGTGTTTTATCATAAAGTTTTTTATTAGATTTTAAGAGAGTTAATAAGAAGTCTTAATATTTATATAAATATGAAATAGAGGGAGAGTAAGTATGAAATTATAAAATAAATAATATTATATATTTTTAATAAAGTTTAAAATTTTGTTATTTTATGTAAATTTAATCAATTTTCTCTAAGTCTTATTGGTAAGTCTAGTATAACTCTTAAACAAAAAGGTAAACAAGAAAAGAAAAATAAAGGTATAAGAAGACACCAACCAATTTGTTTTATTTTAATTTAATTTTTCTCTTAATTAAGAACAGGTGCACAATATTAGACATTTTATTTTTCTTCATTCACGGTGGATTTTTGTTTTTTTGTTTTTTAAGATGAATAAATTACATATATTAATATAATATGATAAAAGAAGTAAATGAGTTACACAGGATATATGTGTAACAAGATAATAAAGGACATAAAGAAAAGAGAGATACAAGGAAAAACCATCAACTTAAAAGTTGAGGTAAAGCAGTGGATTTTTTTTAATAAAAATAAATTAAAATAGATACAAAACACATTAACACACAATTAATTCTCCACTAAAAGACCAATTAAAAAAAAAAAACACCATACCATATATCAATGCAAAAAAGACAAAGCTAACTTTTTACAATCCAAACACAATGAAGCAAACCAAGCCAAGCCATGTGTACATAAACAAAGATCTCAAAGATCATAAATAAACAGAGATAAATACAAGTGAAAGAGATAAAAGTTCAAGTGCATCAAACCAAATCATCCAAATGCTGACTTGCATCTTTCTGAGACTTGTTGAAGAACTCTATGCAATCAGAGATGGCTTCACTGTAATGAGAATCCAATGTGTGTACATAAGAACTGCCAGATGTTTTCATGGCCTCCAAGTTATGACTTCTCCCCTGATGACCCAAAGGAATGGAAGGTGATGATCTTGTTCCAAAAGGAAAGAAGCACATAAACATCTTTTGAATAGCTTCCAAGATCCTTATTGGCCAAACTCTCATCTTTCTTCTCCTCTCTCTTTCTTGGCCTATTTCTATTATCACAAAGCTTTTTCTTTGTATATTGTGCATTATTTTGATGAATTTGAGGTCTGTTTCTTTGTTTTTTTTTTGTTTTCATTGTGAGAGCTAGGTCTATTTATATTAATGCTTCACTATGAAATCATGTTTCCAAATCATTAACAGTGGGTTTCTTTCTTTTCTTCTTGTGAATAATTTAAGAGAAAAAGGGTAATCAGTGTGTTTGTTTCATTGATGATATCATACAAAGTTTCAATGAATTCATGATTTGAAGCTAATTATTGTATTAGTTGGTGTGTGTGAGATATATAATAACTCAGAATCTCAAGGGCTATCATTTGAGCATGCTCATTGTTTATATGTCTTTATAATCAAGGTGTCCATTGGAGAATGAATGTGCAATTTATTTGATGAATAAGATGCCTCCTCTCTAATATAATATACTATAAATGCACCATGCTCTTTTACTTTTAGTAATACCTGCTATAATCATTAGTGTTTTACTTAGGAATAAATCTTTATAGATATAGTGATGATTAATTTGTAGTACTAATATAGGTGGGCACTTCATAAACAGATAGAAAGATTTATAGCTAATAAATTCTATGGTTGGATGGAGCTATTGCTTTGTGGTCTCAACCCAACTAATTGCTAGATTAGTTATGTTATATCAGTAAACATTAATAATGACATATAACTTATCTCAAAAACACACTAAACCATTCTCCTGATCACATGAAATATTAATGTGACATTGATCCACAAAATTAAAACATTCTGTTACTAAAACACACAACCATGCATCTAGCCTCCCACCTAATTATTTATCATTAAAACACCCTCCAAATCTTCTTATATATCAACCAACATTCTCTACTAAAAACAAGAAGCTAGCCAACATGCAAGTAAAGAGGTTAGGGAAATGGAGGTTGATGAAGGCCACACAGTGCATTCCAAGGCTGAGAGGTGCCGGAGAGCAACCTCCGGCGAAGCCGACATCACTGATGGACCGTCTCCGGGAGGTTGTTTTCAAAATTTTGATGATATCAGCGGCATCAAGAAGTGGCCGGAGACGGCAACAGAGGTCACTGAATCAAGCTATACCACAACAACCGGCAGACTCTTTCCGGAGTCAGGCCGTGGAGGACTGCATTGAGTTTGTTAAGAAATCGGCAGCTTTGGCCGGAGATGAAGCTGTGAAGAGTTCTGGTTGTGATGAGGATAAGGTGGCAGTTGTTTGCTTGGGCTTCTCTCCGGCCATGCAGGTCTGTTGACTCTCATTTAGTTGATTTGTTACTCTGAAGATATGTATTTTTAGGTTGGTTTGGTTACTAATTAATGATGGTAAGTTCTTGCAAATCTCAAAATTTTATATAATATTATACATATATACATACATACATATACATACACACAAATATATATATATATATATAGGTAAATCATGCAATAAAATTGTCAGGCCACATTCTCCTGATAAGTCCAAAGTGGTGGGTTTGAATCTCTCCCAACTCAATCATTTTATTAAAAAAAAAAAAAAAATCTAGGCCATACAAAATTTTAAATCAAAGATATTTTGTTGTGCGATGTTTAAAAGATAAAAGGAAACTCCTCAATTTAAAATAAAATTTAGAAGATGTAGAATTTTTTTACCAAGGCATTGTCGGTGATGGTGGATAGATAGAACACACACTCACATAAAAATAATTTAATTAAATTAAATTAATAACTAATTAATTAATTAATTATCTAATAAAAATTAAACACAAATTAATACCACATAACTGCGCTCTCAAATTTTTAACCATTTAGGCCATCTTCAACCCAAAACTCTATTTGACATTTCAGTACTAAAAAATACAATGAAAGTTTCTCCAACCAACATCTCTATTTTTAACTCTAAAATAAAATATTCTAAAAATATTCTTCTCCACCAACCATTTAATTAAAATATAAATTTTAAAAAATAAAAAACAGAATTTTAAAAAATTAAAAAAAAAATCAAAACAGAATTTAAAAAAAACGAAAAAAAATAGCGTTGTTACAATCTGCTCAGATTGGAGCAAACCTGCACCAAATTAAGTTGAAATCTTCTAATCTAACGCCTCGTTGGAGGTGCCCAATATTAACCTTCCAAAAATTAAATTTTATTAAAAAAAATTAGTAGGATATATCAGACCCAAACACACCTCAGTGAATTTTCAGATATATATGAAAAAAAAAAAAATAGATGAACCCTAACCCAACACCCGATAGATCACAACAAAACAAGGCAAAATTGCCTTGGGATTCCCAACAAACAACTCCTCAAGATTCGCACCATCATCCGCCAACGAATCAAATCCTCCCATCTCCTCCTCCTCCTCCGCCGCAGCCTCCTTCACTCTCCCAGCGATCACTCTACACACCATCATCGCCCTCCTAGATCCCATTTCATACGCGCTCCCAATCTCGTGCGCTCTCCCACTGCTCGCCATCGTCCTGATCCCACTTATCCCCCGCGCGAATCCATGGCGGATGATCCCGCAGACGCCGCACGCGGCGGCGGAGCAGAGGGAGGTGGATCGCAAGGAGCAAGACAAAGGCGCTGGTAGGAATCGGAGGAGTTCGTTGCCGTCGGCGGCGCATCGGGGATGCTTCTTAGGGTTTAGGGCCCAGCGGGACTTAACGGCGGCACGGTAGTCCTCGAAGCGGGCGAGGGTGCGGGGGTTGTTGTGCACCTTGAGGATGCGCTCGATCGTGCAGGCGGCGAGGTTTCGCCGCCGGTGCCAGCTCGATTTGAAGATGATTTCGACGATGTTCCGCCCTGAGTCCTCCGCCCCAAGCTCCGACACTGTTTGCCAGATGATATCGGTAAGGGACTGCTTTCGAAATTTCAGTAATTTTTGGGTTTTTTTTGCAAAATTGAGAATTTTAACATATTTTTTTTATACCGAACATCCATAGATAAACTATCACATGTAAAATGGATTAATTTTCTTAAAAATATATATTTTTTAAATATTAATCCTAATTTAAATTACCATTTGTTATGCAATTCACTAATCTTAAAACTAGGTAGTTTTTTTTTTAATATAAAAGATTCCAACCTTTTGTCCCCATCATGCTTCCATAAATAAAACGTGTGTGTGGATGTGTTTTATCTCTTATTTTATCAGTTTTGGGTGTATTTTTCCGGTGAAAGTTTTGGTTTTTATATATCACATGCACACAAGCACATAAAACAATTGACATGCAAAGAGATCAAACCTAAAAAATTACATACATGGAAAAGAAACAGAGAACACATGTATACCTGCATGCTTGGTAGCTTGATGGAGTTCCAAACTTTCAAGCTTAGTAAACACCTCACCACAATCTGGACATGTACACAGAACGCCCTTGGCCTTGGATACCTCCTGTCATATTCTTCAAGACATAAGGTCTCAAATGAAAAATCCACCTTTTTTTCAAAAAAAACTTTTCTCAAGGACTAAATCCAAAAATCCCCCAACCCACCTGGAACCTGATTCAATGGACACAGCATGAGACTCATAGCACCCGGAGAGACTTCTCAGCTGCATTCCTCCTCTCGAGCCCGAGCCCAAGTGCATGGCCAGCGGCACGGTCTCGTGGCGCCGGCTCGAGCCCGGAGATGACGAGCAGCCGGAACAATGGTCGGTGTCAGCGCGGTGAACGACCCTTGTGTTCCCATGAACAACATCACGAATGGCGCACAAAGATGAACCACAGTATGAACTCATGGGTTTAGTTGTTGGCTTTGAAGGGTCATGGACTTGTTGACCAGTTGGTGCTGTGCTCTTGCATGAGAGAATGTTCTTTAGCTGCTCCCATGAAGAGATTTCTTTGGTTTGAGACTTCTTTTTCTTCTTCTTGTTCTTCTTCTCTTGGTGTTGGTTAGTGGGAGGGAGGAAGCCAGTGATGGCGGCCATTAATTTGCTTCTCTTTCTCTCTTTCTCTCTCTTTGTGTTTGTTTTTCTCTGAGGTGAATATTATATAAGAGGTGATGAAGAGAGTGGGAGGAAAGAGTGGGGATGATGGGTGGTGGTTGTTTGGTTTCTTTTCTTTGATTTTGTTTATGGGGTTTTTTTGCAGGTGTACCCTGAATAATTTTGAAATTATATATTTGTTCTTCAATAAACAATAATTGCATGCATACTCCTGAAAAATACATAAAATTGCTTATAAACCCTTCAAATGTTCTATAATTGCATATTTACTCTCAGAAAAAACATAATTGTATTTATATCTTTGAAAAATATATGTAATTACAGATATGTCCTTGCTGTTACATTCTGTTAACATAAGTTAATTAAATTTTATTAAATATAGATATAATTTGGATTAAGATATATAAAAAAGTCCAAAATAATCCTTATAAATGGTCATTTTACAAAAAAAAAAATTCAAGGGTATATATGCATAGGTTATAATGGTCATTTTGTATATTTTCTATTTGTTAACAAATGTTTTTTCAACTAATTTGAAACCTAGAGGTATATACGCAATTATATATATTATTCAGGGGTATGTATGTAATTATCTTTTATTCAGGGGTATATCCGTAATTACCTATATTTTTAGGGGTATATATACAATTATGTTTTTTTAAAGGATAAATATGTAATTATAAAACTTTTGAAGGGTTTATAAACAATTTTCCTAATTGTTTATAAGGGATGAGGTTGCTATTGCTTGTTAAATCATATCAGTTGAAGAAGAGGGAGTACCTAATTATTGGACTTGAGACTGAGAAGACGTGATGTTACTATTTATAAATTGGTCGGTTTGTTTGGTTGGATGGCTAATCCTTGTCCTTGGAGGATCAAATTAATGTGTCTAGTCAAGCCAACTTATTTTGTGGTTTTTTAACTAAATTATATAATGGTTTCTTCTGAATTCATCACTGGCCAAGAATATTTAATTTTGTAATCAAATTATATATTTTAAAGCTTATTATAATTTAACCCGTCTTTTTTTTGGGGGGGTTCAAATATCATTACTTGTTGATTTGGTAATCTAGACGTAACAACTACAAATAATACAAAGAATTTTTTTTTAGATTTTATTAAACGAGAAAACTCTAGAAATAAATTTAAGTATGAATTTTTAAATAAAATTTTAAATGTAAAAACAAACTGAAATGACAATGTTGCTTTTATGATCTACCAGCAATTTTTGAAAAATATAACTCTGACTCAGATTGTAACAAATTTATGTATATATATTTCAAATAGCGCCTCTTTTTTGAATATTCCCAGATTTAAAAGTAACCTTATATGACAGCGAGCATCTCTGTGCATCACATTCAATTGGATGTTAAAAAAAAAGTGGCAATATCTCATTCAATGCATTGCCAGACCTCTCACAATCACTATTCTTCATTAGATCTACTGTGAAAAATTGATGATTAAATCTCCAGACACTGTAAGCAGGCACTCTCACATGTCTGTAGTTAAAGTGTCTCCAGTTTGATGGTTTTAGGAGCCTGTTCAAATTTCTGAATATTATAACTTATGTCTGCTTTGGGAGTATTTGGAACTTTTACTAAATTCTAAGAAGTACCTGATTTAAAACTGGATAAATTCAAAGGTAAAACCAAAACCACATGAATCATTCCATTCTATTCAAAATGCCATTCCTTTGATTGTCCTTTTGGTAAACCTGCCAAAGTTATCTTTAAAACAAATAAAAATCATGCTTGTGTGCATACTTACTTTTTGTACATGTTGCATGTGGATTGAAAACAAAATTGTGGGTTGTGGCTGCTGTGCTAATGGCTCAATGCCATGTGTTGTTCTCCTTTGTCATCTCTCCCTTAGTTGGAATCAGATGCCCTCATAAGCAAGTACATTCTCTTCACTAGATACAAATGACAGCAAGCTCAGCACAAAGTCCTCCAAAAAGGACTGACAAGATTCATTGTAACTGTACCAAATTAAAAACAGAAACAAAAGGGGCAAAATTAACCGGAAGAGTAAAAGTAAAGACGAACATAAAGTATATCTCAGTCAAGAAGAAAAGTTACTTTCAGATGCTATGGAGACTGAGAGCAATAATGTGGATGAAAGAAGCCATAGGACCGTGGACCACTGAGTTGGATGTGAACAAAAATTTGGATTTCTCTGCTTTTTTACAGGTATTGCTCCAGAGAATCACAGTCATGATCTGCATGAACTCATTCTCATCTAAATTCCACCCATCATATGAAATTTACCATCTCAAAGTTCTAGTTTGTAACTGTAAAATGGGGGGCATGTAGCAAATTTACTAACTCTGTCGGCAGCATAACTACAAGTAGTAGGAGGTCCATCGTACTGTATGTTGCAGTTTACTAATTTCAAAGCGAAGTGTATAATATGATGGATTTCCTCATAATATATTCTAAGAGGAGCTTATCTTAGATTATTTTTTTAGAGGAATACTATATTTACAAACTAGGTTTACCAAATCGACGTTTTAACTCGTTAATCAGTATACGGTATATCCCAAAATTGTGATATTGGTTTTCTGTAGAAAAATTTAGTGGTGATCAGTAAGTTGGGAAGTTTATTCGGTAAACCGGTTTTTTTTCAGCAAGTAGTAAATATAAAAACTAGGCATACTGTGAATGTATACAGATCCTCAAGTATTTTTCAAACTACACAAGAGTTCAAAGTTGATAGAATTCCAAGCTCCACTTTGAATTGTTCCAAACTCATGGTAATGCACTAGTGTATAAAAGCATTGGATGATTTCACATGCGAGAATAGGAAAGTCAAAATTAGCCTTTGCATAATTTCAATCAAAAGGCAAAAGGGAATTAGGGTTTATGGTTCAAACCTTGAACTCAACAAATTCCATTGGATCTTCACTATTTTGAACTTAGAATCGCTGACTTCCTCTGCCTTTTTCCATGAATGAATTTATTCAAAACCTTTAAACAAAGCACAAACATATACACTAGACATAAATCACATCATATAAATTCCTAAATAGTATGAAATCAATGGAAGTGGGAATTCGAAGAGCAGGAAACCCCCCAAAGCCCAAGAATGGTGAAAAAGATAACAACTTGATCTGTCAGCACACTAATTGAGCAAGCAATTTCATTGAGACCCAAGATCAAACACATGGCATACACTACAAGAATGCAGAGTCATGGAAACAAAAGTGACAGAGATTGCAGGCAGGTACCTCAAATAGGGATAATCAGAGCGGAAAGGTCGATCTCGTTGCTAATATCGCCGACGAATGGCCGGAAATCGGGGACGGAAAGCTTGGTCATGGAGAAGCCATCAAAAGCCTAGTCGTTCTCCATCAATTCCCTTACCACTATGCCACCCAAGATCTCCTTCTCCTCCACCTCCTCCTTCCCACCAAGCCAGATCGCCGCCATTGATGTCTCCAAGCAAAGCGAGTAGCGGAAGGATTTCTAATCATTTATGACTCTTTCAAGGGGTTCTCTGTAAATATGAATCTAATTTCCCGCGCAATTTGGTTCTTCTGTGTGAGTGACACGTGGAAGGAAACACTCTCAGACAGTCAGACCAACAATTTATTCATTTTAAACAAATAAATAAAATATTTTTTACCTTAAAATTTCTCTGATATCTGTCTAAAAACAAAAAATGAAATATCAACTACTTCATCAAAAAAATTTATATTTTAAAATATATTTAAAATAATAATTTATTTTAATTTGAACTATTGAGAATTTCATCCTTCCTATATTTTCCTATATATAATTTTGAATAATATGTTAACGATGAGATAATTTTAAAAAAATTTAAATTTCCACTACCCACAACCCGGCCAACCTTAAACCTAGTCCAGCACCGACGTGTCAGCGCTCTCCTCACTACTCTCCCTCACACATTTTGTCGTTTTCCGACAGAACAGCATAACAAAGACAACCCAAAAGGATCACCACAAACAACACCGTCTAACCCGCCACCGGTCACCGCCATATAGAACCAACCCAAGAGTGGGCCCCGCACCTTCACACCTGTGAGAAACCAGAAAACGAAACCAAATGCGGCCCCGCTTTGCCTCCAAAACGCCCTCCTCTCTTCCTCTTTTTATATATAATCGCCGCCACAAATCAAGAACTCCCCCCATTCCCTCTTCTTCTCCTTCTCTTCGCTTTCAAAACCCTACCCTTCTTCTCCTCCGATCTCTCCATCGCCATCTCCTCTGCTCGATCGCGCACTGGCGATGTCGCGGGCCGAGGGCACCAGTTTGCCCCAGACGCAGCTCCGGTTGTTGGCGTTCCATGGCCCCCAGATCCTCCGTTCCCCGCCCAATAGGCAATTCCCGCTATTCTGCTCCGATCCCAGGCCCTCCCGTGCCTTTGATCACCGCGTCTTCTCCGATCTCTGTGGGAAATCCCCCGTCGGCGCTGAGAAGGACTTGATCTGCATCCCTCCTTTGGCTGCTCGCCAGCCGAACCTGGATGTGGGTTTTCTATTTTTTGGAAATTTCCGTTTTATTGATTCTGATATTTTATTTTTCATGCGTTTGCAATTCATTTTGTGGTGTCTTTTCTGGGGATTGATTGTTTGAGTTGTGCCAGTTCATGTCTGTGTGTTTTGGATTTAGTTTTATTAGTTCATGAACTGAAGAGATAACAGAGGAAGGAGAGAATATGGGAAAGAAAATGCTTTGACTATCTTTAGGAAATTGCAAGTAAACAGTATGATATGTGTGTTTCTCGTTTAGTTCTGGGGCTTGTACCGTATGAGAATTCAACTGTTGATTTTAGTGATAGATGTGAAGATACTATTTTATGCTCACTACCTTGTGACTGGAGCTGGATTGGTTTTGTGTGCCTTGAATGGTTAGGGTTGAACTGAGCTGTGTTTTGCATTTAATCAGCAAGTTTTTTTCTGTTCTGTTTAGTATCTCAAGGTGTGGGTTTTGTGGTTCTTAAGTACACATTATTTGTGTGTTTGCCATTTTATAATCCCAAGAGCTTGTGCACACTAATACATGCATGATTTAGAAATTAAGATATTACAAGAGCAAATGATAGAGGTGCCTTTGGTAAAATTTTCATTGGAATAGCTCTAGAATTTCAATTCTTAACTCTAAAATTTCTAGGGTATTATGCTTTTGTCTATTTAGAGTTTGCCTTTTGTATTACTTTTGAGGGATTTGGTTGTTTATGGTTTTTCCATTTTTCCTCTTTTGCTACTTCATGATCATTCTATTTGTTTTGTCGCATTCTAGTTCTTGCATCATTGTTGGCAATTTTTTAATGTATACATGACGACCGTAATGAGTTTTTAGACCTCAATAATCAGAGGAATAACAGGAAAGTGGGATAAAGGAAAATGATTAACAAGTTTCTAAAATCAGAAAATTTTCAGGTGAACTTTTTTACGGTCATTCCAATAGCATTGCTTAGCTTGTCAGAGATGTGCTACTCTGCAAGTTAGATTCCAACATATTTTTATAGAAATTCAGTGAACTTGGAATAAGTTTGCTGGTGACTAACTTGCAGCAGCATGCTATTTGCTGTCTTTCATTGCCACTTTGTTTTACTTAGTAATGTATATGTGTACTGGTTGATGTGCTCTTTCACTCAAGCTTAAACTTTTGTCCATGTAAAATTGCAGCTAAAACAAAAAAGTGGGATGGAAGATCATAAAGTTAATGTTGGTGGAACAGTTTCAAGTAAAAAAGAAACAAAGAATGAGGTTAGCAATCACATGCTTGCATCTGGTTCAGGCACAGCTGGTAAACGCCAGAGGAAACCAAAGAGTTTAAAACAAAGGGGAATTGCGCAGCAAACTGCTGAATTGGCTGAGGGTGATTTTCTTGGACATCATGCCATTTTGTGTACAAGCGCTATATGTTTTGTTACTAGTTTTTTATATGCTATATATTAAGTGCACAGCCATTTGATGACCTTCATAAGTTTAAGATATTTTCAGATATAAGTTCTTGTGATTACCCTGTCTTCAGGTTCCACTTTCAATGCGATGGGTCCTTCTAGCAGCTGCCGTTACGATAGTTCTCTAGGCAAGTTGAAACTTTTGGAGATATAAGTGGAGGTGTCTCTGATTACTTCTGAATCTGCTTTCCAATTTATAGTGATTAATAAAATCATGTTGCAATTTAATGTGCTTCAGGATTGTTGACAAAGAAATTCATCAACTTGCTTCAAGAAGCTGAGGACGGAACCCTTGATCTAAATAGAGCAGCTGATGTTTTAGAGGTATGAATTAGACTGCTTTATTTTTATGGAAGGGTAAGATTTTCTAGGAATTGTCTTGCACATTTCTTAAATATGTTAAATTCTTTTTTGTTATTGGCTCATGCTCTTGACAGGTCCAAAAGCGCAGGATATATGATATTACAAATGTTCTCGAAGGAGTAGGGTTGATTGAGAAAAAGTTAAAGAATCAGATCCACTGGAAGTAATTTTTCTCACATCTCACTTTCATTGTATTCCTAACTCAGGATTAGTCATTAACAATATGACATTTATAAAGGGGAGTTGATATGTCAAAGCCAAAGGAGCTGGATGATCAAGTATCTGCTCTGAGGGTATTAAAAATTGTCACTCTTTTCTTATACTTTATTTCCACTTATTTCTATTCATGGGTAGATTTCTCGTGTTGAGACATTATAAGATCTTCAGAATGTTATCCAAATGACAAATTAAGGAACACTGTCTATAATGCTATCTGCTACCTAACAAGTTATCTGATTGTCATCCAGGAATCATGATGCCTATCTTGAATTTTCTATATTTATCTTAGCTTCTGTTTCCTTTTCCTATTTGCGGCTTAAATATTTTCTTTCTCATTGTTTTTCTGCTAACTAAAGATAAGGTCTGGAGTTCTTTTCTGTTATTAACATGTCAGAATTTTATACACATCTTGGTAGCTCATGTTTGTTAGAACTTTGGGTTAAGACTGTAAGCAGTTCTTAAGTGAAACAATTGAAAGTACATAATTCCAATATGCTATCATCTCCATTGGCTTGAGAAGATTTTTATGAAACAATTATGAATACACATGATTGCAGCCAAGCTTTTTTCCAATGTTTTCCCTTGATTATAGGTTTTGTAGATGAGGTGTGTGAGGTAAAGAAGTTGTTTGGATCAATCTAATGATGTTAGTGCTTTGCGTGATTTCCTACCATCATTTACAGACATACATCTTCCTTTAGAAATTGGAATGGGCACACTACGCTGTTTAGATCGACCCACATTGTCATGTTTGCTTGTTCACCACTGCAATATTAACCACTTGCATCTTACAATTTGAGTCATGAACTTTGTCATGTTTACTGGACTAATATACCTTACACTTAGAAAAACTGTGCAATTGACTGATTTAGTTGGAAGATGATACCAAAGTTGAAGCACATGATATCTTATCTTTTGTTATTCGAAATTCTTACATTGATTTGTTGAATTCCATTTTGCAGTCTGCAGTCGAATCCCTAGAAGCGGAAGATGTCCAACTTGATGGAATGATAAGGTAAGATTCATTGAACTCGTTTCTGGAGTTGTCCTAGTGCTCTATTGACATTGTTTGCTTTTGCAGTGATATGCAGGAAAGTCTAAGGCTTTTGAGTGCAGATGAGAACAATCAAAAGTAATTTGTTTTTGTTTGGCCTTGCCATGAATGTATCAATTGTTTTAGCTAAATTCTAAGTTCTTAACACATGCATCTATTTGCTTAGATGGCTGTACCTCAGCAAAGAAGACATAGTTAACCTCCCATGCTTTGAGGTAAGCATCTGTGGTCTACTTTTGTTTTAGTTATTTTACCTACTTTATTTAAGTTATAACTAAAATTTCCGTTATTCTCAGGATGTGATGCTTATTGCTGTAAAAGCTCCGCATGGATCGTGTCTGGAGGTTCCGGATCCTGAAGAGGTGGGTAAGCCTGATCATTTTGTGAACCTCACCAGCTGGGTAGATCTTGATGGCTTGGTTTTCATGAATAAGGGTGTTGAATTTC
Source organism: Dioscorea alata (assembly GCA_020875875.1). Classification (NCBI taxonomy): domain Eukaryota; kingdom Viridiplantae; phylum Streptophyta; class Magnoliopsida; order Dioscoreales; family Dioscoreaceae; genus Dioscorea; species Dioscorea alata. The sequence goes on along the minus strand of CM037014.1, from coordinate 21,556,727 downwards.
CGGATAGACACTACCAAATTCTTGTCAGGAGTGCATTAGGTCCAATTGATTGTTATCTTCTGAGGTATGATCTAATCAAGCAAAGTGCGCTTAAAACAATTTTACAGAACAATGAACTTACAAATCAAAGCTGTTCAATTTGCGTACAGCAACCATGAAGAGACATTTGAGACTTCAAACCACAACAAGAACAATACATCTCCGTCCCCTACTGACAGAGATAAAAGTGGTATAGAATATGAGAAAGGAAGGTACCAAGCAGTTTCTGGGTTCTCTTCAGATTCTGTCGGATCAGAGGAGTGTGTGGATGGTATTATGAAGATTGTTCCATCCGATGTTAATGTGAGTTAGAATATTAATGTTTTTAACCAGGAGTAATCCAGTGTGCCCGTGGCTAACATAGATCTTACTTGCAGGTGGACGCTGATTACTGGCTCTCATCGGATGCCAGACTTTGTGTCACAGATCAATGGAGGACTGAGTAGTCTGATGAGTGGTATCCTCAATGCTTGGGTTTTTTTTTTTTTTTTTTTTTCTCTCTCTCTCTCTCTCTCTCTCTCTTATAAAAACGTTATATGTTGAAATTACAGCCCCCTTATTTTAAGTTGAAATCTGAAGACTTGAAATCGAACTTTCTCTGCTAACACCATTTGATCACGTGCAGAATTCTGTTGCACATTCGAAGTCATGGAGCATTCCCTGTGGGCGCAACTGTTGTAAATCCAGAGGAATCAACACGTCGGCTGTCTTTGCTTGGTGAGATGTACAGATTTTCAGGAGGCGTGAGATCGAAGCAAGGAAGACCACTGGCATGACCCCATTGAGAATATGTATAGAAGATAATCTCCAAAAAAAAAAAAAAAACAAAAACAAAAATTAACTTAAACCACCTTTCGGATAGCTCAACAACCTCAAATGTCAGTTTTGAGCCTGAGTCTGCCTGATAACCCCTGTAAATTATTGGTTTCTCATAAAATAAAATAGTAGTTCTGATTGCTTAAAGTTTCAGCTTCCAAAGAAGAAGCAGTATCATCAAAATTTCTTTCAGTCATGTTTCATTCATTGATAGCGCAGCGTCAGCCGCTAGATGTCAATAGCGTCCTTCAATTTGATTGATTATTTACATACCAGAATATTGAGAAAGACACTTAGAATCTCAGCCCAACTACCGAGAGTTGTGGACTAAACAAATCGAGCGAACAAGAGAAGCACAACTAACGGCCTGCAGGTCCAGCATTTGCAGCCCGTTTTCTTAGCCTGCCTCTAGTCAAACGGATTGCCTCTTCGATGGCAGCTTCTTGTGGAGTAGCATTAGCTGACTCAACTTCATCAATCTCAACTATCTGCATCACTTCAGCTTCGCCTGGAGCAGGATCGGCAACATTTTCTGAAGTTGAATGAGGGGTTCCTGCTGACAAGTTCTGTGGCTGAGCAGTTGGAGCGGCAGCAGCAGGGGCGCTAGGCTTAAGTGGCTGAAGAACAGTCGGGGCTGCGGCGGAAGAAGCACCAGACTTAACAGGTGCTTGTGGCTGCAGCTGAACCTTGGCGGAGCTGGCAGGAATTCGTGTCAGTTGTTGCGAGGAAGGTGCTGGTTGGGCATCAGCAGTTGCTGTTGTGGCTGGTGTCTGGGTACTCTGCTGCCGTTGCTGTATAGTGTCAATGAAATGGTTGTAGGCAGCGAGTACATAACATCACGGAATAGTAAAACACATCATCATCAACTTCTCAGTTCTAGTTCAAAAACATATTAGGACCTACTTTCTAAATGGTATGGATTTATGCCTGTGGGTGTCTGTGTGTGTGTGTGTGTGTGTGTGTGAACAAAGCGGATCTAATCTTGTTCTACTTTGCCCAAACTCCATTTTTTTCGATTTGACTTTCTTGAGCTGCTGTCTCCATACAAGATACAGATGCAAATAAATCCTCCATATAAGATTGTAAAGGTTTTTAGAAACTTACTTGCGCTGATTTATTTAATTAGTTTTATATTGGTTAGCGAGAGAAAGCAAAAGAAACAAAAGAAAAAAAAGACAACATGGTGTATAGGGCAAAAATTGGGTCTAGGATAATTAAAAGAGCATCAAACTTTATGCCACCAATTCATGGCGCCGCAACAAACGTATCCAATTTTCTAGTTCCTAAATTTACAAGACTAGTGGATTTCTTTTACATTTCCACTCACAATGATACATGGCCTGCCACTAACGTTGGATGCATGGTGGGGATGTTTTTCCTGTATAAAACCCTAAATCATATGAAATACATCAATTTGCCGGTCACTGTGCTTCAATGTTCTAGGCAATGAACCCTAAATCCTATCAAAATATACCTTCTAACCTATTGTACAATAAACTGAAATAATAATGACTTCTTTTATACACTAAAACATGTGTCCTGGCCAAAAAATATGATGGCTCATGCAAGTTGACAGGAAGTTGGATTCAAATTCATTAAGAATGGCAAAAATGGCTATAAAGCTCAGTAGCATATAGAGGAAGAGGAACACCAGTAAAAACTACCTATCCCGATTAGATATTACCTGAACAGGCTGAGAGGCTGAAGTTTGTGACCGCGATTGTGAAGCAACATATTGTAATATCTCAAAAAATCTTGCCTGCACGTAACTAGCACTCTTTTTCCAATAAAGAACAAGAATGTCCCCAGCTCTTGTTCTTAACTCAAGCAAGCTCCTATCAATTTCAGTCTCATAGTTTGCAATGTAAGGCCGAAAGAATGTGTTGTACACATAAGTAGTTCCCTGTCAACAGAACATTTGTTACTAAAACAATTGATGCAATATCATATCAAATTTAACAATAAGAAGATATCATACCCTGGTCTTAGGGTACCACAGGTAAACAAAGAATGCCAATTTAGCTTCGCTATACATTGGCAGCCTATGAGGCAAAACAAGAAACATAGTCAAAACAGGTAATTATGAATCCAATAAAAGAAGATTCACAAAACAAAAAGAATCAATTACATCACATTACTTTACCAGGAAATGAAAGCATCTCCAACCCTCTCCAACGCCGAAAGTGTAGCAACCAAAATCCTACAAAGAGAAAAACAAAGCACACACATTTAGTATTGGTGTCAATCAAGCAGACTCTACTAAGGCCACTACCATCAATATATGGAAAGTCACACCCACCAATATTGACACCAAAAGCGCAGCTGCTCAATCTCTGGCCGGTTAAGCTCCACAGTTTTGTAGCATTCATATGCCGGGTAAACATATCCAAGGATAGTTCTGTAATCAAAACACACATCAAGAAGATTAAAAAAAAACAACAACAACAACAACAGTAAAGAGAAAGGAAATGGAGAAAATGTCTTGGCACTTCTCTTTTCTCCTCATTCATCATTTCCCATTCTTTTGTTTTTCTTTTATTATTATATATTCTCTCAATTCAAACACTCTCCATCCCATTAATTAAATAATAAGAAAGGCATAAAACTAATAACAAATCAAAAGAAAAAAGTGAGAGATTCTTACACCAGGGCTCTACTAAGAAAAGATCCTATCATCTTGAATTCAATGCATGTACCAACAAACAACTACTTTGCTGGTTCTTGCGACAACCTCTTCCCTTCTTGCCAAGTCAAATTAATAAAACCTAAAATCAATTCAATCAACATTATTCACACATTATAACTATGACATTGTTCCAAATAGAAACAAAAAACAAAAGAATACCGCATTAATCAGTAACCAGAACAATCACATGATCATTGGAAATGACGATCATGAGAATCAGGAATTAGGGCAACATAGACATAACAAACAAATATACAACCAAGAAAAACAAAACCCTACTCGAAAAATAAATTTCTCCAAATTATCAAAATCAAGAAAGGAAACTATAGACATCCCCATCTCCATAACGCCAGAATGGCACAAAAAAATCAAGATTATATGACCAAAATATCATAGAAAATGCCATTAAAACCAAGATAAAAAAAACCCTACTTGAAAAAAAAATCTAAAAATTATCAAAATCAAGAAAAAAAAAACTATAGATATCCCCATCTCCAGAACGCCAGAATGCCGCCAAAAATCAAGATTATATGACCAAAATAACATAGAAAATGACATTAAAACCAAGAAAACTTCAAGAAAACCAAATGCCTCGTAACCAAACCTCATGACATCTCTTCCAAATAAATTTCTTCCGAAAAACACAGTGAAAGATAGAAATCTATACCGCCTAGAAGAGCGATCGAAAGAACTCCACCGATGGAGAGATCGATGAGAATTCTCCTTCAAATATACGCGAAACGAAGGCCTGGAGATCTTCGAAGCAACGCCGACCCGGATCGGCGAGCGAGAGAGAAAGAGAAAGAGAGAACGAAAGGCAAACACTACGCAAACCCAGAACAAGTGTTCTTGTTTTGAATTCCCCTCCGTCTTATCGGGTTCGGAGTTTCGGGTCGCACCCGTTAATACTCAAATCGCTTTCTCACGTGGATTCGGATCATCCATTAAATCCGATCCGTTAAATTCGTGCACTCCGATGAATTGAGGGCTTTTCCTCTTTTGCATACTCTTTTGTATACTTGTACTGGGCACGCGTATTGCATGCGCTTTGATTTTTTATAAAATTATACTTCTTTAAATTCTTATTATTAAATAGGCAATATAATAAAGCTCTTATGTTATTAATTTGTATTTAATATGAAAAAAATAAATGAACATCATTAAAAACATATATATATTAAATGAAGCTGATATATTAGATCATGTTGTTATCATTTACATTTTATATAAAATTATAAATAATAGTTTGTTAGTCATTTTTAGAAAATCTAAAATAAAATAAAATAATTAAAAAAAAATAAACCACGATAAATAGATAAATAAAAAGAATAAGTGGAGTTCAAAAATACTTGATGAAAGGAATAAAACAAAATAACAGTGATAACAAAAAAAGATCCATTAGATGTGGAAATACTAAGCAAAACCAAATGAGTTATGCATTAAGAGTAGATGAATCCTGAAGGGAAACATGGCATGACAATATAATAGAGAGATCGAAATGCAACAAAAAAAAAAAATCCACACGGTTCTAAAAAAATAATGTAAATCATATTAATCCGATTTCTCAGTGAGTCATATACTATTCAAGATTGTTTGCCTCCCTTGTGTAGGGCATTGAAACTTTAAAATTATTTTCACCGCCGATGTAAACTCTTCTAGCTTGTCATTCTTTGTTACGGGAATGGATTCATCCAAATAAGTAATGTATGAGCTATTTTATAAATAATCATAAATATTGGTTAGAAATTATGAAAATCATTGAGAATAATATCTGGGCTCAGAACATTAGATGAACAGTATTTATGTAGTACTACATGCAAAGAATCAACTATCCACTGCCCATGTGACTAACTACTGTGCAATTTTTAACATGTAACACTAGTTGAAAATTCATAAATAAATCACTGATAACTTTTTTGAATGAAAAAGAAAACTCACATCTCCTCCAAGTTCGTGTGTTTTATGATCAATATACAGCTTAAATTATATATGTATGCGTATGCATAAATAAATAAAGAAGAAATTTTTGTTATAGTATAATATATATGGTGATAAGACATGGTACTTTGCTTGAAGAGAGAGACAAGGGGCAAGAATGATAAGTTCTTTTCTCTTGTTAACTTGTTTTATTAATTCTAAAAAAAGTTGGAATATGATCAATCACTTTGACAGTAAAGGGAAAGGGTATTATTAGCTTGAACTTCAAAGTGTAGATGAAGAGATGCTTCTCAAGTTAAATGTCTTCCTTCTCTAACTAATCAAGTAATCATCAAACCAAACAAGCAACTTTCTATCAATAAATTATTAAAATCTCATTGAGAATAAGAAGGTGGCGGTGGTCATGTTAATAGTGATTATTATTAAATTTATTATGATAAAGATGATTCACACTCTTTAATCTTGTTCAAAAAAAAATTCCTAAATTAGTCAGTTATATTCTGATGAGTGTTTTTTTTTTCTGCATTTTTATAAACATCATGCTGAATAAATGAATGTATTAATTTATAAAGCTAAAAAAATTCTTGTTTTACTTCTTTCAAACTCATTAACCTTTTAACTTGAGTAACATACACTATGGAGATTATTAGCAATGAAGGAAAAGGACAAAAGGGAAAGGGAAAGGGAAAGGAAAAGGAAAAGAAGCTTCATGCAGAGAGATACAAACAGAATAAGCAAGTTGTGTTTGCAGGGTTTCAAAACCAAAACGTTTTTGAGGTGGGTATGTGAAATGCATGTACTAGTTGTCAAATGGACGATGGTGAATGTCTGAAAATGCCATTCTTTTGGCATCTTGTAGAGCAATCTGTTTCAAAGACAAAAGGTCACTGAGTGGCCACATTAAATGAGAAAAAAACTCATTTGCATGGAGGCTTTATATATATTTATAAAGATAAACCACGGATAGAAACCTAAACTCGGAGTTTAAATTTTTAATTGTTAAAAGAAAAATGAAATACCAATTTTTTTATTATCATGGTAATCAACATGCCACAGAGCATTTATTTAGTACGCATGTAATTTGTTTTCTTTAGGCCACTCAACGCAATCTTGTTTGTGCATGTAAAGCCTGATAAATATGTAAGAAATTATTTGCTTTGTGTTAGTTCCGCCGGTTAGGGTTTGTGAACTTAGAGGAACACTCACTCACTTAGGCACTCAAGAAAAGCAAACACAAACCACACAATAAGAGATACAAGACGTTGGTAACCCAGTTTGGCATCCACTTGCCTACATCTGGGGGGCCATGCCCGGAGATCAACAATCCACTAAAAAGGGGTAAAAGATAGAAGAGTACAAAACACACTTGTCACTCTCTCACAATACAAGAATACTACCCTCTCTAGATTGTCCGGTACCTCCCTACTCCCTCTTTCAAGAGTCGTACCCAATCCTAGACCAAGGTAGTATATATAGACGCCTCAACGTCCCAAATATAGCGCATACCCTTTTTAGAATCTCCGCGGCTTCTAACTTTATAACCTTCCGAAATTAGATGTCGCAACTTATGTTATAACATATGTTGTAACATGACCCTGACTGTTGGCTTGGCTGATTTCTGGCTCCATTGCTAAGCGATCTCAAGACCCTCCGTCCGAGTCGATGCAGCCCGATCACCTGATCCGAACCACCAGCAACTAACCTCCCTCTTCAGCTCCTCACCACACAGCCCCCTCGCAAGGGGCGTACGTCCTATGTGCGTCTTCATGCAACTTGCCAAACTTAGTCTTCACATCACCCAAGTTTGGTCTTCAAATCTTCATCAAAGATCTTCATTCAATCAGCTGAATCTTGCCAACAATAGGCGCATCTTCAAACATACCCTTAATAGACTTCATATCATCTCTATTAGGGTTCTTCAAATCTTGTCTTCAATAGTCTTCAAAAATCATACCATTGATAGGTTGTTTCTTCATTTAAGCTTCAGCCATATTTAGTCTTCAATCACATCTTCTAAATATGGTTTTGAAGAGATCTTGATATCATCTTGTTGCTTGCTTGATCTTTTTACCTAAAATAACTTCAACAAGATCTTCATTGAATCTTCATGAGAATTGCAACTTCTTGCCAAAAATAACTTCTCCAAGATCTCTCATGATATTTTTCACCTAGCCAAGATTGTTTGCCATGTCATCCTTCATTACACATCATTCTCCATGCCATGTCATCATACTTGCCACGTCACCTTGACTAGGTGTCAAATTATGCCAATCATTAAAGTGCATTTGCACTAACACTTTATTAAAGTTTCACGAGTTTTGTTTTACTAAACTATATGGTCTATATCTATGATATTATTGATTTAAAAATAGAAATATCACCATCTCATACTAAATTAATTGAACTATATTAATTAAAAATTATTTAAAAAGTAACAAGATTGATTATAGATATTAACCTATCAATATGTCTAAATATTTTACATAAATATATTATAAACCTGTTGGACAAACTTATCAATTTAAATAAATAAAATTTTATTAATATATATGTTAAATGTTTTCATATATATATATAAATATAAATACCTCTATCTATGTTTAGGCAATCAAGCTTCTAGGATCTAAAAGCTAAAAGCTAAGGTTGGGTTTTAGAGTAAAATAGCATGGAGGTGCACTTGTGTGGGGTTTAAGAACAATGATAGATGGTGATGTTATTAGAATTCATTATTAGACTTCATATTTACATATATATATATAAATAGCACATAGAGACTCTTTTTGTTTTCATTTTCATAATATTTATGAAGCTTGTACTGTTCTTCCACATGATGTTGTCTATCATTCTATCATTTATTTTTTATTTATTTTTATCCAAATTAAGCACAAATATACAAAATCATCTCTTTCCACTTTGAATGTTTAGAAGCAAATAAAATTGAATATTATTTTTTAATTAGAGAGAAATAATAATAAATAAATCTTGTTGGAACTTTTACAACCTTATGCAAGCGCATAGCCTTATCCACATTATTCTCATCACCATCACCACTCACATCACCACCGACCCTCCAAGCTCCACGTGTCCCTATTCAATGGCCCTGATTAAAGGACCTATTGAATAGTGATCCCCACTCTTGATTCCTGTTTTAACTAATGGGTCCATTTCTAATTAATCATAATTAGGTTTACCGACACCCGTTCACATCCAAAAACACATAAAGAAAACAAATGGTTTGATTAACTTGCAAAATAAATCTCACAAACTAATTAAATATTACCAAAATAAACATCTATGATTAGACTGTGGACAAAAAAAAAAAAAAAGAAAAGAAAAGGCTTAAAAAGGGAATAATGATAACATTATCATACTTTGACTCAGTGACTGGTACATTAAATTTGGTCAACTATGTACATAATCCGGTCAACGAGAGATGTCTGACTTTGGAGACTGGCAAAGCTGCTCCATTTCCCAACTAAGTTTTGGTGCACCTTCTTCATGTTTTGGTACATATTCCTGCATTAATTAATAATCCTTGAAAATTCAAATCCAATTTAAATTTATAAAAAAAATTAAAAAAACAATTAATTATTTTTTAAATAGAAATATATATGTACCTCGAGTTTGAATAACAATTCATGTGCAGTTGGAGCAGAAACAATAATATGCCGAGCAGCTGGAGTAATGAACCCTTCATCGACAGCTTTATCGATGAAAGATAACAATGAGTTATAATACCCATCAACATTTAACAAACCTACCTGTTTATATAAATACAAACTCTTATTATTAATTTAAACAATCACATTATAAATATAAAACCAAATCAACCGTAAAAATAAAAAATAAAAAATTACCGGTTTGTCATGAATCCCTAATTGAGCCCAAGTTATAACCTCAAGAAGCTCTTCAAGTGTACCATAACCACCTTAAAAAAACCCAAAAATTATTATTAAGTAAACTTATATATATATATATATATATATATATATATATATATATATATGGAAAAGGAAAAAGAAAAAAGAAAATGCATAATTATATATAAATATTTATGTGGATCTAACTAAGTTAGTGCGTAGGTACAACATGAGAGATGCCAGATATCAGGAGCCCACACGTGCATGTCTTTTTTTTTTTCAAATTAAAAAAAAAATTGAAAAGTGAGAATGAAAATGAATTACCAGGCAATGCAATGAAAGCGTCAGCATGGCGAGACATTTCTGCTTTCCTTTGATGCATTCCTGCAACTGGTCTCACTTCACCCACTGTTTCTCCAGTTATCTGTTTTCATTTTCACTTTAATTTAATTCTTTTAATTTACATATATATATCTCAATAAAACACTACAATTAATTAAAAACCAAACATAATAAAAAGAAGAAAGAAAAAGAATAAGTATATAGATACAGACCTCTCTGGGCATCAAAGTTTTGGGAATAACTCTGTAAAACAAAAAAAAAAAAAACAGAAAAAAGAAAAACACTGATGAGAAAAACTGAATTCTAAATAAACAAATTAAAGAAAAGAAGAAAATTAAGTAAAGAGGTAAAGAATGAACCCTATGACATGGCGACCACCATGAAAAACAGCTTGAGAAACCAAACCCATTAGACCAATACTACCACCTCCATAAACCAAGTCTATGCTTCTCTCAACCTGCAAATTAAATTAATTTAATTTAATTTAAAGAAACAGATAAATTAAATGAATCTAATTCTAACAGAAAAACTAGAAAATTATAAAAATAAAAAGAAAGGAAAGGAAAGGAATAAAATTAACAAACCAGTTCATGACCAAGTTGGATGGCTGCAAGCTGATAACTGGGTTTTTTGCCAGGACTACTGCCACAAAAAACACAAACTCTTTTGAATCTAGAAGGTGTGGTTTTGATTTCCAAAGTATGGAGCTCAGATTGAACCTCTTGTTCTTCCATTTGAGAACAATATGAAACTAAAAAAAAGGAAAATAAAAATGAGTGAAAATAAAAAGCTTGGAATGAAGTATCTATTTATGGTGGTAGTGAGTGATACAATAATAATATTATAATAATTAATGATAATATTGGTCCCCTACTCTGTTTCTTGTTTTCTTTTTCTTCTTAAAGAGAACCTCAGGTCCTCCGAGGGGTTTAAATCCTTGAATATTATAAATAATAATTTAAATTGATATCGAATTAAAAGTGAATAAAAAGTGAGGTAGTGGTGAATGGTGCTTGATTACCGGGGGATTCTCTGCTGGTGTAGGATAAGACAAGAAAAAGTTCTCCTGCGGGAACAACTGACACAGGCTGCGGCGCTATGGCGATCAGATGCCACGTGTCCAATCACATTGTTCCAATTGAGTTATTAAAAAATTTTAATTAAAATTAGTTAATTAAATATATGTTATAAAAAATTTCATTATTTTTTAAAACTACTCATATTTAAAACTCTACTGAGTGGATTATATAATTTAATGCTCAAGTAATTGTGACTTATTAAAAATTGTACAAGTATATTAAATTAAAGGGTAAATTTAAAAATATTATTTAATATTACACAAAATTTTTAATAGGACAAGTAATAAAAAAACAAAAAAAAGCTCTAAAAATAAGTAAAAAATAACGGAGAAGTTATAAAATTATGGATAGTTACTCGAGTAGGGTAATTTTAACTACTTTATTTATTTATTTGTTAGTTTATCCTTGGTGATGTATACAAATAGAATACTTAAGTTCTATTTTTTTTATTTTTAATTGATTTATAGAAAAATTTAAAATTATATAATATAATTATTCAACTAATGTGTGGTTTAAAAAAAAAAAAACTAGACATCACTTGAGAAGGACCTCCTTGGCTCAATATTCTCCTTGTTTTTTTTTTATTTGGCTTATACATGGAATACAATTTATATAAACACGTGTAATAGTTTTTTTCTTTATTTATTGAATATTAATAAAATAAATTCAAACCGTCACACTTTAAAATCAAATATTAATAAAAAAAGAATAATATATATAAATATACAGTGAAGGTGTTAGTTGTGAGGATCGAACTGTCTAAAGTGGGAGGTGAAGTCCAAGAGATTCTTATTAAGGGTTGGCAAACGCAATCAATTGATCCTTTGTTCTTAGAATTTATTACTCTTTCCCCCAACTTTAATTAATTCTCTTCATCTTGGAATCTTATTAATTTCTCATCATCTTTATTTTTTTTTTAATTTTTTTGCCGACCAAAAATATGATTTGTCAATTTATATAAGCAAGCACTAAGCCACTTATTATTATTTTTTCTTTTGTTTTCTACCATTTATTTATATATGTGTACATATATTGCCAGTAATTTAAATAATCAGTCTAAAAATGTTTTTTAAAAAAATTCAAAATAAGGTAGTGCCCCTATTGTATAGACCATTAATACATAAAGGAAAACAAGAAAAAAAATTTAATTTTAAAAAATAGATAACTATTATTTTATTAATTAGAATAGAAGCTTTATATAAGACTGGCATGAAAAAACAACTGAAGAAATTAAAAAAATAAAAAATTATAAGATTAATAAAATCGACAAGAACCAATAGCCTCTTGATCTATTAGTATTAGGTCCCTTACGTAATAAAATAGACATGGATCAATGACCTCTTAGTTTATTAGTACATGTCTCTTATATAAGATTCTCATTTCGGGAAGATTTGTGATCGAAACATACGCAAGATAAAGGCACGATGTTATTGAGCTTACATATGAGCTCTACATCAGTGTACGTCCCTGACTATTAATCTTATTATGTTTATCTTCTAGTATTAAAAAATAAATTAAAAAAAAAAGGCGGGGACCAACCATTCCCAATAATAAATTGAATATGATATTAGTAAAGCCAAAAATATTATATATATATATATATATATAATTGTCACATATGAGAGTGTTTTAAGCCAAGTTAGGGGTAGGGCATCATTCCTAGGAGTTAGTGAACACATGATTTTCAATTAACTTATGTTAATGAGTTTAAAATTAAATACGTTGAGGGAGTATATATTAAATGGGAGGAATAATATTGAGAGTGTTCAAAATAGGAAAATTGGAAGAAGAATTGAAGCTAGCCAAAAAGTAGTGTGAGAGGCATTGTGAATCACAAATGGCATCTCAAATGGACACGTGAGTGAGGCCCACCTCACAAAGTTTTGGATGCAGTGCACGAGTCCATTGATCAGGACTTTGGAATGCAACTTCAAATCAAACTATTCAAAGGCCACCTCATATCTAAATTCCATTTTTCATTTTCATTTTATTCATTATATATATTTATATATATGCCAACGGGTCCCTTGCGTAGGGTGTTCACCTCGATGGTCGAGTGTTGCTTTCTGAGTTCGATCCCCATCACGCGCAAGGTGAGTGCACGGTTCGGCGGTGAGCGTTGCTCTTCCACGTGTACGTCCCTGACTACCCTTAAATGGGGGACGCTTGTCGTCTAGTGTCAAAAAAAAAAAATATATATATATATATATATAATCTTAATTTAATTTTAATAAAAAAATCGACAGTCATTAGTACATAGGCATATATTATGCCGAACCTTGTTAAATCTCGTATCTTTGTAAGATTATTTTTATTGATCATTATTCAATGTTTCAACAATATATATTAATTAATTAATATGTATTTTTTATAATTTCTTCCTACTCTAGAATTAAAAAACATAAATTAAAAAATAGACATCACAATCAAATACGGTTTTGATTTTACTACCTCATGAAGCTTGATGAATAATCTATTGGTAATCATTTTTTAAGAGTACTCTTCTCTTGTTTAATTTACTATTTATTAAACCCTTCTTTATATATTTTTTATTTTTATTCAAATATATTTAAAACAAACACGAGTGAAAATATACTTTGTTTGATTAACAAATCCTTTCTAAATTAATATTTTATTTTATTTATTTATAATATTTTTATGTTTTCTATTTTTTTTAATGGACTATGAAATGGTTCTTATTAATTCTCCACTATTAATAGCAAATGAATTTGAGTTTGAAGTCAACTACAAAACAGGTACCTGCCTGCGTATATAATTTTATTCTGATATAGTAAAATATTTTTAGATTTGGCGAAATTCTTTGATTATAACTTTTTAAAAATTTATGTTGTTTAAAATATCAAAATCAATACTCAAGAAAGAAAGGAATAAAGGAATCTTTTTTAGTAAACAACTAAAAACTGAAATAAATGCTCAAAGTGAGCAACCAACTCCACTAATTTGAATATATATAGGGATGTGATTGGAAATTAAAATAGAAGTGAAGAAGAAGAACTTTAGAAGCATTGGTTAAGTTATGTGGGACCAAACCAAGAAAGGTGAGTTTAAGACTGATGTTGAAGCTACACCATGCAAATGTATATATATATATATTATTTTTCTTGGTCCCCAAAAATTGATTTCCATCATTTTCAATGCTTAATAAACCTTACCTATTTAATTTGAGAAATATTTACAAACCATAAAATGATTAATAAAATATTTTTTTTATTAAGCGTAAAAAATTACTTAAAGTTAAAATTTGTATATAAATATTTTTTTTTATCAAAAATATTATTTTTAATACTCCTTTGATAACTATTATTTGTATTGCAAACAAACACACTATAATATAAACCGGAAATTATATGCATGTGAAAGTGACCTAGGCTTATAAATTATACCAAGTATATATGAGATCGTTTTTAATATATTTTGGACATAAATTATAAAAATTCAACACCATCTCATCCACAAAAAATAATGATAATAGAAAAATAAATAAAAAAAACTAGTAATTGTCGAAATTAGAGAGAATTTTTACTTGGAAGTTAGTTGGCCAACTAGACAACTACACTTAATTCACTATAGAAAGGAAAGAATGGAATTTTTCTTCTACATTAATGTGGGAATGTATATTCTTGGAAAATAAATGCATCATTTTCTTTGAACCCTTTCGGCGAGTATAATTAAAGATAAGTTGAATTTTGAATTAAAACCTTCAAACTTGACTAGCTAGTGTTAGTTGTTCTCATTAAGCAAAAATTTTTCTATAAAAGAGATGAAAAGAAAAGAATGGAAAAGAATTAGATACCAATTACTTGAACATGAATTTGTTTGACCATAAAGGTCATTTCTTATTAATTTAATTGGTTTGTTTTCTTTTACTTTGAATTTTCAAAAAATTCTTCTCACGTGACTTGCAAGTTTTTTTTTTTTTTGCATGTTTTTATTTACATTGTAAAATATTAAAATTATATATATTATACATGGTCTATCCACTTCTTTTAAAAAAATAATAACAAATAAATAAAATAAAAACGTGATTTTAAATTCCGCATATCTTAAAAAGGGGGCATTTAAACATTTATTACAAAGTAATTTTGTAATTATTACCATAGAAAATATTTTTTATTTATTGATATATTTTTTATTTTATTTTTTTAATTAAATATAACTGTGTGATTTTCTTTTGTCATATTATATACTTGCATGTTAAAAATATTTGAGAGAGAGCTTAATTATTTCTGAAATCTATTAATCAACATTGTTAATTTAATTGCTTATAACTAAAAACATCACAATGAAATTGCTTATTCACATACTTTTCTTAAAATAAAATCTCTTTTATTTATTTTTTTAACTTGAATACTGAATATACTACAACAGTACATTAAGTTTTCACATAGTTCCTTATACCTAATTTATTAATAAAGATAAGATCCAAAAGGTTTGGAGTTTCAACAGATAACATAAAGTATTCACATCAAGGACAAATGCGGTGAATTCAATCACAGAAAATAAATGAAAACCGAAAACAATCACACAAATATATGAAATTTAACGAGGTTCAACAGAATATACTTAAGTTCTCAGGAGTAGAGCGGCAGCTATGATTTTTTTAATTAAAAAATTAAAATTACAAATTTCATGAATATATCTACGCAGTACAATTTTACCAAAATACTTCACTTCACTTCACTCTACTCCTACGCTATGCTCCGTCACTCTATAGCACTTCATTCTAATATTTGTCCATTCACCCTTGTATATGAGTCATATATAACGATAAAGATTTGAAAGATTAAAAAACAAAAAAAAAACAAAAAAACAAAAAACTCTCGTTCTAAATTATAGAAGAACTGCATATTATTTATATACAAGTTCAAAAATTTCCATGCAGTCATAGTCTTTTATCATAGTTATTACTTTTCTCAATATATATATTATATATACAAGTGTACACGTGGCTGCATGCATGAGCTGTCTTTGAAATTAGACTAATTAGTCCTTCTATTTTTTACACTACACGTTTGAGTAGAGTTGGCAGTCCCATGCAACTGCCGACAATGTGTGCATGTGCAACTTGGTACTTGGACACGTGGACTTAGTTTCTCACTTGTGGCTTATTATTATTACTTGAAACCAAGACATCTGATTGATTGATTCATTCATATAAAGAGAGGGCCATAATTATTAAGTTTTTGAAACTCTAATAGGTAAGCTCTTCTTCTTCATTTAGCCCTAAAAATCTATTAATTGTTTTACTTCTTGACAGCTCCTTATCAAGCTTGTGTTGTTATCACATAAAATGATGAATTAAAGACTTAGGACCACCATCACTACCACCACTGGCTTTATGTATCTATGTATACTGTGCTGTTTGAGAGTGATATCACCTTCATGGTTTTATTACATTAATTCTATTTCTTGTGTTTTCATGATCACCTCATTAATTTTTTTTTTCTCATTTATCTCTGCCCATTTAATGCTTTGATAATTATTTTTTATTAGTTATTTTAAGACTCTCTGTTATATGATCTTAAAATGCTCAAATTAATTATGTAATGAGACTTGGGTGTGGGCATTACACTTGCATGCATTATTAATATTTTATTGGGTTATGTACTTATGTTATGAGTTGTATTGATTTTATAAATATACAAAATTTGGAAGGATTTTAATTTCAAGCAAAAATTCAAATTTCAAGAGTTCTTTTTTAAAAATATAAAAAATGAAAAATGAATAGTGGTGTTGTGTTTTTATTAAGACATGGAGGACAGCATGAGTATGGAAAGTGGAGTAATCGATTCTAAACTATATAAGAAATGATAGTGGTATTTCGGTAATTTCAACGGATTTATAAGTAAAATGGGAATTAAAAACTAAGATATATGGATTTCTTTAAAAAAAAATGAATTTCTTTAAAAATATCAAATGATTGTCTTCAAAATGGTGACAATTGGCAAAGACAAGACAACATGAGTTATCACCACCAATTTTATTTTATTTTAGTAAAATATTTAAATTTATGAAAAATATAAATTCAAAAAAAAAAATCTTTTTTTTTTAACTTAAGTAAAATAGCAATAAATAATAATAGAAATGGCAAAGCTTGCATCACTATCATTGGTCATGAAAAGACCCTCAAACGGCTCATATGATACTATATATAACTATTAGCCGTACATTCATGTAGTCATGTGATTGCACATGTTCCTTTTCCCATTCAACAAAATCATCTACAGAGAACTAGAACACAATTAATTAATTAATTAATTAATTAATTAATATTTACATTAATATTTTCTTTTTAATTGTTATTAATTTCAGTAGAAAGTTAATTATTCTCTTTGGTGTTCCATGATGTAACTTCCTTCAATCAACCACAAATCTAGTCCATGAATATCAACATCCAACACATGGTCATGGACCCAATGGACCCAGACATAAATTCTAACGCTATCTTAGTTTGAAAAATTATGTAGTTCAAACATGGACAAATCAGTGCAAAACCTTTTTCATTAAAAAAATAAAAAAATAATAAAAAAATAACTTATGAGAACTTTCTTATAACAAGCATTAATATGAAAATGAACACTGCATAGTAGTAATTTTTTTCCTTAGAATCACTTATATCTTTTTTTATTCATGTTTTCTGTTTCTTATCATGATTCACATACATTATTGGTGAATATAGCTAGGGCCTCATCTAAGTTTATTTATTTGTATGTATCTGTATTTGATATGTTTGTATAGGTTACTCTGTCCATCTGTACTAGATTCTGATTTATAACACAGTTGAAATTAATTTGTTTTATCAAATAATAAAAATAATTAATAATTAAATAAAACAGTGCATGATCTCATCAATGGATTTCTCGGTGGATGTCATCTTCAAAGCTTATGACTTATATATTTATATATATTCATAAGGATGACAATAAACATACAGCTAAGGTTGCAACTGGTCTAGCTAGTGGTTATTTGGATGCCTATAGAATGATCCTAATTCCTAACAATCAATATCCACTGATTCAAAGGAGTTGATTTCTGGTGCATTGCATTGAAGTAATTGAAAGGAACAAGGCAAGAACAAGGTTCAAAACACATGGGAATTGAATTATATATATATATATATATATCTTTTTCCACAGAGTTCATTTGATTCTAGCAATATTGGTAGGTGTTGAACTATGTTCCATTCTCTCAGAACATTAGAGGGATATTTGTTATTTGATTATGGCCTCTGAACACTGGTTGTCCTAATTATAAAAGTTGAAAGGAATAATAATTAAATAGATATAAGAGAGATGTTTTTAGGTAATGCATGACCTATTTGTTCCCTAGGTTTTGATTTTCTTCAAGTTGGGTCATCAATCAAAAGGAATGAAATTAAACAAGGGTAGGTGGAATTTGGCGATGCTTGCAAGAGACGTAGAAGAAGAAACTTCTGGTTATGAGAATGATGTTTTAATGGACATTGAGAACGATAGAAGGAAATATGTATTTTAGTATATAAATGCTTGGCACTTGGCAGGCAGTTTCCGGAGGTGATGAAATGAAAATGATGTTCACAATGGGAAGGGTCAGAACAATCGAGGGGTTTATAACAATGTGATTATTTGTGTTAAATGTCAAACATAATTTATGTATTAAAAAAATAATAATAATGTATTCTAATTTTTTTTTTGAATGAAAACAATTATTTATTTCAATCATTGAATATACTAATGATATAACACAAGAGTGCTAAGGAAAAAAGACAATGGTTCAAATCTTACTCTTGGCAATGTTGTTTATATATTGTTTATGTATTATACATTTGGTTAATATTGTTCTTCAATATTGTTGACTGATCTAGATGTATATCCCTTGTAAGAGAAATAGTGGTTTAACCTCTCAAGAGTTGCAAAACAAAGGGATTTTTCTATAAGATTTGTAAGCCACCGTAATTAATACATTTCCGTACGTGCCTATCTCTTTGACAATCTTACCTGTTCATTAAAAAAAGAAAACAACTATCGTTTATTTTTTATGGTTAAATGATAATTATTTTAATGGAGAATATTACAATGATTATATATAACATAATAAGATTTAAAATCGGTCTTATGGTTTGCTTGGATGGAATATATGGGGATTAATAATAAAGTAAGATAAAATAAGAAAAAATGGTGTAAGAACCTCGATTATAATCCCCTAAAATTTTACCTGTTACAAAACCTTCTCCACAAACATAGTTTTACAGAAAACCTTACTCTACACTATTTTTAATAACCTTCAGCCAAGCAGATAAGGTACAAAATCCTCTGAAGTTAATATATCTAATAGAACACCCATGAAGCAATTCAGGAGAAATGGGCTAAGAAATTCTATGCAAAGAACAATTCAAATTGTTTGTTTGTTCTTGCCATTAAATCATACACTTCTTGATACTAAATATGCATTTAATTTGGTCTTTCTGACCTGGGTAAATCATCTAGTAATTTATCATCAACTCGAACCAATTCTCTCAAACATCGACAAACTGTATGATATAAAAGCATCAGGTGCTATCACAAAAAAATAAACCATGTCTACACTTTAGTTTTTTCACACATGAAAAAAGAAAAGAAAAAAAGGAGACAAACAATGTGATGGAGAGTAAATCATATGCTATTCTATACGCAATCCTCTAATTAATTTACACAGTGGACATGAGAATAGATGCATAGAAAATAATTTATTAAGATAAAATGTAAATATTAATTGATGCTCAGCAGTGCAAAAGACAGACATCAGATTAATAAAACCAAATAGCAAATGAATGAAATATACAATTTGACAAATTGTAAACAAAATTTAAATTACATAACATTGTGACTAGCTACTTGGGTTAATTGCAAGTTGTGAAATATAAATTTAGAATCCATACCATTTTCATCCCACGTTCACAGGAGCAATGCCTCATTATAAGACAAGTAAGCATAAGATCTTCAGCAGGAGAATCAAGAGCAAATTATGCTCCATTGAAACTTGACAGTTTTCAGAAGAGACTTCAAACATGTTGAGAGTGAAAAAGAAAAAGACAGTGAGTATCATTTGCAATTTTTGTTTCATGAAATAAATAATTAATTATAAGGTGTTACCTTTCAAGATGAGGTTTAACATGGCCAAGATAGGCAGCAGCTAACATCTTTCCAAGATGAACTTGAGCATGTGTGGTAAGATGCAAGTGATCCTCTTCTAGTGCCAATCCTTCGGCATCAACACAGAGAACATTGGGGAGCTTGATTCCTTTCTGGGCCTCCCTAACAATTTCTGTGAAATTTCCTTCTCCTGATGCAAGAGCAACCTGAATATAGACATGAATGCCTTGTCAATAATCAAGTTATACACCTTGTTCATCAAATTTAGGAATCATTTAATGGTGCTTTAGCTCAGTGCCACTTCCTGAAAACTAGGAAGGACAAGTACTGCAAGAATTTTGGATACATGAAATGGACTCATGAGCTAATTAATAATAGAATTACTAATAATAGAGTGATGGGATTCAGACTTGTAGGAGCTTTTCAAGCAACCTTCAACTATCTAAAACACTAACAAGATGACATTCACCTTCCTACAAAAAGTTGGTAGATCAGTGCTTGGATGCTATTAAATTAAGCAAAGTAATGGAATGGAAACAGTAGCCATCTTTACCCTCGCACATTTATCGTACATCAGTACAGTATAGAACATAAGTAAATTGTGCATCATTACATAATGGAAAATACGAAAACAATAAGAGAAAAACAAAAATTCAAAGGCTGATATTTTTTTTTCCATTTTTAGAAATGTGAACACGCCATGATTGAACCTTGACCTGTGAGTAAGAAGTGAAATAAGTTGAACCAACTTTTAGTAAGCGTATTTTGCTCCGTTGTACTTTTTTATTTTTAAAACAAGCTATTTTTAATATGTTTTGTATATTTATATATATTTTGACAAATGATAAAGTAAAGGATAAACAGATACGAAGATACACCAATTGACATCTTAGGGATAATTCCACCAAAAATGTGAATTATAATATGAGAGGCTTGAACTCAAGACCGGAGAGGAGGAACTGTTAGTTCCGCTGGTTAAGGTTTATAGGTTAGATGAACACTAAACACTCAAGGACAAGCACACACAAACCAAACAAGAAGGAGACATAAGAAGTTGGTAACCCAGTTCGGTGTCATATTGCCTATGTCTGAGGGGCCAAGCCCGGAGACAAACAATCCACTAAAAGAGGAAACAAAAGAAGAGTACAAACACTTTGTCATTCTCTCACTCAAACAAGAATACTACCTCTCTAAATTGTCCGGTGCCTCCCTACTCCCTCTTTTCAAGAGTCGCACCCAATCTCAGACCAAGGTAGTATATATAGACGCCTCAACGTCCCAAATATAATCCATACATCTTTTAGAATCTCCGCGACTACTAACTTTAGAACCTTCCGAAATTAGCTGTTGCAACTTCTGTTGTAACATATGTTGCAACATGGCCCTGACTGTTGGCTTGACTGAGTTCTGGCTCCATTGCTAAGCGACCTTAAGACCCATCAACCACCTAGTCATGTTTAGTCCGAGTAGATGCAGCCAGATCACCTGATCCTGACTACCGGCAACTGATCTCCTTCCTCAGTTCCTCACCACACAGTCCTCTCACAAGGGGCGCACTCCTTTGTGCGTCTTCACGAAACTTTCCAAACTTGATCTTCACTTCACCTAAGTTTGGTCTTCAAATCTTCTACCAAAGATCTTCAATCAATCAGTTCAATCATGCAATAATTAGGCATGTCTTCAATCATTCTCTTAATAGTCTTCATCCAAATCTATTAAGGTTCTTCAAATCATATCTTCAATAAAAGCTCCATATCTTTCCATTGATAGATATTTCTTCATTTAAGCTCCCTCCATATTTAGTCTTCAATCATCTCTCCTAAATATGGTCTTGATGAGATCTTGACTCCAAGTTGTAGCTTGCATGATCCACTTGCCAAAAATAGCTTCATCAAGATCTTCAAGAATATTTGCCTTCTAGCCAAGTTTGCTTGTCATGTTACCATGCTATTCACGTCACCATGGTTGCCACGTTACCTTGACTAGGTGTCAAATTATGCCAACTTAAAGTGCATTTGCACTAACAGGAACCATATTAATCTCATAAATCATATTTAAAATAAAAATATTTAAAACTTAAAAATAAAATAATTATATAATTTGTATATTAAGTGACAACCAAAATCACTACTAAACGAAAATAAAATCCTCACATTGATTATAAATAAGAATGGAGATTTTGTTGACCAAGATTGGTACTTATAAATCTCAATCTTCTATTAATACATTTAAAAAATTTGGGAAAATGCAAAAAGGAATCAAGTAGAGGAAGAATTAAAATAAGCTACATCATCAACTATAACAAGAAGGTAAAATTTCATCCACTATAATTTATGATTTATCTATTTATTAAAAAAAAAAAAAACTTCATCCAATATCAAATTGTTTTTCACCATCAAGATCATATGATACATAAATTAACAGTTTTACTCTATCAAATTTAACCTCTCCCAAATAAAGGTCAAGGTTTTAATCCGGGGGTTATCTACATTTTTTTATTAAAAAAACACTTTACTATCCTATTTAACAGTGTAGGCTATTATCAATGTGGTGACATAGTGATAAAAAGAAATTAACAGCTCTTAATTTCTAAATTAGCATAGTATTATAAATAAACATAAAACAAACAATATTTGTTCTTTTTATAGCTATACTAGGTCCAAACAAGCCTAATAAAGTAAAAATAATTTATCTACGAACTCTTGGGTTGTTATCTATCTACACATTAATAATTATTCCTCGATTTGTCTTTATTTTCCAAAATAGTTTTGACTAGGTTGACCATCCCACGTGGCAACCCACCAAAATCCCCAACATCTCCTCGGACAACCTCGTCCCGATCCCGTGATCCCCGCGTTTTTAATAAGCAATCATCAAAGCAAGATCAAACGGTTAAAAATGCATCCACGTACCTGGATCACGAGCAGGCCCGGTTGGCCCAGATCCTCCCTGAGGTCCCGTACCAACCTCGCCATCCTTCCGGCGTACGCCTCCGCCTCCGCCCTCTCCTCGGTGTCGCTCTCCCCCTGGTACCACAGCACCGCCCCCACCCTCCCTCCTCCCTCTTCCACCGCCGCCTTCGCCCTCCTCACCATCCTCTCATACAACCCTTGCCCCCTCTCCCACTCACTTATCGTCGTTCCCCCGATCGCGCACGGCACCAACCCGATCTCGCCCTCGCACCCCCCTGATCTGACCGCGTTGGCGAACGCCATCCCCGGCCCCACTCCGCAGGTCTTCAGCACGTCGATATCGGCGTGGAGCGGCTCGTGTGCTGGTTCCCACTGGAGGTGTGCGTTGAGGCGGAGGATTGATGGATTTGGAGAGGATTCAGGGGGAATGATGTGATCCCAGGTGGTGTTCACTACGCCGCCACGCCCGGCCATGTTGCTCTGCCCGGCGAGGATGAAGATGAGCTTCGATGGCGATCCGGGATCGGATTGAGATGGTGATAGGGCGGTGAGGAAGAGGAGGAGGAGAATGGGGAGCATGGTTGGTGAGTGTGCTGAGTCTTCTCAGAAGACTTCGGCATTGGAGTGGAGAAATGGATTTGGTTTATTTTTCTTTCCTTTTTCTTTAATCTCTCAATAATTTAATGGTTTGGTTCTTAATTGGATTTTTTTCTTTTAATCATTGGGCACTGACTAAGTTTGGTGTTTTATTTAAGGTGGGTCTTTTCTTGTTTGTTTTGATTCCATGGTTCACAAGTGAACCTTTTTGAACCTTCTCTTTGTTTGTTGTTTTGTAGTTCTTGTTGCAGTTAGATTAAATTAAATGACTAAAACTATCAAACAAACTTGTTACATGTGTTTTTTTTTTTCAAAGTTAATAATGTAGACAAGTGACACCATACAAACGGCAAACAAACAAAGGGAAATAATGAATAAAGGACTAAGGTGCTGAACAATTAGACAATATCAACATTATCTGTGTGATATGTTGGGGGACGATAGGATGGGAGGTTGCGTTTGATTATCAGGATGTACTCTTCCTAATTAGCTTTATCGACTTTAGAAGCTGTATGAATCTATGCATGTGATCGATTTTGATAATAATTGCAATAAATGGTAATGCGGAACAAGAGACAATGCCATTGTTGCATTCTAACCATATAACTAAACTAATGGTCATAATCAATAGATCTCTTAACTCTAAAAAAGTGCCATTACATTTACTCCTCGAGTCGACCAAACCTCTTCGAAAGAGGTTTGAATTATGGAGATATTATGAATGTGACAATAATTGTTGTATTTTCTTTTAAGTTAACAATGTGGATAAGAAAAAGTCACCTTACATATACCTTAAATATTTAGTAATACTTTAGAATGTAGTCGGGAGTTAACAATACTATCATTTATTTCCTACCGTGATGTTTGTTATATGCTTGTTAGATTATAAAAATTATACTTGGAATTTGTTCATAAAATGACTTGATCCATCATATTCATTTTTTTTACCAAGATATATCATATTCATTTTAGAGAGAACTCAAAAACCACTATCTATAGCTCACACAAATTACCTTATAATTTATAACAGTTTAACAATTCATTTCAATAATACACTAAAATTCCTCAAAACACAATAAAAATCTTACACTTTTACTGAAAATTAAATTAATTCGCAATAATTTATTATAATAAAAAAAAATTGTGTGACACGGACTCAGGCACATAACCAGAACCGGGCCGTGATCGGGCTTGGACCGGCTCGCCAGCAAACCCGGATAAAAAGCCATCTCCCGCGAGTACACCATACCGTTCAAAAACCCGATCAGCAAGTCAAATGTATCGCTCTTAAAGGGGGAAAACCGAGATATTTTCCTCTCTATCGCCATGCTCTAGCTCGTCGTCCTCACTCCTCTCATCCACTCCTCTGCAGCCATGGACCTCATCCTCTCTCCAAGACCCCAAACCCTTATCTCCATCATCTCCCTCCCCTCTTCCTCCCATTTCCGCCTCTCTAGCTCTATCCGGAGAGAGTTCTTTGGATGCGGGAACCATTCGAGGCTCCATGGCAGCCGATCAAGACGACGATGTAGGAAACTACGGTTTCCACGCTACTCTTCCCCGCAGTGCCTCTCCCAAGATTTCCCAGACCCTGTCCTTGTTGTCTCCGTTGCATTCGTGGCTTTTACTGCGCTGCAAGTGATTTATCTGTACTTGTCCCGAAGAAGGCGTGAAGCTGCGGAAGTGAGTACTTGGTTTTTTCTTCTCTTTCCCAGTGTTGTAATTACTTTTTCTGTTTATGGGTTCTTGGTTGTTTGCGTGGTTGTAGAATTGTTTCATTGGTTACATTGCTTGTGAGTGAGCAATATCTTATTTGAAGTAGTTACTGCTGTGATGAATTTGATTTCTTTGATTTCATTAATTTTTCTGTTGAGGTTACAATTCAGGGCATTTATTTCCTGACAATGCTTGAATCGTTCAAAAGGCTATTCATTTTCAAAACCAAAGTCCAGTTATCATCAGCTATTATTTATTTATGATGATAATTAAGCATTCATTTTCCTAATATCCCTCTTTTGACCAAACTAACCATGTAATGGTCATGGGAATGCAATCCATTTGATGACTATGAACGTGCAAAATGATAATTGTTGTTTTCATCAATTACATTTATTATGAAGAAGAGCTGTTATTTCTCTTCTCAGGGACCTTTACATCTTTTTGTGATGATTAATTTTAGTCAATTAGGTGAGTTTCCCCTGATATTTCTTGGTGGTAACGTTACATTCCATTAAACTGCTGCGAGTTATAGTTCTTTTGAACCAGGATTTGGTGATTACTGGTGTGTTAGATTAAATTTGGATTGACAAGTCGTTTTTTGGGATTTCTTTTTTACTGTACTGTATTTGTTTTTAGTTCATGGCATCATGCTGCTCTGCTTAAGTATAACATTCCCTCCATTGGCAAATTTTCGTCAATTCAATTTTTGCATAGCACAACAACTGAACCAAATTAATTTCGTAGTTCTTGTTCAAATCTTTTAAATCATTCCTGAGTTACAATGTTCTGAAATAGAATTGCTTTTATCAAGTTTAGAACTATGCAAGATTATGTAATGGCATTGGAACTTCCAAATTCCTCACTAAGGAAATTTATATCCCTGAGATCAAGCTTAGTAGTGCATAATTTCATTTGTTTGTGTAAGCCTAAAAACCCCTTCCTATGTTATAATTACTCTCTAAGTGGAATTGTTTCACCAATATGTTGAATTTTCTTTTAAGTATATTTTCATGTTCTTGATCTGCTGTCTTAAGACATTCCTACAATTTCCATTCATATTCAAGTTCTATTGACTTCTGTGGCTGATTATTAGCCCAAAAAATACTAAAAAGGTTTTATGATTTTTCCTTAATATGCTTGTGGCTGTCTCGTTATAGCTCTCTGAGGTGGAAAATGTTGGTGCCCCTCTAAGCTATGAAATTCTCAGATCAGGAAAGCATATTGTGAAGACTAAAGTTGTTAACACGTTTGATTCAGAAGCAGGGTACATCATGAAGGTGGGCTTAGCTCTATTGATGCTCATGATACTTTGTGTTTGAATGATGCTTCAGCATTGAGTGCTTCAACCAACAGATTTGGCTTGTTACATGTTTTCACACCGTGGATTGTTACAGGAACCCAGTCTCAGAATTCCTTCAATTCAAACTGATGCAGGATTGGCTGGCATACCTTTGACCAAGGAGTTTGGTGGTTTATCTGTGATGCCTGATGGCTTAGGTGTAATTGAGCAAGAAAACTGTCTATTCCATATCCCAGAATTTCAGCAGGGAAGGCAACAGGAAGATATGGCAGTGTCTGAAAACCCTTTTATGAAGATGGGGAACAAGCCTGGTGGCAATATTACTTTAGAGAATGGAGATAGAGGGAGCAATGCAGACAGTCGGCTTAAGCCTACTTCTGCGGTTGTCAACAATAATAGACCACACATGCGATTGACCAGTGATTTCACTGCTTCAAGTGCAAGAAAGCAACCTGATGTATCAATGTTCAAAGATTTCAGTATGGAGTTCTCTAAATTTACTCTTCAGGATGGCAATGTTTCCCATTCTCAATTAAGATCTTCACAAAAGAGAGCTGATGTTCTGGTTAAAGCTTCTATTTCTTCTGCAGGTTTTACTAAGAAACTGATGGCTTCTGATTAAGATTTCAAAACTCCAAATTTTATTTCCTTTAAATGTTCTTTCTGCTCCATTCAGCTGCAACAAAGTTGCTCATGTTTTTATTGTTTGATCACACTTGCGTATTTGAATGATAAATCTTAGTTTTGCAGATTATTCAGATGCCCCAGTACCTGTGGCATGCACCAAGGAAGTTCCTATGAATAAAGAAAAGCATGTGACAGGTACCTGTGGCTTTACAAAAGATACAGGGAAAATACTTACAGATAAAAGTCATAATAAGAAGCCTGGATTCCCTCACTCTAATGGTAGCCTTGTTAAAGATGCACTTGATCTGCCTGCCTACTTAAGAGCTTATACTAGCCTCTTAAGAGAATCCAGGTATTCTATACTTTCGTGTTAGAGCTTTTCGAAACTCATTTTGGGCTAAAAAAAATAGTCTCTGATAAAGCTGAGCTCTTTATAAAGTTTTCCAATCTTCTAATAGATTTTTACCAGCATCAAGGTAGGTTTACCTTATTAGAGTAACTAATTGTCCCAGATTAGTTGGTAAATATGGATATGAATATATAAGTCCGGGTCTTTCTTCCTCTCAGCTTGGGCTTTTGGGTTGAGTTGAGGCTAATCAAATGTTTGGTTTACATATAACATGGTATTATAGGATTTATAGCTTGGTTTGTTTGCAACATGTCTAATTGGGCCAACGTAATATGGCTGATTTGCATCTATCTTAATAGCATTAAGTTTCTCTGCCTCTCCTATTATCATTTCTCCTGTCTTATAATTTACTTTTGCTGATTATATTCTCTAACAGGTTACGTGACTGTCTGGATTTGCTAGAAAGTGTGGACAGAAAGAGCTTATTGGACATGGACAAGGTGGATATTTAAGTCGTATTTTTGGCCACTTCATCCTTGTTATAAGTTTAGTTGTTCCTTTGTTCTTTACAATCCGCTATCATTCTGCAACTTACAGATTAATCCTGTAAAGTTCCTGAATGTCTGCAAAAAGCAAAAGGCTCTGAAAGAGGCATTCCGTTTTGTTAAACTAATTGAGAAACCAACACTAAGCACATTTAATATGCTTTTGTCTGTATGTGCAAGCTCACAGGATTTTGAAGGTACTTGCAATTATTTCTTGTTAATTTTTGGCCTGTGACAAGGTTCTATTCATCATGCATAGTTTCTGGTTATCTCCATATTCTGTATTTAGGAGCTTTCCAAGTTATGCTGCTTGTCAAGGAAGCAGGTCTAAAGCCTGACTGCAAGCTTTACACTACTCTGATATCAACATGTGCTAAATGTGGAAAAGTTGATGCTATGTTTGAGGTATGTTGGCCTAATCAGTTATACTGCTGGTGTAGCTGTTAAATTGGTAAATGCCAAATGTGGAAAAGTTGAAAGCAAAGTGAGACATAAATATTGTCTAGTGTCTGTTTAACGAACCATTATCCATATCTGATTTTTGATGGTTCAGATCCAGATTTAACTTGGTATGATGTATGAAGGTTTCTTCATTTGTTGAATGTTTTTGAAGTTCTCTTCTAGGTTTTTCATGAAATGGTCAACGCTGGGGTGGAACCTAATGTTAATACGTATGGTGCACTTATTGATGGTTGTGCCAGAGCTGGACAAGTGCCTAAAGCATTTGGTGCTTATGGAATTATGAGATCCAAGGTATGCTGGTGGAGAGGCTTTTGAAAGTATGGAGGATATAAATGATTGTTCCCGAAAAACAAACTTAAGATGACTTAAATGAAGAACTCATGTTGTGCTATTGTTGATAATTCATCTCATTTTGCATGCTTAACAAGGTATTTTATGCAGTAGAAAGTGCAACCTGACCGTGTTGTATTCAATGCTTTGATCACCGCATGTGGTCAATCGGGAGCAGTGGATCGTGCATTTGATGTTTTAGCAGAAATGAGGGCTGAACCAAAACCAATAGATCCTGATCATGTTACTGTTGGCGCTTTGATGAGAACATGCATCCAAGCTGGTCAGGTATGAAACATGCTAATTTCAGGATTATTGTGTGAACTCCTGTCTGGATACTCCCTCATGTGGGTTGTGAATACTAGCTTGTTGACTATATTCAAACTCTGTTTAATGTTAGTGATTTTTTGTAGGTTGAACGTGCTCATGAAGTTTACAAAATGCTTCATGAATACAACATAAAAGGCACACCAGTGGTATACACAATAGCTGTCAGTAGCTGTAGCCAGACTGGTGATCTAGATTTTGCACTCAGTGTTTATGATGACATGAAAAAGAAAGGAGTGATGCCGGATGAGGTAATATTTGTTATGATCATATTTTGGATAATGTACAGACCATGGACCTTGCTTTTCTTACGCTTGATGGTAATAGGATTTCCTAGAAATACTATGTAGATGTAGACAATGCAAGTCTGGAGATGTAGATATGCAATTTATGGTTCTGAGGTTAGTGACAAGCAAATACTCAATTATACTGTTTAAATTGATCACAAACAACACTCAAGTTCTCCTAACATTTGGGTGTTACTTGATTCTCGCATCTCTTGATTCTCACATCTTTTAAATCTAGTATGGGCTTAATGCCATAATAAGAGATAAAATAAATTATAGGCTAGAATGGCATGCTTTTTAAAGCTTGTTGAATAGCATTAGCATAGTTATGACTTAGGACAGAAAGTATGTAGTACTGAAAATAGTATATTTTAGACTAGCAGAGAACATGGCCAAAATAGTTTGAGGATAGTTTTGTGTAAAATTGTAAGAAATGGATTAGGCATGTGATATGAAGGTCAGCTGTGATCCTTCAGAGTTACATTTGCAATTATTAGATGAGCTATGGTTAAGTATAGGTCAAAATCTTGCTGTATGGAAGTGTGAGATTGGTTTTATAAATGCCCAGAGTGGTTACCTATGCTGCTAGGGAATGCTATCTATGGATATGCAACTTGTATCTGGCATGCTATGATATCTGATAAAGACATGATACACTTTGACTAGAAAAACCAGTGCGCTCTCTCTCTCTCTCTCTCTTGTTGACTTTTATGTCAATGCAGATGTTCTTCAGCACTTTGATAGATGTTGCTGGCCATGCTGGAAAGGTAGAGGCAGCCTTTGAAATCCTACAAGATGCAAAATCTAAAGGAGTACGAATTGGAATCATGTCCTATAGCTCATTGATGGGGGCTTGCTGTAACGTAAGTTCATTCACAAATGACTTGAGGTTTGAGTTTTGAGTTTTGTTCGAGTAATCTTGAAAAATCAGAAGGTTTCTTTGTCGGAAAACTAATTAAATTCAGTTCTATGCTATTAATTCACATTTCCTACATTGTTGCTTTTTTATTTTCTTTTTGCTTTTGTAGATTTTCTATCAAAATAAGAGTCTGCTACTGAGGATTATATAAAGTGTTAACATATAGCCCCATATCTTGTGTCAGGGAAAGAATTGGCAGAAGGCACTTGAGCTATATGAAGATATCAAGGCTGTTCAATTACTTCCAACTGTTTCCACACTTAATGCTTTGCTCACTTCCTTATGTATGTCCATTCAACAAGAAACTGCAGCATAGTCATATTGTTAATAATAAGAGTAATAATATATATGTATTATATACTTTAGTTATCTCTGTTCTCCGTAATACAATACTAGGATTTCCGCAGATCTGCTTTAGTTTTCTGCTTTGATTTTATTAGATATTATTCTATAATTTATTACGATATAATAGTTGGATAGTCCTTGATGTTTTGCTCATGAATGATAAATTGGCCCATCCATTTCTCAGTTAAGATATTAGCCTTAAACTGTGCATGAAATGAGTATACTTTCCAAATGAACATTACCCCTAATAAGGTGATATGCTGTATGGTAATGCAACCTAAAGTTGTAAAAGGATTTCCTGGTGCATTGCACTGGTAGTCCCACTTGTGCATCAGATGTCTTTGTTGTCTGATATTGCCTTTTCTGGGGTTAAAGTGTCTATCTTTCTGGTATCATAATTGCAGGCGATGGCGGTCAATTACTGAAGTCTATTGAAGTTCTTGATGAACTGAGGGATGCAGGAGTGCAACCAAATGAAATTACATATTCTATTCTCATAGTGGCGTGTGAAAAGTAATAGCTCTTAGCCTTCTAAATTTTTGAACAAAATACTGGTATCTGATCCACAATTTCTTTGATTAAAGGAAGGATGAGGCAGAATTAGGCTTCATGCTGCTCTCAAAGGCCAAAGAGGACAGGATTCTTCCTAACCTCATAATATGCCGGTGCTTGACTGGTAAGAAAATTAGTTCCATGAAGTACTATGGTGCTGAGATGCAATATATTTCTCAAGAATCGTTTGGTTTCTCTGATTAGCTATCCAAATTCATTGTTGGAATAAACCCGTGGTATAAAACTTTGCATTTTATTGTGTTTGTTCTCTTTGTATATGGCTTGACATGAATGCTATTGTGAAAAATGTTTTGATTCCTGACTTTGTAGGTTTGTGCCTACGAAGTTTTAAGAAGGCCTATTCCATTGGCGAGCCTGTAATTTCATTTGATGGTGGAAGACCCCATATTGACAACAAATGGTATTGTATTTTATTATAATTTCAATTGGTACTTCAGAAATTTTTAAGTGTAGAAGGCATGCATCAGCTACTAGTTTGAAGGTATGGGGTACCTACTGATGGATATGCGTGTTACGCGCGTATTGGGCTAGTTATCAGCTATTACTTTGAAGATGCTGGGTATCTACTGATGGATATTTATGTGCTGATATATGTAATCATGGGTGCATGAAATTATGTGATCTCTAACCAATAATAAAGTTTGAACTGGAGGTTCAAGTCGATGCCAAGTTTATATGAGAATTATTGTTTGCAAATACTGCCAAAACAAGTATGACATTATACTTGTATCTCAAACATGGTGAATGGGTACACATGTTTCCTGAGTATTGGACTAGTTGTCACTTACCTTAACCTGTTAATAATTGCTGGTTATAAATACTTGATAGTTATTTGCCTTCATGAATATTTTGTCTGCGTCAGGATCCAACTAATGATTTATTCCATAATTGTCTCATTTAGGGGGCCTGTATAATTACCCTCCTTAAATATGTACGAGTATCATCATATAAAATTTGTCAATCATACCAATCGCAGTTATTCTAAGCCAGCAAAAATTAAAAGAATTGACAACTTTTCAGGGAGGTTCATTTTCACCAATATCTGTCACTTTTGCACAGAATGTGGAATAATATGTTCCCCATATTCTCCTGCTACCAGATCAAATGTGAATGACTTTCATTTTCAATTGATGCTTCAGTTGCATCTCAGTCTGCTAGGTCTCTGTCCCTTTTTTGTTACTTTTTGGTCTGTCATGGTGCTTGGTACCATGGAGAGATCAACTTGGTCTGTTCTTAGTGAACTGTTATTACAGGCTGAATCCTTTTTGCTTGACCCTGCTATGGCATTAATGAGCCATCTTTTCCTGCAATCAAACTTCATTATGGAATGCATTTTTTTCTTTTGAAATACCCCATCTTATGCGGCATGTACTTGTGAATTGTTACCCTGTGTGGCAAAAATTTTTCCCCAGGCTGATTTGACTTTTTGTTTGAAATATTTATTGATATTTGACAGGGCATCACATGCAATAATGGCCTATCGTGAAACAATTGCTGCTGGTGTGATACCTACGATTGAAGTCTTTTCTCAAGTTTTAGGTTGTTTGCAGTTTCCCCGTGATACTGCAGCGAAAGAAAGATTTTTCCAAAATTTAGGGGTCAGCATTGACGCTCCACGGTCAAGTTTGTATTCCTTGCTCGATGGCTTTGGAGAATATGATACCAGATCATTTTCCGTGCTTGAGGTGCACAAATGATATAAACAATGTTTCCTGATAATCTTTTGGCATGCTATTCACTTTTGTTCTCCAAAAAAGAAAGATTTTGCAATCAGCAGTTGTTCTTTATTTCAGGAAGCTACTTCATTGGGTGTGATTCCACGAGCCTCCTTCAAGGATGGTCCAATTGTTGTTGATGCAAGGAAGTTTCAGATTCACATCGTTGAGGTTAGATGTTTTTCTAGCCATAAAGAATTATTTTGTCATCATCCTCATATATTAGCTTTGGTCACATGTACTACTTGTTGGAGTAAACATTATGTGAAAATCAGTCCCCTCATTGTGTCTTTGAAAATCTCCCAGGTTTATATATTAACAATCTTGAAAGGTTTGAAGCATCGGCTGGCTGCTGGTAATGAGCTCTTGATGAACAGAATGAATTTATTTCTCAAATTTCATTATTAGTTTTCACTTCAATAAATCTAACTAAGGCTTCATTGGCTGAAGATAATCCTGCTTAGTGGCATTCAAGAGGACTTCATTTTCAAAAATGTTTGCTTTATTATTATTATTATGATGGCTACCAGAGGAATGGTTTCTTTTCATTAAATGTAATATGAATTACTTTGTGTAGGAATTGAATCTTTCAGAGTGTGTAATGATTTGGTTTGAGGCTAAATCTAATTGTTTGGATTACTTGTTGAAGGCGCATATGATGTGTTGCAGGTGCAAAGCTACCAAATATCATCATCTTATTACCAACAGAGAAAACAAGAATTGAGGCTGCCAATGAAGAGAGAACAATCAACCTTGCTGGGAGGTGAGGGATATTTCTGTTTCATGTTTAATTGCTTGTCATCTATGTCTAAAATTTTTATAATATGTTCATAAATAGGATACTAGGTGTATAAAAACTTGGTGCAGTCAGTTTTAAGCAAGCCTTAAAACATGCTCAGTTTTGGAAATAAGGGATTTATGGTTGCAACCCTTGGATTAAAATATACAGGAACTCATAAACTTAAGTAAAATGTTAAGGTGAAGCTCATATAAGTGCTTCTAGTGTTATTTCCTATAGTCTGATGAGTCAGTTTGGGCTTAGTTAGGTTGGTTAATTCCTGCATTGGCTACTGGTGTACTCCTGTTAAGTGGTTTGAGGTCCACAGATGGTCAGATACAGATGTTAAGCGGGGTTTATGCAACTATGTGAACTGGAACCTTGAAACCCAGAATTCCTTCTGATGTCTTGAGGTATGCGAAAGTGAGTGTATAGATTAGAAACAAGAATCACATTTGAGGAGATTTATTAAACACCAAATTTATTGATTT
The DNA here is from genome assembly GCA_020875875.1 of Dioscorea alata. NCBI lineage: Eukaryota > Viridiplantae > Streptophyta > Magnoliopsida > Dioscoreales > Dioscoreaceae > Dioscorea > Dioscorea alata. Next base: position 21,522,560 of record CM037014.1, on the reverse strand, counting down.
CTCAAGTAGTAATTTGTGCTGTATAAACTATGTGATTTACACACCAATCTCAATTGATTTACACATCAAATGTAAAGAATCAACTTCTTCATACAGCTGTTCTACCTTTGATTTTGCTTGATGTTGCATGGAAGCTTTCTGATGTTGGCAGTGGAGTTGTTGGATGCAAGTTGGCGTTTCCACTGATCCATTAACATTCTTTTCCTTACAAGAATGGTTCTGCTAACATAGTTGTCAAACACGTCATGCTAACATAACTGGACTGGACCTTCTCAGATATTTGGCTTGGTTGACATTGTGTTTGAAAACTTGCCTTTGTCGATGCAGGGTTGGTCAGGCTGTTTGTTCCTTATTGAGGAGGTTAGAACTTCCTTACATCGGAGATGAATCATATGGAAAGATACGGATAAACGGTTTGATTCTAAGAAGGTGGTTCAAACCTAAGCTTATGGGCTTGTCTTATACCGGAAGACCATTCGGGATTAATTCTTCACCAACGCGCTTAGCCAAAGGAATCACTGAGCAGCAGCGCAACATTCGTAACTTCAACAATCTATCTATCGAACACTATGGATAGATGCCAATTGCCGATCGTCAGCCTTTATGTCATGATCAGCTAGAATGGCCCTAACTTAACTTGAAGAAAGCTTTTAAGTTTTGAAGGAAATAATTGGCTTCTTTCACTTCAACCTGTCACAATGGGCAGCAGCTCCCTCTGATCTTCTTAGATGTCTTTGAAATAAGGCTTGGAAACTCCTACAGATGCATTCAGCATTTTCTGATGAAACTTTTGGGAGTTCATACTGGACCTACTTTCCTAAAGAATGCCTATTGACACAACTCTTTGGAGACCAGTATGAGTGTTTGAATCAAAGACAAATAACTAATTTTTCTGAGATTTCTAAATTTGTTTCTCTTTTATTAGCTTGGCTGATTATGCTCATGCTGTGTACCATTTGTTCCATTTTAGCATTTACTAAATGTGCCCTCTTGTATTCAATTATCCAAAACTGAAATTACCTGTAATTTGGTTTATGTTAGCTCTCAAAAAGTCAAAATTAGCTGTAAGTTTTTGGACTTTTATCAGGCAAAAGAAGAGATAATACTGATTCTCATTGTCCGTACGGGACATGTATTTATGGATTTTGGATGTGTAATGCTTCTCTTTGTACAGGCTACCAATTTCTTCTCAAAGACAATTGAAAACCAACGTCCTTTTGCCAAGTTTGGGGAGCCATAAAAAGTACTGCCCATTATTATTCAACCAATGTGATGACTTTAGTCCAATTATAACCAAAGATAATAAAAACTTTGACCAAATTACTTTATACCATGAGAGCATTTTTTTTTTTAATTTTTTTTTTTTTGGTAAGAGGAACAGACGCCGTAAGCCTTGCTAGACTACCAAGGGCTTGCACAAGCTTTAGCGGAGCAAGTGGGAGCGGGGCCCTCTCACCACTCGGTGAAGAGCTCTATCAGGGACCCGTGTACCAATCTTTGTCTCTATTATTTTAGAGAATATTTTGCTCCTATTCACAATCATATGCCCTACATCACCCATTTAAATTCATTAAAAAACAGAAGGAGAAATTAATAATATAGTGGTCCAAAGAGCAGTTGGCACCAAGAAGCAGCGGTTGTCAAAAAAAGGAAACACATCAACCAATCACGCCCTCAAACAATGCGAATCAAATATGCTTCTCAGATTCTTTCTAATCATTAACTAGACAAAGATAGCCTTAATATGAGCATGACAGTGATACTTATTCAAAGTAATTATATTTAAATTTTAATCAAAATCTAAACCTCATGCAATGCAAGCATTCAAATTCCATTGATGACCACCACTCACAACGTAAGGTGCTCTTTTTTTCTATAAGGTCCATTAAAAATAAATAATTAAATATATAAATAAGTCCAACAGATACCTCCGGTTCCATAGCCTTCTTCAGAGGAGAACTCATGGCCCTTTTTATACCCAAACCGTCACCATCTTCTCTTCCACTTCACCACCGACATCATCGGCTTCTCTCGCTCTCCGGTCCGAGAAGGAAGAGCATCGCGTTTGGATCGAGACGGATGGCTGCGCGGGCGTCGCTGATAGAGCCGGACGGGGGCAAGCTGGTGGAGCTGGTGGTGCCGGAGATGGAGCGGGCAGGGAGGAAGATGGAGGCGGAGGCGATGCCGAAGGTGAGGATCGGGAGGGTGGATTTGGAATGGGTGCATGTTGTGTCGGAGGGGTGGGCGAGCCCGCTGCGAGGGTTCATGAGAGAGGATCAGTACTTGCAGAGCCTCCATTTCAACTCGTTGAGGATGGAGGATGGCTCTGTTGTCAATATGTCACTGCCCATCGTTCTCGCCATTGGGGATGATGACAAGGAGCGCGTTGGTGGTGCTCGGGACGTGGCCTTGGTTGGGCCGAATGGAGATCTTGTCGCCATTCTCAGAAGGTTTGTTTTGCTCTGTTTTGTGTTTCTTTGTTCTTATTAGAATTTGGTCGAAATTGGAGTTTGTTCAGAAAATTAAGCATGGTGTGTTGATAGTTTTGGTTTCCTGCTTTTTTTTAGCATACTTGGTAGCAAATGGAATGAACTGAAGAGAATAATTAGTTCCAGATTCAGTGCTTGATGGATATAACACAAAATGGTCTGTTTTCTTGATATAATTTAGAGCACACTGTCCAACTTCTGATAAGCTTAGCTTGATGGGAACTAGAACCAATGGGAGCACTTGTCAAAGATCTGATGATATGTGGAACCTAGAAAGAGAACAGAATTCATTAAAAAAAAATTGTAGCTTGATTTCCTTCTATTGGCTTGTAATAAATCTAAATTGTTGGCACTACTTTAAAGTACATTACAAACCTAATTTGTTGACACGAGTTTAAAGTACATAAGCACCAATTTGAAATTTTGAACTTTAAAGGGCATAGCAAGTACATGAGTTAGAAAACCAAGTCTTTTTCATAATAATTGTGTTATTTACATTAAAATTACTATTGTACTGTCACTGCTGATAAATGTAGCTATTCATATCATCATTTCTCATACCAAGTAGTGCCTTCACTGCCCTTGCTTCAGCTCCTGATAAATATAAAACAAATGACTTTTATTCCCTAGAGGTTTTAAATCCCTTGGTGTTGTTTAGTATGGAAATAATTCATTTTTTCTTGGGGCATAACACCAGTTCTCTGATAAGGCCTTTTTCTGCCACTGTATGTTGAGATGAGAACTACTATCCTTCATTTTTTTTTTTATATGTTTTGATTTATGGAGTTTGAAGTAGCTTTGCTTGAATGCTATACTGAAGAAAATTAGTTTAAACACTTTGGTGTGTTGGTTCTGTCGGTTAGTCACAGTAAATTATTTTCAAAATGTGGTAAAAGGCATGTTAGAGCTGTAAAGTAATTCCTTTGCATTGTATTGCCAGCCATTTTTTTTTTAGTGTCCTAGGATGGATTGGCATGTAACAGTATGGCTAATACGCAGGATTGAGATATACAAACATAACAAAGAAGAAAGAATTGCAAGAACATGGGGGACGACTGCTCCAGGATTGCCTTATGTTGAGGAAGTAATTACTTGTGCTGGAAATTGGCTCATCGGTGGGGATCTTGAAGTGATAGAGCCAATAAAATATAATGATGGCCTAGATCACTACAGACTTTCTCCCTGTGAACTTCGCAAGGAATTTGATAAACGTAAAGCGGATGCAGTATTTGCCTTCCAATTGAGAAACCCTGTGCACAATGGACATGCTTTATTAATGAATGATACTCGCAGGCGCCTCTTAGATATGGGTTACCAAAACCCAATTCTTTTGCTTCATCCTTTAGGTGGTTTTACAAAGGCAGATGATGTGCCCTTAGATGTGAGGATGGAACAACACAGCAAGGTCATTTCAATTGGCTTTATATGCCCCTATGTTTACAATTTTATGGCTTTTGCCAAGTTTTCTTGCAATATGCATAGTTCTCAGCTTCTATCTTTAATCAGGTTTTAGAAGATGGAGTTCTTGACCCTGAGACCACCATTGTGTCAATATTCCCTTCACCTATGCATTATGCTGGTCCAACAGAAGTGCAATGGCATGCTAAGGCAAGGATAAATGCAGGGGCTAATTTCTACATTGTAGGACGTGATCCTGCAGGAATGGGTCATCCAACTGAAAAGAGGGATTTATATGACCCAGATCATGGGAAAAAGGTCTTGAGCATGGCACCTGGTTTAGAGAAGCTGAACATATTACCATTCAAGGTATATTTATCTGTTTATGTCTCAAACTCTAATTGGATTTACATGTAAAAAACACTGAAATTATTTGTTTGCTGAAGTCCCATGTCAAGTTCCTTTTATATTGTTATCTTGAATGAGTAATCTTTGAAGCCATATTGGCATATTAACAAGAATCTAGAGATTAAAATGGTGTATGCCTTGTCCATGTTTACAGGTGGCAGCCTATGACATGAAGGAAAAGAAGATGGCATTTTTTGATCCTTCTCGCGCTAAAGATTTTCTCTTCATATCGGGTACCAAGGTATGGAAGAATTCAATGTAATATGCTTGTTTCAATTAAGAAACACCAGTCTGCTAGATAATATACATGTTATTACAAAGTAGGTACTTTCTAGTCTGGCCATATCCTGCATGTTAGTATAACTATTTATATCTTATTATGTCTTCTTTTCTCCCTCCTCTAGATGCGCACATTTGCGCGAAACGGAGAGAATCCTCCTGATGGATTTATGTGTCCGGGCGGGTGGAATGTCTTGGTTAATTATTACAAGAGCTTGCAAGCTGAAGAAACTGAACAACTTTCTGCCGCTTTATCTGTTTAACTGTTTCAGCAAACAGAGGTTCTCAGGCTTCTGGCTTGATCTGAATTGCTGTTCCAAAATCAAGAACCCTGGTAGTTAAAAGGTTAGAATGCACTAATAGTTAGTTTTCATTGTCTTTTTGCTTCCTGGTATTTTTGGTACGCAAGTTTCAATTCATTAGCTCTGAAGCTAATCAATTCCATGTGAGAGTTATCAAGGGAAATTAGAATCAGTTAAGTGTAGCGAAGTCGGGGCTTAAGTAAGGCAGATCCTTATTCTTGGGAAGTAACTTCCGGATTAACTGATTAAGGATGAGTTACCTGTTGACTCGAATCATTCGATGTTGTAATGGCAAATAACCTACGATGCTTATTGATGCATGCGGGATGCGGCCTTCTTTTTGTTTTTGTTTGTTTATTTGTTATTTTATTTTATTTTATTTAAGATGAGCGGCCATGTCTTAAGAAAAGAGCAAGTGAGGGTGGGGCTATACACATGGGTTTCGGGATCATCTGCACGTAACCACTGTCACATTCTCAAAAGATATATTACCTTTTTGAGTTTTTGAGTCTTGACTTGTATGTTCTTTGTTTATATAGAGCTGCTAATTGGATGCATCATATTTGGTTGGAGTTGTAAGTACTAGAGTTAAAAACATATTTTTATAAAAAAAAATATTTTTTAAATGAATATATCTAATATTTAATTGTTAAAAATTTAATTAATATTGGTGAATATTTATTATTAGTTTTTAGAAAAAGTAAGTTTTTAAATATTAAAATATTTAGTTTTTATTGCTTTTATTAGTATTAATTAAGGGAATTTTTGGTTAACAAATTTTTTTTGCTCAACTCAATATTTTTAAAAATTTTTTTTTAACTCCACATTCTTATTGCTCAACTAAATACCAATTTAGCAACATATATGGACTTGAACTTTTTTTTTTCTCTATAGTCTAAAGTATGTTAACAATGTTTTTTTTTTAATTTGATAAATTAGCAACAAACACCTTTTTATTTATGTCTTGGTTTCTATTAACAATGTTTGTTAAATTTTATGAGTTATGTAGCTTTAAATTTTCCCCACTTATTCATTATATGTGATAATAAAACAAAGGCTTCTTTGTGTATACTTTTTATGGAAATTTCTCTTAATCACATAAACAATAGATGCCAAATTTTTTGCTAGTAAATTTTTGCAAAAATTATTGCACAATTTTTTCCTTATGTTCATTTTAATTTTTGTTTTTTCATTCAAACAAGAACACATTTTTAGTTGTTCCATTTTAGAGCTTTTGTTTGGTTCGTTTTACTAGTCCGATTAGAAAATTTATGAAATATTAAATATTGGTCTTTTAAATTTATCTATTATATTTAATGTATTTCTATAACTTTCTATAAATTATACTCAACTAATCATTCTATTAAATCATATTTTAGATAAGAGTAATCTTGGAAAGTTAACCTACTTTATTATAAATTTTATATTACAAACTATTTTTAATAGATTTTTTTAATTAGTCATGTGAATTAGATAAAATAAAAAGATACTTATCAACAATTTATAAAAAATAAATAAATAAATTGGAAATAACAAGAGCGGAGGGAGTGTATATATATATATATATATGGAATAGAGTGGATAAGCCAGCTATTTCAATCATTTTGTAATGATAACATTCCTTGAATTAATGCATATCATTTAATTAATGCCTTTATGTGCTTTCATAATTTTAAAACTTTTATTTAAAATATAACTACAACATCACTGTAAGAATCAGAGCAAAGTATTAATAATTTAATCCAATTTAATCAACATTTTCTTGTCTCATTACATTCATAAAACAGTATAAAAAAAATCATTTGATATTTTTTTTTGAAAAATGATTGATTTCAAAAAGATTAATTAACTTCTCCCACTCAAGAACAAATTCCAAAACCAATTTTGAAATAACCTCTGAACTTACTTAAAAACACTAAATTTACCAAAAAAAAAAAAAAAAAAGAGAGCGAGAGAGAGAGAGAGAGAGTGAAGCTAGAGTGCTTCTAACAGCACCTGAAGCAGCCAGTAAACAGGCATCGAAACGTGAAAAGAAACCGGCGTTAACCGGTCAGCTCCCTCTTCATGTTTCACGGTCCTATAAAAGCTCTCGTATCCGTGCATTCGTCTCCCTCGTCGCCAGCTGTTCTCCGGCGCCGACCTTCGTTTTCCCCCACTCTCACTCCATTCCCGATCTCGAAGCTCTTCTTTGGAACCCTAAAACTCCTATTCATTGTGAATCTTCTTCATTCCAAGAACCTCGGTAACTTCACTGATTCTTGCACCCTTTGATCTCTCAATGCGATGCTTGTTTCTTCTTGTTTTTGTTCGATCTTGATAGCATGCCTCATTTTAGGTTTTTTTTTTCTATTTTATTTTTTATATACGAGGTAATTTGGTCTGAGAATAATAAGTTGAAAATGGAGTTATTAGATGAGTTTATGGTGTTTGTTATGATGTGAAATGAGGAATGATGCTTGTTTCTTCACTTTTTTTTTTTCTTTGATCTTGCTAAATGATGGCGGTTTTATGGTTTTTATTTGTTTTTTTTTTTTAATTTATTAGATGGTATAGTTTGAGAATAATCGGGGAAATTGGAGTTATTAGATGTTGTTGTGGTGTTTGTTATGATGTGAAATGAGGAATCAGGCGTTTCTTGCGTTTTTTGATGTGAATGTTGCTTAATATTTTATTTTAATGTTGTATTTTTGTTGTGGTTGATGATGTTGTTCAGAAATTATTATAGATTTTGAATGTTGTTCTAGTAGAAATTTTTCATGTTTGGTTTCTTGTTAAACTAGAAATTTCTTATGCTTCTTGAAGTCGTTAAACTAGAAATTTTTCTTATGCTTCTTGCATTTCTGTTCTTTAAATCAAATGTTAATGTATATGTTATAGTTCTTCAATCAGGGCGCATTTGGAGAGCTAATTGAGTTCCTATTATCGTAACCGGATCGAACTATGCCTACAAACCGCCATGGACTCACCTCAGAGTAGTGGTCTAAGAAAACTGAAACCAGTTATTGTGAAACATGAGGAATTTGATTTCTCTAAGCTTGAAGATAGGCCTAAGGCTCTTTGCATAGAACGTCACAGATCTTGTGATGAGAGGGCCATGCATGATCTTTCAGTTAGGAGTCTGTCCGCTATGCCATCTTTCAAGAACGGAAGCTCAAGGTCTCATGAAAATCTTGAAACTATACCTTCTCCTGATAAAAAGTCTGTTATAAACACTCCAAAGGGATCTTACTTTTCTGAGGCTTCCCCAATGATGGCGGAAGGTTGGGAAGCACTTCAACGATCATTGGTTTATTTCAGAGGTTTACGAGTAGGGACTATTGCTGCATTGGATCACTCAGAGGAAGCCCTTAACTACAATCAGGTAATCTTTTACTCAAGTATGTAACATGCCATCTCTTTTTGTTCATATTAAATATATTCTGTTGTATCAGTAATGATGCTGGATAAACGCTTTGAAGGATCTGCATTGATCTTATTTCTTAATTATAGTTGCATTTGTAATTATATTTTCTAGATTTTATATTCATTTCTTTATCGACCAATTGCTAAACTGATAAGTCAAACTTCTAACGAATCAAACAAGTCATTTGTAATTTGCTATTTTTGAAAATACCCCGAGTATTGCTGGACTCTGTTCCTTGCCTTGGAGATAAAGTAAATTCTATAAGCCTTAACTGAACATTTGTTCTCTTCCTAATAGTTCTTGCTGGCTTTATGTGAGCTCAAGAGTTCTGTTCCAGAAGCTTTACACGCACTTTCTCTGATGAATCAAATTGAATTTATACTTTATTTATCTTCCTCTGGCCACTTTTCAGTGGTTACTATCCGCACTTTGTATAGCATATTTGAGTGGTTGACATGATGAGCAAATTATAGGGCCTTTTATATTAATGATGTTAATTTATTCAAAGTTCAAACCACTGTTTCTATTGTATAAGCTTATACTATGTCAAAAAAAAAAAAATGTTCAACCAGTAAGACCGGTAACTCCAATGCTGTTCGTTTCGGCAGGTGTTTGTGAGGGACTTCTTTCCAAGTGCTCTTGCATTTATGATGATGAAGGAGCCCGAAGTAGTCAAAAACTTTCTTCTAAAGACACTTCGTCTGCAATCATGGGAAAAGACAATTGACCGCTTCAAACTAGGACAGGGGGCAATGCCTGCAAGTTTTAAAGTTCTCCATGACCCTGTTCGAAACCATGATACTTTAATTGCTGATTTTGGGGAAAGTGCAATTGGAAGAGTTGCTCCTGTGGATTCTGGATTTTGGTGGATAATATTGCTTCAAGCCTACACCAAGTATACTCATGATCAATCTTTATCTGAAATGCCTGAATGCCAGAAGGGCATGCGACTTATTTTGACCCTGTGTCTCTCGGAGGGCTTTGATACATTTCCCACATTACTTTGCGCTGATGGCTGTTGCATGATTGACCGCAGGATGGTGAGCTTGATATTATTTATTTGAAGATATGCATCTTACCAATGACCTTGCCTTTATTATGCTCATCACTAAATTCTGTTGTTCATTACCATCTCTACCTTTGAAAACTGGCATTTTTTCATTTTTCTCAGCCACAAGTGAAAAGTAGTTGTGTTAGAGGATGACAATATTATCAGTTTTTTTCATTTGTTGTGAATATTAGTTCTCATCTATTTTAACACTTCTTTATTGTTAGTCTTTTTTTCTTTTGTTACTTCTTTATTATTAGTTCATACACATAGTTTTTAAGAACAATATAGCATTGCTGCAATTTTGACCGTGACACTTGAACTTGGTTACATAAAGTATTATATGGATGCAGTAGCAGAATCCTCGAGGAAATATAGGTGTATTGCCTGAATTTTTGACAATACATAAGACATTTGCTGCAATTTTGGTTGCAATTATAAAACATAGGGAGACCTTCTGGACAAGTACTCATGTTTATAATTTTGATACCGTGCTTATAATTATGATGGTATCGGATGATCCATATCAAGGGGGCAAGAATTTATGGCTATCCTTGAACCTTCGCAAGCTTTAATCATGACTGACGGTCTATTTTCTTCAGTTTGTTTTGATTTGGACCTTTGTATCCTGTTTGCAATAAATTTTCTTACCTAGTATTCACATACATATGTTGTTACCTCAGCACCTGGAAGAATAATTAAGCCAATCTGAAGTCAAATAATCAAGTATCTTACAAAACCCTTGTGAACCATTGAGTCCCTATGCAGTGATTACCATTATCAAACTATTATAGCCATACACCCTCCCTGGGTGGCTGGGTTTTCAATAAAAATTAATTTTGCTTATTTAGCTAGATTAGATAGTTTTCTTTGTTTGAAAAATTGTCAGCGCTGTTTTATCTCATATGGTAAATTTTTAGTAAACATTACATTATATTACCTTTCTCTAGCGACCTTTTTTCCAATGATATTAAATAACATGGTTAGCTCAGCTGTTGGTTTTTTGTATGAAATATTTGAATTTCAGGATGGTTCCGCTAATTATTTGCTTATTTCTACTTTTGCAGGGCATCTATGGCTATCCCATTGAAATACAAGCACTATTTTTCATGGCTTTGAGATGCGCCTTGGCTTTGCTTAAGCAAGATGATGAGGGGAAGGAATTTGTGGAGCGAATAACCAAACGCCTTCATGCCTTGAGCTACCACCTGCGGAGCTATTTTTGGCTCGATTTTAAGCAGCTCAATAAAATTTACCGCTACAAAACAGAAGAATACTCTCATACCGCAGTCAACAAATTCAATGTCATGCCTGACTCTCTTCCAGATTGGGTTTTTGATTTCATGCCCACTCGTGGTGGTTATTTCATTGGAAATGTTAGTCCTGCCAGAATGGATTTTCGTTGGTTTTGTTTGGGTAATTGCATTGCAATATTATCATCCTTGGCGACACCAGAGCAGTCTGCTGCCATTATGGATTTAATAGAAGAGCGTTGGGAAGAGTTGGTTGGTGAAATGCCCATGAAAGTTTGTTATCCAGCTATTGAAAGTCATGAGTGGCGAATAGTCACAGGGTGCGATCCAAAAAACACTAGGTGGAGTTATCACAATGGAGGATCTTGGCCAGGTGAGTGAATTTCAATGCCTGAATTGTATCTCTCCAACTGACTTCCCCTTGCATACTGAACAGTCTGCACATATTCTTGAAAAATGTATGATTTTCACTGTCATTTTTGTTCTATAATAACTTCTCAAATCATAAATACGGTTTAAAATGTCTTGGAAAAGCACGCTGATGCATAAATTTCCACTTAAAGAAGATGCATATACTGCTAATAGTTATGGTTATCTTGTTGTTAACTTTCAAAGGTGCTTCTCTAACAAATGTGAATTTGATGGTAACATTCAGATGGTATTGACAGAAACATAATAATTATACTATGCTGGGAATTGTTTGTTTTTATGTGAGTTTCTTGTATCAATTGGAATTCTGTTTTTATGATTGCTCTTTTAAAAATTTTAATTAATTATTGTGTTCACTGCAGTGCTTCTCTGGCTTCTAACTGCTGCATGTATCAAAACTGGACGTCCTCAAATAGCAAGACGTGCAATTGAGCTAGCAGAAGCAAGGTTGTCGAAGGACAACTGGCCAGAATATTATGATGGAAAGCTTGGAAGATACATAGGGAAGCAATCCCGGAAGTTACAGACATGGTCCATTGCTGGTTACCTGGTGGCCAAAATGATGCTTGAGGATCCTTCACACATAATAATGGTATCCCTTGAGGAAGACAAGCAGATGAGACCCCCTCTCAAGAGATCATCTTCATGGTCCAGCTGATCCTTCATATTAAGCCGCCTCAAACAGATGCCGACAAGACAAGATGAAAATTGATGGAAAGGATTGATTAGTAAAAAAAGAAAAGTAGAAAACTGATTCTCGCACTATATTACTCTGCATTTAATTGAATATATCAACTTAGCTTAGTAGAAAAAAAAAAAAAAAAAGAGATGGTGGATGGACATTTTGTTGAGCTTTGTTTCTACATTTGATAATAGCTTTTTTCCACTTCTAAACTCAGATTAAACCAAGATCCTCCAAGTATTATTTGGATGTGTAGTTGTGTGATCTTGGAATTGCATCTTGGAATTGTGCAGGAGGCAGTGACATCTATTGATCTTTGGTGTTACACTTACCTGGTTGAGTAATTGGTGAGTTATGGTTGTATCATTTTATCTACTATTTTCTCACATGATATATGTTCACGAATTTAAAATTGTGACCTGCAGTGGTTGTGTTGGCCTACAAGATTACTGGGTCCTGAATACCATCAAATCACCAAAGGTATGCTGAACATCTTGTAGTACTAGTGTTGATGTGTTATTATCTTGTCTCATTCTCACATATGATGTGCCTTTCTCAGGGTTTCAGTTTTTATTTTTTTCATACTTGTGATTCAGAAGTATCATCTCTCTTCTCTTGATCTTGTTAAACATAGCCTCCACTCAAACATTCTCTGTTTCTCTCATTAATCTACAAACCCATTATCGCCCACTCAACTTCAAAAACAAATCAAGGATGGATTCCTTCTTCCAAATGCATGAATCCAATTGTCAGTGAATACGGCCGCGGCATCTTAAAGCTCCATTAGTTTTCAAAAGTACGCACATTCTTAAGTTCAATTCTGACTTTAAAGAAAATGTTAATTCTTACTTAAACCAGAATTATATGTCTAATAAAAATGCAAACAAAGAATAAAATACCAAATATCTCATTTCCTCCTTTGTTAAAAGATTATTTTTTAAATAAAATTGATAAAGCACTCTGGTGAGGTTTTTAGTCAATTTTCGTTGCTTTATCCTGTCGCTTTTTTTTTTTTTTTTAGTGTTTTGAATTGGTTTTTTAATAAAATTATGATTTATCTATTTTATTTAAAAAAATAATAATAAGATATATAAATTATTTTTACTAGTTTTTAATAATTATTCATGGTTAAAATCTTTATTTGTTAGTAAGGCTGTGTTGTTTGATTGGCAACATGAAAAACGGGTGGAAAAGAAATTTTTTCCAGGAAAAAATTTTCTATGGAAAAATTTTCCGTGGAAAATGAAAAAATAGTCGTTTGATTGCCATTATTTTTTAGCTAGAAAATCAAAAATTTTCTATGGAAAATTCTGATTTTGTTGTTTGATTGCATCAATTTTCCATGGAAAAAGTTACATTTTTCATAGATTTTTTTTTTAAAAAATTATTAAAAAATTGTTTAAACATATTTAAAAAAAACATTATATATGTATTTTATATATATATATATATATATATATATATTTATTAGATATATATGGCATAATCGGATCAAAGCATACCAATTGAGAAGAACCCTAAAATAGTGTCTCTTGAGAAGATCCAAGCAGCCTTGTTTATCTCGATGGAGATATAATTCGAGAAATTCACCAAGAATTCACCAAGAATCTCTCTGGGATGAGAAATGCCTCGCTCGGCGGAGATCCGATGTCGCGGCGCTGCGGGGAGGGAGAGTAAGGATTTCGGCGGAGGCTTGGAGGGAGAGGAGAAACTAGGGTTTTTTTTTTGTCTTTTTACGAAAACCCCCCTTCATTTTTTTTATTACCAAAAAGACCTCTTTATTTTCCCTGGAAAACTTTTCCTAGGGTGGAGGTAGGAAAATTTTTTCACCGATTTGAGGGAAAATAGGGTCATGTGACAGGTTTGTGGAAAAAATTTCCACGGAAAATTTTGTCAATCAAACACCCTAAAAAACTGGAAAATCACCCGTGGAAAAATTTTCCATGGAAAAAAAGACCCTAAGTATTTTACCCACGGAAAACTTCTTTTACTATCTATTCTTTTGGTTTAAATATGTGATAGTAACAGTGATTTGTCTATTTTAAATTATTTTTTTTAGAAAAATAAACCATTTATTAGAGTATAATAAAAATAAAAAGTACATACAAAAAACAAAAGAAATATTTTAAAAAATAAATAAATACCAATTTGATAATCACATAATAAAATAAAATAAATATATTTAGTTATAGCTAAGAAAAAAAGTCTCCGATCACCCAATAAAATAATAAAAATAAAAATAAAAATAAAAACAAAAACAAAAAGCAATAAATACTATACCTTTTAAGGCCAATGTTATAGGCCCAAAGGCTTATAAATAACAATAACCCACTCGAACGCTTGGATCCCGTTCCGGTTTGCTGTCTCCCAACCCAACCAAGAACCAGGTGTTCCGAGCTCACCGAGAGAAGGCCAGGTGTTCCTCTTGCCTTCCTTCCTTCCGATCGCCGATGGGTGTCACCAGGGGTGCAAAGCGTCCGGTCGGGGCGGCCATGGCCTGGCTCCGCCGCCAGCCTCCCAAGGTCAAGGCCTTCGTCGCCGTCGTGGCTGGTATGGCCGCTCTCGCCTTCTTGAGACTTGTTGTCCGTGATCATGACAACCTTTTTGTCGCTGCCGAGGCCGTACACGCCCTCGGCATCTCCGTTCTGATCTATAAGCTCACAAAGGAGAAGACTTGCGCCGGTTCGTCTTTTTTCCCTCATCTTTTCTCATTCTTCCTATTTTTTTTTTCAGAAAAAACGGTAGATTTGGTTGGTTGTTTTCTGTTATTTTATTTCTACTTTTGGATCCGTTTGATTTATGTTGATCTGGTGTTCGTTGTCTGATTTTGGTTTCAATCGTTGGGAAAATACGAAATTTAAGTCTTCAAGTTTTTTAAGACGGGAAAGACTGCAAAATGTTTCAGTTGGAATTTACGGAGATCATGGGAATTTTAGTTCGTGATCTTTGCGCCTTCGTGGTATTGGTTTGATTAAATGGCTGGACTTTGTATAGAGCTGCTTGAGTTTGTTGGCATACTTCTTGAAAAAATGATCAATGATCATAATTTGATAAGAATACAAAAGTCCTTCTGTGTACTTTTTTTTGTAAGCTGTGGTTTGTATAACATTTTTTCTAATTTGTGAATATCGGAAGAACATCATGGTTATTCAAGGACAAAATGCAGAGCGAATTATGGACTTTATGCTTTCAATGAACTGTTGGCTTGAGCTTATGGGATAATACAGCACTGTACTGAGATTTACTTGTTCATATGAGCATCCTGTCCTTTTGAACCATGTGGACATTGGAAGCTAATGAAACTTCTCTACTATTCTTAAATTTTTTTGTCATGTGAACCCTATAATTGAGCATGCTGTCAACCAAATTTGCATTCAGTCATTTGATATATATATATATATATATATATATGCTTTGTTTAGAGATTGTATCCTCACTGATGACTTTGTTTGCAACTGCTTCTGCTTCTGAATATTTTCATTTTCTTTCCTGTTGCAGGGCTCTCACTCAAGTCTCAGGACCTGACAGCTTTGTTTTTGGCTGTTAGACTTTATTGTAGTTTTGTAATGGAATATGATATACACACGCTGCTGGATTCTGCTGCTCTTGGTACTACACTCTGGGTTATATATATGATGCGGTTTAAGTTGAAATCCAGTTACATGGAGGATAAAGATAATTTCGCAATATATTTTGTGGTGAGGCTTTTATATTCTGCTTTTTTGCTATGACAAAGATTGAATTACATCTGGAAAATTAGTTATCCTTACAAACTATGGAGACTGTACCCATCCTTAATTTTGTTCTTAATGAATCTATGTTGCCGATGGTCTCTTTTTTTTTTTTTAACGTTTTAGCTCTGTTGGATCTTACTTTCTGGGTATTTTACTTTTTGCTAAAGTATAATATTATTAGGCTGCAGTTTGATGCTAGAGTGCACAACCAATCTTTTCTATGTATGCCAATTTTATCTGATTGCTCTGCCACTGAAATTTTTCCCTGCATTGCCCTCCTTTCCAATATTGCCTGACTGCATTTAGCATAATGTTCCTATCTGGCTTATAATATTCTATCACTGTGCAATTGTTCCTCTTATATTACGTTGTCTATTAATTTATCTAGCTATTATGGTCAGCTTCAATATCTGGTCACGCTAGGCTTTGTAAATTTTGCATTTTCTTCATCGTGCACTGACAAACATTTTCTCTTTTTAACATAAGAGATAAAGTTTTTCTTGGCATCTGACTAAATTTTGGTGGGATGGTGGTTGCCACTGCTGAACTTAATAAGCTGAGATGTTCTTCTATTATTTAGATGTTCAAACTTACCTTGTATGTTTGTTTTGAAGATGCACCTTCTTGCCAATTTTCTTGACACCCATTAGCAAATTAGGCATTTGAAGAGATAACAGTATGGTATTTTTGTGTCATGTAGCGTTGGGAGATGAAATAAATGTGTTGAAGAGTTGGAGAAATAGGGTATAAAGAGTGGATGGTGAGCAATCTGGAGAGAGGAGAACCAAGGACTTGCATTTAGGGCAATCTGATTCCCAAGTTGACCTTGCAAGAAACAGCAACTTTAGGGAGATAATATGTCCATGCTCTTCATGGATGATTTTTTAAATAGATAATCAGTTCAGGATGTTTTCGATTTGAGCTTTGTAAGGTCTATATTAAAGATGGGAAGGATGGTAAAAAAAAAATGCAAATCTCGCTGTTGTCTGGATTGGTAATTTTATAGTGAATGGTGGATATTCAGCCTCAGCTTTTAGATTTCATAATCATTAAAATCGAATGACAGCTATGGTTGAAATATAAAGAGATGTGGAGTAAACCTGTGTGCGATATATGTCCCATTGAAATGATGGATATTTTATTGGAATCCAGTATTTTGATGTTTGACTCACTTTTGTTTTGGTGTAAATTGATGAGTTGATGGAGTCATAATATAGTGATTAACTCGACTCTAAGGTTTCCTCTATACTAGAAAAGTTAGAATGTTTATAGATGTTTAATGTTTTGAACCAGTACTTGAGCTGCATATTCTGTTTTTTATGTATAGTCAGGCATTTAAGATATTAGTTTAGGTGGGGTTCCTTTGGAAGGTCAGTCATATGTTTGGATAGGATTTATCATCTATCACTTGCTATTTACATCTTTGAAGGATGATTTATTGTTGTTTGATTAAGACTGAAGATGCCCCCTAGGTGGTACAAGTGTGAAAGTTGTTAGACATAAACCCCACATCTTCAGGAAAAAGCCATGTGGTTTTCACTGTTTTCAGTTTTAATATCTTGTTATTTCATATATTCCAGGTAGTGGTCTCTTTTTTTTTTTGGTTTAATTATGTATACTTGCATGTGCAAATGTACCAGAGGAGACTTTGGTGCTCTTGCATGAACCTTTTGATTTATGTGGTTTTTTGGATTGATGCTTATGTCACTGCGATTTTGATTTAGGTGGCTCCCTGTGTTGTACTAGCTATCTTGATTCACCCATCTACATCACATAATATAGTCAACAGAATTTGCTGGGCCTTTTGTGTTTATTTGGAAGCAGTTTCAGTGTTACCTCAGTTACGCTTGATGCAAAATACACAGGTATATTGTCAAAGTTTGAAGAGCATTCTTTGCTTTTTTCAGTAATATTTTCCCTAATAACTGTTCATTTATTTTCAACAGATTGTTGAACCATTTACAGCACACTATGTGTTTGCTTTGGGAATTGCAAGATTCCTGAGCTGTGCTCATTGGATCCTACAGGTTTGGTTTATTTAAGAAGCTGGTGGATATTATCATTTTATATTTCTTTATTAGTTTCTTAATTGTAACATCATTTATATTTGAAGATTTTTCCTGAAAGGACAGAATTGGTTGACTTAATACATCAACTGATTTTCGCACTTTCATGTGTTTATATGATATAGTTGGTTATAGTACCTTATCCTGTCACTTCGTAATTTGTCTAAGCAATATAATCTGCAATTAATTTAATCTGTAGCCAGACACCGGGGCTTCAATATACATAAGTATGGCAGCATTTCTCAGGTCCAATCAACATCATTCTACAAAGCTAATGCTTTGTTTTTACTGAAAAAAGTGCATATGCAACCTATCATGGTTGTGGATTATTTTTGTTACCAGGACTTTTAAATGATCATAGAAGTAAAAAAGCTCTATAATTCTGTTGAAATTCAGATTCCTCTGCCCATGAAAAAACTTGCTTTATACTTAGAATGCAGAAATCTGCGATAATTCTCTTCTTTTGTTATTTAATTTCTCATTAGAGATCATCCATCTTTCAATGCATAATATCATTGCTTTTCTAAGGTATTGTTTGTATAGGTCTTGGACACTCATGGGCGCTTGCTGACAGCTTTGGGTCATGGGTTATGGCCCCCTATTGTTCTTCTCTCAGAAATAGTACAAACATTCATCCTTGCTGATTTCTGCTATTATTATGTCAAGAGGTAAGACTTGAATCACTTGTTTTCTGTTGAAAATGAATGATAAATATTCCAATATAACTTCACAATGATTTCTTTTCCTCGTGTTTTCGGATTCTGCAGTGTTGTTGGTGGGAATCTAGTGTTGCGCCTTCCCTCCGGCGTGGTATGAATTTGAAGCTTCACTCTCTGCTGTCAATGAAATAACTTAAAAAACATGGCCCAAGTTTTCCATCTGTCAGCTTTTGTTATCTAATGTAAGGCATGTTATCGTCAAAAAATTCTGTTTTTAACCTTCTTCCATATTTTCTCTCTTTGGATATTTATATGATAGTTTTAAACTTTTAATGTTGAATATAATAGATACATAAGTAAGAATGCTTCAAGTTTCTCTTACCGAATCCTTTTCAAAGCCAAGGATTTATCATCTCTATTCTCCCGGCTTCTCACTGGCATCAAGATCACTTACAATCATACATTACTAGGCAAATTCCTTTGCTTTGCGGCGGAGGTTTTACAATTTTGGTTGCTTTAAGATGAGTATTTATTTGTAATATAAGTTTTGATAAAAATCTTCATTTATAGAGAAACAAAGAAATACAAAAATTGGTTTATTTTCTATTCATTTTAAGAATGATAGCAACAAAGACTAGGACTAGCCTTGGTTGCTTGTATGTAAGTAGTCAGGCATGTTAAGTAATGGAAAACAATATTTCTAGAGAGTGATCCTGAGTCAGGGGCCTGTAAATTTTATAGGAAATAAATTAGAATTTATTGTTACATTGTTAAATAATAGTGATTTTGAATTTTAATAACTAGTCATTTATTATCCTTTAATAATGAATGGAATGTACATGAAATCAATATATATATATCAAATTTTCCAACATTTTATACTTTAATTATAAGCATTATATTTATTATAATTATCATATTTATACCCATAAAGGAAAAAGTGAAGAAATTAAAAAAATCTAAACATTTAAGTGAGAGATTTTTTTTTTTTTTTAATAACATACGTTAATTACTTACTCAGCAAGCCTATAATTTATTATTATTATGAGTTAAATTTATAATGTTTCAAGCAAATACTGCTAATATGTTTCTTCTGCCCTTTTCTAAATAAAAAAAATTATTAAACAAAAAAAGTATTTGTGTAAAAATTTATTATATTCAAGTAATTATAAAGTTTCTCAGGAGCATAACTAAATTATAAAATGTTCTTGTTGGTATAATATATCTCTTGCTATGTTGTTATGTTTCTTTTTATTGGTGGTACTTTTCTTTTTCCTCTTTGCTTTCGCATGAGAAAACCAAGTTTAATCTTTCTAAGTCATTTTTTTTTTAAGAATGATTAATATTTTGGTTGGGAGAGTCATAGCTAACTCTAAGTAAATTTTTTGAAATATATTTAATTTTAAAATTTAAAAATTATTAAATTTAATATAAACTTACTATTTTAGATTGGGAGAAAAATGATTAGTATTGAAAGGTTTTATAAAATATTTAATATCAAACCAAATAAATACTATTAAATCTTTTCTATTAAGAAAATAACATTTAATGCAAAAATAAAAAAGATTTAAGAAAGATTTTCATTTTTGAAACTCTTTGGCAATATATTATACTAAATAAATACCATTAAATCCTTTTTATTAATAATTCAACACTTTTTTGCAAAAAAAATTAAAAAAGATTTAAGAAAGATTTTCATTTTTGAAACTCTTTCTGAACATCACATTTCATATAAAAAAATATTTAAAAAATTTTAGAAAAAATTTTATTGTTGAAACTCTTTAGGAGCAAATTATGCAAATAGATAATTAGATAATGATCCAAATCCTTAAATTTTATTTCTCTTCCGTCTTCTTTTAGTTATTGTAATTTTTGCTTTTATTTTTATAAAAAAAAATAATTTATTTAAAAAAAATTGGGAATTTTCATTAAAAACGATATTAACTAATTCCTATCATCTTTGAAACACGCGTCACAACGTCATTAAAAATCAAGCGTCATGCGCTTTAAATCCTACCCTTTGACCATCTTCAATTTCAACGCATAATAATTAATTCAAAACAATCAATCATTTAATACTCTATTTCCATAAATTCTTATCTCTATTCCTTTATAAATCCCTCCATTCCATCCATACCTCTCATCAAACAACACCACCACCATTAACAATGAATCCCTCCATCTCTCTCCTCATCCTCATCATCATCACAACCTCCATCTCCTCCTTCAATACTTCCCATGCATCCATTGAAAGCACATGCATGGCAGCCTCCAAAACCAGCCCAAACGTCAACTATGACTTCTGCCTCACTACCTTGAAATCAGATCCTAAAAGTCATTCAGCAGACACAAAAGGCCTTGCCATAATCTCCACAGAACTCACTTCCACCAACGCTTCATCAACAAAGACCAAGATTGCAGCTCTGCTTCTCCATGCAAAAGATCAAGCCACAAAGTCCATCTTGGAAACTTGTGCAGGTGTTTACTCAGAGATGATGGACAACTTGAAACTTTCCATGGATGCTATTGAGGGTGGCAGGTATGGTGATGCTGTGACTTATTTGAGTGCTGCTTTAACTGAACCTGGGACTTGTGAGGATTCATTCTCAGAGAAGGGTGTTAACTCATTGGTGGCTCAAGAAGACAAGGATGCTTTAGAACTTTCTGCAATGGCACTTGCCATTACTTCTTCTCTCCGTTGATTATTATGAAACTTGGTTTGTTGATGTTCATCAATCAGCAATAAAATAAGATGGAAGTAGTATGTCCTTTTTTTTTTTTTTAATAAAAAAAACTTTTTCAATTCTTTGAAGTGTTTTAATTTTTTTTTAATATAAAATGGACAAACCATAACTCATAAGTTTGAATACTGAAGACAATGATAGAGTTAATACTAAGAATTTGTTGGTGTTTTATATATTTATCGAAATTTTAATATATTTTTGGTTTATAAAAAGTTTTATTTTTAAATTGAAATTAAATTGAAATTATGAAATTATGAAATTATTCTTATTTTATCCCCCTCATTAGCTATATTTGGCCCAAACATTAGGGTGAGCCACTTATAGTATTAAGAGTTTTTTTTAGTATTTTATTAAAATATTAAAATGGTATTAAAAAGGATAAAAAATTTTAAAATAAAATTTGAAAAAATTTGAAAAATTATATGATATGAATGAGAATATAGATGGAGATTTTAGTAATCTTCTCCAAAAATAAGCATGTTAGCAATGGTGCAACGTTTTATTGGGTTTTGGGAATGTATTGAATGTCGTATTTATGGCCAGTGAGACATTCCATTTACTATATATCCTGTAATTAAGTTTTTCTCTCTTTGTCTAATATAGAAGCCCATAAAAGCTATATATATATTAAGTATGTGAATTCATATTTTTTAAATTATTACTTGTTATAATTTGATGCGTTGAGAAGTATAAATGTGGATGCATTTCTCTTCCATTAATATCCCTTTTGTTACTTAACATTGTATTATATCTATAAGGGTTTTGATATGTGTTGTATATAGATCTATCTTCAATATTATAACTCTTATTCTCACTATTATTTTTTATTTGTTTTCTATAGGTAATTTGAGTATTTATTTTACTTTTATTTATTTATTTTATTGCTTATTTATATGTCACAAATTGCTTTACTTTTTAACATTACTATTAATTTTGGCATTTGACTTAATTTTTTTTGTAGTTCAAATTAAAAAAAAAAAAACTTGTTTTAGTAAAAGATGGGGAATCGATCATGTTTATTGTGCAAAATAAAATCAGGGTTTGTGATCTTTGTTGTATTATAAAATTTAAAAGTAGATTGAAAGGTGAGCATTTATGTATTAAAATTCAAATAAGTTTTTCTTGGCAATTGACCATAATAAATCAAACAAATAAAATATAATAACACAATTTATGTTCAAGTTGAAAAAAAAAAAACCATTCTTATTATAACTAATACAGTAGTTGTTTGGTTCTTTAAAACTCATACATTCTAAGAGGGTTTATTACCTGATCTTATGTGCACGGTTCTATGATAACTACTATAAAACCGAGATTTGGTACACTAACATTCATATAATTAATATAAACTAAACACGTAAAACTAATATATATATATATATACACACACATGAGAATGTTGGTCTTTTCTACTTTAGGTTTTTTTTTTCTTTCTCTCTATATTTTCTTTGTACTTGGTTCTTAACACATTGTTATAAGTTTGCCACCTCTCAATTTTGTGATAGTGAACATGAAATTAGTCCATTGAATTATTATGAACATTGAAAAGGAGTTATAACAGCCTCATCACAAGTCAATTTCAAGAGCATAGACCAATAAAACTATAGTAACTAAAGGATGACGTGCACCTTACTGAAACTAATTATAAAATTTCCTTTTTTTAAACAAATGAAAAATAAATAATTGCTTCCATTCCATTAATTATTAATTAACTAAATAATTAAAAAAAATTAATTATTATTAGACATTAGTTATAAATTAAAACAAACTATATTTTTAATTCCGAAAGTATTTCTTTGTGTTTATAACAAGTTTGACTCATAATAAAAGTTCTCTATCCAAATTAAATTCAAACCTTTAATAAACTCCTCTCCCAATTTATTCCAATTTATTGTACTCCCAATGAAACACAACAATAAAAATTGAATTTAGTATTTTACTAAAATTATAAAAATAATTATATATCACTCACAAAGTTATCCATACTTTTACTTAATATTGATCATTATATGACAAATTTAGATATCAATTGATTTATACTTTTTTAGTTTGGCTTGAATTCAAAGTTTCAAACAGGTCCATATAAAAGTCTTAAATACAAATATAAATAAGACAAGGGGTTAAGTGCAAGAAAAACTCTATATATAGACCAAAACTCGGAAACCCCAACTAGCAAACGGGGAACAGCGAGGCGAACAACACAAGAGAAGGAGAAGAGGAGAAGACGAAGCCGATCTCGAAGCTGAAGCCACACCAAGGAGAAGAGAAGAGAAGGGAAGCGGAGAGGAGCAACGATGTCGGATTCCTTCTGCCCGGACTGCAAGCGGAGCACGGAGGTCGTCTTCGACCACTCGGCCGGAGACACGGTGTGCTCCGAGTGCGGCCTTGTGCTTGAGGCTCACTCGATCGATGAGACCTCCGAGTGGAGAACTTTTGCCAACGAATCCGCGGACAACGACCCCGTCCGTGTCGGTGGCCCCTCCAACCCTCTCCTCGCCGATGGCGGCCTCTCCACCGTTGTCATCTCGCGTCCCTCCGGCACTAACTCCGATTCCCTGCCCTCATCCTCCCTTGGCCGCTGGCAGAGCCGCAGCTCCAACCCTGACCGTTCTCTCATCCTCGCTTTCCGCACCATCGCCACTATGGCCGATAGGTATTATTTTTCCTCTTTTTGATTTGTTAGTATTTGCGATTTTGATGGGTTTGTGATCATGAAACTTTACCCTGGTTGTCATGGATTGACCGATCGTTGGCAAGATCGATGCTAATTTTTCTTGTTTGATGAAATAGAGATTTCAAAATAATAAAAATAATTGCTTGAATTTTGGAGGTTGTGAGGATATATGGCAATTATATGCATGTTGATTCCTCTCAGTTTTTGGCTATGGAGGAGTTTTGGGGTTGGATCTTAAGTTTGCAACTACTCTGTCTTGAGTATTGTTCTTGCTGCTTGATTTGGTTATTGAATTTAACCTGTAACTTGTGGACAAAATTTTGTTATTTAGGTGATTGGGGAACGGAATGATTTAGAGAAATGTCTAAGGACATCAGTGATGCTTTAGATATAATTACTTCAGCTTTGGTGTTTGGTGTATGCATAATCGTGTTGGAGAGGATTTCAGATCTCAATGTTCTCTTTCTTTATGGTTGCATTGTTAGATGAGGCTATGATTACTCGGATTTGTGTGTTATACTTGTACATTTCTCAGGCCTATTCTTTGATTCTGCTAATTGGAATGAATAACCATGTTATCTTCTTTTACTGCTGCTTGTTCAATTGGCAGTTTTGTCGAACTATAAGATTCTAACAGTTTTGTATCAAATCCTAGAGCTTTAGTTTGCTTTCATTTTAGGATAACTGATTGGTGGTGGGTTAATGTTATGAAAGGACAATCAATTTGAAAAGAGTCTTGAGTCATTTTCTATGTTTGTTAAGGGAGATAACATTCTAATGTTTTGGAGAAAATTATATATGTATTTCTTTATTTTGTTGGTTTTTGTCATTTACAATTTGTTAAAGCTGTTGCTAATTTAGTATTCATTGCTCTTGTAGGTTGGGTCTCGTTGCTACTATTAAGGTAACATACTTGCATAGAATTTAACATTCTTTTGCAGCTTTTTTTTTTCTTGGAAATGTGCTATTAATGTGCTATTTGAGATTGGTTGAGAATGTTTCAGGTGGCACTATTTCTGTGATATTCTTTAATTGTTGTCTTTCAGTATTTTAGCTATATTTTCAGATTGGTAATGATCATTTGAACCTTTTCTTTGCTTATCATTAAGTTGTTAACAATTTATGAACTCTCTTGGCATGGAATAAGTAGTAACTTTTGTGGTGTCTTAATTTAATCTTTGTTTTTGCATTTGCAACTGTTTGATCACACACAACTTATTTGCAGAATGTAATTAGGGACTAGATAATTGTTGCAATGTCCCAAGTGCTGTTTATTGACCCATTCCTCCAGAAAATGACATCAAGAAAGTTCCATTGTCAAACACCCTACTTAAATTGAAGTTGACAATTTAAGAATGAAAGAAACAAGCAACTACTTCTTATTGAATCACAGAACTACATAATGCTATAGCACTTGGGGCTATTTTTATAAATTATTTATTTAAGTTTCTTGTGTTATATGATGATAATATTGATTCATGTAGTCAAATGATCAATCTGAGACAAATTTTGTGCCTGACCTGAAGTATGACCACCTTTTATTTTTGTTATGGCAGCAGCCTATACTAGTACATGACACTATGGAATCAATAGTGCCTAAGCATAGCTCATATATTGTTCTTGCTGTTGTTGGAGACAGTAAACATTCTCTTATTATTTATTTCTTTTTGGCCTGTTGATGGAATAAATCAAACTTTAAAAGAAGCATGTATCACCTGGTCTCTTTTATATGTCAATTATTGTTTTACATCTTTAATGTGCTATATAGAGCATCTATTGTGATGTACCTGTGCATTTTATCTATTGAATTTTGATAACTAATTTACATGTAATATATCATTATCATTTATGAACATTTTCTGGATCTACGGTACTCTTTTACAACTTCTGCTTGTGTTTTGACTCTTATTTTCTTTGCAAGTTTGTCAAAAATGTAAAACCCCTTATGCCAGTATATACCTTCCCTGTTTGATATTTCTTTTTGTTGTTTTTTGATGGCACCTGTATCTGTAAAATGGAGTGTAGCTATTGGTCAACTCACCATACTCTTTAATATAACAATCTTCATAAAATTTGTGTGCAGTTTGTGTTTCTATTTTCATTTTCTAACTGATAGACTTGGCCTACTCTTTTTAGGATCGTGCTAATGAGATTTACAAAAAAGTGGAGGATCTGAAGTCCATTAAAGGAAGAAATCAAGATGCAATCTTAGCTGCATGCCTCTATATTGCTTGTCGACAAGAGGACAAACCTCGTACAGTAAAAGGTATGCAATGCTTATGTCATATTCATGTGTTTTTCGCTGTAATTTTTATTGCTGTACTCAATTTTCTTATCTTATCTTAAATCAGAAATTTGTTCTGTTGCGAATGGAGCTACGAAGAAGGAAATTGGCCGAGCTAAAGAATTTATTGTAAAGCAGCTAGAAATTGAGATGGGTCAATCAATGGAGATGGGTACTATTCATGCGGGAGATTTCCTGGTTAGCACACGCTAACAATAACCATCCCCTCTCTTTTCTTTTGGTTTAGATGTTACTTTTCAGCCTTTTCTTGGCTTGGTGTCATTAGTTAATCTATACAATATTGTGTCTCTTTTATTGAATATATTCAAATAAGCAGTTATAATTTGGTTCATGCTTTTTATTTTTTTCTCATCATCAACATGCAGAGGCGTTTCTGTTCTCATCTTGGCATGAACAATCAAGCAATCAAAGCTGCTCAAGAAGCTGTTCAGAAATCAGAAGAGCTTGATATAAGGTACTCAGTCGGATTGCTTTAGCAGCTGTGCTAGACAATCACATTATGGTCTGTTCATCTATAATGTCGACTGAGTAATTCCTTTTTTTAATCTTAATAACTTTTTATAGACTTATTCTAATTCTTCCATTTGACTGATGCAAAGCTTTATCATCCACCATCACTAGGGATATTATAGTCATCCCACATATATGTTGGACTTGGGAGAAAGTTCACATTACCCACTTACGATCTCTCCTTGGTGATTTTATTCACATGATATTGCAAATAGTAGTATGCCTAGGAAACACTTTTCACTAAGGCCAGGTGCAACATGCTTATATTCTCTATTGTGTAATTTTGCTTGCATGGCAAATAGTAGTATGTTACTAAATCCATATGAAATGTAAAATTGGGCTAAATGAAGTCTCAAGTATTTAAATTCTGTACTTCTTATTGAAGCACTATTGTTTGATGCTTGAAGCTTCTGCGCCAGTTTGCACACCAACTTTTAAACTTCCCTTTGTTGTGTGCATTATCAGTAAGGAAGCAATATTAGTACCAAATCAGTTGCCAAACATACCTTGTTATATTTAAAATCATATTCTCCTGTTCTATATCTCAACCCTGAAATGCTGAGTAAATTTGTTTTCGTTGAAATGCTTTAGTTCAAATTTTTTCATCAGTGTGCAAGAAATTCTTGCTTTCATTTTCACAGGAGGAGTCCCATCTCTATTGCTGCTGCTGTCATCTATATGATAACTCAGCTATCTGAGGAGAAGAAGCCTCTTCGAGGTTCGGGTTTAACGTAATCTTTGGAATCTGATTTGCAGCTTCCACAACTTGTATTTTAGAATTGGGTTTTTGCAGACATATCTGTGGCTACCGGAGTGGCCGAAGGCACGATCAAGAATTCTTACAAAGATTTGTACCCCTACGCCTCGAGGCTCATTCCATCTTTCTTTGCCAAGGAGGAAGATTTAAAGAACCTATGCAGTCCATGATTCACCCAAAGAGCCCAATGAAATCTCGCAGCGATGCTTACATTGAAGCGACCACCAAAAAAATAATAACCAAACTTTCGTGCCATTTGCTTGCAGCATATGATTCAATGGTCGGATTCTTCTCATGGTTTTGGAATTTCTGTTCTTCCATCAGCAACATGGAAAAGATTTGCTTTTTTAACTTATATTGAGAATTTATGTGGGGAAACCAAATCCCCCGCCATTTGTAGGACTTCGACGAACTTATTTATGGTCTACCTCTGATGTAACTTCAAATTCTTGAACCTTGCTATGTTTCATGTAAAGCTCTCTCAAATTTCCTGTAGCCTGCTGTTGTAAGCTTGTTTTTATAATCCCTAGTTGTATCGATAATCTGAGATTCATTCGATTTTACTGAATTTCTATATGTTAATTCCAGCATGCAGCCTCTTTTTGTCTGTGAAAGTACTAGTTCCACCAGATCCATAACCATAGGGATTGTTCACACAGCTATCAAGGAAGTGGATCAAGTCTTTTACTCTTCTAAAGGAAAAGTTAAAAATGTTCAGGATAGTCTTAAGTTTGATTTTAAAATAATAAATATAAAATATTTAAAAAAGAAAAATCACTATCCATTAGATTTAAAAAAATAAAATAAAACACTTAATGCTTGATTTTTATTAACCAATTCTTCCCCAACACTAGGATAAAAACTTAACAAACTTTCAAATCTCCATTCTCAAACTTAATCCAAATACTTTAAAACCAACATTATTAAAAACCAATACTAGCAAGAAAAATCACTCAAACAAACATAATTTCATAAAAATTCCAATTTAATTTATTCTCCTCACTCCACTTGACTCCTTACATATCTACTAACAAGTAACAACTCTCATTCAGACCAATTCCTAATCATCATTATCCCACCAACTTCCTTGCAACTATTCCTTCAAAAGTAACTCCTGGTCCAAAAGCCAACATAAAACCCAACTCCCCTTCCTTATTCTTCTTCTCCTCCTCCTCCTTCTTCTTACTCTCTTCCACCATATACTCCAAAACATACACAATTGTGTTACTACTAGCATTCCCATAATCTCTCAACGCTCTCCGGCTCGCCGCCAACTTCTCCGGCGACAACCCCAACCTCTTCTCCACCTTATCCAATATCGCCGGCCCTCCTGGATGCACCGCCCAAAACATCTCCTCATACTTCACCTTATTCTCATGATCAATTCCTCCCACCAACTTCTCACAAAATTCCTCCAAATTATCCTCTATGATTTGTGGCAACTCCCTTCCTAATTTGAAGTTTATCCCATTCTCAGTCAACCTCCCATCAATCATCTTCTCCGTTCCTGGCAAGAAGCATTGCCTCGTTCCAAGCAACTCAAACAATGGAGTTTCCAAACCAACAACTGGGTCTGCGCCTACTATAACTGCGCCAGCGCCGTCCCCAAATAATGCCACTCCGACGAGGTCATAAGGCCGGTCATGACTCGGTGGTCGGTAACCAACCACCGTTGTTTCTGAAGTGGCGAGTAAGACCCGGCTTCCGGGGTTGTTTTCAGCTATGTCTTTGGCAGCACGGAGGCCGGCGACTCCGCCGGAGCAGCCCATGAAGTAGAGGGATGTGCGGCGGATGTCGGGACTGAGTGAAAGGGCTTGGGCGAGATGGAGGTCGCCGCCGGGGAAGCGAGCTTCGCTGGAGGAGACGTAGACTAAGTGGGTGATGGCCGAGGCGGGGCGGCCCCATTTGAGGATGCAGGCGTTGGAGGCGTCGACGGCCATTTGGGTCACCGCTTTGTTGCTGATCTCGAGGCGCTGCTTGATCGTCGGAACGCCGTCGCCGGCGAGCTCCGGGTATTGCTTCAGGATCTCTTCGTTCATTACTACGTATCTTGTTTTCACTGTTGTTGTTTTGCCTGCATGAAAATCACATGCAAAATGATGATGATCATGATGAGTTTTTTTTTTTTATATATGATAATGTTTATTTATGGATTATTTGGATTATTATTTTGTTAAGGAAAATGTTATATTTTGATCATTAAATATGACTGACTGTTGGAAAAGCTTCTTCTTAATTTGCTAGAATTCATGTTATAATTAGTTCTATTTCTAGTTGTCTACCCGTATGCACTATCAATTTCATATCTTAGACGTTAAAAAAAAGGAATATATATATGATAAAAATAAAAATTTACAGAGGCGAGTGAGCTTCTGCTTGAGTTCAGGATCATTGCAGTTGGTGTTCTTGAAGTAGCCATCCACAAGAGATTCTTGAATCACTAGTTGACTTGGAAAAGCTTTGCCAAGAGCCAGAATATGAGCTTTTCCATGACTTTCATACTTCTTCATGGCCTTTCCTGCTCCATTAATGCTCCCCATTTTCTATATTGCTTGATGACCTCTGAAAAAAAACAAGATGAAGATGTGGTTGTCAATGGAGATGCATATATGCTTGATCACTTATATATATATAGTTGGGTTTAGCTTAACGAAAGGCATGCATGAAAAGATGCATGGTTAGCATGTGAATGATCAAGTCTTTGTGCTTCATATTGCATTCAGTTGAGAGTTTGGTTTTTAGTTGAAGAGCAAATTGTTCATGCATGCATGAGGTTGTTGAGAATTAGGAAGACTGTTCAAGATGGGAGCTAGAACACTTTAATTTTTAGATTCTTGCTAATTTTACTATAAGTCTATAAGGCATCCCCTGTTATTTATATTTGGTTCTTTGATGCATGTGCCTTTGAATTATTCTGTTAATCAATCCCGTTTAATCACTTTTTTTTATTTTTTGAGCTCGGTTGAAAAGAAATTTTTTGTGAAGTTTGTGGTGTGAGTGAAGGTTGAGGATCCTTATATATAAAATTGCGGTTTTAGAATTATGTAGTTCTTTTTCCATCGGTTAAAATAATAATAATAATAATAATAATAATAATAATAATAATAATAATAATAATATCCATTTTGCCAATAAGCGTGGGTCAAATTAACATAATTATGTGATTTATTTATTATTTTTTCACAAAGTACACAAGTCACTCCCGTGCCTTATTACATTTGCTTTTTGTTTTCTATATATTACTATTGATCTCTGCCACAATATGGCAATAGATTCAAATTTATAATGGTTTGTACTTTGTTTTAGAGATTAAAAATGATTAATATTAATTAGTCACTGGTTGGAGATTTATGATGGTTATATCATTAGTTGTCCCACGGAAGGTGGAGATAATATATTTAGAGGTTTTAAATTTATGACATTCAAATTAATAATTATTTGTACTTGTTTTAGATTTTAACAATGATTAATTTCTCCATGAATAGTTGGAGATTTATAATATATCTCTCCTATCTTTAGTTGCCCCCCATGGAACTCACAACATGAAATAATAAAGCTTTTAATTTATAATATAACTCATAAAATTTATGCTTTATTTTAAGACTTTTTCACGTCTGCTCTTAAATTATTTATATATTTCAAACTAATTTTTATTTTTTTTCATCTGCAACTAATTATTTTCTCACCCATTACTCTGTGAACCATGCATGACAGGCAAAAATAATCAACTATACTAACTAAAAAAATTGATGGCATACTAGGAACATTGGTCTTGTTATATGGCTAGAAATCTTAAATAAATAAAAAAAAATATAAAATCACCACAATAACTATGTTTTAATATAAAATTATTTCATAATACATTTTATATGGTACACTATCAATATTCTTTCAATAAAATAATGGTTTATCCATTTTTTTCAAAAAAAAAAAAAAACTACACTATCAATAATAATCATAGTAAAAAATGAAAAAAAAAAATATCATTTTGGGAGAAATTTAATTAGTTAAATTTCAATATATATTTATTTTAATAAATTACGAACAAGCCATACAGTTGAACCCTCAATTTGTAACTTAGCAAGTAATAAGTTACCATTATTCTCTTGTAAAAATAGTATTTTAATATTTTTTTAAATAAAAGTGGATAAACACAAATTTAGTGAAAGAAAACAAACAATATTTTAATAAATTTAATTCCTAATAAAACTAAAATTTCTTTTATGATTAAGGTTATTTATTTATTTATTTATTTCATTCTTTAAATAACTCATTCAATTAGGATCCGATAAGACACCAAACGGTAAAGAAATCCGAATCGGATCCAACTCGAAGATCCGAAAAGTCAGTATATAAACCCTGATTCCTTCCCTCGAAGTCTTCGATGCTCGTCTCTTTTTACACTCGATGGAGAACTCGAGGAACACGGGCCTCAGGCCAGGAGATGAAATCCCTAACCCTACTTCTTCTTCGACTACCGCCGGTGATGAATCCTTGCCGGGGTCGCCGCCGTCGCCGTCCTCAGCCAACCCATCCTCTAGACTCAGCCAAATCGACTCCGACTTCGAATTCGCTTGCATGCTTCATGAACTGGTGCGATTTCTTCGATTCTACACTTGTTGTTAGATTGATTCTTTTTTTTTTTTTTTGCTGGATTTCTTGATTTTGAATTTCGGGTGGTGCAGGAGAACTCGAGGAACGCCGATATAAGCACTGAACCTGGGCCAGGTGATGAAAACCATGGCCTTACTTCTTCTTCTTCTTCGATTACCGGCGGTGCTGAATCCTCGCCGCCGCTGCCGGGGTCCTCAGCTACCTCTTCCTCCAGACTCAGCCAAATCGACGAAGACTACGCCTTCGCCTGCATGCTTCAACAACAGGTGTGATTTCTTCGATTCTATACTTGGTGTTAGATTGGTTCTTCTTTTTGCTGGATTTCTTGATTTTGAATTCCGGGTGGTGCAGGAGGGGGTGTTGATGATGCTGAGGAATGATGGTGAGTTTGAGGATGAGCAGCCTTCTGGTGAAGGTGGTCAGGAGGAGGGTGAGGTTTCCACAGAAGAGCTTGATGCCCATCCGGAACAACCTGGTGAGGCTTTGGGGCGTGCTCTGGATCTTTTTGAAGCCGAAGTGCTGCAGGCGGCCTTGCAGCTTATGAGTTCCTCCAGCTTGGATGAATGTGAGGAGGAGTTATTTTTAAACTCCTGCTATTAATTGATAATTTTCTTTGATTGATTGCTGATATCTTTGGTTTATTTTCAGGGAGAACAATGAGTCAAATGATTCAACCCAACTTAAATTTTCAGGTAGTTCACTTAAGTTAGTTTCTGTCACTAGGATATCAAGCATATGGAAAGTATAATTTGCTTTAGGATATTGCTTTTTTTTTCGGGTCCATTAGTATGCTCTTCTTTTACTATATTTTTTTTTTCTCTGCTCATATTTAGCTTTCCTTTTGCTGTTTTTTGCGTTCGTCTGAGTTAAATTCCATTGCATAGCTTGTTTAAACTTAATGGCACTTTCTCTCACAAGACTATATATTTGAACTCTGAGGTCTATGATTGAAATTAGTGGTGTCTCATTAGATGATTGTGTAAGTATTTATGACTGTATTCATCTCCTCTGTGTTTTTAGTTGCAAGTATTCCCTTTTTTTATTCTGGCAATATTTCCTGAGACTAAAATCTTAATTTATTATACTTTATGGATAACTTTGTCATGCAAGGAGTTTTTTTAGCCATATTTTACAGCAGAATGTGGGTCAGTCTTGTTTTCTTATCTTAAGCAGTTTCATGCATTTAATGATGACAAGAGCACATATCGAGAAACCAGGAGGAAATGTGCTCGGATGTGATTTATGTTCAATTGGCTGATGAAAATTCATGAACTTGCAAAATGATGTGAAGTGAAAGGCTGATGACTTGGCTTCTTACTATTTTATGTGCTCATCATAAGTAACTCAACATAAGTGGCTTGCACTTATCTTTGTTTATTGTAATATTTCAGGGCAATCAGCAATATCCCGATTTTAATAACCCATCATATGAGGTAAACTAGTTCTATTTAAACATCTTTTTCCTTTTTCTAACCTCTGCTGCATTAAGTTTATAGAAACTCGTTATATAATTTCAGGAGCTCAGTGCATTGTGTGAGATGGTTGGAAGTGTGAACAAAGGTCTTTCTGAGGACAAAATTTTCTCTTTGCCATCAATCAGTTACAAGGCTTCAGAAAATGGCTCAACTGACGAGTGAGTGCACATTCCTTTGATTTCAAGCAGTCCTTTTTGTTTGGATTGTTACGTTGACTCCCTGCTAAATTTTATTTCAGATGTGTTATTTGCCTGTTGAATTTTGAGGATGGTGATTCCTTGGTTTCATTATCATGCGAGCATTTATATCACTGTGATTGTATTCGTAAGTGGCTGCTGACAAACAAGGTATCTTTTTTGTCATCAGTGATTCATCTTTTTTCCCCTTCATAACTGCAATTTCTAGTGATTTGTAGTTTTTGCCTGAGAAATGTGGTCTTTCATATCCCAATTTTGGAAAGATATTTTCCAAGAGACTAATTAATAAGTGAGAAGATTTGCCTCTTACCATTATAGTTCCTATAATCAATTATCCTTATTGTTTGTATATATACATATAGATCATTTGTCTCGGCAGTGGGGCATATAAGATTAGTATGGTAGGAACATCACTTGGTAAGAGCCAAGAGTTATACCCGTGCATTTTATATGCAATTTAATGATGCACGGCTATTCGGTGGCCCTCTAAATTGAGATAAACAAACCCCATTTATGTGGTTCTTGCAATATTTATGGTTGACTGAAAAATTAATTTAGTAGATGTTGAACTCTTTCTGAATCTAAGATCTTATAATTCTCGTGGTGCAGGCGTGCCCTATTTGCAATGCTGAAGTCAATTTCCCATAGAAATGGCAGCAAGTTTAACTTCTGAGATGCTTGGTTCAAGGAGAATTGCGTCCCATTTTGTGTCTCTATAGTATATAAATCAGTAATAGTTTTTTCTAAATTTTTTTTTATTTTGTCCATAGGATAAAGATAAAATACATGGCATAAGCTCAATTGTGTTTCGGCTGTGTAAAAGTTCATTTTAGGTGACGGTTGCTTTGTATTTATAAATTACTCATTCCTGTTACCAGTAACTTAAGCCTATTCTCTTGGGATCTCGCTGTAAATCACGAGGGTAGGTGCGTATTATTTGTTTATTTTTAGATGCAGCAGTTTTTGTTACTTGTGCAGGTGCAGGCGTGCAGCTATGGTTTTTATCTTGGTTTAATTTTAGGGGTATTGCCACCTACAATGTTAAAATTCGCTTGTTACACAACTGAATTATAAAAAAAAAAAAGGACACCTAGTGAAAATTATCAAAATAAAAAAATAGATATCACTCTATAAAAAAGGACTTAGTTTTTTATTTTACTTTATTTTTTAAAAATTGAGAGTTGATTTAGTAATTTGTTCATATTTATTAAAAAAATAAATTTGCAAGTGCACGTTGGTCAATGTACTTCATTTTTACTTAATAAATATGATTTATTCACTCTATTAAAAAAATTATGAACAATAAAAACAACAATATGGCGAATGGTAATTTTTTATTTCTCAATTAAAAAATAAAAAATAAAAATCTCCAGCCAATATTTATCTCTCCCTGCGAATGTGATGAGTATTTGAAACCTTTTCCATGTCTCGATGGGTTTGAACGGATGAGAAAAAATTGATAATATTTAATATTAAATAAAGAAAATAAAGAAACAAACAAAAATTTAGAAAACGTGCTGCATATCATACGCCTCTGAGTAGTGGACGCGGGCGGTCATCTCTTGGGTTTTCTCAAGATCATTGATCCAGACCACGCCTCATCTCTCCTCCTGCTGGACCACGAACACCTGCCGCCTTTCGATCCCTCGCCATGGAAATTAGGGTTTTCGCTTCCCTGATCTTTGCGTTCCTTCTCATCGCTTCTCCTTCGGTTAAATGTACTTTTTATCAGATCTTCTATTTTTTTTAACCTTAATTTCGCATTCCGATTTGCAGGCATGATGTGCAATCTGTGTCATGGAAGATTGATTTGCTTTTTTGGTGTATTTTTATGGGATTTGTTGTAAATCTCCCCATGTTGTTCTGTTTATCTTTGTTATCTGTGACTTCGGATCGCCGTCTTGGATCTATCTCATCGTTGTTGCATGTGGTGTGAGCGGATCAGATGTGTTTTTTTTTTTGCTGATATTTTGTTCTGTGGATGAAATGGATGATTTTCTTAAAAAAAAAATAAAAATAAAAAATAGATGGATGATTTTGGTAGTGTCTTTGGGTAGTCTGAGGTTACCAACCCTTGCCCGGGCTCTTTGATGACTTATTCATCCTTTCTCGGAGTTCAAAATTCTAAGATCTATTCTGATGTGGTAATTCAAGAATTCGGATGAGTAGGAAGCCTTTTTTGTGAATTTTATGATAATTGTGAGGTTGGATCTTGGTGAACTGGAACAACAATAACTTGGGGGAAGGAAATACTTTCTGTTAGCCAGATAATGTGGTAGCTGGGTGTCAAATATGGTGTAATTGATTCTAGTTTTATGTGTTAGTTATATCATTTTCTGATTGTTATTGGAATTGATGTGAAAAAATGATTGCCCTTTTCTCATAGAACTCCGATGACAGCTAGCATCTGGGCATTGTCTATTAGGTATTAGTTTAGCTTCAAGAATAAAGGAGACACCGGATTGTTTTATAGCTAAAATGTGGTTTTTTGCTCTTGATTCATAATAACTCCCCCTGTAAATAACTTATCAGATCTAACACACTCTTCTATCTTTCATGTGCCAGGCTGACCCTGTAGGTTCTCTTGTTAGTAAGAAAATGTTTGATGCTGACATGCTGCTTGTAATTTTGTATCTTCAATCTGCAGTATGCAAAAAGAAATAACAAAAATGAAAGTTATGTGTGAATTTGTTTTATTGCTTTGTGACTTCTAACCACTAGAAAGTGGAAATCTGGAACTTCCTCTAACATGTCTTCTATAACAAAGCTTACCTGCTTCTTTTGCTCTTCTTGTGTCGTCATGATATATCTAACACATTTTGAGGCAATTATCTGCTAGTATTTTCCGTTGCTTCCTGTGCTTGATTGACGATTCTGATGGTTGTGCTAAAACAAATACTCTCATCATCTATTGAATATGTCATTTAGATATGTTAAGTAACAAGATGCCAAATAGAAGTTCTAATGTAATGTTTTAAACTGTAGTCGTTAGGTGTCAGGATGATTCTGCTGTCGCTGATGTTGCTGATGTTGAAGGAGGAGATCTTGGCATAGTTGGTGATGATTTCCAAGACTTTGGTGATGGTTCTTTCAGTGCTGCACCTGGAGTGGGCACTATATGTGTGTTTCCAAAAAATACTGCACGATGTAAGCATGGCCTGAATGATGGAATCAAACTATTTCTATTCATTGATTATGTTATATAGGATTTTTATTCAGTTACTTCTTGTTCTTGCAGTGGTTGCTGCAGGAGAAGAAACTGAATTATTGGTTGGAATGCATAATGAAGGTCAGACTTCCATTAGATATTTGATCTGCAATGATCTTGAATATTATTTGTTATAAGAATTGATTATTTGTGATGTGATTCATGTAGATAGAGTATTTAGCTTTTCAATCGTAACTGGGCTTTTCATTATTAATGTTAAGAATTTCAGGAACTGGATTGGATCCTACGTGATTCATCAACATATTCTCACCTTATGCAAAAACACTTGGTTCCAAGTGGCTAATATCCTCTCGTTGATAATGACAAAAAACGACGATGTCTATGGTTGCTTGTTAATACATGGACTGTATGGTTTTATGTTTGACATGGCTGAAAGAAAATTAATCAGATACACTGATTCAATTCTGCTTTTTGGAACAATATTAGTTTATCAATTGTTCTATATCCTGTCTGGTTTTTGTTTGATTTTTATCTGAACTCTCTAACATCAGTAGGCTTTCATACTTCCAACTTATGAGTTATACATCAGCTTAAAGTCAATTAGTAGTTCTATCTCAAAACTCATATTTTTGTTTTTTTCTTCTCCTTATGATGATCTTATGAACTATATTCTCTGTTTCAAAATCTCAAAGGACTTGCTGGTTGGTTTGATTGGCTTAATACTTAAATAAAGATAATGTAGGGAAAGTATTAAACTTTTGATGAATTGATCAGTTGAAGTATTATACATATTTAAGAATATCAATTGGAATAACTAGGGGTTAGCTTAGGAAAACTCAGGTGGAACAAGTGAAAGATGCAGGAGATGTGCACCTGATTGTTTTATGGGAAAAATTAACCTGTTGCTTTCCCTGAATCCCTTTTATATTATCTTTTGTGATCTCTTGCACACTCTTTCTTTTTTGTCTCTCATTTTTTTCTTCCTTTCTTTCATATGCTTTTTTGTCCCCAAAAATTGATTGCGCCTAATTTTAATGTAAATTGCTTTTGCCTAGTTCTGGGAAATAATCTAACTGTGGTTTTAACTCATTCTTATCTCTTACACTCTTAATTTAAGATGTTTACAGTTTGTAGCTTCTCCATTTGCAATAGAAAAATCAAGTTTGTGCTTAGTCCAATCTAAGCGCAAGATATGAGTTTTGGATACAGTTAGTAAGCCTTTATCATCTTTCCCCAAATCAGCCGTGCTATTGCTTGTACGATATTGGAATCATATGGCTAATCAGCAAAAAATGGACTTTGTGTATTTTGATATTTAATTCTTGGTTTTTTCTCTTAATATGCATGTGGAATGTACATTTATTTTCAAAAATTTTATATGTTTTCTTATTCAAGATTTCACGCATGGATTTTTTTTCCCCTGTAACTAATAACTTGGCAAAAATGCAGGTGAAGCAAATATAAATATTATTGCAATTAAGGCCAGTGTCCATTATCCTTTTGATCATCGCATGCATGTCCAAAATCTCACTTCCCAGGTGAGTTTGCATATATTTCTACAAATTGAGTTGGTAATGATTTGTTTCTAGGAAATGTTGGTTGCCATCTGTTGTTATCCTTTTTTCAGAGATGAGTCATCTTGAAGCAATAAAAGTGTGATTATATGTAACAACAAAATTGAATTTTAAAAAGTCAAAGGTTGCTCAAAAAGGGAAAAAAGAAAAGAAAGAACAAAAATATGAGAAATTAAAGAGTTACAAGCAGGATAATTTTATCTCCTATGTTTGTGCCTCATTTGGTTGTTGGTGCATCTGTTGAAGCTCAATTTGGCATGACAGTTTATGATGTGGGAAGATATGCTATTCATTAGGGTTTTATCTTATCTTGAATGGCATTTTTTCTGCTTTCTTTATCTTTTGTAAAAGCATTTTACTGATATTAGTTTTTCTTATTGAAGAGCTTCTACAATGCTTCAGTTCCAGTTTCAGCTCAAGCTACATTCCCCTACATATTTGCTGTAAGCAAATACTTGCAGGTATGCCATCTAATAGTCAGATTTGCAGTGGATGAATAGTTTGTATGAGCAATTAGTCTCATTCTCATTGCGTATAATTGTGTGGGGTTTATGTATCTAATTCTTTTTTCTTCCATTGTAGCCTGGATCATTTGATTTGGTTGGTACCATATTGTATGAGATTGACCAACAGCCATATCAGAGTACCTTTTACAATGGTACCATTGAAGTTGTTGAGGCTGGAAGTTTCCTTAGTGTTGAATCTGTTTTCCTTGTCACCCTTGGACTTGCCCTGATAGGTTTATTTGGATTATGGGCATATAGTCAGGTTCAACACTTTTCGAAGGTAACTCTAATATCTTTTTTCCTTTCTATGAATTTAAAAAGCAAATTGGATTTTTGAAATGATAAATTCACATCTACTTATTCCATGCCACTTGATGACCATCACTTGACCATTATCTTTTAGAATATACATCATTTGTTTTTGTAACCTTTCTGAATATTGTTCGTTTTGTCCTGTACTTAATAATATATACATTTACTTAATAATTTTTATATATTGTTTGGACCTTTTCCGGTTGATTATGACTTGGGTTTCTTTTTAAGTGATTTCATCTATTAGAAAGTCTCTTCTTCATGTTGCATTCCCTTTTTAAGGATGTGCATCTGCGGTTCAGTTATTCTTTCTTTATACCATCAGTAGATATTGGAATGTTGAATGCAAGCAATGATTAGTTATGCATGAAGCAGCATTTTATGTATGGTGGTCTTGTTGTGTGCTCAGGATAGGGAAGGTTTGTACCCCAAGGATTTTCCAGCTGGGGATAATTTTACTGTGTTTTCTGCATTTATGTTAGTTATCTCTTTAAATAACGGCAAAAGATTTCCCAGAGAGAAAAATGCAAAGAAATACTTCAGGTTTATTGTTAGTAGTACATGTAACATGTTAGCTTCTCTTTTGATTTTAGGGAAAAAAAAAGAGACTCCTGATATTTTCTCCACCACATACAATGGATTTTTTGGAGCATCTGATAAGATTTGTTTGTGGAGGAATGACACACAACATTGTGTTGAATGGACCTTGTTCAAATGTCCTTGTTATCAGAATCTAGTCTTTTATAAAGCTGGATTCTGCTTTTCACATATCATTGCTTTCATGTGAATCTCCTTTGCTAACATAAAATCTCAAAGTATCGCATATTCACTAAAGAATTCCTCCAGGTGTTTTAATTTCTCCAATTGTTTTCATGAAGGGATACATTTTGTAGAATCAACCAAATCATAATCTGTTGTTTATGATTATTATATGTTTTAGTATGGTGAGTCTGTTGTAAATATTTTTATTTGGTTTAGTCAAGCAAAGAGTAGTTTGGGTTCATCATTGGAGTTGCATATGAAATTTGTGTGTTAGTATACAAGGACAAACTAACTAGAAATTTGCTATAGCTAGGCTTTATCTTGATGCTTGATGCTTCTTTAGCATTACGCATAATACATAATTACCTGGCCTAGTCTTATTTTTAAATGTTTGTATTGTTGAAATTGCATTATAAGGTGAATGTTTTGGTGTCATCTTAGAAATATTGATAGTCATGTCTGTGTCAAGTTTTATGGATGTCTTGGCAAAGATTGGTTCCACCTTGAATGATTATATGCAACCATTAATGCATCACTGCAAATGTGCTTGATGATCTATTATCTGTTTCTGCATTGAGTCTGGATTTTCCTTTACCTTTTTGCATTATCATTCTTTCACAAAATCTGATAATTCTTTTATGTTAAATCTTCATAGAAAACCAAGAAAGCACCAAAGGTGGAAGTCGGGACTGGGATAACTGATGCTAACATGGACGAATGGCTTCAGGTACAAACTATTTCCTATTTCCTCTGACCAAAGATAAAAGAAGTCATTTACAACCAGAAGATTCAATCCAACTTCTTTTACTCTTATGTTCTACAGGGAACTGCATATTCTCAATCCCTTTCAAGCAAGTCCAAGAAGAAAAAGTAGGTTAGATCACGACCATCTACGACACGGAGGCTTGACAAGGAAACTCTGTTTTGATCTGTTTGTAACGGCGAGATGAAGGCAATGTTTGACAATTTAGTTATCAATCTAGATGTCAAGTGAGATGTGGGAGATCTTGATTTAGCTGTAGTCATGCAAGTAGCTTTTCCTTGTTATTTATGAACTCTTGCTAGTTTCAGGACCATTGCTTTACTGATGTATGTTGTGGAGGACTGACTACATGGAATAATTTGTTGCTATCACTGTTTTGGAAAATTTTAAACCCTTAGTTGTTCAGGTTCGATAAAAAAAGTATTCATTAATTTCCTTTTATTTTCTATTTATTTATATAATGAATTTTTTAAATTACACATCTTATTGAATAAAATTATTAAAGAGGTCAGAATAGAGCCTGCTTAGTTGCAGGAGCTTCTTTCACAAATGCCAAAATTGTAGCCGTTGATTGAACTGTCAAGAATCGGTAGCTGACGTGATGAACAGTGATTGATTGGGCGGCATTCAATATGCAAATCACGTTAGTGGAGTCGTTAGTCATCAGTGATTCAGTAGTACCTAGTTTTAGATCTCGAGGCATGGCAGGCAATCTACTTCTATCCCAACCCAAATTGTCAAAAGGACGAAAAACGCCCTGAACAGTGATGGCACTGGTGGCATTATTAGTAATTTTGTAGAAAGCCCAACTCTATTTATGGTAATAACCATCCCTCTTCTTCAGAGCCACAGCAGCCAAGCCCTAAATAAGATAAAAATAAATAAATAAATAAATGAGAACATCAGAGTGTGTGAGGGCCTCGGCTGTTCTTTCTTCTCTAAACTTCACCAGAAATATATATATATATTTTTTTCTTGTTTTTATTATTATTTGCGAGAATTCAGAGTGAATTGTAAAGGGCTTCTCTTCCATTGATCGGAGGAGGTTCGGATCCGGACAGGGGATGGAGTCGGACGGTGGCGCTGGAAGGGCGTTGGCGGCGGAGGAGGAGGAGGAGGTGTTGAAGCGGAACACCGATTGCGTGTACTTCCTCGCATCCCCGCTCACCTGTAAAAAGGTAATCTTTTTCTTTGTTTTCCTGCTCCTCTTTAGTGTTCCAGTTTTGTCTGGAGGAGGCTTTGATGTGGGACAACCATCTTGAGGTTTTGTTTGGATTTTCTTGGATCTGATGCGGTTTGTGAGCTTGGACTCTGCTGTTGAGGCTTTGCTTCTTGTTCAGTGTCGTTTGTGTGCTGGATTGTTTGCTTCTTTGGGGAGCTAGGGTTTTGGTGGCAGTTCAAGGGTGGGTTTTGTAAGTGGATTGCTGGTTCTTGGTGATTGATGTTTGTGATGATTTGGTTTTTATGTGGGGGATATAAGAGTTTGTTAAGCAATTTGTTACAGGGTTATTGGATTGGTCTTGATTTGTGTCTTAAGTCCTTTGAAGTTTGAATGAGCTGATAAGTGATGAGGAGCTTGTTTCTGAGTATATTGGGATGCCGAGATGATTGTATGGGAGTTGAAAAATGTTGTTTGGAGTTTTTGAGGTAGATGTCAAAAAATCAAGAAGCTGTTATTCTCTTAGTGATCAATGTTCTTGCCTTTATCTGGTATGGATCCTGGGAACGCAAATTCTATTTTTGCCAAAAGAACTGAATCAACTGATTGGAAGTTTGCCAGTTTTGATTCGTTGATGTTTTGATATTTCGTTTGTAATATTAGAGAGGCTTAAGTAGGTTTGCTTGTTCCAAATGTTTCAATTATGATTGTGATAGAGCAAAAAGATTAAAAGTAAGATTTTAAGTGGTAAAAACCAGGTAGTTTGTTAGATTTATCAAAGATGTAGAGGACTGCAATTTTAGTAGGTAATATTGGAATATCCAACATCATTATTTCTCGTCTTTTTTTAGTAGTTTTCTAACAGACATGATTACTAGACCAACATTATTTAACCACTTAAAGACACCAGGATGGCCACAGTTCACTTGATTTGATGGGTAAATTGATGGAATTTCTTTTGGATTGTCCTTTGTTTCCACTCGAGACATTTCTTTTCTTGCTTTTTTTAAAAAAAAAAATACAGTAGCTTAATTATAATGCAGCTTTGACAAAAGATTTTAACTGTATAGCAGCTCTAAATTTAGCCAGCCCTAATACTAAAATTATGAGCTGCTCTTATGGTCTTTATCTATACTCTGCTCTATGAAATCTTGTGCATTGACTGTTGGCTTATACTATGTTTCGATGATTGAAGTGTATAATTGTCGGCTTTCATGTTCTTATCTGTTGCAATAAATATGTGAATCTACTTTTTATAGCATCTTAGATTTTAGTTTTGTCAGGATGTCTCTGTCTTAGATTGCTTGCATAGTTCTTTATTTCTTTGAAACCTCTGGAGCTTTATGGAGAAAAATGTCTCTTTTATTTGACGGCATCGACATCCTTATAGTTTGAGCCATTGCTTAAACTTCAATGCCAAAACATTAATTTTAAATACTTAAATACACGTCCTTTTGTATGGAGAAACCCTTACTCTTTCTGTGTTCATTATTTTCTTGTTGTAGAATGACTCCCTGTGCAATAAAAACTACAAATCAGGTAGAAATTATTTCTTGACGTCATTACTCCCAAGCCAATTCTTTTGGAACGTAATAATTGTTAGTATCCCATACATTCACTGTTTGTTTTCAACCAATCTGTCTTCTTGTGATTCATTACAATGTATCTGCCTTCCAACATATATCATAGTTAGTTATGATCGATGTCCATGCTCTGATTCTAAACTTGATATTGTCAACTTTACCTGCCAAGTTATTTTGACTCTCCAACCAAGTGCAGTCGTGGTTCTGATCAGATGAACCTTGGTGCTGTATTATTTAGACTATTTATCAGATTCTAAAGGTCACTACGTGGTTTCTTCACATTATAACACTTCTTTAGCTCTTCAGAACTTCAGTTCAGAATGGATATGTTTCCATTATATCTTATCTGAAGCATTCTGCTGTGTGCATGCTATGGTTTGTTCTGCACAAATTTTGTCTATTTATAAAATGTTGTCCAATATGTTGAGGTATTATTGTATTTTATATTCTGATGTAAATATAATTTTTTTTATCATCTTAGGGAATGGAATGTGAATTTCGGCACAGTGATGTTGCCAGGCTTAACCCTAGGGGTTGCAGGTATTGGCTGAGCGGAAACTGCTTAAATCTGAAATGTCCCTTTCGGCATCCGGTGAGTTCTATGTTTTTAGTAAAGAACATTAATGCCTGTGTTGATTGCTTCAGATTGTACTAAAGATGTTCGTGCTTTTGCAACTCCATAAATTGCCACTTTGGCATAATATATTGATTAGTGCTCATTAGAAGTAAAAAAATTGTGTGTAAACACTTGTTGACGCAATTTGACATGGCTATTCTTTCTTCAGCCCCTGCTAGATGGGCCTCCTTCCCCAGCGCCACAAGTTGCAGCTCCTGTCCAAGCGCTAGCATTGCAAACTTCTGCTTATAATTCAAATAAGCAGAGTGTTCCTTGTTATTATTTTCAAAAGGGGCACTGCCTAAAAGCGGATAGGTGCCCTTTTATGCATTGGGCACAACCAACTGGCAATCCACCTTCACAACCGTCAACAAAAGCTTCTACAACTTCTACTGATTTTTCACAAAAAATCAAA
The DNA here is from genome assembly GCA_020875875.1 of Dioscorea alata. Lineage (NCBI taxonomy): Eukaryota > Viridiplantae > Streptophyta > Magnoliopsida > Dioscoreales > Dioscoreaceae > Dioscorea > Dioscorea alata. Next base: position 21,478,275 of record CM037014.1, on the reverse strand, counting down.
GATTCGTGGGCTGTCAAGGAGTGTACATCTCAGAGTAACACCTCCAAAATAAATGTTGATAGACCAGTTGAATTGTCATCTTCATCAGCAAATCTGGTGTTAAAGCCAGAAACTACTAATAATGGTCAAGCCATGGCCAGAAACTTTCCGCACCACCCATCAGCAGATATTATTCCTAGACCACAGGTGACCAAGTTTCCCAATCGTCAATCAGAGAATGTGCACCCTAGACCGCAAGTTAGTAAATTTACCATTCCTCCATCAGATAATGTGCATCCTCCAGCCCAGCCAACCAAGGTTCTTGTAGGAAGCAGTGTTGATCGAAGCAGGCCCAGAAATTTTCAGTCTCACCCTGCGACTGAGCAGCTTAAGAAGGGTGGAGAAAGTACTCAGTTCTTGGAGAAGTCTTCTCCCGCTTTTAATTTCCTTGGAGAAAATAATGCTGAAGATTCTGGTCATTTTGACAATAATGATGATCATGTGAGGAAATTGGTTCAAGGCAGAAGGAAAATGAATCATGTAGATGGTTTCAGTTACCAGCATCGAGATCATAAGCCTGCAATGGAATTTGAAGGTGATCAACTGAGCAGGATGCGGGAGTATAGTCAACATGAACGGCAATCTGATACCTGTGGTCGGGACCAACAAAATTCTTCTGAGAGGATTGTGGATAGAACATATACTAGTGATAGACGAGTGTTGCAGAGGAATGATGGAGCTGAAGAGATGGACAGTTCTGATTTGAGGCACCGGTTGCTGAAGCAAAGAAAACTTAACAGTTCAAGAACAGCTGTTTCCGCCGACTACCATAGTGAACCCCATCAGAGAAATGATCATTATGCTAAGGAAGAATATCGCCAACATAACTTACAGGGGGATCTTCCAGATTATCATCTTCAAAGCTCTATTAGCAATCGCTTGCGAGGGAGAATAACAAATCCAATGAGATCATCACCAGACAGATCTATTGATGTGAGGCCTGAGAGGGACAGAGAAAGAAGACGACTCCAGAGCAGATTGTCTCCGGTCAGGCCATTAAGTCATCAAGGGAGGCACCATGACGGAACAAAACGAAAGCTAGATGAGATCTCGGCTTTAGATGGCAGGAGCTTTGGTGACAAAACAGTGAGGATAGAAGCCGCAGATCCATTAGACTTTGCTAGTCCTAAAAGTCTGGCTGAACTGAAAGGTGCAAAGGTTTCTGAAGGTGCTCAAGGACGGCAACCAATCAAGAGGACCAATGCTTCTGCCTCTCGTGAGCATAAAGACAGGAATTTAGAGAAGCTTGCCGGCCATCAAGAACCAGAAGCTTCTCTCTCATTCGAAGGTCCAAAGCCTCTGAGTACCATTCTAAAGAGGAAAAGAGAAACTGCATCTGAAAATGGGGCAAGCTCCAGCAGCAGAGATGAACATAATCAGAGTGATCAAGAAGTTTTGAATGGTAAATCTGTGACAGTGGTGATACCTAATATGCAATCTGATCCTGTGCACAATTCTGGAGAACATGGTGATAAAATGGTGGACAATGATTATGAAGAAGAGGAAGAAGATGAGGAAGGTCAGATTTGTGCAGACAGTGGGGAGTTAATTGATGGCCAATATTCAGCTAAAGAAATGCCTGAAAGTGTAGGTATGATGGGGGAAAACATTGAAGAACAATCACAGGAGAACTCCGATCACGGGGAGTCAATCAAGGCTGCGGGCTTCAAAACTGAAGATGATGAGGACGACACTTATCAGGATGCAGATGATGAGGAGGACATGGATGATGAAGATGACTTTGCGCGGAAAGTTGGTTTAATGTTCTCTTAAATGTATTATTATGATTTTTTCTGCTGTGGCACATAATTTGCAGTATCTGCCATTGCATGATTCCCAGAAGAAACAATGCAAAAGCCTTTTTGTCTATTTTCTAGGCTGATTGTGTGAAGCAAAGAACTTGCAAGGAATGATGGGAACTAGGAAGTTTGATTGTATCAATTTTGTATGACTGATTGTTGGATCTTTTTATGCCCCAAATGCTTAAGTTTATGAAGTGCCCCCTCTTGAGGTTTGTCCTTATTTGTCTTCTCTTGTGCAAAGCTTAATTAATCTCTATTTCTATATTATTTTTTTTATGTTTTTTATTATCAGCTAATATTATGAGCTCTCTCTTGCATAAATATAACCACTAAAAATTTATTCTTGTTATTATTACTTTTTCCCGTACCCCTATAAAATATATTAATAGATAGAAATTCCAATCACATCTGTTATTAATTTACTATTTATCCTTATTTTTATATTCTTAAATCTTTTCAAGTCATATTAATTAAAACATAAATATCCCCTACAAATTCTGTTTCTTAAAAAAAACACAAATAAAAATAAAATGCAGAACAAAACTAGTGCTCTCCTAGAAAGTTTTAATAAATCTTTCAGTTATACAAGGAAAGGCTACAAATAAAAACCCTTCACATTATACATTTTCCTTTTCTATATATATATATATATATATATATATATATATATATATATATATATCCAAGTTTACGTGGCCCTTGCATGCTCCCTTAACCACATACACACCCTCTCTCTCCCCCCCTTTGTTGGATCTCAACCCTTTGCCTTCCCTTCCTTTTCCCTTGCCTTTCAAACTAAGACTCTTCTTTTAGTACTCCATCCATCTCTATATAGAGCTGAGAAAAAGGTGGAAAAGAGAGAAAGAGAGATGGGTCATAGTGAAGAAGGTACTCATCAAGAAGGAGGTTGGAGTAGAGAGCTAAGGATGACACAAGAGGAGAAGGACCATATTAACAAGGTTGCTTGCTTCGCTGCAACGGACCCTGACGTGGACTTAACGGAGAGCATCCTTCTTCGTCTTCTTAGGATCACCAAGAACCATCGCCGTTGGGGCTTCTTGTCCTCCGACCACCCTCACCACCCTTACTACCTTCAACGCAGGATCTCCGAGCAATGTAGGGTTCGCCGCCGTTCCCATACTTGACCTTTGACCTTTCATCATTATATCATCATCATCATCATCTTGTTTCTTCTTTTTTCTTTAGATATTGAAGTCAATGTGTTAGGTTTGAATCTCTCTTCTTTAAATTAGGTTTTGTTAATTTTTTAGTTTTTCATGGAGTTTTTTTGTGTTTATAATGTATACCTATTCTTTGTTTTTTTAGTTTGAATCATATGAATAGATTAGTAAATTGGAATTTGGAATAAAAAGGATTAGGTTTTATCCTGATAATTAATGACATGCAGTTTTATATATATATATATATATACATTGTTTGATTTGATTTGTTTTGATTTTGAATGTCATTAATTGACTACTATATATCATGATGATAATGTGAATAATTCTTCAATTTAATTGAATTTTAAAAATATTAATGTTGATCTGCATTAAATTTGGTAGATTTCATCAATCACAGTATAAATTTATGATGAACTATAGAAGAATAATCATATGCAATATTATTTTTGAATAATAGATCAAAGTATTTGATTTTTTTTTTTTTTTGGGAATTAATTCACGGTGTAAATGTCCGCTTCTAAAATTAGGTAGCAAGTAGGTTTCACTTAGATTTGATACCTTCACAATCTCAAGACAATAATAAGTGTATCAATTCACAAGCATACACCTAGGGCTGTAAATGAGCCGAGCCGAGCCGAGCTTTGTCTTGTTCAAGCTTGGCTCGTTACTATTTCATCGAGCTTCATTTTTCATGTTCAAGCTTGGCTCATTACTATTTTAACCGAGCTCGAGCTCTAAACGAGCTTATTTCGAGCTTCATGCCCGAGCTCAATTTGTTAAGAAAATTTGAAGCTTAGACTTGTCTCGTTAGCTTGATTAAGGCTTGATTATCTTTTTATGTTCCATTTAACTTAATGAACTAGCTAACCCGAGATTTTAACGAGCTGAGCCTTCAAATAGTAGTTTACAACCCTATATGTGTGACTCAAGTTGACAACAACGACATAGTCACATATACACCTTAATATATATATATATATATATATATATATATATATATAAACGAGCTTGTTCACGAGTTTTGTTCGTGAACCGTGTTCACGAGCCAAAACGAGCCGAGCTCTCAGTTGTTCAAGCTTGGCTCGTTTATTAATCGAGCTTGAAAATGAAGCTCAAGCTTGGCTCGTTTACAATGTGAGCTGATCACGAACGAGCTCTTATCGAGCCGAACACCGAGCCGCTCACGAACGGCTCGGCTCAAATACACCCCTACATACACCTAAGTCAAAGATGTGATACTTGGGCCTCCTCTTATTTATATTAAATATAAAATATAACACAAATAAGGATTTGAAATGAAAATTCAATAATCTTTTTAAAATCTCATTATCACTAATATCTTCTTAATTTATATACACCTTATCACTTTATATATATTATGTGAATATTTAGTTTTAAAAATTTTTAACTTAATTACAAAGATACCTTTATTAATATATTTAGAAATTTTTTGGATAAATAACGGACATATACACACTAATTACGGTATTTTACTGATCTCCCAGAAAAATCTCCTGTCATTCGACTCTGGGTAAAACTATTAGGGTGTGTTTGATTGCCCTTTTTCTCCATGGAAAATTTTTCCACGGGTGATTTTCCAGTTTTTTAGGGTGTAAAATCTTTCCTGCCTCCACCCTAGGAAAAATTTTCCAGGGAAAATAGAGAGGTCTTTTTGGTAATAAAAAAAATAAAGGGGGGTTTTCGTAAAAAGACAAAAAAAAAGCCCCAGTTTCTCTTCTCCCTCCAATCCTCCGCTGAAATCCTTACTCTCCCTCCCCGCAGCGCCGCGACTCCGCCGAGAGGCATTTCTCATCCCAGAGAAATTCTTGGTGAATTTTTGGTGAATTTCTCGAATTATATCTCCATCGAGATAAACAAGGCTGCTTGGATCTTCTCAAGAGACACTATTTTAGGTTCTTCTCAATTGGTATGCTTTGATCCGATTACGATTATGCCATATATATCTAATCAAAATATATATATATCTTCTCAATTGATATGCTTTGATCCGATTATGCCATATATATCTAATCAATATATATATATATATATATATATATATATATATATATATATATATATATATATATATATATATATATATATATATATATATATATATATATATATATAATACATATATAATGTTTTTTTAAAATATGTTTAAAGAATTTTTTAATAATTTTTTTTAAAAAAAAATCCATGAAAATGTGACTTTTTCCATGGAAAATTGATGCAATCAAACAACAAAATCAGAATTTTTCATAGAAAATTTTTGATTTTCTAGCTAAAAAATAATGGCAATCAAACGACTATTTTTTCATTTTCCACGGAAAATTTTTCCATGGAAAATTTTTCTCTGGAAAATTTTTTTTTTCCACCCGTTTTCCATGTTGCCAATCAAACACAGCCTTATTTCTTTCGTAAAAACTCAGCACAATATATAAATAATATTATTGGGAAAAAATTGGTATTTTTATCTTCTTTATACTATACTATTGTGTGATACTATTAAATTATCCAACTGAGTGAGCTATTTTTAAAAAATAATTTACAACTATTAATATAATTTAATAGAAAAAAATATTCAATAATATAAATTTGGTAAAATCCCCATTTTAGTCCCTGTACTTATCAAAATGTGCCCTTTTAGTCTCTCTAGTTTAATTTGTGCCTTTTAAATCCCCATACTTTGTGATTTGAGCCAATGTAGTCAATTTTAGTCCCTGTATTTATCAAAATATAGCCAATTTTAGTCCCCAATTTATGCTTGAGGGACTACATTGGCTCAAATCACAAAGTAGGGGGATTTAAAATGCACAAAATAAATTAAAAGGACTAAAAGGGCACATTTTGATAAGTACAAGAACTAAAATGAGAATTTTACCTATAAATTTATATAAACAATTGGCACCAACTCCCACCAAAACACGTGCAAAGCGAGTGCCGCACCAAACCCACGCGGAAAATGACAAAAAGGAGACCGAAAACTAAATGACCGTTAGACGGACCAACGCTGACCAGAAGGGGCCCACCTCCAATAACACCGATAAAATACCAAAACTACCCCATAAAAATTCCCCGATTAACCAAATCACACCCGTACCCATCCCGTAATTCTCCCAAAGCCCAAGTTCATTTTGGTAAATTTATTCTCGACCCATACTACCCTCTTCTTCATCATCCCCCAAGAACAAGCACGCCGTGCCAAAACCTGAACCCTAATTCAACCCTCGGCCATGAGCTCCCTCTCCGCCGCCTGCGCCACCTCCGCCCCCATCCATGGAGATCGGAGCCTCTTCGCTTCCTCTCATCCTTCCCTTAACCCTAAACCCCGCTTCGTCTTCTCCAAACCCTCTAGACTCCTGTGCGTTAAGGCTTCATCCAATCCGAACTACCCAATCTTCCAAACTCTCCAATCTACTGCTGCCGGTGCCGTCCTCCTCTCTGCCACGGCCGCTGCCCTCCTCACCGGCGCACCACTCCGCGCTCGCGCTGAGCAGCCCGTCACCACTGAGGAACAATTCCAATCCAAATCCCAATCCCACGGCTCGGCACTCTCCGAGTTCCTCGAGTCAAACGCAGGAGCTATCGGGTCCCTGCGCGCGCTTCTATACCAGAAGCTTGACGACGGCGAGGACACCGAGGCGTTGACCATCCTGAATCACCTCATCTCAGCCCAGCCTGACGAGACCGAGTGGAAGTTCCTTGCCGCGCGGCTTCTCAACGAGATGGGAGAACCCGCGGAGTCCCGCAAGCTCTTCGAGGAGATCCTTGCCGTGGACCCTCTCTCATTCGAGGCTCTTTTTGAGAACGCTGTGCTCATGGACCGATGTGGCGAGGGGGAGGCCGTGATCGAGCTGCTGGAGCGCGCTTTAGACCTTGCAAGATCGGAGCAGAAAGAGAAGGCGGCGCGCGACGTGAGGTTGATCATGGCGCAAATCCAGTTCTTGCAGAAGAACGTGGACGCAGCTCTGGCGACCTACGAGGAGCTCACCAAGGAGGATCCCAAGGACTACCGGCCATACTTCTGCCAAGGAGTGATATACAGCATGTTAAATCGCAATAAGGAGGCCAGGGAGAAGTTTGCTAAGTACCATGAATTATCTCCGAAGAAGTTTGAGGTCAATGGATACCTACAAACGCCATTGTCAAGGGTGAAGTTGTTTGGGACTGAGCAATCGGAACTTTGAAGCTCCATTAATGGCGGCATATACTGCACTGCGACATCGGGAATAAGCAATAAGAGAGGTTAGTATCTTGTTATGCTTTTCTATAGAATTTTTTTTCAACGTCTGAGTTGCTTCACATAATCGCAAAAATGGTTTTACTGGACTGAATAAGAACTTGGGAAAAACTTAACCTTGAATTCTTGGGATAAGTCTAAACTCTATCAAAGTCCAAAGGCTTGGAATAATTTGAATATAGAATCAATTCCTCAGTTTTGTTTCTGATTCAAGTTCCTGTTGTTATATGAATCTCATAGTTGGGAAAGTGACAGGCTTCGTTTGAAGAAGCTACTATAGGTAGCAAGATGGCATTTTTACTGATCGGTAACTCAATTTACAGTCATCTTTATCATGAAGTGTTCTTTTATTTTGGAACATTAAACTGTCTGACTGCACGATTGGGAGAGTAAGTGATGAGAGAAGCTGGTTCCTTTTAATGTTTTCTGCCGGGGAACTTGTTCCAACTTTTGAGTTACTACACATAATAGCAAAAAAGTTAACTAAACTTAATAATTACCTTAACAAAACTTCATTATTAGTTCCCAGGGCAAATCTGAACTCTATCAAACTCCAGGTTTTTGAAATGGAGTTACTTCAATATTTCCAGTATGCTTCTGATTCAAATTCCAATTTTTATTTAAATCTTATAAGAATTAGGTACTCATAATGATATAGCCACAGCTAATTTGAAGAAATTGGACGTACCAGGACAGCATTTTATTGGTTAGAAATCCAATTTACATTCAGATTTTAGTAGCTTTGGCACCCTGCAAATCATGGTTGTCTGTTCTTTGTTGGTTTGTAATAGGTTGTTATGTACTTAAAATAAGACATGATCACCTTTCCCCATCTCCGCTAGCTAGATCCTTGTGTCTCATGAGAAAAGAACAAACGGAACTATATTTATTTCATAGTTTGGTTATGTGGAGAAAAAACATGAATAACAAATGATCAATGGTTTGAGGCAAAATAATTAGACTGACCATTTATTGGTGAAGATCATGTCTCATCTAGCTACATCTTTATTGGTTGTTTAATGTTCCTTGTGGATGCAGAAGTTCTTTTGATAAAGTTAAAAGAAGTTGAGATATCTACAAAGCAAGAAACCCTGTAAAACAAAGAAGTCTCATATATATATATATATATATATTCAATAATGATTTATGCATGATGCCATTTCCTTTCTCTGCCACAGTTGGCAAACACTAGTACATGATTCTCATCGAGTAAAATATACTGAACAGAAATATAACGGGTGTCAGGTCTCTAGATGAAGCAGAATACCTTGAGATTGCACCTTGTGCATTTTGAAACATGTCACATAAAAATCACCGCCGATTTTTCTTGCTTTTCCCTTTTTTATTGGACTTCTTGGATTGCTTTCCTTTGTGCTTTTGACTGCTAGAAGCAACAGATGCCTCGCGAAAACTGCTGGTTTGACATTCAGTTCCTTCGTCTGCTGATGGCACAAAGGCATTCCATGGTGTTTTATCCTTACATCTACCCTTTTTCCTAGACTTCTTGTTCTGCTTTATATTAATTCTTTGGTTTGCAAGATCAACTGCACCTTCTTCGGCAACATGCTCAGCCCTTATAATACTTCGCTCTGATTGTGATATCTCAGTTTTATTCCCGCTATCCAATAGGAAGAGTTCATCCATTAGCGGCTGTAGCATCAGCTTCATCTCCTGCAACTTAGTGCAGAGGTCTTCAACGTCCTCGGAATTATGCATCTCATCAACTTCCTTATCACTGAAACAATAATAGATAGAATACCTCTCAATATGGTTATGAACTAGGATAAAAGGGAAGCAAATAAAGTTGACCAATTTAATTTTCAATTTACTGGTCAGTTGTGAAAATAGGAGTGTTAAATAAAGAATGTGATCAGTAATTTGCTTTCAAATAAATGAGACAATTATTGTCTAATGCTAACATAGCTAAATAAAAACATGGGAAAAGAAAGCTTCTCCAATGGCCCAAGTATCAATTTCAATTATACAGTGCAAAATAATTTAAAATGGGTGTTAGGCACTGACCCGGGATGAACCAGAGCCTCATGTAGCAGTTGTAGACTATGCACCATAGTCCCATGAACCTCAGCATAAGCGTCTGATAGGCCTTCCAGCTGCATCAATCCTTCCGCATCTTTGAGTACACACAAAACGTCCTCAAGCTTGAAGATAACAAGAGTTAATTCAAACAAGTCAAAAGAATTCACAAAATAAAGGGCATGTGAAAAAACAGGGCATAGAACCCACAGATAGTTCATTCATACCATAAGTTCACCAGCAATATGGGCTTGTCTTTCAGCAATGCTGCCGTATTTTCGTATATCTAACAGAAATTGTTCTAGCCTACTCCAGAAGCTATTGTATTTTTTACAAGAATCTCTTCTGTCAATTCTATGTTCTCCATCTGCTTCTTGAGGTTCATTCCATGCTGGTGTCAAACTAGGTACATAGCTGCTAGAATTCCCGTCTTGTTGGACCTCATTAGAACCAAGAGGTGCATTCAAACAAAAAACATAGCTGCTGGAATGCCTATCTTGTTGTATGTCATTAGAACCCATAGGTTCATTCAATGCTGATGTCAAACTTAGTACACAGTTGCTAGAATTCCTGTCTTGTTTTATGTCATTAGGACTAGAGAATTCATTCGAAAAACTCATCGCTTCCTGAACATGAACACTTGGATCTCTCTTATGGATTGTATGGAATAGCTTATGAAGAACATAATCCTTGCTGCTAATTTTCTCTGATTCAATTGTAATAGCATTCCAATTGGAGACATTCGAACAATAACTCATGGAACAAATCACCACAGCCGGGTTTCCCATCATTTTCATTGCATTTGTAAACAATATAAGCGAATATTGTGAATCATGTATACAAGCAGATCCTGTACTTGAAAGCATCTCTCTGAATGCTGGAGGTAACTCTGAAATGATATTACCCTTCTGGAGCAAAGAAACAAGTCGACTGATATCCTGTCTTGTATTCAGATATACTATAATTAGTATGTTCACTAATCTCAACACAATAGAGTTGAAGTGTCGCAATGGAATTGCAGACTTTTTGAACCAGTTCTTCAATTCCAGCTTCCAGTTCAATAGCCGTTCTGCAATACTAGATATGATACTCAATGTTTTTGTGCTATTGAACTGAGAATCATCATAAGTTGAATGTGCAGCAAGAAAGCCTCTAAAACTTGGACAAAAAATAAATTCACAGAGTATAGATTTTGAAGTGACATAGGCTCCACTGATTCTGTTGAGACATAAAGCCATTTGTAGAAGGCCCTCTAACAGAAAAATAAAACAAATAGGTGATAAGTGGTCATGCTCGTTCCTCCAGTGTGCCTCAAATGTATCATTCAGACTTTCCTGAAGTGCAGACACTAAATTTAACTTTCCTGAGCCAGAGTCAATAAAGTATTTTTCCATCGCATTGAAGTAACTTTTCCACGGTTGCATATGGGATAAATAGCTGTCAATCCTCCCATAAAACACGTCGGATGACTGCCCAATCACAAGGAGCAAGACAGCAACCTTCACGATTTGCCTGTGTGTTAACCTGCCATTCTTTGGCTTGAGTTCATCTTCAATGACTAGCTTAAGAATCTCAATTGCAGTGGTGTGCTCTCGTAGATCAATGATACCTTCTACTATATTTTCCTGCCACTGGTAAGGGAAAACTACATTGAACAAGGTTCTTTTACACATTGAGATCAAATCCTCAGCCTTCCGTAAATGCTCTTCCTTATTCAGAAATTTTGTTATTTTCAAATTTTCAACTGTCTCATATAAGCATATGCAAATCATACCTCTGTGCAATGGAGGATAGCCTTTCCATGTAGAAAAGGTTAGCAGTGATTTAAGTTTGTCCAATACACGCAATCCGACCAATAGAAGTTCCTCAGAAAGGATAGCTTCAGCAGAAGACTGAAACAAATTGGTGTCCATCCAGAGAAAGTTTTTGTTCCTTAAAACAGGAACTTTGTTCAAGGTTACCCAGCTTAACTTGGGATCCATAAGCACGTATTTATCTCTTTCATCCTGCCAAATTCCAAAGTAAGCTAAAACAAACTCTTTATACATCGAAAGCCCATTTTCATTGTATTTATCAATTGAATGGACGTAAGATATTGCACCAGAGATCTTCACCTTCCACATGTTCCAGTAATACAGCAACGTATGAACACATAAGCTATCCTGCGACACCATTTCATCAATATGCTTCACATCCAAGACCAATTTAGATTCCTGGAAGAATTTAGACATGTTAAGCTGAAGATGGATATCAAGAATCATCCGTGAACTAAAGATCTCCAGACGCACATCCTGAAACTTGCTAGAGGCACTTAAATACTGTAACAAGTCAGAAATACTGGGAGACCTTGATGAGAGAATTTCTACCTCTAAACAGACATGCTCATAGAAAGAGAAGGAACCTTGTTTTGCTATTGATTTGGCTTTCATCAAAAGCTCATCTTTACCCAAGAAATCTTTAAAAGGCCAGCCTTCCATTCCTGAGGACCATAGAGATTTACTAATCACATAAGAGATTATCATATTGCAGGACTTCTCAAAATCTCCAGCTTTTTCATGCATCTCGGCCTCAAGTAGAATTTGACCCTTATCTCTAGCAATGGCAGCAGCCTCCAGGTAGTTTTTTGATTCAACCTCTAAGGAAAACAATTCATCAAGAAGATTCAAAGACTTGAGAAAACTCCTAATCTGATCCATGGACTGGATAGCCCTGACCAAAGCCATCATGTGGTTGTGATCACCTGCACTATGACAATGTTGAGCACAGTTCTTGAGATATGTAATTTTTATGTCTTCCATTTTCTGAAGCATTGGATGATTAGACTGTGAGCCAGTCCTCCATTCCTCTAAATATTTCAAGCCAAGGTCAAAATGCCCTCCAGTGGTACAACAGGATAAACATTTGAAAAAACAATACCCTTTTGCATATGCCTCAGCAGCAAGAAACAAATGCTTAGCCTTAACAAAACAATCACCTGCAGCTTCAAGTTTTGAAGCCTCACATTTGTTCAAATAGATCATACCTGTTTAAATTTCAGAATAAAAAAACAACCAACAAACTAAGTGAGGCATGGCATAGGCAACATAATGCAAAGAAGGAAGAACTTATGCGCTACTTGCATGAGTTTGAGAGTGGGTTAAGTAAAAAATGCAAGACCTGCTGCTTCAAAGTCTCCTAATTTTAGGAAGCAGGAAGCGGCCAATTCTGGTTTGCCAATCGATTCATAGATATCAGCAGCATTCTTCAGCGCAGTCTGACCCAAATTATAGTCAACAGAGATGATACGATCAGCAGTGGCGCAAAGCCCAGCTGCCTGTGCCCATTTTTCTCGCAAGGTGTCTCCAGCTCGTCCAAAGCTCTTTGCCGCGAGATCGAAGAGTCCTTCATTGAATAGCTATCAGAAGGACATGAAATCAGAAAATTATGAGTTAATTATAAGCCAAATAAGGACAACAATTATTAATCATCCATTAAACAGTATACAATATACAATATACATTAAATTGGTAAAAGAATCAAAACCTTTATGTAGGCATGATAGAAAAGGAGAGCTTAGATGAAAACAAACCTTGATACCACGGGAACTCCATTCCTCACGGCTGCTAGTGCGACACATATCTTGAGCAAAAGAGTAGTCCAAGCGTCTTTCTTGGACTAGGAACAAGCTCTTCCAATAATCAAAAATTGGATGACAGAACTTTGCACCTGTCTCACAAATCCAAAGCCTCTGCCTAGTCCGAGTAATGGCAACATATAATTGCTTCAGTTCCGAACAAAGGATATTATGCTTACCCTCATAAAAAGAGGGAAATGATATCGGCCTACTGGGATCTGATACACAATGTTTTTCCATGTATCCGTAGATCACTCTCCAATGCTTCTCAAAAGGAGAAGTTGAGAAAAAATTATATAATAGTACGTCCTGCATTGGCAAACATTGCATGTAAATATTTTTCCAAGACAGAACGTAAGAATGATATCATTTAATTAGAAACCGGAAATACCTGAAATTCAAGACCCTTGCATTCCACAATTGTGAGAACCAGAATAGCTTGTTTCCCAACTTGCCTAAGAATTTCTTGTTTGGAACTCTCATCACGAACAAGAATAGCTTGTTCTGCACCAAAACTGTTTTTGGTTTGATCAAGCTTTTCACCATCACCAAATATAGTCAAAATCGCATTATCGCCATCCTCTGACTGAAGTATTACTGGGGGTTCACCATGTACCAAACTTATTTCAGGAGGCAATTTATCAACTGACAATGGAAAGTACTCATAAAGGAGGTCAATAACACTTTGTGCCAAGTCGAGTACACCAACATGAGTCCTGAAATTTTGATTCAGTAGGAATTTGTTTGAGCTGTGAATAAGACTACCTTGGACATTTTTCTGACACTTGAGAGTAGATTCAGAAAGAAATTCCTTGTAAAAAAGTGATCTAATGTTCTCAAATCTGAAGTCTACTCCCTTTGCAATTGTCTGAGCAGTATCACCAGCAAACACAAAACCTTCTTCATAGTTACTACATATACATTTAAGCAATGCAATTTCTCTCAGGGTAAGATCCTGAACTTCATCAATATAAACAAAATCAATCTTATCACCAGTGTAACCATGTGACTGTATCCGGTAATGAAGATCCATAACTAAATCTGGCAAATCAAATTCACCATTCATTTTTTTCTTCTTCTCATACTGTAGAAATATGTCATATATTCTATTTCGGTTTTCCGCATCCAAAGTAGATATTCTCTTCTTGGAAAGCAAGATATAATCTTCCCTTCTGAGTGTAACATCTTGGGAAGAGGCTCCCTCAAATCCACCTTTAATGTGAGAAGAAATTTCAGTAAAAACAGTACTGGGATCAAGTTTCTTGGTTAACTGATTATTGAAATGTGGCCAATATGAACTGAGAAAGCGCTCAAAATTCACTTCCTTGCTTTGAATTAAAGCTTCCATGGCTACAGATATATGAACAGAATGATCAACTGAATGAAATTCCTTTGCGCTAAACAACCTATCAAAATATGAGTACATCATTGTTCCATCTAGCATCATGAGGAACTTCCGAAATGTTATTATCAAGGGGTAATGCCTTTGCGGGAGATCAAGAAAACTGTTGGGAATTTCATAGATTTCTGTAACATTTTCACTGATATCGTGCATAGAAATAGCACCACCACTCAAACCAGAACAATTCCCACCAGAGGCATATCTGTACAAGAATAAAACTAAGGGACTTCAAAGTATCATAAGGGAAAAATAATTCTGTGGAATCAAAAGATAAACACTTTTGATAGGACAATATTAACATCTGCTCACTATAATAAATTATCCAAACAAATATCAAATACTAGAACGGCATTCACAAAACAGCCCAGAAGAACCACAAAGATATTCTTGAACAAATCATGATAAATTTGTTAACATCTGCACTCTAAGATACAGATTAAACTTGGAAGAGTATTGCTGGCAAACAGAAATGAGGCTTTTTCACAATTTGCGAAGGAGATGAAAATCATAACATCATGTGCAAGTCATAAAATGTAAAGTTATACAAGAAAAAAGACACTACCTCTTGAGGCGAAAAATCTGGTTTCTGACAGCAGAACAAAGTTTAGGACTGACAGTGACAAAAATCTGTCTTAAGTTCTTAGAATTCATGTCAAGATCACTCTTCATGGAGAGAAGCCCATTAGAAGATACATGTTGCAGCTGTTCTCTCTGAAAAAGCTTCATAGTTAAGATGGTGGTTTTTCCAGTGCCTGATCTTCCCAATATAAAGCTGCTATAAGGAAAACGAACAATTTCTACTTCTTCATCACTTAATTCAAATGGGATTTCCATTTCAGCTCCATCGTCACCAGTCATCAAGTGTTCCACTACCCCAGAAGATAATGAGTAAAACTTCATCAGAAGAAGACTTTCATTTAATTTTGAATTCTCTCGTACACATGGGGTGTCTGATTCTTTCACTGAAGTGTTTGATTCTCTCACAGTACTTTGAGAAACATCAATTTTGGAGAGTTTCTTATACCGTGTGATATAGTGAGGTATATTCCAGCACAAAGGGACCTCAATTTTTCTTTTGCAAACAAAAATGAAAACATTAGAAATTAAAACCAAAAATATACAAATGTTAACAGAAACAAATAACATAATTTTTTGCATAAAAACCAAGCTACCCGGGTAGCAGGTACAGCAATTGATTATCGATACACCAATTTAATCTTAGAACGAATTTGTGACCGTCTTTTGAAAGATGGTAACATTATAGTTGTATTTAAGAAAAATGCGCAGACAAAAAGCTCTGGATTTTGTTAGAACTTAATCTAAAGTAAACTTAAAATTTTAAAAATTCATGAAAATCACTAATAAAAATATTAGATAAATAAAAATCAGTACATAAAGATAAAAAAATATAAAGTTCAAAAATAAAAAATAAAAAGAACTAAAAAAAGAGAAGATTGACAGTGGAAGCCAAACCAAAAATTAATATTAAATAAAGAAAAGAAACCAGGCATGAAAAATAAAAACTGTGAACTTAGAGTTAGATAGGATTAATCAATGAACATATGATCCCCACATATTCCAACATACCATACAGTATCTAGAAAGAAAATATGTATACCCACAAATGAGTACGTAAATTTCCTCCAGAGACATAATCTTAACACTGATGATCATAATGTCTAATAAAGCATGAGTAAAAAAAAATTATATATATAAATTAGTTTGTTAGGTGAACTTTTAACATATAGAAATAAAAGTTGCTGACATACCCTTGAACCTGCTTAGCTCTGCAGTGTTCTATGTACTCATCAGAATATGTCGAAAAAATATTTTCAAGACGCTTGATATAATTTGGGATCTCATACAGTGGCAAAAGGTTCCAGATCTTTAGTATCTGAGTATAGTTCTCTCGTTTGCAAATATCCACACTCCATACAAGATACAAATCTTTGAAACGATAAACTCTTGAAAGCCCAAATGAATCGGTTATATCTATGTTTCCCTTTCTTGCTCGCCAACCATCAGCAATTCTGAGTAGCATGTAAAACATCAGAGTCTTATTCTGAACTGTCTTCAACTTCGCAAATGATTTTCTGAATTCATCACTAAAAAGCACCTGATCATTAAGAAAAACAATTAAACTAGTACAAACATCAATGCGAAGGCTAAGGAATGGTTTGCCATAAGAAAACAGCATCCATCAAACAATATTATTAAATTTGTCTTCAGAGCATGTCTATGTTAGAAAGCATTCAGATATAATGCTTAAAAAGGCTTGTAAAATATCCCAACATTTCTAGAATATAAGTGACTAAAACAAAGAAGAGACAACAAAAGAGAAAGCTTTCTGCAATAAAATAATAATAATAATAATAATAGAATAAAAATTCCTAACCAAATTGGAAATGATTGATCATTTTTTTTTATTTCTAACAAGAAGACCTGTGAGGAAACAGAGAATATCACTGAAATATGGTCGTGCTCCCAACTAACCTTCCACCTAGCACTTTGAAGTTGCCCAGGGTATGAAGTGAGCAAATCTTCAATCTTATTTAGTTCGATATGGACTTTCAGGATAGTTGTGGCTAAACTCTGATTTTGAACAGCATCAAAATAATATCCTCTCTCCTTCATGTTGCAAATCAACGCTGCCCATATAGAACCACTGTTTGCTAAAGTAGCACCATTTCCAACAAACCAAAGGCAGTGCCTATTTGTAAGGTAGAACACACTAGTAAAAAAACCTAGAAAAAGAAGTCAAATACCAAAGCTTATTAAATTTAAAGAAAAAGAAGGCATAGACTTCATACCTAGCCCTTGTCAGAGCGACATTCACCCTCTGAGGATTTGAAAGGAATCCAATTGATCCTTTACTGTTTGATCTAACAGTAGAAATTATAATAACATCTTCCTCTCCCCCTTGAAACCCATCTATAGAATTCACCTTTAAGAGAACATTTTTGCTCATCTCATTGGTACTTCTAATCCCTTTTCCAATTTCAGCTACCTGAGAAGAATAAGGAGATACTACTCCAATGCTAAACTTATCATTCAATGAGCTTGTAACTGCAGCATCACAAAACCACCAGGAAAAATATGTTAAACACAATTCCTTATAAGCTGAAGGAAAGCAAAGCAAAGTTAAATCTCAAGTTCCCTTGCAATGAATTTGGCTATCACTATCATGTTGAAGAATGACCATAGATACATGCAAAATAATCAGCATAGCTAACAATGTGAATAACCACTAAACCGTATATATTGTTTTTCATTTCCCTGCGTAGGGGGTTTCTTCCAACAGGCTATACCTTTCAGAAGGTTCCTTACAATTTTCAGAACAACACCAACTTCAACCATATTTCTCCAACCTCCAGAATCATCCGCTTCCTCTTTTCCATCAGAAACATTTATAAATGAAATCGGACCAAACATTTCCTCAGGAAGGAAACATTTTCCATAAGCTTCTGACTGCATATTAAGACCATCCTGAATCTTGCCACAGTAAAACTGGAGATTAGGGAATGAACTTATAGATGGGTGCATCCGATATTGAATTTCTAAAAGATGTTTTCTGTGGCCTAATAAGCTCAGCCTTTCAAACAAACTTCTTCCAAAAGATGCCCTAGAAGAAATCTGCGAATAACACACCACACAATAATCAGGTCCTGCCAAAGAATAGAATATATTGAGATATCTTTTGTTTATCGAACCCTACCTTGCTTTTAACCAAGGCAGGCAGTTGATGCTCATCACCAATGAGAACTGCATGCTTGACACCACACAGCCGCAAGGGAATTGTTGCTTCACACTCTTTTAGCTGGGCTGCTTCATCAATAACCAACAAATCCAAAGGCTGCATTCGGATGAGATGCAGCTTGGAAGCACTAGAGGAAGTGCAGAATACAAGGCTTGCATTTCGCAAGCAAAATTCTTCTATCAACTTTTTATCCAGAAATTCGGGCGTAAGCACATTTTTGTTAAGATATTTTAGCAAACCTAAGCATTGACCACGGATATTGTATAGTTGAAATGCCAACTTCTTCCTGGATAAAGGATGAGATATCCCGACTTCTTCCTTCATGGAAAAGACTTCCTTCACTTCATTGACACTAAGAGAGGTCTCAGATATAACATTTTCAAAAGAATTGAG
Organism: Dioscorea alata; assembly: GCA_020875875.1. Taxonomy (NCBI): domain Eukaryota; kingdom Viridiplantae; phylum Streptophyta; class Magnoliopsida; order Dioscoreales; family Dioscoreaceae; genus Dioscorea; species Dioscorea alata. The sequence goes on along the minus strand of CM037014.1, from coordinate 21,459,805 downwards.
CACAGAAAGCAGTTCGGCCATTTTTTCACAAGTTTCCACATTTATAGATGTTCTTGGCATATGAATGCAAAGACTTTCTACGCAAGTCCGAAGTTCAGAAGCAAGGAAACCAAATCTTATCCTCACAAATTCAGCCAAGTCTTCTGTCTTTTCCTTCTCTATATATATCTCATAGTGGCTAATGCAGCTCTCAAGAAAATCTATCAAAGATGAAAATCGTCGGTGCAAACCAGGAGCCAAGCACTTGACCAGTTGTTCAACACGATAATCAAGATGTATCTCACAAAGATCATCATCTGCCTTCAGCCTATCTTTGTTGCCAAACAGAACAATATCTCCCAATCTAGAAAGTGACGAAGCCTGCTTGACTCCGCCTGATTTGCTCCTAGTCTTTAGTAACTTCATGAACTGAGATGCTAGCTGCACAACAGAGACATTTGTAGGTCCACAGGCAACTACTCTGCTTTCCATTTCCAAGAGTTTTAAAAGCAATTCAGTGATTGTCTTAGTTTTTCCAGTCCCAGGAGGCCCCCAGATAAGCTTCACTGAACACTTGTGAGAGCATTGCATTTCCTTAATAGAGCCAATCACTGCAGCAGTTTGTGATTCATTTAACTTGGAACTCAGATTGCAGCAAGAATCAGGCAACTTTGGAGAAACACAGAGATTGCAACTTTCTCCAGCCTGCAAGAACGAGATGCAAAATTGACTATCGAAAAGTAAAAAAACTTCACCAGCATTTCCCTTGTTGGGCAATGTTAAAAAGAAAAAAAAAATGAAAGCTTTCGAATTGATATTTGAGTTACAAACTCTTTACATTTATATATTAATAGAAGACAGTCGTAGTGTTCCATACCAAAGAATCAGTGGACAAAACTGTCTTGATAATTTCCAGATTGCCAGGCATGTCTAAACCCCTGCCAAGAGAATTCCAAATTCGGCTGTAGGTCAAGATGTTCACAAGAAAAAAAATGAAAACTCGATTCATTTCAGTACCCAACTCAACAGATTTTGATGCTTTTACACAGAAACTTGAGGTAGACTGATTACTTCCCTTAACACAAGCAAATGTGTAGTTAATTCCATGCCGGAAGAAATCATTAACAGTTTCAGGCAAGATATTGGTAATAATGGACAAGTCTCCAGGCATTGGCTTGTAATCGTTGTTCTTGCCACTAACGGAAGCATTCTCCCACCCATTGACTTGAACGTCATAAAGGTTCTCTTCTGATTTTTTTATCTCTTTCGAAGAAACAATCTCAGAATAAGGCGTACTATGGATTGTCTCTATCGCTGACAATATATCAGCCCTAACCTCTTCAAACAGAGGAAAAGCAAATGACTTTGCATAATGTTCAACTGATTTGAAAGCCATAGGGATCTTTTCCACCTAAAAGAAGGAACAAAGCCAACATGATTCATCCTTCTCAATGGGAATTGAATAGAGCTTTATACTTCCTTAATAAAGTAGCAGCAAAATTCATAAACCTCCACAGAGTTTGAAATGAACAAAAATGAAACTTTGATAAGCAAATTGTAATTTGAAATGAAGCTACAAGCACTATCCACAGAGTTGCTTAAAATGTGTCTAATCTCCATGTATAACCATGGTTGCTTACCTTATCTAAATAGAGGTTTTGGTTAAGAATATCTTGTAGTGACCAAGAGAAGATTAAATCAACCAAGTCTTCAGGCCAAATCATCTTCCTAGTCCCACCACCACCACCACCACCAAAAACAACGCAACCAGAACTTGAGCCTTCTTCCATTCCTCCTAACATCATGAGCAGAGAAAATTTTGAGTATTCGATAGTTAGCACATGAAGTCGATCTCTCAACACAACCCTGAATTTCTCTCCAACATTGGCTAAAATCTAAAACCTAGAAACAATCAAATTGGAAGCAAAACAAGAAGAGAAGCTAAAATTTTTACCTGAAATCAAGCGCTGGAATGAGAAGAGGATAGGGTAAATGCGAGCTATTCATAATGCGCACTGGGAATCGGGAGAGATGCTCAACGAAAGGTCGGAGGCGTTTGGCGGATTACGTTCCCAAGATGCTCGACGAAATGCGTCTCGGTTTACACTACGCTCTCGGCGTGAAGCACCACAGCGCATGCACGAAGCGTCGCTCTCTTGCTGCGTTAGAGACGCCAACGCTGTTTTACATGTTGCCCCTTGGAAAGTTGTCAAATTATAGAGACTAATTTAAATTTTTTACACAAAAGCAAAATAATATATATATATATATATTTAAGGACATTCGCAAATTTTATATTTACAAGCATCTCCCGAAATTCATTAGATTATCATTCAATAATTCTACTTCCCCCACACTTCCAACTTTCACCCGCATGTCAGCATATAATATTTCTTGTACATATATATATCTATACACACAACAGTTTTGGACACTAGTATATAACACATAAATGGAGAAATTTATTTAGGTGCAATTTGGATTTTTTTTAGTAACATTATTTATTCGTATAAACATAAATAACATATATACTCAAGGCAATCTTATAAGTACACTTTCCCAATGTACAGCTTTTGGAACCATCGCCCATGGGTAGCTTAGAATTTATGAAAAAAAATATATAATGAGCATTTCCAAAAAGCACCCTGCAAAACTATGATATTCATTCATGACGAGCATTTACAAAATCATCCGTCCATTGCCTCACACACTGTAATCAGGTGCAAAATGACAAAACTATATCATCGCTATGTATTTCATTTGAACAATATAACCACAACACTGACCCTATTTAACCTTCATCATCAAAGATATGATCATGAAATAAAGCCTTTAAGGTTTTGACATCAAAATCACACTAATTTTTCTTGCCCCTGTTCTTCTTCCTTGACTTCTTGCTTTGTTTTCCCTTGCCTTTCTGGTTGTCAGAAACAACAGCTTTGACTTCTTGTACTGCTGCTACTGCAGCCTGATCAGCAGAGTTGTTGATCTTACTAACCGAGAAGAATGTTTTCATAAGTGGCTGTAACTTCAGCTTAGTGTCCTGCAACTTGGCGTAGATGTGTTCGAGTTCCTCAGTCATGTTCTTAGCATCCATATCCTTTTCACTGAAATAACCAATATATATATATATATATATATATATATATATATATATTCAAAAGCTTTGTTAGCACCTACAGGCATGATCATTACGGCAATGCTGAGAAATAGTATGTGATTCATGTGAACTTCAGTTACAGCAAAATGATATGTGTATGAATAGCATTGGAATTTCAAAATAAATAGCAGATTCAATGTTCTATGTCAAGTATGATAAATAAGTATTAGGAACAGACCTGGGATGATTCAAAGCCTTATTTAGCAGCTTTAAGTTGTGAACCATAACCTCAAGAACTTCATAAGCATCTGAAAGCCCTTCGGACAAGTGCAAACTCATTGATCCTTTTACATATTCCAGAACTTGAAAAACCTCCTCAAACTTGGAAGAGGATAGACAAAACAAAGTGAGATATAGTTCTAATATACCTATGGAATATGCAATAGATAAGAACCAAACATGAAAAACAGGGCTGAGAGTTAATTTATTCATACCATAAGTTCACCGGCATTACTGCCATGGTTGCCACCAATGGTACCACATTTGTGCAGTTCTAGCATATCCCAGAAGCTATTGTATTTTTCCCAAGAATCCTCGATTGCATGTTCATCTTTTGCAATTTGAGCTTCATCCAAGGGACATGTCAAACTCGAGTGTCCATCTTCTCCAATGTCATTAGAAACAAGACATAATTCATCTGAAGGCCTCTCCCCATCTTGAATAGGACTAGTTTCCTCGACATTAGGAAACAGTCTAGCAAGAACATCCTCCCTGCTGCTGATTTTATCTGATTCTATGATGATAGCTTTCCAGCCAGAGAATTGTTGACAACTATTTTCAGAGCACATAACCACAAGCGGGTTTCCTGCCATCTCCATTGCATCAAGAAAAGCTTGCCGAAAATAATATCTGTCACGCCTATGAGCAGATCCTGTACTCTGAAGCTTCCGCTGAAATGCTCCAGGTAGTTCTGAAATGATATTACACTTCCGAAGCACATTAGCAAGCTGACTCATATCCCATCCAGCATTTAAATACACTATAATGAGTATGTTGACCAATCTCAGAACAAGTGATTTGATATGCAACAAAGGAATAGAAGACATGGCCATCCACTGTTTCAAGGTTGTCTTCTGCTCTAATAATCCTTTAGTCACATCTGCAATGAAACCCAGAGTCCCGTAGTTATTAAACAAGGCATCTTGAACAGTAGAACATGCAGCAAGAAGCCCTCCAAAGCTTTGGCATGAAATAAATTCACAAAGTAATGACTTTGTAGCGAAAAATGTACTATTGCTTTCATTGCAACATGAACACACTAGTAGAAGGTTTTCCAAGAGGTAAATAAAACACTTAGGGGATATGTAGTCAGGTTCCTTCTTCCATTCTACCTCAAATGTGCTCCTTAGAGCGTTCTGAAATTCAGAAACAAAATTGATCTTTCCAGAGCAAGAATCACTGAAATATTTCTGTGTCACTAAGAAGAATTCTTTCCAAGGTTGCATGGAAGATAAATTGTCATCAATCTTCTTAAAAAGTTCATCAGGTACTCTTCCGATTACTAGGATCAACATTGCAACCCTTCCTATTTGCCCATGCGTTAATCTGCCATTCTGAGGCTTGAGATTATCATCAACCATTAGCTCAATAATCTCCCTAGTAGTTGCATTCTCATGCAGATCAATGACACACTCTGACACATCATTTCGACATTCATACGGGAAAATATCACCAAACAAGGCTTCTTTACAAAACGAAATAGCTTGTCCTGCCTTTTCTATTCGCCGTTGCTCAAGAAGAAATTCCACTTGTTTGAGATGTTTAGCAGTTTCATACAAAGATAAGCAAACCAACCATCGGTTGACCATGGGAAGCTGTTTCTTCAAAGAAAATACATGCAGTGCCTTCAGTTTATCTAATACTTCCAAACCCACAAAGAGAAGTTCCTCACTCAGGATATCTTCAGCTGAAGACCGGAACCGCTTCGCGCTCATCCAAGCCAAGTATTTGTTCCTTAAAACAGGAACTTTTTTGTTTGTAATCCAACTTGTCTTGGAATCCATCATCACATATTTATCTTCTTTCTCCTTCCAAACTCCCAAGTAAGTCAAACAGTAATCTTCATAGACCGACAGCTCATTTTCTTCAGGTTTATCAAGTGAAAGGACGTAAGAAAGCACATTGGACATCTTCTCCTTCCACAAATTCCAGAAATGCAGCAATGTATGAACACACATCTTATTTTGAGATATCATTTTGTCAACCTGTTCCTCACTAAAGATCATTTTTGATTCCGGAAGAAATTTGGATGTGTCCAACTGAAGATGCATATCAAGAATCATTCGAATGCTAAAAATCTCCAACCGAACATTTTGTAATTTACTAGAGGCTTGTAAAAATTCTGACAATTCTTGTAGACTGGCTGCTCTTTTTGAGAGTATTTCAACTTCTAAGCAGGTAAGATCATAGAAGGAGCATGAGACTTTCTTTGCTAATAACTTGGCTTTTGTCAAAAGCTCATCCCTTTCTGAGAAATCCTTAAAAGGCCAGCCCTTCATTCCTGATGACCATAGAGATTTCACAATTGCAAAAGAGATTATCATCTTGCAGGACTTCTCCAAATCACCAACTTTTTCCAGCACTTCAGCCTCAAGTAGAAAGTCACCCTTATCTCTAGCAATGCCAGCAGCCTCCAAATAGTTCTTTGATTCGACCTCCAAGGTAAACAACTCATCAAGAAGATTCAAAGAGTTGAGAAAGGGCCTAATCTGATCCATTGAATGGAAAGCCCTGACAAAAGTCATCATACGATTTATATTGCCAGCCTCATAATAATGTCGCGCACAGTGCTCCAGATATGCAATTCTAATTTTATCTATTTCTTGATGCCTTTGATCACCAGAGCGGGAACTTGACCACCATTCCTCTAAAATGGTCAGGCCAAAATCAAAATGTCCTCCAGAGGTACAAGAGGATAGGCATTTGGACAAACAATTGGCTTTTGCATATGTATCCGCAGCAAGCAACCAGCATTCAGCCTTCACAAAGCAGTCGCCTGCAGATTCGAGCTTTGATGTCCCACATTTTTCCAAGTATATCATACCTGCTCAGAATTTTGAAAGGAACTCAGTTCACTGTTTGATTTCATTTGAGAGTAGATTAAGTAGAAATACAAGACCTGCTGTTTTGAAGTCATTTAATTTTATGAAGCAGGAAGCAGACAACTCAGCTTTACCAATGGCTTCATAGATTTCAGAAGCACTTTTCAGTGCCATCTGACCCATTTCAAAATTTACAGAAATAACACGATCTGCAGTAGCGCAAAGACCAGCTGCTTTCGCCCATTTTTCTCTGTATTCATCTCCAGCTCGTTCAAAACACATTGTAGCCATTTCAAAGTTCTTTTCGTTAAACAGCTGTTGCAAGAGCAAGAAATCAAGATTCTAAATAAATACTAATCAGTGACCTTAAAAATAATCAATTACCAATGAAAGTATAACCTTGTACAAGATACGCCGTTGGAGAAAAAAACTATATTTCAATGTGGTTTTGAACTGTGTTCTTATCTCAAAATGGGTAGTTTGGGGAGATGATGAAAACAATGAGATAGACTAGATGAAAACAGACCTTAATGCCACGTGCCTTCCATTCTTCAGGGCTGCTAGTACTGCACATGGCTTCTGCAAAAGAGCAGTCCAAGCGTCTTTCTTGGACAAGGCACAAACTCTTCCAATAATCAAAAACTGGCTGACAATACTCTTCAGTGCTCTCACAAATCCAAAGTCTCTGCCTAGTTCGAGTGATGGCAACATACAGTTGCTTCAACTCTGAACATAAGATATTATGCTTAGCATCATCAAATGAGGGAAATGATATCAGCTCAGTGGACTTTGTCTTGCAATGTTCTTTCATATATCCATAAATTACTCTCCATTGGTTTTTAAGCGGTGAAGTTCCAAAGAAATTATACAACAACACATCCTACATAAGCAGTATAACATGTAACCATCCATCCAAGGCATGAAGAATATATGAAGTTATGAAAACCATTCAAATTGAAAATGACAATGACAACTAGTACCTGAAATTCTAGACCTTTGCATTCTACAATTGTCAGAACAAGAGCTTGTTTCCCAACATGCTTGAGAATTTGCTGCTTAGCACCTTCATCACGAACAAGGATTGTTTGTTCTGCACCAAAACCATTTGCGCCATGGCCAATCTTCCCACCATCTCCAAAAATAGTCATTATTGCGTTCTCATCACTACCCGAATGAAGTACCATTGGTGCTTCACCATAGACCAAACTAGTTTCTGGAGACAATTTATCAATTGACAATGGAAAGTACTTATAAAGCAGGTCAATAACACTCTGTGCCAATTTTAAAACACCATCATGAGTCCTGAAATTCTGATTCAGCTGGAATTTGTCAGAGATGCGATTTACTCTGCCCTTGGTGTTTTTCTGATAATCATTTATGGGTTCATGCCGGAACTCTTTGTAAAAAAGTGATCTAATATCTTCAAATCTGAAGTTTATTCCCTTTGCAATTGTCTGTGCAGTATCACCAGCAAACACAAAACCCTCTGCATAATTACTAGAGATGCATTTAAATAATGCTATTTGTCTCATTGTAAGATCCTGAACTTCATCAACATAAATAAAATCTATCTTATCACCATGGTATCCATATGTTTGAATTCGGTGATGAAGATCCATCACTAAATCTGACAAATCGAATTCACCATTCATTTGTTTCTTCGTCTCATAGTCAAGAAATATGTCATATATTCTCCCTCTTTGTTCTGCATTTAAAGTAGATGCTCTCTTCTCAGAAAGTATGATGTAATCTTCCCTCTCGAGTTTAGCATCAAGGGAACATCCGCCCTCAAACCCACCTTTTATGTGAGAAAATATTTCTGCAAAAACAGTTGATGGGTCAAGTTTCTTGGTTAACTGATTGCTGAAGTGTGGCCAATATGAACCCAAAAAGTGTTCAAAATTAACTTCCTTGCTTTGAATCACAGCTTCAACAGCAAGAGATTTATGAACACCCCCATCAACTGACGGAAATTCTTTGGTGGCAAACAACCTATCAAAATACGTGTTCATAACAGTTCCATCAAGCATCATTAGTAACTTCCGAAATGTCACAATCAACGGGTAATGCTTTTGTGGGAGATTGTGAAAACTGTCAGGAATGTCCAAAAACTCCGTTATGTTCTCACCAATATCATGCATATCAGTAGTGTCAATTGGACTGGAAAAATCCCCACCAGTGGCATATCTGCACAGGGACAATATTAAGAGCAGAGCTTCAATCGAGAAATCACTATAAGTACATAAAGAAATTCAGTATAAACCAGCAGACTTATCACATCAGCTAGACAAGCTATTGCATTGTAAACAAAAATTGATAATCAGTACATTTTTCTTTAAAGAAGAAGACAGAGGTGGCATTGTGGTAGCAAAAGCTGGTTTTAGTGTATAATCTGAAAGATTTCCAGTAGTGTAAAAGAATTACCTTTTGAGTCGAAATATATGGTTTCTTACAGCTGAACAAAGTTTTGGGCTGACTGTGACAAAAATCTGCTTTAAGAAATTCCCCGAGTTCTCTTCAAGATCATTTGAAGGTATGCTAGAGCCATAATTATTAATGGAGAAAAGTCCATTGGAGGATACATGCTGCAGCTGTTCTTTCTGAAAGAGCTTCATAGTTAAAATAGTAGTTTTTCCTGTACCGGACCTCCCCAATATAAAGCTGCTATAACAAAAACGAATAATTTCTTCTTCTTCTTCATTCAATTCAAATGGAATTTCAATTTCAGTCCCATCATCACTAGTCAGCAAGTGTTCCACCACCCCAGCAGATAATGAGTAAAACTTCATCAGAAGGAGACTTTCATTTACCTTAGAGTTCTCTAAAAAGTTTCCAGTATCCGGTTCTTCATTAGATGAACCTTCAAGAGATTCAACTTTGCAAAGTTTCTTATAACGAGTCATATACTGAACTACATTCCAGCTCCTGGGAACTTCAAGCTTCCTATTGCAGATGAAAACACATCAGAGATTAAATACAAAACAAAACCTTCATAGCAACCAATAACATGCTTTAACAAAGTTTATGAACTTTATTTGAAATAACAATTGATAGCATACCCCTCAACTTGTTTAGCTCTGCAATGTTCTATAAACTCATCAGTATATGTTGAGAATATATTATCAAGACGTTTGATAAACTTTGGGATCTCGAACTTTGGCAAAAGGTTCCAGACTTTCAGAATCTGGATATATTTTTCTCGTTTTGCAATATCTACACTCCATACAAGATACAAATCTTTGAACTGATATACTCTTGAAAGCTTAAATGAATCAGTTACATCCAGATGCTCTTTCTTTGGACGCCAGCCATTTGCAATCCTTAGCAGCACATGAATCATTTCCATCTTGATCTGGACCGTCTTCAACTTTGAAAATGCTTTTCTAAATTCATCACTAAAAAGTACCTGATAAGTTGTCAAACATCTATTCAATACTCAAGAACTGAATGGAAGGGAAGCTAGTAAATTTGTTGCAGTAGCTCTTGCGTATGCATGCATGTATATTTTAAACCAAAGACACTCACTCGTGTTGCATAAACTGATCGCACAAAAGGTCTTATTTATCGTTCCATCGATAGAATAAGAACTAAGCATTCATGCATTCTAACATAAATGACTAATCAAATTACCTTCCATTTAGCACTTTGAATCAACATTCCTGGGTCTGCAGCAAGCAGAGCATCGATTTGATCTTGCTCTTTTTGAATCTTCAAGATTGCTCTGGATAAATTCTGGTTCTGAACAGCATCGAAATAACATCCTCTCTTCTTCGCATTGCGTATTAATGCAGTCCACACTGAATCACTTTTTTCTAAAGTAGCAGCATTGCCAACAATCCATAAGCAGTGCCTATGATTAAAAGGAACACATTCCATAAAACCAAACATAATGAATTGAGAAAATGAAGGCGTAGATTCCCCACCTTGCTCTTGTCAAAGCAACGTTTGCCCTTTGATGATTTGAAAGAAATCCGATTTTTCCAGTAGTGTTTGATCTGACAGTAGAAAGTATAATGACATCTTCCTCTCCCCCTTGAAATCCATCAACAGAATTCACCTTTAGAACAATATTATCCTTTGGCACATTGACACTTCCAATTCCTCTGGTGATCTCAGCAACCTGGTAAGCATAAGGAGATACTATTCCAATGCTAAACTTATCTTTTGATGAGTTCTGAACTGCAAAATCACAAATGCACCAATAAAAATGCTTGTGCAAATTAATGAAATAAAAAATTATTATTATTAAGTTGCAAGTTACAAAAGCTAGAGTGAGTTGTTGTAATGTGCTGAATTTTCGTGACTCACTGAATCATGAACCCTGAAAACTTGTATGGAACTGGTGGTTCTACATGACAAGATTAATTCCAATCACTCGGTGGTAAATTCATGCTTTTCATTTTATTGCATTCTTGCACATAACTTTAATAGGTATTATAATGAATAACATTATACAAAGACCAAAGTTATACCTTTCAGAAGAATTTGGACAATTTGCACAATAACGCCAACTTCAACCAAATTTCTTTTACTGCCTGAATCATCTTCTTCTTCCTTTCCATCCGAAATATTTATAAAGGAATAAGGACCGAACATTTCCTCAGAAAGGTACCGTCTTTCATAAGCCGTGGTTTTCACATTTGGACCATCAAGAATCTTGCCAAAATAAAATTGATAATTAGGGAATGAACTAATGGAAGGATGCATCCGATATTGAATTTCTAAAAGATGCTTTGGGTGGCCCAATGAGCTCAACCTCTCAAACAAGCTTCTTCCAAAACCTGCTCTTTCAGCAACCTAAAATGGCAAACACTATGATCAACAGGTCCAGCAATTTCCTTTTTTTCTTGAAAAAAAAAAACCTATGTTCAAACAACTTTTCTTAGTAAATCATACCTCGCTTTTGACTGTTGCAGGCAGTTGCCGTTCATCACCAATGAGAACCGCATGCTTGACACCAAGGAGGCGCAATGGAATTGTGGCTTCACACTCCTTCAGTTGGGAGGCTTCATCAATAACCAACAAATCCAAAGGTGGCATCTTAAGGAAATGTAACAAAAAGGAAGAAGAGGATGTGCAGAAAACAATGGCTGCATTTTCCAAACAGATATCCCTTATCAGTGTTCTTTGCCAAATTTTCGGAACATTGACAGTTACTTTAAGATAATCAAGCAAACGTAAGCAATGGCCTCTAGTATTGCGCAATTGAAACAGCATATTTCCCTCCATTAACACAGTGCCAGGATTATTCCCGGACAAATCAGTAGTTATCTCTACAGACTCTGCTTCTTCCAATTCAGTAAAGACTTCCCTGATTTCATTCTCAGCAAGAGACCTTTCAAACACAAGCATTCTGAAACAGTTGAGCATATTAAGCAGCTCCATCATTCTTTCAGTAGTTCTTGTTGATACCAAAGCTGGTGGCATATGAATAGATAAATTCTCAATGCAAGTCTCAAGGCCTGAAGCAAGGACATCAAATCTTTTCCTCATAAACTCAACCAATGGTATGATGACCATGTCATCTACCTTCTCCTTTCTCATTTCATTCTCTATATATGTTTCATATAAAATAACACATTTCTGAAGAAATTCCATCATAGATGAAATACAATTATGCCATCCAGAGAGGGGAGCAAAGCACTTGGCAAGCTGGTCCACACGATAATCAACAAATATTTCACGAAGATCATCGTCTATCTTTAGTCGGTCATTATTACCAAACAGAACAATGTCTCCCAATCTGCCTGCTTGTCTCCTATTCTTAACTAACTTCAAGAAACGTGAAGCTACTTCCACAATTGAGGTGTTTGTAGGTGAACAGGTAACTACCCTGCATTTCATTTTGAGGAGTATCCAAAGCAATTCAGTGATAGTTTTAGTTTTCCCAGTTCCAGGCGGCCCCCAAATGAGCTTCACTGAATGCTTGTGGGAACACTGCATCTCCTTAATAGAGCTAGCGATAGCATCTAATTGTGAATCATTTAGCTTAGAGCTCACATTACAGAAAGCTTCAGGTGCATATTCAGAAATACAGAGATTGCAACCTTCTCTACTCTGCAATGACAAAAAGAATGCAAGTTTGATAACTGATTCATGGAGAAACTTTGCTTTCTTAGTTTAATGAAATTGAAATAACATTCATGAATGATGCGTAGTTAGAAAACATTGCTCAGTCATAGAAGAGCTGCTTAAATAAGAATAGAGGAAAAGCAGTTGCAAACCATACCACAGCATCAGCAGACAAAACATGTTTCACAACATCCAAATTGCCTGATATGGAGGAAGCAGAACCAAGAGACTTCAGAGACTTCCAAATTCGGCTGTTAGGCAAGATATTCGACAAGACAACAGCATAGAGAGCTCCATCATCAAACTCAATTGCCTTTGGTGCTCGGACCTTAAACCGCTTTGCGGATTCAACATCATCTTCAATTCCTTTAACAGAAACAAAAATGTAGTGAACTCCAAAACGGTTAAGGTCATCAACAAATTCAGGTCTGATATTAGAGATAATTAGAATGTCTCCTGGCAATAGCTTGTAATCTTCTTTGCTGCCACTGGCTGAAGCATTGTTCCAGCCATGAATATAAATTTCATAGATGTTCTGCGGCTTTTGCCCGTGTGAACTAGTTTCTTTAAAAGAAAGGACGTTAGAATAAGGTGCTTTATCAATTCTCTCCAATGCTGAGCATAAATCAAATCGAACCTCTTCCATTAAAGGAAAAATGAATGATTCAGCATAATGTTTAACCGATTCGAAAGTCTCTGGGATCTCTTTCACCTAAAACAAGAAACAAAACAAAATTTAACCAACAACATAAGACAAAATAATCATTTTTTGCCAATGGGACTTCATCAAAGGTTAGAATTTCCATAACAAAGTAGCAGCAAAAAAATTTGCTTTCTTTTGTTTGCTTGGATGAAGAAGAACATGATGTATAATTATTAAGTAAAAGCAAACGCTATACAAAGTGAAAACTTAATCTTTTGTAAATAAATCACTAAATGAAGAATGTCATGGTGGATAATTTTATGCAAAAGCAAGTGCAGGACAAAGTACACCATTCAACAAACAATTGAAAACACAACAAAGAAATTTATTATCCATTTTATGAACAAACTACTCCACCAGCACAGCACTCACTAAGCTCCAATAAATTAACACAAAGAACAAACTTTTCTAATGATTTCATCCAAAACACAAGAGCATCAAACAATATTGATGATAAACAAAAAAAACAGACCTTGTCCCGTAAGAGATCATGATTAAGTATGCCTTCCAGAGACCAAGAGAACACCAAGTCAATCAAGTCAACCTGATCTTCAGGCACTTCCATCATCCCTCAAACACCACCAAAGCCACTTGCTGAGCTACAAGCTCACTCCATTTGATTCCTCCAAAACTTTAAAACAAGATAAAAATGAGGACTTTCCACTTGCTTTCAAAAAGAAAGGTAGGAAAATTAACGACTAAGTTATTCGTGATTCGTGAATGAATCACAACACTCTCGTACCATTATTGAACTTTTGAAAAGCATATTAAGAATAAACAAAACAAAAAACTATAGAGAGTGAGATATGTGTGTGTATATATATATATATATTTATAAAAGATTTGATGTTTTGGTAGCTGATGTTTGCATGTATATGGGATGGTATTGGGAAACGGAAAGACGGAAAGTTGGCAGGCACGTTCAACAGAGAAACGAGGTGACGTTTGGGCGCCATTCCCCCACTGCTTCCTTCCTGAGCAAGATTTAAAATCTTTTTCTATTTTATTTTTTCAGTAACTTTTTCTATTTTATTTTTTCAGTAACTTAATAATCATAATGATAATAATAAAGTTATAAAAGCTCATATATATATATATAAGTGTTCGAAAAATCGGCCTAGGCGGCCGCCTAGGCGCTGGAAGGTGATAGACCGCCCTATTTTTGCGAAAAACGGTGAAAAAATCGGCCTAGGCTTTCCATAAAAAAAACGGACGCCCAGGAACCGCCTAGGCGGGCTGGGCGGCTTTTGGAAAAAAAATTTAAAATTAAATGTTTTTAACTAATTTAAAAACTCCCAAATTAATGTTTTGTGGGACTTGTACTTAATTATGTTTTTTCTTATGAGTATATCCATCCAATATTTATTATTATTTATTTTATTTAATTTTTTTAATAAAATTCAAATTTCTACGCACATAAATAATAAATAATATGTTATGTATAACTAAACTTGTCTTCGCTTATTATTTGATTGTTGATGCATCAAATTGGTTGTTGATAAATGTCTATTTGGGTATTATATAGAATTAAAATTATATTATAAATATATATTTTTTCTAAAGGGGTAAAATCGCCTAGGCCCCCGCTTAGGCTCTCTGGGCGCTAGAAGGTGGCTGACCGCCCGACTAGCGCCTAGCGTTTTTTTGAACATATTATATATATATATATATATATACGAACAAGCATAGAAATAATATCTCAATGTATTGGTACCCTCATCTAATAAGAGTTAAAAATCAAACATACCTTCTAAACAAGATACAAATATAGAAGTATAATTCTTTAAATAATTTATCCACTTTTTCAAACTTACGTTTTTTAATCTCTTATTTTAAATTGTAATATTTTAGTCTCTTTACTATATTTAAATAAACCATGTCAGTATGATTTTTTATAGTTTAGGGTTATGATTTAGTGTTTAGGGAGGCTGACATGGTTAAATTAAAATTATAGATAAATCGAAAAGTTACATTTCAAAGTCAAGAGACTAAAAAATTAAATTTAAAAAATTAGATGGATTGTTTAAGAAATTATGCTTTGAGAGAACTCAATTAACGATCTTTTATAATTATATATAATTTTAGTTGATCTTAAATCTCTCTAATTATATAAGTAATCTCAAAATCTCCACGTGAAAACATGAGGGTTTAAAAAGAAAATCTGTGTTATTTTTTTTAATATATTTGAAATGACCAAATGACTTTTTAAGCTTTATTTCCCCGCCGGCTCCTCAGTGAGATTTAATTTAATTTTTTTTAATTGTATCTTTTTAATAACTTAATTATTATAAATTGGATGAAATAAAATCATTAATAATAACAGTTACAAAAATTCTCCACCACCGAGAAGCATGGCATCGATTCACTATCAAAGATTAAATAACCACTGCCATTTTCCAGCAAACTTGCAACTATATGTTTAGAAAATGGAAATTAGTAATTTTTTTAATATAAAATGGATAAACCACATCACTTCACATGATCACGGAATATTCCACGTAAAACTCATTAAAAATATGCACATATATTTTTTTTAATTATATAATACACTTTTATTTATTTATTTTATAATTTAATCTCTTATTACACGCAGATAAAAACTTTTGAATGCCAATAGATCAAAAGTCATAAAAATTAATACAATCTTTTATGATCCTGTTAGAGGTGAAGACCAAGCTTATATCTAATTAATGTTATCATCGGCTAATGTGAGTGTTTTTTTTTTTTTATTATTTTTATTCTTTTATTTATTTATTTTACTTATTTGACATACAACAATATCTATATATGAGGATGATTTATCTAATTTTTTATAAAAAAATTAAATTAAATTAAATTAATAACAGTTAAATATGAGTGGGAAGACTGAAGTCTTGAATAAAGAGAACTCTCCCTTTCACGCATGTACAATAAGCATCATCTGGAGCAATCGGATGTAGACGGTCTTTTTTTGTTTTTTGTTTTTTTTTTTTTTTTTAAGGGTATGTAGATTTGTTTAACTATATGTAGAGTAGTTTATTTTTTTTAATTTTTACTTATATGTAATTTTACTTATATTATAATTTCACTTGTAATAAATCAAACAATCCTTTAATGGCTGGGTTGATACATTATATATTTATATGAGAGATTTATAATTTATTATGCTAAATAATGGTTACTTGTAAAAATAATGAAATACCAATCCTCTCTTATTACAAAAACAGTCTAATTATTTTCAAGTGTGTTATATTTGGGAATAAAAACATCTTATATGTATACACACAATTTATAAATTGATTTTATTATATATCAATAAGTAATCATTTATTAATTTAAAATCAAGATTCATTAAAACCTTTTAGATTTTAGATTTTTCTACTAAATAAATTCATATTTTCATTTTTTTAAATATTAATGTAAAAAAAATTATAAAGAAGTGGAAAAACCACTCACCTTTGTTGTCTCTACCTCTCACTTAACAAAAGAATGAATTGTTATCAATTCAGGTGATAAATATTGAAAATCATTACCGAGCTTGTTATATGATTTATATATCACAATTTATTATTTTACATTATTTTTTATTTAAAGGA
This sequence comes from Dioscorea alata, assembly GCA_020875875.1. Lineage (NCBI taxonomy): Eukaryota > Viridiplantae > Streptophyta > Magnoliopsida > Dioscoreales > Dioscoreaceae > Dioscorea > Dioscorea alata. The sequence goes on along the minus strand of CM037014.1, from coordinate 21,443,275 downwards.
GTTTTTCCCTCACCCGATCAAAGAAGTTCAAATTAATTATTGAGCCCTTAATTCATTTCTCTACAGATTTTAACCCGTTTATTGTGTATAAATATATATTCTCAATCATGGATTCTAATGATTTATATTAACTTGTGATAAAATTTTCCCATGAATACAAATTCATGTTCAATGTTTACCTTGTTGAATAGGATGCACAAATATCACAAAACAAGAGATTAAAATCACAGTAAAATACTCATTTCGTGTACATAAAAATTGAAAATTTGGCATAATTATTGTCACAAATCAAAGGAGAGATGGAAAGATTTATATGAGTTATGATCTGCAATCATCTGCCAACTTACATTCACCATACAACTACTAGCAATTTGATTGATTTGGTTGCAAATGATGAACTAAAAATAAAAAGGTTTAATTCTTCCATCCAGATAGCACCAGGCTATCAATAAATCCTCACAATGCTTGCTCTTTGATATGCTTCTTTTTATGCAGCTTCTGTTGCAGTGAAGGCTTTTGTGTATCTGAGGGCAGGACCGAAGAACTTTCTTGAAGGACTGGTTGCGGCTCTTCAGGCAGCGTCGAAACAAGAAACTTCTTGCTGGAACCATGGTGAGTACAGGACAGCTTCAGCATTTCCCTTCCCCTCATCCATTTCAGCATGATCTTCATATGAGTTTTGCTATTCACGCCATTAATACCAGCTTCCTGTTTCAAAGAGAATTTATTGGGCAGTGACTTTCGCACAGTTCACTGTAGATTTTGCATCTTTTGATTTAATAAGTCTGAACAATAAGAACATAAGTGAAATTTTTCACAACAATTCTGAATGTTCAATTGTCTGATAAATTGATCAAGAATGACTATCAGTGTATAGAGAAGTATGGAAAGATCTAAAATTTGTGAAAGTGTTTCAGGGCATAACAGTTGAAAGATGAAATCATTTTAGTGTCCCTAAAGAAGAGAATCATCATGGTTAAATCATATTCACCACAAGGCAACTGGCTTGGATGAAGCAGGGTGAAAATCCTTCTGATATAGTAGTGACTTTAGACCACAAACACGTATTTCAAAATAACTTCTCAGCTTGTCCGACTGGAGGTAACCAACTCATCCAACCAAAATAAATCTAACCACAGTTTCCACTCTCTACAAGCAAGTTGTTAACTTAAGTTACAGCAACATGATAAAAGTTCACAGCTCAACCTTGTCACAATTTTTATATACTCTCCAACATGTGTAAGTTTACACAAGTATCATATATATAATCAGCCATACATACTCACCTTCAAAGTTCTACACATGTACTCTTCTTACAATTACAAGGTTAGCTAAAATTCATCAAATTTCCAGTTCATGCATCCGTTTATGTTATATTGCTTTTTAGTGGAATACAGCATTTAACTCAATAACCATGCAACACGGATTAAACTCAATATGGCACCTCCTACTAGAGCCATCAAACTATCATCTGATGAATAAACTCAATATGGATTAAAGAACAATTCCCTTGCACTAGGATATCTTCCGGTGTGTAAACATAGATAACTACTTGAGTGCCAGAATCATCCATATGCAAAATAGACTGAATAAGGAGTATGCTCTCGTACTACCCCCTTCAAAGGTTGGGTTGGGGTTGGATATAGTGAAGGTAGACACATATTCTTTACCCAGTTTATTCTGTTAAAGGCATCAGCATTTTAATGTGTATGTTTGGATGACATCCTGCTCACTCTTTGACTACACTAAAACATACACTATATCAGTGCCGTAGAATCTTGAAATGGACAAACTAGAAAACCAGGAAAACATGGTTAATTAGACAAAGATTAGAAGTTACTGGAGATTATTTCAAAAGCTAAGAATTGTCTACACAGATTATAGATACATGGTAAAATTCAACATTTGCAACCAAAGTCATGATGATAGAATTCTTCTAGCTGAATTTGTTTGAGTAACCAGTCTACATCTTCGATATCCTCTTTTGTTTAATAACCCCATTCTTAACCTTCACTAGATTTTCTGTGTTCTTGCTTGTTCTAAAGTTTACCTTTCTTATTTTGAAATCCACTACATACCTTACCTTTCCTTAATTCGGGATAGCAAACTTCATGAAACTTTTCAGCTCAAACAATTTTCTTCTTTATGTTCCAAATCAAGTCACAAGTAGACAAGATTCTAGGATTCACCTTGGTAACAAACTCTAATAATGCAACATGAGACTTCTACAATTTGCTACCAAGGCCAGCCCATGGCACAGACTTCCCAACCAGCAAAACATCTAGAGAAGGTTATCCCATCATCTTGAATCCCATGACACCCAACACAACCCTAAACCCTAAACCCAACCTTACAACACTGCAAAATTCGATCTTGATAAAATATAACCAGGTATATAGCAGAATCCAATGGTGGATTTCTTGCTCTTCTTTACAAATAAAGAAAGCAAATGAGAATTTTGATGACCAAAAAAGTCCCCTGACATTGAAGCTAATCAAGATGAAGAAAAAACAAACCATTTACTTAGGCATCAACTACAACTCATTGAACTCGCAACAAAAGAGAGAAATTAACAGACGAGGAGTAGGATCAAAACGAAGAAAGAGAGAAAAGAGTATACCTTGACGAGATTCCAGGTGTTGGAGACGGTGAGAGGGCCATGATCTTTGATAATCTGGTAGAGGCCATTGGCGATGACCTTGGCCTCCTCTCGTGGAACCTTGGGATTGATCTTCCTCACATTCTCTGCTCTCTTTCTCGAGAAGTGCCTCGCCGCTATCTTCATCAAGCTCGCCGCAACGCCATCGCCGCCGGCGCCGCCGCCGCGACGAAACAGCATCATTTTGCAAAGCTGTGGGTTCTTCTCGCCCTCGATGACAACCTAAAGCGGTTGAACCAGATGCCATAATGGGTGCGCTGTTTTGGTTTTAGCTCCACCCAATAATTTTTAGGATTTTTTAAAACCCTTTTTTCTAAACAAATTATTCTGCAAAATAAGAAGAAGAAAAAGGCAACGAGAATGGGAAGCGAAATTAAATTTATCAAATATATTTTAATTACTAATTGATGTGGTTTATAAGAAGCCAAAGGGTTATAGAAATTGACACAATATTAATTTATTTTATTTAAATTTTTTTGTGTTTGCCAAAAATGATGAAGGTGATGAAGGACCCAACATTAACAAAAATTCACCCCAACTATTGAAGAAGTTAACATAACTAAATTAGCTATGCTACAAGAGAGCTTTTGGTACAATGATATTATTGTTACCGTAAAAAATTTAAATTGTGAGACATGCATCATCCGAGTTCAAAATACATCGGACACAGTAATTGACTTGCAATGGGACATATGCTTGTTACATTTTTGTTAATTTTATATATAAAATAAAGAACAGTATGCTAAACAAACTAGTCTTCTTTTTTTTTTTTTTTTTTATGTGTAAGTTTATATTACTTGTTTGATACGATCCTTCACCATCTTGTGAACAAACATGTTCATGAGCTCTTTCACAAGCCCTGATTGATCTTAAAAAATAAGAACAATTAAATAATAAATCAGTCAGGTCTAAAACAATAAACTTTGCATTGTTCAAAGGGTTGTTTGTCTGTTCTCCTTTGTTCTTTTGCTACCAAAATTTCAATTATAACACTTGCATGGTTTAACTACACCAAAACCCAATTGAACCAACAGAAAATAAAAAATATATATATATCTCACCAGCTAAGCTTTAATGCATTCAGAGTTGAATTAATAATCATCAGAAATGGCTGCAATTCCGCAAGGTCAATCCTTTTTTTCCCAGTGGAGGAATGGAGTTCACCATGACCATATTGTATTCAAGTAATCATTCAGACTTCAGAAATAGATATGTAAATCTTTATAACATCCCATGTTATTTTTCTGCAGAAATAATAACAACTTGAATAATCTCTAACCGACATGAATCTTTTTTTCTGCTAATGCTGGAAAACAAAATTACACACCAGTAAAGACTGAATCAGAAATATTTCAAGCAGGCAATGCAAGTTCACTGCCATTCTCTATTACACCGACAACTGCTTGAGATGAGACCGATGGCTTCTCGGTCTTGCTTTCAATATCCAAGGTGGTTATGTTATCATCCTTCACAGCCAGTATCACCAACAACACCAGCAAAGGGTAGCTTATGACAGTAAGAGACCAATTCACTACCAATTGTCAGCATAATCTCCTAATATACCAACACAATCTTCTATTGCTTCCTCTCTCAGCGTTCTCACAGCTGACTGTCTTCCTCTGTACCCTCCCCCCTTGCCATGGCAAGCGGGGGACATGCTTCGCTTCATCTGCCCTCTCACCCCTCCCCTCCTTCCTGGGCCCAGGTCGCCTCGGCCTCCAGTAGCTTCCATGACTCTTCCCCTCTCCATAATCCTCAACTCTTGGATAAGCTTAAGACCTCTACTTCTCAGTTTATTAAGATTGATGATGACTCCCTGTATCGTGCGAGGTCGAGGTTTCAGAATGCTTTGTTTGGCAAGCTGTTTGCTAAGTCTCCTCCTTTTGATCAAGTGAAGAAGTCACTCTTATCCAAATGGGCTGCCTTTGGCGAGCTTCAGATTTCTGATCTTCCCAATGGGTTTCTGTTAATCCGGTGCGCCTCTTTCGACGCCATGCAGCAACTCCTTACGGAGGGTCCCTGGTCTATTAACGGTCTGACGCTCCAACTAGCTCCTTGGCAACCTTTCTTCGAGCCGGCTTTTGCGAAGCTCTCCACCGCCGCTGTTTGGGTCCAACTCCACAACCTCCCTGTGGAGCTGTGGGATGGTGAGTCCTTGGACATGGTCACTGCGCACTTGGGTAACCTTCTGAAGGTGGATGATCTGACTTTATCCTTAACTCGTTCCAAGTTCGCAAGGGTGTGTATCGAGCTTGATATCTCCAAACCTCTTTGTCGGGCCTTCTGGGTTGGGGATGACCGCTGTAAGGTGTTTGTGGTGGTCCTCTACGAGCGTCTTCCCACCTTCTATTACTCCTGCGGGGTTATTGGACATGGATCTAGCTCCTGTTCCCATTCAGCTGCGACCGGGGACGATCTGGTTTCTCCACCCCTTCGTGAGTTACGGAGGCCGGCGGTCAATCCGATCCGTCCTGAGGATGCCGCTGGTGCGGAGATGGTTGTAGATCCCTCCCCTGCTACTCCCCGTGAATCGCCCCCCCCCCCTGTTGAGTCCCCTCATGATCCAGAGTTTGGGTCTTGGATGCTTGTCTCCCGCCGGCGTGGTCGTGCCCGGGGACGCGGATCCGGCGTCCGTTCTGGTCCGGTTCCTACTGGCGCAGCAGTCGAGGTGGAAACGGCTCCTTCGGTTCCCCGTGGGGCCCCCTCCCGAGATACCTGGATTGGCGCGAAAAGTCGTGGCAGAGGCGGGTTTTCCTCTTCTCGGTTCTTTCGCGATCAATATTTTAATACGGACCAAGTTCCTATGGAAGACTCTTTGGCCCCTAGGGAACATGTTCCTTTGGGTGACTCTATGGACCCTAGGGATCAACCCGTTGAGAACTCCACTCCCTTGCCTCCTCGATCTCCCATTCCTGGTGACCCTTCTGACATCGGGGGATTTCTTTTAGAGCTTTTACGAATCCCTAGTGCGCCCACTGTCACCCCTCCTCTTGGGGATTCTGACATGCTCCCTGTTCGAGACTCTGCAAACATCACTCTTCCTGTTACCCGTGTTGGGTCACCGCCTCCAATTATTCGTTCATCTGTATTCTGTTCCTCTAGTTCTACCCCTCCCCCCCTTCATCTGCGATTCCCCACTCCATGGCTGTCGATCGTGTTCTTTCGGCCTTGGATAGTGAAGACTTGGAGGGTGAGGAGCAGGTTGATGATGGTTCTGAAGGTTTGGAGGCTAACATGACGGATGGGGAGGAACCGGATGATTCGATGACGCTTATTCAATACCAGGAAGAAGCTCGGCGGGAAAGTTTGATTAGAAAGGGTTCTCTTGTGTTGGGCTCTTCTTTGAAGAAGGGAAGACTTGATGTCGGTGACTCAAGTGTCTGAGCCTCTGATTTTAAGCCGTTTACCTCTGTTTCTGCGTTCTTATGGAAGTCTTCTACCTTGGTTTTGTTGTTATTTATTTTTATCTTGTTGTTATGAATAAGTCTAAAATACTGTTTCACGGGTCTTTCACCTGCTTCGTATGCACAGACCGTTGATTCTTTGCTTGGTCGAAACTCGGGCTAATGATGAACGTGTCTCCCGCTTCTGTAATAGAATCTCCAAAAACTGGGAATGGGATGCGTTGCTTGCAGAAGGCTTCTCTGGGGGCATTATCATTCTCTGGAACAGAAATCTTGGTCTTGTATCTCCCATTGCAGTCTCTCGCCGCGCGCTTCATCTCGTTATTTCTCCTAGCACGTCTTCTATCTGGATTCTGTCAGTGGTGTATAACTCTAATAGACTCTCCTCTCAGGGTCTGCTCTGGACGGAGCTCTCTCGTCTGGCTACCTTAGGGTTTCCCTGGCTTGTTGTTGGTGATTTCAACTCCATCATCAACCGCTCTGAGCACAGGGGAGGCCCCTTCCGCTATTATTCTATCAAAGCTTTAGCCTTCTCTAACTTCATTGACGGCAATAACCTGTTTGATCTTATCTTTTCAGGCTTTCGGTTTACTTGGTGTAACAATCAGTCGGGGTTGTCTCGGCGTTGGGCTCGTCTTGACCGGTGTTTGGTCAACTTGGTTTGGCTTAATAGTTTCTCCTCCTACTCCCTAGTACATTTGCCTCGTATTTTTTCTGACCATGCCCCGCTTCTTCTCTCTATCTCTTTCTCCCCGCATCGTTACAAAAAAAATTTTCGGTTTAACAATGTCTGGCTTGACTACATTGATTGTCATGAAGAGGTCAGGAAGGCTTGGGCGTCTTCTCCTCATGGCAATCCCTTGCATGGCTTTATGCACCAGCTATCTCATACTCGTAATAATCTCATTTCTTGGAGTAATGCAGGATTTACACCATTAGATGTCGCAATTAGAAGCGCGGAGGACTCCATCAGATCTCTGGAGGGGTCAGTTTCCTCAGACCCCAGTCTCACAGCTCGCCTTACTGACCAGTATTCCAGTTTCATAAAAATTTTTAATGCCTTTCCTAGTGATCTCCCTACGTTAATTGTGATGGATGGTGCTCACCTTACTCGGGAGGTGTCTAGGGAGGAGATTTTTGCCACTATTCAGGAGCTTCCGGCTGGTAAGTCCCCAGGTCCTGATGGTTTTAATGCAGAATTTTATCATTTTTTTTGGACGATATTGGAGACAGGTTAGTGGAAGCCATCAGTTACTTTTTCAGCAATTCTGTCTTGCCTACCTCGTGGGGCAGGACCTACATTGTTTTCATCCCTAAAAAAGATAAGCCCAGGCATGTTGCTCACTCGGACAGTCTTATTGCTGCGGAATTACAAACCCTGATCGTTGGTCTCCAGTGCGCCTTGGATCGCTTCACCCTGGTGCAATGCATTCTCATTAGTGATTCTGGTGTTTTGGATGTGATTCAGTCTTCAAGCTCTGTGTGTTCCTGGCGCGTCTCTTCCCAGGTCAATGACTTTCATCGGTTGCTGGCCCTATCTGGTTCTTCGTGTATCAGAATTATTCCTCGGACGTGGCTGCATCTTGCCTTCAAACTTGCCCGCTGTGGTCTGAACCTTCACCAGATTTCGCTTTTTCATGCTGGTCGAGATCTTCCCCATTGGGTCATGAAGGCTTTTTTCGAAGCGGGGCTGTAATAATTTAGGTTGTTGTTGTTTTTCTGTGTTCTGCTTGGTGTGTTGAGGTTCCTTGAGTTCTTTGTTTAGCAGTTTAGTTCTTCCTCTTGTGTTTTTCTTTGTTCTTCCTGTTGTGTTCCTTGCTTTCTTTTCAATAAAAGCCTTAGGGCTCCTCTTTTTCAAAAAAAAAAAATTCACTACCAATTGTGTCACCAATGGCACTTTATGTGTATCAATCTGCCAAGCTACAGCACCACCAGCACTCTGCACACCCTTATAGAATCCACTATACCTGTAAATACTTCAAAAGTTTAAACAAATATCAATTTAAATATATACTGAACATGAAGAGTTATACCTGCTGAGAGTCTCAGAATCATCAGCCAATGCCCCAATGACCCAATAACACAAGCTCTGGAATTATCAAGCAAGCCATAGGAGAAGTACAAGATGAAGGGTCTGGCGAAAGCAGAGTCCTTAAAATCAAGTTTATCTGATAACTCTCCATTATTATACCTCAACTGGTTTGCGAGCCCCCCGGCCCAAATGGCGGTGCTGAGAACAGAGACAACAGCAATACCAATGAAGCCCCGTAGTCTCCTGCTGCTAAAGCTGAAGTCTAGCAGATAGCCAAGGCCAAGAGAGCCAATCATCTGAGCTTCCCAATAGAAGACATTGTTAAGGCCACTGGTCCTGAGGTTGAAGAGCTTGCCATTGACATTGTTGAACTGGTAGCTGTAGAAGAAGTTGCTGGCCCAGGTTGCAGGCACGATGAGTAGCATTTTTCAGTTGGTGAAGAGCCGGAGAATCTCCAAGGCCTCAGTAGCAGCACTGGAGTACTTCACAGTGGCGACACGGGAGCCATCGTCTCAAATGACTTGGTTTGGTGGCAGAATGGCAAGCGAGAGAACGGTGCCTAATGCCATGAAGGCCATGAAAGCAATGTAGGTGCCGTCATTAACGGATGTGGCGGAAGTCCTGTGGTAGTTGAGAATGAAGCGGATAAGACCGCCAATAACACCGCCTAAGTTGAAGATGCTGCAGAAGATGGAGATGAATGTGCCTTTCCAGTGAGGAGGGGGATAGGAGGTCATGATGGTGCCTTGGCCGGACCAGAGTAATCCGGTGCTGATGCCAAGGATAGCACCAGAGATTATTACGAAGAGCTGTTGTTGGTGGTGGTTGTAGTAGAGGAAGGAGCCGGCGTAGAGGACGAAGGTGGAGCCAGCCAGAGAGGAGAGTGAGGCGGGGACCGAGGAGGTTGTAGAAGCCGCCGTCCTCGGTGGCGAAAGTGGTGTAGAGTGCAGTGTTGGCATTGTTGGCTGCTGTGTGATTGAGCTGGCCTCCGCTGCCCATGCCGGAGAGGGCGTTGAACATGCCCGGACAGCAGAAGCAGACAACACCTATGAGAAAGACTTGGATAAGAGGGGAGTTAAGACAGAGGCCCGGGGAGGGAGGAGGTGTTTGGTCTTGGTTCTCTTGTTCTGGCACCACCACCATTGCTCCGCCGCCGCCGGAACCCCACCCCATTGCTCCTTTTCTCCTTCTCTTTGTTTGGTGGTTTGGATGGAGTTTGGTAGTGTTAGTTTAAATAGGATGATGGCGGGAGAGGAGGAACGGCAAACTTGGAGGGAATGAGTTTTTTAAATGTTTGTAATGTGTTGTATTAGAGTTTTTTTTTTTAAAAATAAAAATAAAATTGAGGTACAGGGCAAATGGGGTGTGCCTGTTGCTTAATGGCAAGTTGGTTGGGTGTCAGTATTGGATTTGCATGCTTGGATAGACTTGTTCATGGCTCATGATCTTAAAACATGTTACTTGGTTTATTATGTAGACTTTGATATTAGATGTGGAAAAAATAAGTTTTTCTCCTCATCGCCTGCCAAATGGAAGTAATGTTTCATGGAAATATAGAGCTTAGTTAATTAGTATATATGTATTCCAACTTATGCCACTTCTTTTTCTTCACATCATCAAGTCATATTTTATACCATATGCGTTGACAGTTAGTTATTAAAGACGTTCAGGGGCCGTTTGGTCCGCGGTAATGTGAAAATATTACCGCCTGCTACGTGATAATTTGAAAAGATTACCACGTTTGGCATTGCACTGAGAAAGATTATCGCTTGTTATGTGGTAATCTGGATAGTAATATGGCATTACTAACAGGAGAAGATTACCAAGAAGGTGGTAATCTCCTATTACCACCAAATTTGGTGTCTATCTTGGATTACCATGGTAATCTCATAACTTTTTATATTTTACCAAATTGATTACCATGAACCAAACAAGGTAATGAACTATTCCCAGTAATAAGAGTTCCCAACCAAACATGGTTATATCAAATTACCACAATATTCCCAACAATATAACATTCCCACCAATATTACCATGGTAATATCATTATGTGGTAATATATTATTACCACAAACCAAACGACCCTCATTATTATTTTTCTTTGCCATCCAAAAACCTACATTGTCACCCATAATATATTCCACTGTATTCTTGCTTTCAATACCAAAGAATGAAGTGTTCCAGTATCAATCAAATTTTGATATAAAAATGAGTTTTTTTAATTATTCACTGTCAAAATGGAAATTTGCAGCAAAAATTACAAATTAACTCGACTGGCCAAAAGAACAGGATCCTAACCTGCAGTCAAAATTGATTTGAAACTCACTGACACACAGTAACAAAGTGGTAAATTTAAACAGAGCATCAGGTGAAAATATTACCTAGTTAAGTTAAAAGACCAGTAATCAAACACAGTCCGAGCAATCATCATATTACATAGCACCTAGAAATGTTACAGGTCATACATTTTGGAATCCAAGAGCAGTCCCATAACCGTAGAATTCGTAAGCAATGCTTCTTTAAGCTCTTGAAAAGTATAAACTTTATGTAGCACAGAAATAGGACAACTTCTGATCATGTTATATCTACAGTTGCAATTAAGCAGTAACAACACAAATTGAAACAGACTCATAATAATTTACAGAGATCATGATGGTGAACATATCCCCTGAAACTAATTGCTCTGCAAGTTATAGAAAAACGCTGACAGCTCCGCTTCTTTAAGAACATTTGACCAGAAAAGGTTCAATCGACACACTTCGCACCAGAAAGGTAGACTTGGGATTGGATGACATTGGCCCCTATCATAAAACCAGGCATTACCATAAGGCCAACCTTTGGCCTCTGATCTCCCTCACCAGGGACTATGTTCTTCACCACACTCTCCATGTAAACCTCTGAGAATTCAGCTCCATTCTTCACCTGGAAAACCTTTACTGTTGGATCAAAAGAATATGCCAGCCTGTGCAACATCCAGATAGATTTGGCCAGCTTCAGAAATGCCTGGTAGAAAGGTGTCCTTGGATGGCCACCGCTCAAAACATAGTTTCTCTGATCCAGATTCCCAAAGAATGAGTTCTCCATCTTAGGGTGCACAATCAAGAGGTACTTGCTCCGGCAAAATTTCCCAAAAACTGAATCTGGATTTTGACTGAGAATATCCAGTGGATCCATGGCTCTTACAGCCAGAAACTGATGAAAGAAACCCTCATTGGACACAGTCAGATCACCAGCCTCAACAGAGAAGCTCTCTTCATGGAATCCACTAAATATCCTCTGGCAAATGTGTGATTCAAATGCATACTTCTTGTGAGCCCTCTTCGCATAAATAACTGCAGGTTCAATTGAGTTGGCTGCTGCATCAAGGTCCCACCCAGCGGCTTTCATCATGTTTATCAAAGGTTTAGAGAAATCATGTATGGATTTATACGCTGCATCCACAGCAGAGCAGAAGAGGTTTGGTGTTAGTTCAATAGAGAAGAAATTATTTTCCTCTTCAGAGTCTTCTTGCTCCTTGTTCAGCAAGCCCCTCTGCTTGAGTTTCTTTTCAAGCTTTAACTTCCTCTGGCTCGACTCTTGGATCTGTTGCTGTAACTCAACAATCTCAGAGTCTTTAGTCTGAATTTGGGTCTGAAATTTTTTTACCATGACCTCATAGGTTTTCAACAAATTCTGTTGTTCCTGAATTTCTGTAGCTAGACGGGAGTCCTGAGGAGATGAAGATGCTGGTTTGGGATTGCTCTCCCTGTATGAATGCTTTAGTTCAGAGAGCTTCATAAGCTCCTGGATAACAAGTTTATCAGCAGCCTGAATCTTTTCTGGATCATATGGAGTATGAGCATCCTGAAGCTGGATGTAAGCTGTTTTCAAGGAGGAAATATTATTGAAAATTTGCAATATCAGTGCTTCAATAGAGTCCTTTTTCTGATTCATGCTTTCTTCTACAGGTTGAGGATATACTTTCTGATTGTTGTTATCATGGTTTTGTGTTTCTTTTGGTCCTGTGCGGATCATAGCTGTTGTGGCTTTCTCCTCACAGAAGACCAGCCGAATTTCCTGTAAAATCCTCCAGGTTATGGTCTGATCTCAGGTGAACTAAAACAGCCTCAGACTAACAATTAGAAACAATTCAGAAAAACAAGAATAACAGAAGTAAAATATGAACTGCTAAAGAAACCATTACCACAAGCCACATGTGCTATGAGGCTGCACCATAGATTATGTTTCATGAATATAGGTCGAAGATACATCTATATTTGCTTCGCCCTTGATTATTTATTACTTAACCCAAAGTTTCTAGAGATTTGTTGGGTGCTTGATATCAAGCATTTTCGAATCTCAATGTTATAGAGACTTATGTGAGAAAGTTTATATGTGCCAAAGGCACAAGGAAGAGGTGTAGAAGATCTAAGTTGACATGGATGGTTGGTACAGTGAAGAAGTGTTCAACAAGTGCTTGTGCAATCATAACCTGACATCTTTTAAGCAAAAAATTAAAATATTTGAAAAATGTTAAGGTGGCACCATACTAACCCTATTCACCACCAACAAAAAGTAGATATTGGCACTATCATGTATTCCAATGCATGTAAGCTAGGCTAGACAAATCCTTTAGAAGACCCTTCCGCTTGAATCACAAGTCTTCCTACACTCCACATATCCCTAAACAATACCATCTTCTCTTTCCCATCATCGATTATCATATAATCCTCCATCACCCACATCTGAAACTCTTCAACCATTGTTGTTGATTGAGGGGGGCTCACTAACTTAACTTTTCCCTCCATACTTACGCAGCATATAGAGGCCTAAACTATCTTGAACAACTCTCCATCACCTTTATCACCAATCAAAACAACTACTAATTCGACATTAATACCATTATTTGTAAGAGATAGATTTACAAACTTAAGTTACTCAAGAAGAAACGAGACAGAACCAAAGAGATGCTAAAATGTATTCAAATAAAACTTTGGTTCATGCTGTGGAAGTCAATAATGAAAACTAATTTTGATAGCCAGTATAGAAAATCAACAGAAAAAAAACCACAGCATGGTATTCATCAGAGCCACGAAAACATACAATAGAATTAATTAGCATTGCAAAACTTTAGGACAGTAATGAATTAATGCATGAAAAATGGGAATGGTAAATAATAATAAAGAGTTGCAAAAGGAGATACAGGATGTAATCCCTTTTACATATGGGTTCCAAAAGTACATTTTTTCCAACAAAATATATTTAAATGCAAATAGGGAAGGTGAGGAACCCATAATTAGGAAAAGAAATGATCGAACCCATCAAACTTACAACAATGTTAGAAAAGTATTGCCATTTGAAATTCATATAGAGATGTACATAGCAGAATAGCAACAAATCGTTAGAATTACAGAGATCAACAATATCAAGATCTACAACAAGTAATCCGTTCATTCTCAGTAATGATCAGGAACTCATGATCTAACTTATTCTGGTCCCCTCAGACACAAAAATTGCTATAACTGAAAGAACTAGCAACAAAAATCATGAAAAAGCCCACACAGAAATGGGGAGAATATAGAGAATCATTCCAGTAAAACAAAACCTTTATCAAAAAAAAAAAAAAACTTTTTAAGATCGAAATGGTCCCAATGTCACAAAACCCTAATAATTTTAACCAGGTAAATTCGTACAGTTTTCAGGTTAAAAAAATAATCATCAGCAACCGCAAATATGATCCATCAATGACAAGCCTACGGTTGGAAAACACATCAAAGATGGAAACTTCACGACAAGAGATAAGCAAACAAACGATTAAGCTTTTGCTCAGCAATCTAATGAGAACGTACCCAACAACGAAGACGGGTAAAATCCCCCGGCTTTAGATTCGATCAAACCCTTCCATTCATGACCTTCTTCGAACCCAGTGATCGCTGGTCACCGACGGCAAATCCTCCGATTCGAAGAAAAGAGGGAGAGAGAAAGAGGGATCCAAGAGCTAGCGGGCTTCTAGGGTTAGGGCTTGGGAACCATCAAAAGAGAGACCTTGGGTTTTAGGGCTGGAGCACATCGAGAAGTTATTCGAAGAGGAGGGTTGGGATACCCGGTTTACGATCCTGACCGTAGGATGAAGAATGGACGCTAGATGTTCTTTGATTTGTGGGGCCCACCGTCATTTGGCAATACTTCGGATTCCACCAGCAAGGTACCTTTTTGTCGCCGCGTTGCCCCTTTTTTTTCTCATGTTAAAAAAAATTAAAATGAGCCAATTAGATATTTAAGTAATCTATGCACTTTAACATTGCTGGTTAATTAATTTGGAAAATCCCATAAAATAATTTTTTTTAAAAAAAAAATGCGTTTTCTAATGTTTATTGTGATATTTTTTAAATAATAAAATATTCTTGAAGGAGTAAGTGTGTACTTGTGCACATTTAAGTGGAATTTAAATTTTTATGAATTAACTCAATGAATAATTGAACTTTGGAACTTGAAAGTCCAACTTTTGTGGGGCATTTGTTGATGGTGAGAGAGTATCAATTTTTTTTTTATTAGTAAAATTAGGTGGAGGGTGGGTAAAGAAAGCAATGATGTTTGATTTTTATAATGACAGTAGTTGGAAAATGAGATGATACATCTTCTACCACAACCTTATTCGTACAAAATAATTAGAATTTTGGCATTTCAAAACTGAAATAATAATTATTATTACAGTTTGGGAGAAAAACTCATTATTTATTTTCAAAATAATGTTATATTTACATGAAAAAATATCAATGAATTATATATTAATTACCAAATTCATTTAATTAAAGTGGTTAGAGGCTATAAAACGAGTTTTTAGTATAGCTTGTGAAATGAATAATGGTTTAAATTTTTATTGCAGAAATTAGCTTAAAGATGATGTTGCACCCTAGGTGAGGATGAGACATTAACTCACACGTCATAAAAAAGAAATGCTTGCCACCTCTTTTTGTATTTTCAAGTTTTTTAAAACTTTTTAACAACACTAAACACTTAGATGAATAGTGATCTATAATGAATTATAACATTTGATTCCCAGAGAGAGAGAGAGAGAGAGAGAGAGAGAGAGAGATATCATATTATCATGTTATTTATTTATTTATTATGTTTTTTTCACAAGTAACCTTTATATCTCCCTTTTCTATACATATATCTCTTCTCTTATTCACTTTGTAAATCACAGCTCATCTTCCTCTCTTCTTTAGATCCATCTACTAAGGGCTTGTTTGGATTAGCTTTTGAAAAACTCAGAAGTGTTTTTTTATAAGTTAAGCACTTCTGTGTTCAAAAAAAATTGTTTGTATTGGTTTTTCTGTAAAAACATAAGCTGTAAAATAAGCTGAAAAACAGTTTTTTTTAAGTTGTTTTTTAGCTTATTTTACAGCTTCTGCTTCTATAGGAAAGCTAATACAAACACATATTACAAAAAAATGCTTAACTTACTCTAGAGAAGCTATTTTTTCCGGAAACACTTCTACTAAACTGAAAAAAACACTTTTTTAATAACCTAATTCAAACACGGCCTAAATCACTAATGCATATTATAATTTTAGGGATTTTTTCCATAAATTTTTTCACTTATTCAGAGTTCTTAAATCTTTGATTCACTCTAGATGCCATTCAAGCTTTTTAATGGAAAAATAATCTCTTCATCAATAAAGTTTTGGTTTTGGATTAATTTATCAAAATAAATATATTAATTAATTCAATAAAAAAAAGTGTCTATTATGTCCAAAATTAACATTTTATTACTTTTAAAGTCAATGACTTGAAATTCTAAACACATGATCTTTAATTCATCCTTTAACTCAATGTTTTTAAAACGGGAAATGAACCGGCCGCATATTTGGGTCATGGGTTTGTCAGTCCGACCGGTTGACCGTTCCAGTTGGACCGGATGACGTCATAATATATATTTAAAATAATATAAAATTATAAATATTTTTTATAACAATTAAATAATATATATTAAAAGATAAAATCATAACAATAAAGCTAATTTGAGATCAAATGAAAAAATATATAATCCCATATAGTTTTTCAAATTTTCAAAAGAAAAAATATCCTAAATTGCACAAAACTTAACAAGTTAACCACAACATCTATACATGAATATAAAAAGTCTAAAAAAAATATTAATTAAGTTTAAATCTTGATCATTAAAAACATAAAAGATATATATCAAAAAGTAACGAATAGGAGATGTTGTAATGAACTGAAGCCGAACCCACACAAAAGATGGATATCGGGAAAGATATTGGTATTATTTTATAATTATTTATAAATAATAAATAAGAAAATAAAAAGAAAATAAAATATTTGCAATGTTGTGATTACATAATTCAAAAAATTAATTAAAAATAAAACAGAAAATCAAGTATTTTCCAGTTTCGATTCAACCGGCTAGTTCGCTGGTTTTATCTGGGTTTGACCGGTTCCAAATTTGGTCAAAATTTGATATTAACCCTGACCGGACTGTGGTCTAGTTCCCAGTTTTTCTAATCGGACCGGCAGGTCCGGTCCGGTTTTAAAAATGTTGCTTTAACTATAATTTTAACATTCAATAATTTAAATTTTGAATATATTTCTTTTCAGTTTTGAAAACGTCATGATGATTTTTTACTAATTATACATGTTTTTGTATTTTTAGTATTTTAAAACACACAATAATTTATGTATCTAAATATTTTTTTTTAATTAAAAACTAATAATAATAATAATAATAATAATGAAAAAAAAAACCAAAACGTCAAAAACGGTGCCACGGGCAATGAAAACGAAAACGAAAACTGTAAATTTCACGTCAGCTGATTCATTGAGGACCTAATTGCAATTAAAATTCACTGAAGGGGTTTAACGCAAACATGGCTTTACCTTATCCCCTTCTTCTTCCCCGAGAGAAGGCGCGAAAGGGACTGGAGTTCATCGGAGCTCGAGAGCCCGCTGGTCGTTCCTGGTGAGATCCCGATCCTTCTCTTTTCCATTCAATTAGTTTTGGAACCTCCTCAGCAGGAGTTGAATTCGATTGCTTTCGAGGTCCATGAATCCATTTGTCTTCTCCACTCGTAGGGTTTTAGGAATCTTTCGATTTTATCTCAGGATTTAATGAGAAATTGCTGAATTTCTGTAGATGTATGTGTTCCAAATTACTATTGGGATTATGGAGATCAGTTTTTCAATTTGCTTAATTTTTTATTGGCCTCATCATCCAGTAATACATTTTGCGTTTGGTGGGGACTTGGGAGCAATGTGAATGTTCGTGTATTTGCAAATCCAATATTAGGGTTAGGGTTTTATGGAAACACCTTGAGTTGCATCGGTTTGGTTCGAATTTCTGTGTATTTTCTTTAGTTATATGAATGGCTTCTTGACAGTGCACGAGATGGAGACATTGGGGCATGCACTGGCTGCTTCTTTGAGTAGGTTCTATATGGCAATCGAAGTTGCATCCAGAAGTAGAGAACATATTGGCCTGCATAAATGCATCCTTTATTTGTTTGCCTTCTCAATGTCTAGTTCAAAGTATGATTTTTCCTGTTTTTTTTTTTTTTTTCTGCCGGGATTTGACATCCATTGAGCATTCTTAGATGCTTCTGTGTACATTGTTTCTGCCAACCCGGAATCATCCTTTAATCCACTCTCAAAGGATGCCAATTAAACAATTTATTAATAGTTATATTGGTATTTGTTTCTTATATTTTAAGAATATGGTATCCTTAAAGCTATTCAGCTCGTATTTTGCTTGTGTTATTATGAATGTTTCCTGCGATGAATGAACCAGCATCAGGATTGAAGTGTGAGTTGCAAGATTAGCCAAACTATAACACTGCTATTTCAGTAATTGGGCGCTTCTAATAATTATTAAGAAAATTGAGTGAGGAGGTAGCTTGTAACTTATGGATTGAAAATAGTTGTTTCATTACTTTTGCTGGCATTGCTTTTATAGCATGCTAAGTTGTAATTAATTAGTTTTTGTTTGTCACAGGTTTTCAGTGGCCTTTTTGAAGATGGAGAGTGCTACTAGATTACTTCAAACATAAAGGCAATTCAAACATAGCCAAATGTTATCTTTAAACTGCGATATATTTTCTTGTTTTCTAGCTACTTATATTTATTCATCCTTTCTAAATCCTGAAAAGATATGTTTATTGTTAAATATTGAACTATGCATGTGAAATTTAGACAGAAGTTGTGTTTTAGTCATGCAAAAATGGATTTGTTTATTATTATTATTCCATATTTTATCAAATAAAGCTTTTGCTGAATGAAATATATATTTTGAAAAATATGAATTTGATCCAGAGAAAATGCCACGAAAGACATGTGCAAATCTATTCTTCCAATAGATTCCTGCCTGATGGTCTGAAAATGAAGGTCCTATACCATGTTTTTAATGTTGACTTGAGCTGGTCCAGTGCAGGCAACAAATGCTCTCCTTTTTTCCAACTGCCGAGTCACCTGATAGTGTTGTCATCAACTTTTCAGCGCAACTCCCCTTCTGCTGTCACCAGTGTAGGGCCAAGTTATAGCTGTTTGTCCACTTAGTCACCTGAGTTCTTCTGACAGATGACATCTATCACAAGTTGAGGCAATCAAAATAACCGCCAGGTAAATGCTTAGTAGTAGTAGAAGATTAATAAATATGGGATAAAAGGATCAGCAATAACACATCATTTTATCCTTTTGTTAACTGGATGAAATATGATGACCTTTTAATCTAAATTTTCACCTAACTTGAGTGCAAATGCTATTTTTTTGTAGATTATGCTTTTGGATTTCACTATTTTCTGAGTATTTCTGTCTCCTCAACGAGCATGTATTATTGTCAGTATATGTATCTGTACCCAATTTTTACCTTGGTTGATTTTCCATGGGCAGCTGAATTTTTGTTGTGAGTGCAAATGTTGGCATCACCATTTTGCAATGAGGTTATCTTCCTTTCATCACTAAAATACTCACAGTCAAGATTTCCTTTGGTTTCATACCTTCAAAAGGCAGCTTTTGGTTTTGACCAAAGCTTTTTCCATCACTGCTGCAGTTTGAGAGTATCCAAGCAATTCTATATATCAAGGTTGGCTCTAATATGTGATGTTTCCATTGTTAGACTCCTCTGATAAAGTATTTCTGGGCATAAAATTTGATTTCACTCTTCTGTTATCTTCTAAGTTTTGTACAAATGTGAGACATTCAAAATTTTGAATGCGCAATCAGCTTTAGTAGCTAGTTATATGCAGTACAGCATGTTGAGTTTATCCAAGGTGTTTGGATATAGATTATACCTTTTTGGTTTGTTTCATGTTTATATGATGCCACATATAGATGACGTGAGATCATGTTCTTCAACAGATGATAATGCAATAGAAAGATAAGAAATTATTCAAAAACTCACAAATGAAGGAAACAGCTTAGGCTAACAATCATGTAGTAGTTAAGATTCTTACTAAAAACTAAAAACTAAAATCTGAATTCAAAATCAAATGTTGCATCAAAAAGGGTGAATCTTCCATTTTTTATTTAGTCCAAAACATACTTCAGATGTTAGGAAATTGTTTGAGAGGTCAAATGAAATCATAGAGCCAATGAATTGTTCTTTGTATATGTCAACCAACCCGCAAATTCAATGTGATATCTATATCTGCACACACACACACGCACTCTTACACACACACACACACAGATATATAGGTTTAAAGTTGGTTTGGTTCTGAACAAGATACCTGCACATCAGAATTTTGGTTTGAGCTTGGTGACTATGTTCATCTATGTGAGTCTGTTGTAACCCTTTTTAATTCAAATTTGTTTCCATTTAATCTCATTGTCAGCAGAAAGAATATAGATGATGAGGATGATAATAGGATTTGTAATAGTACGATTGATTACCCATGAAATAGTGTTTTATGACATGAGTGTTCTTGAATGAAACTTTTGATGCAGTTAACCTTTTACATTATATATTTAGTAAGAACTACATCATGCATGCATATCAGCTATCTTGAAAATGATCAAGGTACCCTTACTAATGATCCTTCATTCTAATCCTCTTTGTGTGGGGCTGTAGGAGATGGGTTATTAGAAGCATGGTAGATGGAAGCAGGCCAGACCCTTCAGGAAGCAACACAAACAATGGAACTCGTCTTGTCAGAGCAATCCAGAATTTCCAAATCAAATTAAATTCCAAGCTCCAAGAGCTGAGGAAAGGCCTAGTAATGAAGGTTCTTTTCTTCTTACTAGGTTTTTATTGTGCGACCGCATTTGCAACAGTTATAGGCCAAACAGGTGACTGGGACATTCTCTCTGCTGGCGTTGCCGTTGTTGTGGTCGAGGCCATTGGTGCTCTCATGTACAGAGCTTCTTTCCAAATACTGGACAAACTCAAAAGCCTCATCACATTTTTCAACTATTGGAAAGCGGGGCTTTCCCTGGGGTTGTTCTTAGATGCGTTCAAGTATGAAGTGGATACTTTCTTTGAATCTTCCAGCCCATTTCAAATCCAATTTGATATATTATCCAAATTCTGGTAGATAGTACACATTTTTATTTTATTTAGATGTAAATTCCATTGTATCAGAATGATTGTTGTTTTGTGAAATTTTATCATATGTATTTGTCTCTCTTTCTTGGTTTTTGTTGGTAGACATGCATTTTGCCCACGAGACAAGAAGAACTTCCAAGTATAATGTTTAGACAGATGTGCTGTTTGTTTGTTGGTTCATAGGTTCAGACTTCAGGGTGCCCTCAAGGCAGCAGGAAATTCCAAGCATAACCTTTTAGATGGGTATGCTGTTTGTTTGTTGATGGTTCACGGTGATATTTTTTTTCATGGATAAACAACTTCCAGGTGAAAATTTGTTAGCATCTTTTTGTTTTTAGAATATATATATATATATATATATATATATATATATATATATAAACACACCCCCTAAAAACTTTGAAATTACATGTCTATTTTCATGAAGTTTCTCTTTTTACAATACCCTCAAGTTGAGTTATTTATTATTTTTTCATTATTATTTATTTATTTAATAATGCGAATAAATCACTCAAAACATATATAATTTTTATTATTATAACTCAACCTCTCTTCAACCTCCCGGATATGAATCAAATGTTTTATTTGCTAGATTATTACCAATAGGTGAGTAATTTGTATATCTTAATTATAGTTTTTTTGTAAGTTTTTATTAAAAATATAAATAATATCAAAAGCCCTCAAGCTTAATGATATTGTTTCACTGGAAAAAGTATTTTATAGTGATTTTCATTGCCCATGGTTGGTAACATACCAGATACAATGGTACAAAAAAAATTTCTAGTGTGGAAGTGGGTTTATAAAAAAATCTCTAGTGTAGTAGTGGGTTTTTAGTTCAATTCTCATATGCACATGGTGAGTGCACTTATCAATTTTTAATAGTACACACATCCTTGAGATGTGGTCTATTCATTTTATCAAAAAAATAAAAAATAAAAAATAAAAATAAAAATAAAAATAAATGTATAAATAATGATCATTCATTGTTGATTAGTAAAGTAACCGCTTCAGCTATGTTGTTTATCAAATGCCATAGGCTTGATCAAAGATTCAAGAATAAACATATGCCCAATAAAAATAAAAGTACAAATAATCATCATTCATAATTGAATTGAAAAGAACCGCTTCAGCTATGTCCTTTTATCATATGCCACATACTTGAGACAAGATTCAAGAATAACGTTGCGTTTGATTGCAAGGAGTGGAATGGAGAAGAGTGGACGAGTAATGACAATGAGGTGGATTAGAGAAGGAATGTGAATGAAAACTATGTTTGGTTGGAAGGATTGGGGAGGTAGTTTATTGGAAATGGGAAAACTAAAATAATAATAATAATAAAATTACTATTACGCCCTTTATGCAAATTAATATTATATAAAGTGAAAAAAGTAAATTAATTGTTATAAATAAATATTTAACTTTAATAGGTCACCAAATCTCAAAAAATTTTGTTAATATCATTAATTAGTAATTAATTAACTATAATAAATAACTAATTACATGTTTAAAGATATTTTAAATAAATAATTAAAGATATTTTGTTAATATCATTCATTAGTAATTAATCACCTATAAAAAATAACTAATTAATGAAGAAATATAGCTAATTAATTATTATAAATACATATTTAACTTTAATTATTAGTTATTATTATTTCATTTTAATTATTAATTATTATTAAAATTATCTACTTAATTATTATATTTAATTTTCTTTTAATTAATGATTATTTTTAAATTTATTTATTTATTTATTATTTAAATCAAATTATTATTTTAATTATTAAATAAATGGGTAAATTGGCCATTTCTCCTCAAAGAATGAGGGGTTTGGGAGGATTGCTCACTCATCACTCATTCCCCACCCACTCCTCTCTCATTCCTATTCATGCCATCCAAACAAAGACTTTGGTTTACTTCATTCCCATTTCTATTCCAAGCATCCCAACCAAACACCCTCTAATTATATATACAAGGGAATCTAATAAGCTTTATATGTGCGCACAAGGGCATGCACACTTATACCAAGTTAAACTTGAGTGACTGATCGAATAGTCTAATTGTTTATTGATCTAAATTTTTGGGATATTTATCACATCTCCAGAGATACCTCTGAAATTTTTTATGTTGAATTTTATGGTAATGAAATTTAAATAGTATTTTCCTTTTTTAAATATATATCTTTGGGTGATCAAGGTTGTAATAACTAAGTGATATTTTAATAGAAGTGATTTATTCACTTTAAAAAAAAACTAAATGATAAAACATTTGATTTTTACATGAGAGAAGTATCAACATTGTCAAATATATATATATAAATATATATATACACCTTTGGATGCGATTAGTATTATCATTATAAACTAGGTTCCACCAAATATATATAATAGATGGTAGTTTTTTTTTGTTTTTTTTGAATTAAAATGTAAACAGGTTTTCATTTTAACTAGTTATTATAAAAATATATTTTACATTGAAAAAATAATAAAACATTTTAGTTTAAAAAATTAAATCCAAACAATCTTTTGTGAGAATTCTAGAAATATTTTTTTAATAAAAAAAATTGATCAAGGATTCGACTCTTTTACGGAAGGTTGAAGGTTCAACTCACACCTTACATTGATTGAGTAGTAAATAAAATTTGTCCACGAGGCTTGTTCACATTATCAAAAATAAAATAAAAAAATTTTGATTTCCATTTTGCTTTTAAAGAACTAATCCCCAAAAAAATACTTATATATATATATATATATATATATATATATATATATATATATATATATATATATATATATATATATATATATATATATATATATAATAAGTATTTAGTATTTTGGTGATTTTTATTTAAAAAAAAAATAATCCATGAGGGCCATAAACTCTTGACCTTAAATAGAGATGATTAATGTAATTAATTAATGGAAGTGTCGACCAATTGATTTAATCAGACCGATCGAGCTACATCATCATCAAAGTTTGATAAATTCTTTGGTCATTACTGTACAACTACACCGGAATATTTCATGCAATTAACTTTTTTTTTTTAGTTCCTTGATTCCAACAAAATGTACCTATGTCTGTTTATAAAGAAAAATCAAAAACTAAATATGGCATTGTATTTCAAAGACATGCATGTACACGCCAATAATTTTGAACCATATGAGCAACATTTAGGGGTTGTTTGGTTACTTACAACTAGATGTAAGTAGCTGTAATGTAACTGGTTTTACATGTAAAAGCTGTTTGGTTTGCTGTAAAATCAATTTTACATGTAAAAAGTTTTGCAGTTTTGTGTACTTTTGCAGCATTTCAACTTGCAGCAAATTTTGCTGTAAGTTGAAATGCAGCAAAACATTTTGGTTAAAATCACCATTCTTTTCTCTCCACATTATGCATTAAAAAGAAATGAAAACTTACAAGGCAATTAATTGTTAACATAATTAAACTTATACTTATTTATGGTTTACTAAATTTAATCTTTTATTTAAAATATACTAATTTGTATTTAATTTTAATTACAAAAATATTTTTTAGTATAAAATAATTTAATAAAATTATCATTAAATTAATTAATTATTTATTTTTCTTGCATTTTAATAGTAGATAGGGAGAGATAAATTATTTATTTTGAGTTAGTGCTTAATTATTTAATTTTTTTATTATTTTTAAATGTAATAAATACTTTATTAAATCAATTAATTAATTTAAAATTAAATTAAATTAAATTAAATTAATTAATTTAGTTTAAATTATATTTTTGAAGTGTATTATATAATTATTAATAATAATACTGGATAATGTGGGTAATCTCACCCCTCCACTTACATGGTGACCATATTATCTAACTTAAATCAAACCAAACAAATAAAAAGTAATGCAGCATTTCCAGTTACAGCAAACCAAACAGCAATGATGTAAATTGAAATGCAGCATTTTCACTTACACTGTAATTTCACTTACATGTGACTTCACTTATAGACAACCAAACAGCTCCTTACTGAGCTGTGATATTTTTACTTGATTTGTTAACATTTGATGGACCATGTTAAATGATGTCAGGCAAATATAAAAATTTAAACAGATGGAAGTGAGATGCGCATGTATGCACCAATGATAATTATTGGTGTGTATATATCTTATTGTATGATAATATTAATTGGTGTGCATACAAATAAATAATCCAAGCAAGTAATGGCCAACTTTGAATCTCAAATATTTACACATTTGCTATTTCTGAGCAAATTACGTTTACTTTGGCATCATGTTTGTTCTCCATGTTTTTCTTATTATTTGTAACGTATGTCAAAAGTTAATGATAATTAATAAAATTATTTAATTAATATTACTTTAATATTTTTATAAATTAAAAAAGTAATTATATCATTCTAATTATTCTAGATGTGTGAAAATAAACTTTTTTTTAATAATTACTCAATTAAACTAATAAAATGGAATAATTAAGTCAAATGACAGTAATATTAAGGCTCATTGAATGCAAAACCCAATATCAATGCACTTTAATAAGCGCAAATAACTCTAGCAAAAGTAAAGAAACTTATCATAATTTTTTTAGTTTTATGAATTTTAATGATATCTTAATATTTATCCAAAGATTAAATGTGACAATTTATAATATGAAATGGAGAGAGTATTTGTAATAAGATTTAAGCAAATAATTAGTCATTCAATTAAACATTTTTCATTAATTAGATTTTGAACTTAAAAAAACTTAATTATTTTGGCCTTCCAAACCTTTTTAAAAAAACAAAATAAAATAAAATTACATATTTTCTTGTGAGTAAGAGAAGGAAAAATTTTGGACTTCAGAGGTAATCCTAAATCTAATGTTTCCATCACATGCTATTCCCAAACCAAAATTGAAGATTTGATTCTCCTACAACTCAAATATTGAGAGTTTTTTGTCCGTCCTATATTCAAACTAATGTTTTGTTAGACAAACAAGATACACAATGCATTCTTTTAAAAATTGACTTAAAAAATTAATATTTTTATATATTAAAAGATTAAAAATTTAAAAATTCATGTGCCTCAGTGGGACACGCGGCTTGATTTGGTTGGGAGATCGACAATGCTGTCAAGTTTGGTAACTAATAAAAATTTAATCAATATTAATTTAAATAAATATTTTAAAAATTAAAATATTTTCATAATTAAATATTATATAGATTAAAAAACTAATCACATATGGTTTGACACAAATTTAGAAGCATCAAATAAAAACTTTAATCAATATTACTATTTCATTGATAATATTAACTGACATTATTAAATTCCATTCCATTACAAAACAACAATTAAAATAATATTAACAAAAATTAGAAAGACGGTATCTCTCTCACGTTCTCTGTCCATACGTGTCTGCTCCTACGGGTTCTTCTCATGTTCCGGTCTTGCCGAGGGACGTTCTCCGCCCGTACACGTATGCTCCTAGGGTCGCCACTCCGTTTCTGAGTCATCCTTGGCGAATAAACAGTGATTATCATGCGTTGTGGACAGATGAGAGACACACCGCCCGAGATGACTTGGAAGCGGAGGGCGACCCGCTCGACTTTTGCCAAGACTTAGAACATGAGGAGAACCCGTAGGAGCAGACGCGTACGGGCGAAGAACATCCCTCGGCAAGATCGGAGATTAAGTCTCGCAAAGGATAAAGCGCGCTATCACTTCATGAGCGCAAGAATCATAGACCTTCCAGAAAAATCGAAGCACAGTATGGATCAGGAATAGTCCCCTATTTCTTGCAGCTTAAGCAAACCTATGTCTTCAGTTGGTTGACTTCGCCAGCCTTGCTGTTTCGTCTTTAGCTTTTTTGTCTGCTCTTTGTTTTTCTCCTGTCTCCCTAGGCTTTGGTGAGAGTTATTTGTTTCAGTATGTGTTTGTACTTTTTTTTTATTGCTTTTGTTGGATATTTGGATTCTGTTTTTTTTTTTTAATAAATAAGTGATTTATTCACTTTTATTCACTTTTTTTTTATTGCTTTTGTAGGATGTTATTGTGAGATTCGCCCTTGAGGAGGGTTTGTGTTTCCTCTTTTTGTTTGTGTATTGTTTTGTTGTGTACCACACCTAGTGGTAACCTCTGTATCTTTCTGCGTTTAATAGATGTGGATTATCCACCTTTTCAAAAAAAAAAAAAAGCGCAATTAATTATTATATTATATGATTATATCCAATCCCTTTCATCAAACATTAATATCCCTACATACATAGTGCATCTATAAATATACAAACAACTCAATACAACAACAAAAAGGCAAAAAGAAAAAGAAAGAAAGAGAGAAAAAAAATGGAGTTCCCACTAACACGAACACTATCAGTAATTCAACTAGTTCTACTCCTCTTAGCTTTGTCTTTCATTCTCCATCGCCGTCTCCGGCGGCGGCCAACCACTCCATCGGCATCCCTTCCACCAGGCCCCCGCCCTCTTCCACTCATCGGCAACTTCCTAAACATCGGTACTCTTCCGCACCAATCCTGCGCCATGCTCGCCCGCAAATACGGGCCCATCATGACCATCCACCTCGGCGCCGTCACTACCGTCGTCATCTCTTCGGCCTCTGCCGCCCAAGAGATGTTTAAACAGCATGATGCTGCCCTTGCCGGACGCTATGTCTACGAAGCCATCAACCTCAAGAACGGTAACGAAGGCTCTGTGATCACCGCTCAACCCGGCCCTCGCTGGCGCTCGCTGCGCCGTCTCCAAAACACCATGTTCTTCACGTCGTCCAGACTTGAAGCCATGCGTGGCGTGCGTGCTGGTTGTGTCGACACACTCATGCGCCGCATCACTGCTGCCAGCGGTGGAGGCACTCAGCCGGTGAACGTCAGCAAGTTGATGTTCTTGACTATGTTTGATCACATTGGACGTATTGCTCTGTCACGAGATGTGTTGTTGGACTCGGACTGGGACCAGATTGGTGGCGCTTTCTTGTACCATGCGAGCCAGATTATGGAGCTCATGGGGAAGCCAAACTCGGCTGATTATGTGCCGTCTTTGAGGAGGTTGGATCCTCAAGGTATAAAAAAAAAGATGGAGTTCCATATTGGAAGTTTGCTTAAGTTGGTGTCTAGTTTTGTGATGGAGAGAATTGCTGGAGGTGTTCGAGATGATAAGGACAAGGATTTCTTGGATATGTTGCTGGAATTTGCTCAGAATCAAGTGGATGAAGACACTAAGTTGTCTCCTACTGCCATTAACATAAACATTGTGGTATATTTAGTTTTGATGTTACAAATATTATTTTCATATATATATAAACTAGTTGCTTTATTCAACAATTAAATACTTATTATATTATTTGACAGGAAACATTGATAGCTGGAACGGACTCGAGTGCAGGAACGATGGAGTGGGCAATGGCAGAGCTCATGCACAAACCGAGCACTTTAAAGAAAGTACAAGAAGAACTCAGGCGAAGTATACATCCAGGGAAAAAGATTGAAGAGAAGGACGTTGTAGAGCTTCCCTACCTGAATGCAGTGATAAAAGAAGCATTGAGAATGCACCCTCCAGTGCCCTTCTTGATACCCCACAAGTCCACTAAGGCATGCACAGTGATGGGGTATCACATTCCACGGGATACTCAGATCCTTGTGAACTCATGGGGGATAGGGAGACAGGAGAAGCTGTGGGATGACCCAGATGACTTCCAACCAGAGAGGTTCATCAAAGATGGTGGAATTGATTATAAGGGCAATCACTTTCACTTCATTCCTTTTGGTAGTGGCCGACGTATTTGCCCTGGAATTCCTTTGGTGCAGAGGATGTTGCCATTGGTGTTGGGAACTATGTTATATAAATTTGACTGGGTTTTGCCTGATGGCATGAAAGCAGAGGACATGGATATGAGAGAGAGGCTTGGTACTACCCTACGTAAGGCTGTGCAGCTGAGAGCCATTCCGGTGTCTTACAAGGCTGAAGAAGGGATTAATGGTGTTGCCGGGGATCAATGAATTGATGGTTCATCATCGATCACAACCTTCTCTTGTTTCTTGTTTAATTGGTTACTTAATTGGTCCAGTACCATATTATGCATTGATGTGCATGTCATCCTTGTATTAGATAATCTATGGGAGTACAACATTATATTCAACGAGGATTACAAATTGAATAAACATTAAATGTCTTGATTTATGTGGAATTTTTCCATCATAAAATAAACTTTATTTTTAAATTTTGTTTTGATTTTCTGTTTTTTTAATTCTATTTTTTATTTTTTAAATTTATATTTATAATTTTAAATTCTTTTTTTTAATTTTTTAAATTTATATTTATTATTTTATATTTTAATTAAATTAATAACTTAGAATTTAAGTTTATATTTTTCAATTAATAAGAAATATAAAATTAAAGAAAATAATTTGTGAAATATAAATTCATTAAAATTAAAAAAAATTACATGAACGATATAATAAAAACATAGAAAATAATCCTAAAACATACATTATCATCAATACTAAAAAGAAAAAAAAAGATAATATCCAAAATATAAATATGAAAATTACAACTATATTTAAATGATAATTTGTATTTTTTTTATCATTTTTATATTTAATAAATATTTATAATAAATAAAAAATTAAAAATATCTTTTAAATAGTATAATATTTAAATTTAATGGTTAAAAGTGAAAAAGATTTAAAGATGATTAAATTTATTGATAGAAAAGGTTGTTGGAGAAGAATATTTTTAGAACATTCTATTTTAGAGTTAAAAATAGAGATGGTGGTTGGAAAAGCTTTTATTATAGAAGCTGAGTACTTAAACGTCAAATATAGAGTTTCTTGGTTGGAGATGCCTGTTGATGAAATTAGATTTAATTAAATAACATCTTATTCCTCAAATGGGAAAAAATTAAGCCACTTTTGTCTCTTAGCGTTAATGGTGGTATTGTTTCATGAGGAGAGAACTGTGTTGTTGCTTTTGTTGTTGTTGTTGTTGATGCCTTGTGTTTAGTTTTTTTTTTTTTTTTTTTTGTGGATGTTTATGTTTAGTGTTGCAATGCGGCTATATGTTTTTTTTTTTTTTTTAATAAATAAACCACTTTTAGTCAGAGATACAACTGAAAAATCTACTAGATGTGAATAAAAAATAAAAAAAAAATAAAGACTACACAGAAGTAGAGAAGAGACATATATCCTCGGATAAGACTATGCCACCTTGTGTTTATATGTTTATGAACTACATTTTAAACTCCAAGTTGCTTTTGATTTTAAGATTGCTGTGGATCCCACCCCTTTATACCTAATAATAATATTATTGTATTATTTATTAACTTTATTATATTTTATTTGTTTAAAAAAATAAGAAAAATCTCGCTATCATGACGTTGCAATAAAAACAAAAATAAAAAAAACTATTTAAGATCAAACCATATCTTATTCTGCTTTGTATGTGATGGTACCAGCGGTGAAGTTAAAGAGATCTTCTTGTCTCCAATTGTTTAGGCAGGTTGTTGCACTCTTTGTTAGTGCTTTGTGTTGTTGTATTGTCTCAATGAATCTGCTGCTATTAGAGCCCTTAAATTTAGTGGCCTCAGATAAGACTTCTGTGCAGACCTTGAAGAGTTTTTGATTTTTTTAATGACTTTAGAGTTTGAATTAGATATAGAATTATATAGTAAAGTTGTAGAAGTCAGCATGATCTATATATATGAGAAATTTCATAATTTTTGCCTCTGTAATGGTTGAGTTATAGAAATATTACTATACTTGTACCCAAATTATATTTCTGTAGAAATCAAGAAGATTTGTTAGACAATTTCATAGTCTTATAGGTGGAATTTGAAGAAGAGTAAAATACAAAATTTATATAGGCTGAGTTTTTCTAGATACCTGAAAATTTTCAAAATTTATACACCTGTATTTTATGAAATATGATTTTATTAGTAAACTCTCTTGGATGGGATGTTTGTGCAGAACATCAAGATTGGTGGATATTTTTTATGGTCATAGAGATTGAACTTGCTAATGTGAAAAATAGAAAAGTTGTTTATTATTAAGTTATCTGATGGTCAGTAAAATATCATTGATTTTGGAGTTATATATTGAAAGATATGCATGTTTTAAAGAGATATATCAAAATTATAAGTCTGCAGGAACAGCTAGACATTTACATAAATGTCTTTCTTTGGGTAGTGCTCTAAACCATATGAATTTTGGATATTTCATATTTGTATGTGTCTACTCTTCTCAGAATCTTGAATTTTTGTGATTTGGGAAAGTATAGAAAAACTAATGCTAGATTCAATTTTCAATGGCTTGAGTCCTACTTTTTTTTTGAAAATAGAAGGAACATTTCATTAATTCAAATCAACATGGAAAACATGAAACAAGAAATCCGGGGGAGTGGAGATCCACTCCACACAATTAGAGACCATGTCAACCATCTTGCCCAAAGTATGAGCGGCTAGGTTAGCTGAGCGTCGGATAAAATTTACATTAACATCACTAAAAAGAGACGCATAGACTCCAAACAATCACCAATAATTAATGCTATCATAGATCCCTGAGTGAGAGCATTCTTTTTCACTTGTCTAGCAACAATTTGTGAGTCGATTTCGATGTCCACATGATCAATCCCAAGACGTCGCAACCAACCAAGACCTTCGCGAATGGCCAATGCTTCAGCAATAGTAGGGTCCGGGGAAAATTGCAAGGGTCCATGAATACCATGTAAGAATGTTCCATCTTCGTCTCTAAGTAGAGCACCAAAGACAGAATGCGAGCGCCGAGGATCGTACGCTGCATCAATGTTGCATTTAAGTTGGCCGGGACTTGGCCTACGGCAGACATGGTTGTCGGGATCTTGCTTGATGGGGTTTTGGGCCATGAGATGCACTTGTGTCCATTGGAAAAGTAGTGTTGAAGCTTGGTTGAGAACTCTTGAAGGCTCTGGCAAGCGCTTGTTGGACCAAAGTAGGCTGTTGCGGTGACACCAAATGCTCCACAAAATTGTTGCACATCTCGCTTGGTCATCATGATTTGTTTAGTCAGAGAAAGCGATCCATCGGTCCATGAAAGTGTTTCCTCTTAACTCTACCATCTTAGATCAACGAGTGACCAGACACGTTTTGCATAAAGGCATTCAAATTGGATCTCGTCTGCCATGTTACAAATTGGACAGTTTCTTCTTCTATGATATGGCTTTTGTTCAGATTGTACCTTGTTGGAAGAACATTGGTGCAGGACTTCCAAAGGAAGAGGCGCACCCTTGGTGGGACCTTAAGCTTCCAAATACGCTACCAAATTGGTGAAGCAACGGGGTGTGGATCAGCGTGTTGGTTTGCAATAATCCTATATCTACTACGAACGGTGTATAACCCATCAGGACTAAATTGTCACCAGATGTGATCATTTTTTGGTCTTGATGGAAGTGCAATCTGCTTAATTGCCTGAACATCATGATCATCGAAGATTGTTTGAATCTTGAATCATGCTTTTGTAAATCTTTTTATATATATTTCTATTCTAGTGAGTTCCTTTGTTAATGTTCAGAATCTATAATAGTTCAAGTAGGGAGAATTGATTACTCTAGTTAGGTGGTTAAGAATTTAGTGCTATGTACGATCTTATGATATTGTTGCAAGCTTTAGAAGTTAGGTTAACTTAGCACTTCTTTCAATTTTCTTGCTTGTGTCAAAATTTTTTTAATATCTTTGGAATTTACTCTCAGATATATGAAATACGCTATTTTGTTTTGGCAATAGTTATTTGGGGAACCTATATGATCGGTTTTTGATATCTGTGTTTATTTGAAATAAATTTGATTTATGATTTTGATAAATTATGATTTTTGTAAATGATCCCAATATTTTTAGTGGGTGCTTACTGGGCTGGTAAACTCATAAATGTGGTTGATATTTATTTTCAGATTAGGAGTAGAGTTGAGTGGCGGATAGCTTAGCGAGGATCGTTGGGCAATCGCTGATTAATTAGCTTGTAATAGGTCCTGTTTTTGTGGGCATTTGAATAAGTTTGTATTGTTTTTGCAAACCACTTTTGTTTCTCTATTCTGTTTTGGATTAGGTTTTGAGGCCTTATATATCTAATTGGTTTTGGCCTTGTAGGTGTATGGCTGTTTGTCGAAATCCTGGGTCCATTGAACTTGGTTCTAGGCGTGACAATAGCTCAAGTTCATACATACCTCATTGATAACTGGCTATCCTTAACTTACTCTTGGATTAATAGTCTTTCCCAAGTCATATATATGATGTCAATATAAGCTGTCAAATTGAAATTAATTATTTTTATTTATCTTAGTATTTAATTTAATGGAGTAGAATACTTCACGGATCACTGCCGGATAAGAAATGACATTCATTAATAATTTATTTAACTTTTTATTATAAATTTATTTAATTTTATGTGTGTAATATTACTTTAGTACATAAAATAAAAATGTTCCTTTCTCTGAGACTTGTGATGGGTGAATTTATACTAGACACCATAATAATAAATATATAATTTACATACCATGTAGGTGTCTATTATCGCCATGAGGCGTATTTGTTGCATAATAAAATGTTTCATTTTCTAAGCTACATCTCAGTACATCCCGCAAATTCTGATCCTCAACAACAAAATCTCAATGTAGCATTTCAGAAGATAAAGCACTTCCTCAATTTTATGAGCGCAAGAGTCGTGAACAATACCGTAGATTCAGATCCCACTATAGTACATGAGTAATCAACTCCTCTTAGTAGCTCGGGTAGGCCTGTGATATCAGACGATAGTTTTAGCCAGTCCAGTTGTCTTCTCTTTTTTTTCTTTGTTTTCTTTTTCTTTTCCTTATTTAGAATGCCTCACTTCTAGTGAAAGTCTCAAACTATTTTTTCTTTCTTTCTTTAGAACGTGTGTATTTCTTTATGTGTTTGTCGTGTGTGTGTGTGTATATATATATATATATATATAAGAAACAAAGAAACAAATTATTAATCTCTCTTTTTTAATATACTAATACATATTTCATAATTATTTTCAGCATAATAAATCATTATCTATCGTTTGCGTGTGCCTAATAAAATGATCTATGCATCTTTCTTTATTGTCTGGATTATTTATTTATTTATTTTTATAAAAAAACGTATAACTAGTGGACAAACACTAGCTCTTTAATTTGGTGTGCTCTTGAACCTAGCCAAGCATCACCAAGCTCTGATAAGAAATACTCACAAGTGAAGTGCCCACCAAAAATTATTAATTTTGAGCGAGAATCTAATAAATTTTATTTTACAAAATGCAAGCAGGTGTAAGCGGGATCGAGAAACCACACTACCGTCAAACATGATAAATTTCAATAATTCCACTTAGGAATTAGAAATAGTAACCGGTAGTGTATGGATAGGGTATGTCAAAACTTTACCCGTACTCGTAGCTTTTACTTTATGCATGTACCCTTCAGGGTAAAAAAATCCATACCCTTATCCGTACCCACAGCGCTTACCAGTTGTTCAAATTACTAAATTAAATTTAAATAATAATAATAAAATTTATAATCCATTACAATACCATGTTTAAACACATATCCATAAATTCAAAATTACATAATAAGTAATACAAAATTATATATATATATAGGGTGTGGGTAGTGGGTACGGATATAGGTTTTACCCATATCCTCTTCAACGGGTAAGGGTATTGGTAGGGTATGGGCATACTCTTACCCGATCCGTACCCACCCAAAAAATAATAGGTTATACCCTTACACATACCTATACCTGGTCAAAAAAGAAAATATCCTCTTTAACTGGGTACAGGTATATGTATAGATACAGGCATACCCATCAGGTAAAGTACAGATTGACATCTTTATTTGGAATGGAATTGATGCTTTTCTTAATGCACAACCATGTTTGGGTGTGCATTGTTGATTATGATTATCCTTCACCTCATGGGCATGATCATCATTCCCCCCAATTTACCATTCCCATAAATATATATATTTATATATTATTATATTAAAGTAATTAATGTATAATAAATAGATAATAATGGTATTAAATATATATTTATTTCAAATACAAGCCACAAAATTAAATATAATCTATTTAAATAGTTATAATTAATAATGATATATAAAATGTTTATAAATAAAGATAATTAATTAATTACCTATTAATTAACTACAATTTTTTTTAAATGAATTATGTAAAAAAATCTTACTTAT
The DNA here is from genome assembly GCA_020875875.1 of Dioscorea alata. Taxonomy (NCBI): domain Eukaryota; kingdom Viridiplantae; phylum Streptophyta; class Magnoliopsida; order Dioscoreales; family Dioscoreaceae; genus Dioscorea; species Dioscorea alata. Next base: position 21,408,455 of record CM037014.1, on the reverse strand, counting down.
TTTAAATAAGTAATTATAATAATAATATTGAATGATAATTAAAAATTTTAATACATAATTATAGTATCTATAGTTAATTTATATATTAAAATTAACTCATACGCCATATATAAATATTGTTGTTAAATTAAGGGTATAATAGTAATCTTTTTATATATTCTCTTCTAACTTTTTACAATCCCAATAACTTTTCTCTTTAACTAAACAAAGTTTTCATTCCATCCTCTTTCCAAAATTTTTATTCATATTCTCTTTTCTAAAGTTTTCATTCTCATTCCGCCATATAAACGCTACCTAACTACCTGGTTAGAAGTTGAGTAGGTTTTTGTTGAAAAAAAAGAAATATCAAGAGTGTAGATCTAATATTATATTAAAAACTTCAAATCTTTAAGAATAGTTTTAATTAGTTCATAAAACCAGTCTGAGGTATTTTAAAAAACCATTCTGAGGTTTAAATACATAAATCTTATCTACTAATTTGGCTTGTTATAATTAACAATTTCTCCTCCTTTATTTTCATATATTCTCTTCTCTCTATTCCTTCGATTTATCTTATATTATACTTCTTTCTCCTTTTCCCATTATAATGTCTATTTTAATTATTTCATGAGTAAAATAATAAAAAGAACTAAAATTAAATATTTTATAAATGTTTAGTTTATCTTTCGTATTTTATACTTTTTTTTTTGTCATTTACTAAAGTTGTGCATTTAAAATGACATCCGAGGAAAATATGCATTTAAAAATATTGGTAATAGTAAGTTTAAAAATCAGTTCTTACTTTAAGTGGATAAATAATGTGGGATTGAGTGAGGGGCTGACTAGAGAGGGTTTTGATAGGGGACAAACTCTAAGTAAAGTATTGTTGAGTGAAGCATTGCCGAGTGAAGCGTGCTTGACTCAATGAAGACATCGGGTTTGATCGGGGGAGTAATTTTACAAGTCTGGTTTAGTCCCATATTATCTAATCGAAGGGAAGTTCATATGCATATATGTGAGTGTAACACTACTCTATTAGGTTACAAAAATATAATTTTTATAGTGAATGTTTATTCAATCGGAAACTATATTTTTAACTCTAAAACAGAATATTTTAAAAATATTTTTCTTACTTCACAATTTATATATTCTGATAATTAATAAATGTAATTTTTTTCACATTTAACCATTGAATTTAAATATTGTATTATTTATAAATATATATTCTATTATATATATATATATATATATATATTACAAAATTTATAATAATGGTATATTTTTATGTGGATAAAAATAGATAGAAAATTGTAAATTAATAACTCAAATTTTATCAAATAACTATTTAAAATACTACAGTGACACACAATTATTAAATTATTATTAAACAACTTCATTAACCAACTATTAAAATAATAATAATAATAATAGTAATAATAATAAAAAATAAATAAATAACTAGTGCATGCGCAATTATTTATGCGCTGCATGGTCACTGTAACAAGTGTCTAATTTGGAGTGGGATTTGGTGGTCGGTTGGAGGCTATCCCACGCCAAAACCAAAAAAAAAGAAAAACAGAAAATGGGTAATAGACATAGTTGCTTCTCTTTTGCCCACCAACAGCACTGAGCTTTAGTTTATAGTGCTGGTCTTCATGAATGCATGAATGCACATTTCTTTTGGTTTGAATATGTCTCCCAACTTGCAAGATTGACCTATCAAATCATGTTGTTTAAGAACCAAATAAATTTTCCTAAAATGTGCATTGATGGAGTCCCAACTCCAAGTGCAAAACCCAGTCAGGCTATCTCCGATCAACAACCTTAAAAAATCATAAATTTGATTCTACTACAATAAATTATACTTCAACCACAAAACCTAAATTTTATCTTTAAAAAAAATATATTTATAAAATATTCATTATACATTATATATATATTATTATTACATTTTTAACAACCATCTTTTTCCAGCTCAAATCTCTTTAGAAATTATTTTGACTATTTAGGCGAAAATGATGCTGATTTACCATAATATTAGTTTTAATAAAAAATACTAGTTTTTATTAAGATTATTTTTAATACAATTTTAACTATTCTTATTTCATAAATTTAATTAATAATTTTATTATTAATTAAGTGATTAATTGCACATAAATTAGTATTGTATATATATAATGATTACTTATAATTATATTAATTAATTATTAATTTTATAATTTTAATTACAATAATAATAATAATAATAATAATAATAATAATAAATTGTTTAAAAAATTAATATTTATGTGGGACTCCAATTTGGGATCAAATTTGGATGTGAATTGGAGCAATCCACATCTAAATTTGACCCCAAATTTCAAATTCTCCATAGGAGATGCCTTAATAGCCAAAAAAAAAAAAAAAAAAAAAATCTGATTTGGTTAATGCATAAATGTGTCTACAAAAAAAGTTACTGATGGCAAGAAAATTAGCTATTAAAATGTGCATTGATTGAGTCCACAATTTTATATAATATATGAGATTTTTTATTTAGAACATTCATCAGTAAAGAAGATGCAAGAAGATATAATTAGAAGAGACAGAGGATTGCGGAATTATAACATACTAAAAAAAAAAATAATAAATACTCCCACATTGATAAAAAAATAATAGACCAAATGAGTATTAAATGTAATGGGAGGTGGTTATTTAAGTTTTAAAAGCTAATGTTAATGGTGATCTAAAAACTATAATATAAATTCCAAAGGTGATCAACTGAAAAGATTCAAGCATGAAGAGTATCATTTATTATATTAGTTTAAGTTGTTTAACTTTGTCTCCCAAATTGCTGCTAGTGGTTGTTTTGTCAGGCATGATCCAAATAACATTGAATAATGGGCACATTTTATCAATCCACATGCAATTAATGCATTCTTTTATATTGAATGCATGCATGCTTAATTAACTGTTGAGTGGAACTTAAGCTAAATAACAAGTGTAAGATAAATGCAAGCGTTACTCTGTGCATTTGTATTTTTAAATGAAATGAATGAACAAAATTCACATTCAAAGCAAATTTACTCTTAAAAAAAATGGATAAAATTAGTGAAAAAAAAACAACAAATTATAAAGTGCTCCACACCTTTATAAATAAAAAATAGCACTACGCTTTGTAGTCCAGCTAGTAAAAAGCAGTGACACAAGGAAGGTCATTATGAACATTATAATTCTAAATTATAATAATAAGAAAAAGGACATTGAATCATATTTTGATAAGGCAACTTGATGGAAAGTGCTAGAATTTTTAAAGAAGGGAATCTTTGATGGTGGTGCATGCATCATTATAATGATTGCGCGCATGGCGATGTGATATGAATGATTTATTTGGTTGCTGAGTGGAAATGCAAGCTTCCTATTTTGTGTGTGTGTATATATATACACATAATAAGTTATATGTGGACAGCTACGTCCGTTGATAAAGTAAAATAGAAAAAAGTGAGTGGGGGGAGAGATAAAGAGTGAGTGGGAAGAGAAAAAGGTTGTTTTCTTTTGGGTTCGATCAGGTGAGAAAATAACGGAGAAAGGCGCAATTCGATTACCATCCACTAAAGTGTCATTTTGATTTATAACTCCAAGTGACGTTATATATATATATATATATATATATATATATATATATATATATATATATATCCAACAGTTGATAATGGACATCCGTAGATTTTTTATCTATGGACGTCCATAGATGATTTATATATAGATCCAACAGTTGATAATGGACATCCGTAGATTTTTTATCTATGGACGTCCTCATATATATAATTTTCCATTTCAAAATATATGTCGGTTTAAGAATTTTTTTTTAAAATAGTTGTTATCATTTTATAATATCAAGATAATATTTATTTTTTTTTAATTTTACTCATTTTTAATTTTTTAAGTTATATAAATAAAAAAATAATATTTATAGTTCTAAAAAAATATATATATATATGATTTTAAGGGAGGGATAATTTAGTAATTTGATTGATTTTTATGTTAAATTTTAGATAATTTAATACTTTCTTTCATTTTTGTGCAATATTTTTTAATAATATGTATTTAAGAATGTAGGAATATATGACATTATTATTGTATTTCATGTTCCATCAAAGATATCTTGTAATTTGAATTTTTAAAAAGATATTTGAACCACATGAAAGATTTGGAAGAATCTAGCTTTATTGCATTTTTTATATAATTTTTGTTACTTAAAAATTAAATAATATTAATTATGATTTATGGATGAAAGCATTTAACGTTTTGAAAGAAAAAATGATTAAAATAGCCATAAATAATAGAACAAACAAAGCACGCCAAAACTGAGGTAGAAAAAAAAAACACATCTTTTTCAAAAAAAAAAAAAAAAAAAAAAGACACATGCCCTTTAGGGCCTTTACTCCAACTTTTTAAGTATTTATTATTTTAATAGGTTGGGTTAGGGTTAGGTAAGTCTATCAAGCAAAGTGCACCTACGTGACTTTTTTAGAGAAAAGTGAGGGCGGCAAAGACCACTATTATTATACTTTTTGTTTGGTTTATTAAAAAATTAAATAGTATTAATTATGATTTTATGAATGAAAGCATTTAACTTTTTGAAAGTAAAAATGATTAAAATAGCCATAGATAATTCAACAATAAAGCACACCAAAACTGAGTTTGAAAAAGAACACATGCCCTTTAGTCCAACTTTTTAACTATTTATTATTTTAATAAGTTGGGTCAGGTAAGACCAGCAAGCAAAGTGAACCGATGTGACGTTTTTTAGAGAAGTGTGGGGGCGGTACATTAGAACAAAGACCACTATTATTATACTTTTTGTTGTAGCTTTCCAGTAGTATCTATCAGAATCAAATTTTTTTTCTTTTTTCTTTTTCTTTTTTAAAAAAATTAAATTGTTTTGCATAATAATGTTAATATTATTTATTTATAAATTATCTCAAGATACAGAGTTCATGCATAGTACCTCACATTCAAACATGTATAGAAGGTTGATGTCTCCTCTCCCGTAAAGCAAGTTATCTATGTTTGGAAATAATAATAATAATAATAATAATAATATTTTGATTGTGCATGTTCATATTAAAACTTGGAATGATGTGAATTATATTATGAGCTTTCCTGTTGTTTAGGTATAGGGGTGCGTCACTCATGGTGAGAGCCCCCAATAATCTGATTGGCTTTGCTTATTTGTTTTCTTGTTGTTTATTTATTATACTTGTTTTTTTTTTTAATATATTATGGTTTATCCACTTTATTCAATATATATATATATTAAGAGTTATCTAATCAATTGAGGGGCAGGGAAAGTATGAGTTAGCTAGAAATGTCTATTGGAAAGCATAAGCAGTTGTATATATATACATATTGATAGTTGCAACACATATAATATTGAATGAAAGAAGTTATATATTTACATACCTACTCAAATTTTTTTTTTAAAAAAATATGTTTTTAAAAGAAAATTTTAGATAAGAATGTTTGTAACTTTGCCAACGATATATTAATATGTTGATATGAGTTAATCTTTACATAGGATGTTTGTGTTATTTCTAAAAAAACCAGTTTAAAAATCAATCTCACATAAATTGAGAACGCATGTATATTGAGATAATAACTTTACATTTGTACATGCTTTGACGTTACATGTTCTAAAAAAAAATCGAAACTTTATCTTAGAAAGACTTTTATTACCATGTTTTTTTTTCTTTATAAAAGATGCAATAAAATTTAAAAACAAATTTGTTTTCCTCTAACGCACACTGTTCAATAGAATTGTTTAATACAATTATAACTCAACAGTTCATTTTATTGTAATTTCCGTACATGGGAGAGGAAAGACATATGAGAAGACCATTAACCTAAATCTCACCAATTTTTTTTCTCTCTTATGCACAGCTTCTAATGCAAAAAAGAACTGTCTTTAAGGCACCACTGATTTCTATTTTCAGCTTTTGATACGTTAATTGCATGTGTTTCATCAAACGATTCACAAACCAATAATCATGCACTAAATAAAATGAAAATTATATATATATAGTTTCTTAATATTAAAATTTCATAATTTCACTCGCGGAACAAAGCATCCCACTACCAACATGCATAATTAAACATAAAAAATAAAATATTCTCTAATTCTTTCACGTTACAACCAAACACTCATGAAGCAAAAACCAAACACTCAACACAAAAAGTTTTGCATCAATAGTCATAATCTATTATATTTAGACAGGGCCATTTATTCATGAACGGTGCACAATGAAAAGTGTGATCAACAGTATTATAAATAGTTATACAATGGAAAAAAATAGCAAATACAATATATTTATTAAAATTGTCTGATCATCATTACAAAGATACCTAAAGCTATCGCTGCTGTTAAAGATCATTTACACATCCTTGGGGCAGAAGAAAATATAAACCAATCAACCTAACTCCGAGGACAATGATTATGGTATTATTCATGCAACTATTTAATTCTCTTTCCTACTTGTCTCTCACTCTTTGCCATTCTCTCTTTTGCTTTATATATATATATATATATATTCATTAAAAGCTTGTTGTTATAGTCCAATCTAATTGAGAAAACTAAAAAACAAAGTTCCAAGCAAACTCCGATCGTTCTACAAGTTAAGAACAGAAGAGGTTCCAATGATTGTTAACACATGTTCAAACAGGCATATATATATATATATATATATATATATATATATATATACCATACATGATAAAAAGTAGACAAGCACAATTATGCACCTTTGTAATTATTAGACAAATAAACTCATGCAGTCCCTGCTCACATGATCACTGCCCTCGCTCACTGGATCAGTGACTAAACTCATAAAGCTTCGCAGGTAACCTAGGAGTCACCAGAACATCCAAAGTTTTATAAGAAATAATCCCAAGAGCTTCATTAATCTCCACAGGTTTATTCTCCGGTGTCTCCAAATGAAACCCTTGTAAGAAACGAGCAAGCAACAAGTGCATCATTTGAAGTGCAAATGCACTCCCAGGACAACCAAACCTTCCTGACCTAAAAGGAAGGAGCTCATAATGCATTCCTCTAACATCAACTTCTGCATGCTTAGTTAGAAACCTTTCAGGCTTGAAAACCAAAGGATCGTCCCAAATGGCTGGGTCTCTTTGTATCTTCCATATGTTCACGGTGATGTGTGTTCCGGCGGGAACGTAGTAGCCGCCAATTAGGCAGTCATCTTTAGAGGCACGTTTGATCAAGTTGGATGACCCTGGGCATAGACGGAATGCTTCTTTGATCACTGCTTGCAGGTAGTGGAGGTTCTTCACATCAGAGTGATCCACCACTCTCTCTTTCCCCACCTCTTTATCTATCTCCTCTTGCACTTTCTTCAATATCTCACGGTGCTTTAGTAGCAGAGCTATTGCCCATGTTAGATAAAATGTTGTCGTGTGTGTACCACCGAGAACCATTCCCTGTATATATATAAATACACGTTCATATTCAAATCATATATATATAAACACATATTTATATTTTTAACCATGCATGCAAGTAATTAAATACCCTACGTACCAAGCATGTAGCTTTGATGGCAGTGTCAGAATCAAACTCAAAGAAATTAGTATTTTTAGACATAGATAGCATAATATCCATGAAATCCTGGTCCTCAAAGGCAGTACCAACCATCCTGTCCTCCATTAACCTCCTCCTGGCTTTATGCTCCTCCAACAAGGTGGTCAATAAGGAATCCAGCTCCTTGAAGGCATTATTCATTACCTTCTTATGACCACCAAAATCAAACAAATCAAGAAAAGGAAACATATCAGAAGGCACAAACACACCAAGTGAACTTATAAGCCCAGAGATGGCTCGCCGGAACTTGCATGCCTCCTCACTGTTCCCACCGGAACCATAGTATCTTTTCCCGGCGACAATCTGAAAGACAACATTATAGTTCAAGTCCCCCACCCACTTCAACAACTCCACCTTCAAAGTTCTCCTCCCAATATTAAACTCAGAAAAGATTTCATGAATACAAAGATCGATCTCTTTGGACTGTGCCTGCTTGTGGGTTTCCAAGCAGGAGGTGGAGAGGAGCTCAGTGGTGACTATACGGCGGACGGTGCGCCAGTAAGGGCCGTAGAAGACGAAACCGAGGACGCCTTGGTTGTAGGCGAGGAGGCGGCCGGCGGTGGTGGCGGGTTTGGACGACAGGGCTCTGTCGTTGGTGGTGTAGCATTCTTTGGCGATGTCGTAGCTGCTGACGACGACGGTGCGGCATGAACCGAGGCGGAAAGCGAATACTGGGCCGAGTTGGTCGGCGAGCTCAGAGAGGACGATGGAGAGGAGTTTCTTGGATTTGATCATTTGATGGAGATGGCCGATGATCGGGAGGGCGCCGGATGGCTCCGGCGGCTGTTTTCTTGATGTGAATTTGGTTTTGAGGAGTTTGCCGGCCCAGGCGTAGCTCAGGACGGCGACGATGAACAAGCCCAAGATGGACATAATTTCCGCCATGTCCATCTTTCACACACTCGATCTCTTGATTGCCGTTTTTTTTCTTCTTTGTTTGTTCACTGGTGCTACTCTACTACCTTGTGATGTTTTTTTTATTATATTGGATATGCATCATGTGGCTACAATGTATTTATGCATAATACAAAACAATAATATTATGTTCTAACTGTGCTTATTGTTTATTTAAATAATAATAGTTATTAGATAATAATCAAATAATTACCGGCAAACATCTCCGGTGAATAATTCATTTGGTGCCCAAAAATGATGTATGTTAATTTATATATCAATAAATATTTTGAATATTATATATTGGCCTATTATTTTTGAATAGGGTGATAGTATTTTATTTTCCTCTTAATTCAAAATGTTAGATTTAAAAAAAATTTAAATCAGGATTTATTGGTTAGAAATGAAATAAATGAAAAACACAACTGACAATTAGGGAAAAAAAAACTCAGCTTTGCAAGGCTCTATCCATTGTAATTATTGTAACAGAACTGTTATTACAACACATCACGAGGTTAAGAAGAAGCTAGCATGCATTTAAAACAAAATAGCACAAAAAGCAAGTATAATTAAATCATATTTAACGATTTGTCACACTCATGTAACATGGCATCTCCACGTCACTTGTATCAACCTCTCCACTATCAATATATACATAAGATCGATGACATAGAAGGCCACCGCTTATCAAAAACAAAAAAAAATACAAAAAAGTAGAAGGCCACCATGGGTTTACCTAGCACGCGCACAGACCTGGCAAATCCCTTTCGCATCTTAATCATCACATCTTTCAATTATTTGTATCCGAGTCAGACTTCACTATGGTCTATATATTAAAAAAAAAAAAACTATGGTCTATATACATATGCTCCATCTTGCTATTTTTGCCACATTCTTTTTTTTTTTTTTCAATAAAAATCTCTCTTCTTAGTTCTTATTGAGTGTGTGTGTATGCGCATATATGTAATGTTCTGAGTTTAACTTAGTTTAATTCATGTCAGCAGTATACTATGGTGGCAACCAAGTAGAAGTATAGGAGAACAAATTTTGAGGGAAGAGATAGGCTGGAAGTCAACTATTAAATAACCCAATAGTATAGTACAAAAGTTAAAAAAAAAAAGGTTAAAAGTTTAAATCTTTCTCCTAACAGATTATTTCAGTATTATTCATACATTATACACATGAACCAATATTGTTTATCAGTGTTTACAGTTCACGTGTAGGTCAATTGTGAGAGAAACAGTAGTTTTACTCCTCCAGAGTTGCAGGGCATGCAAAGTAATTTTCTTAGAAAGTCAATAAACTATAATAATTAACACACTTCCATACTTATTTATTCTTTTGACAGTCTTATAAATGGGGAGTGATTATCGTCTATTCATTAAAAAAAAAAACGAAGAAGGGACAACAAAAGAACAACTTAAGGCACACAATACACTACTTCTGATAGAAATAATATATAACATGTCTAATGGATTTGAAAGATATGGACTCTAAACTATTTCAAATGCAAAAAATTATTTCTCATAAAATTTTGACGGGTAAATTTTTTTAGTGGGTATCGAAGTGAGTACCGTACTATGGTTTTTTTCATTTTGACTATCGAACTTCAATTATATCATTTTGATCACCTAACTTTAATTGTTGTTCACCGATAGAATACCTACAAGGTGTTTATGAGAAAAATTTGATGACATTTATACTGAATTTGCCATATTAACACCAGTTCAGCGTCATCTACATAAATAGATATGTCACATCATCAAAGAGTGCCACATGGCCATTCTTACTAATTAGGTCACTAGGTTTACATGGCATGAATTGTGTCTATAAGAGTGGCTATATGTCCCACTTTGATGGCATGTCATGTCCGCGTATGTTGATAGCGCATTGAATTGATGCTAACATGGTAAATTTGGCTTACATGTTAGAAAATTCTCAGTGGAATCATCTTGGTACTCTCTCAATGAACACAAATTTAAGTTGAGTGACCAAAATGATAAAAATTGAAGTTTGATGGTCAAAATGAAAAATGACCATAGTATGGTACCCACTCAAGTTATTTACCCTAATTTTGACACTTTTCTTTACATTGTATTATTTTTAAAAAATGAATAAATTATAAATTTTAATTAGGAAAAGCCAAGTACAAGTACAAAAAGTAAAAGAAAGAAAACAGACGAGAACCGAACAACACTAGAAGACCATACAACATAATAATCCACTAGAAGTGGAAACAAAACACAATAAAAACAACAACAACAACAACAACAACAACAACAACAACAACAATAGAGGGCAGGGATAGATAAAGAAACTGCTAAAAGTAGACCCCACGAGTAGAGATGGAGAGAAGTCTTCCATTGGGATGGTCTACCAAGCAAAGCTAACACAAGTAGCCAGACCTCTCCAAAGGGAAGACCTTACCTAGGCTGCTATATATTTACTTTTTCATGGGACCCCAAAACCTCCAAGCTCCATCTGTTTATAGAAGCTAAGTCCTTCAACTTGATTCTCTTCGAATTTGGAATTGGAACAACCTAAGATGAAAACATATGATTAATTCTAAGCTTGATCAAAACAATGCTTAGATTGGTATGTTTTTTTTAGTGGATTAGAACATACTCGACAAGGAATTTCATTACTTTAGGAGCATTGTAGTTACCATCGCACTTCATCGAGGCTTCGGTCCACAGCTACTCTGTCATCAGAAATCAAAAGAAAAGAAGTATTGAGTATGCGATCATTTCTTTCAAACAAGATATTCCAAATTATGGACTTGCCTAATAAATCCGGTAATACCCTACGTGGACTCTAGGGCCCCTGAACAATTGAATATTGATCTCAATAAGAAGGCGATTGGCACTAAGAAAGGTCAGCTAGACAGAGGGAAAAAGATCTTTGACTGTACACATAGGTCACTAAGAATCCTTGAAGGCCTCGAGCCAAAGATACGCCGACATACATCCGTTTACCCATTGTCCCACCTAGAATATAGTAGATGCACCATATTTGACAATTAAGATAAGACAATATCAAAGGCAGGGAGGCAGCTAAGGATACACTTGCAAAAGAAAAGGTTCTTACAAGGGGCTTCCAGAAGAGGTTCCACATGAATTCACTACAGAAATAGTCATGGAAGATGATGTTGGAACCAATCCAACTTGCACCGATGGCAATCTTTGATAGGAGTTAACGCAAGCGTACGCGTCGATCAAGTACTAAAGTGTGTGTGAAAGCTGGGTATCGATCCATAGGGAGGATTGAGAATACTAGTACTAATTCTTATCTCAAAAATTAACCTAAAACAAAGTAGTGGTGTGTGTGAACAATATAAAAAGCAAGAAACATGGAATAAAACAAGTTGAGAAATCAAGAGAGAAGAGATGCCAAGGTATAGTATCCATCTAGGGTTTTTTAACTTCAGGGCAAAGGTGTAAAAGCCTGCAATCCATATTTGACCCGAGAGAAATTCGAAAAAATATTAAACCTCTTTTGCAAGAGTGATTAATAATTAATTCAGTACAGTGCTAATACAAACACCCCACAATCTCTTTACACTCAATGAAATCTCAATGTTGATAAACAAGAATTTTTCAATAGATAATTCTTCTTACGAAGAGATTACCCCTAATCCATATAGAATAAAAATGTGATTTCTCCTAATATCTATTCTCTGCGATTGCAAAGAGCGTGGAAATAACCTGTTATTCCACTAAGAAGGATTAAGGGAAGAAAACTTTCAACTCCAAAGTAATCCATTGCTAGGCTTACTCACAATCCCCTACAATTAAAACATGCATATCTATTTTATGTGGGTATGTCTACTCGTCACAAAACACATCAAACATGAGAACTAGGGCTTTCATGTCAATAGAGAGCAAGTCATACAAAACAATCAATTAGATTCAAATAACATGAATTACAATTAAGAAACAATCAAATCAACAAGATCCACAATCAATGTCAAATAGAATAAAACCCAAAAGTTCAACTATGCCTGAACATCTACAAAATTAGCTCTCTATTAATGGGTGCAGGCATCCAAACAACAAGACATGAAGAGAATGAAAGTAGACATGAAAACCCTTTCTCAATCGTGTCGGAAGATATTACCGGAGAACGCTCAAGAACCTTCCGCGGATGCTTCTAAGCTAGTCTTGACGGCTACAATCCTTCCTTTCCAAGATAGAAAGGTTGAATCTCCCTCTAGAATCACCTCAAAAGCCCTAAATCACCCCTCTTCTTTCCCTTAGCCTTGTCTTTGAATAGAACAAAAGATACCCTAGAAATCCTAGTCAGGAATATTTATATTATAGCACTTACGAGCTTAAGGGCTTAAGGACATGGCCTTAAAAAGCCGGGGATGATGGGTCACGAGGTTTAAGTGATCACTTATGGCCGTAAGTCTCATCTGTAACGTCTTTTATCTTGTGTTACAATCCAACTTACCGCCGTAAACACTAGACCGTAAGCTTTTTTGTATGCCTCTTGCGACCACCCTTACAAGCGTAAGCTCCTCTGGATGATTATTATAGTCATACTTACGGGCGTAAATCCTGCCCATAAGTACTTCTAAATGTTTTTATGCTTCTCCTTATTGCCATAAGTATGCTCGCAAGGTTCTTTGGAAGATGTTTACGGTCGTAAGGTGTCCATAAGTAAGTATGTTTGCCTTATCCTTGTTTGATTGATACCGAGAGAGCTACATCTTCATCATTTTGGCTCTAAAATATTCTTTTGTCTTTCTCGTCTTCAAATACTGTCCCAAGCTTGAGAATGTAAAATACACTATGTTTAACATCAAATTCCATAATATAACTCAAACACATGCCTAATGAATGTACATCATGATATAAAATAATGAAAAATTGTACACTCATCAATCTTCCATCATCATTTCTAGAGGAGGGCCATGTTAAACTCAACTATACTCATGTCCCAAATTTCTAGGCTCACGTAGGCATTTCCAATTAAGTTTACTATCAGACTTATCAATGTACGTGGTTTATTGCTTTTGTCACCTAAGTCAGTTTGAAAATTGACATCTAGTAGACTGTGATGGACATAAAACCCGAAGCATTGTATTCATATTTTCTTACAAATTATTAATGTTGTTCATTATCAAAATATTTGTTTTTCTTATAGCAAATTAATTTGTGTAACAAATTTGAGATAACAAAATCTTCTCAATGCAGTAATATTTATTAGAATATTTTTTAGCTATTTGTTTATTCTCTTGATCTTGTTTCTCTTGTCCAAACACGACACTTAGCCATGAAGACAACATTAAATCGTTTAGCAGTTTATTAAATTTTAAAATAAAAATTCAAATTTTATTAAAATAGTTAATCACCAACTTAGATATATAGACCGCAGAACAAATTTATTTTAAAAATCTTCGAACACAAGTTCATAATTTTTAGAAATTATTAAATACTAAAAAAAACGTCTTTAATGTTATTGCCCAATTCATTAGGAAAAAAATGAGATTAATATTAATTTTCTTGTAGGTGACACCTCATTCCGTATTATATATATACACATAGATATGTTGTTCAACCAAAATTGTTACTCTGTTAAAGAGAGTCATTAGACAAGTTCATCTTCTGCCAGATCATAGAGCCAACATATATTCACAAAGAGAACAAGAGCACACAATATATATACTAATTAATCAAAGGCACATAAACACATACATAAAATGATACATGAAATTATCATCTCCCAATTTGCCCTATAGTCCTTCTGATTAACATGGACAACCACATGATATATCCATTGTTAATTTTAAGCTGCAGGCCATCGTGTTCCTCATCCATAAAGCGTTGGAGAAAGCCGAGGTGTGAGCATGACTTCCATGGACTTGGCCTTCAGCAAACCCAAAGACTGGTTCATCTCAACCGGCACCTTCCCAAGAGTCTCCAAATCAAAGGCTTGGATCAGGCGAGTCAGAACCAGATCCATCACTTGAATGCTGAAGGAGCCCCCAGGGCATCCCCTCCTCCCTGCTCTAAATGGCAGCAATTCATAGTGCTGTCCTATGACGTCAATGCCTTTATGGGTCGTCAAGAACCTCTCAGGCTTGAACTCCAATGGATCAGGCCATACAACTGGATCTCTCTGCACCTTCCATACATTCACTGCAACATAGTGTCCTTTAGGGATATGATATCCAGAGATCTGGCAATCCTCCGATGCTTCACGAGAAACCATTAGTTCTCCAGCAGGGCAAAGCCGGAATGCCTCTTTAACCACCGCCGACCAGTAAACAAGGTTCTTGATGTCAGACTGTTCTACAAGCCTTTCTTTCCCAACCTTTTCGTCTATCTCCGATCTCACCTTGTCCATCACCGGCCTGTTGTTCAGCAGCAACGCCAACGTCCATATCAAGTATAGCGTTGTTGTATGTGTCCCACCCATTATCATACTCTATAAGCATGCATGCATTCGATAATTAATTAGTATAACAAGATTTATAATATGTAATTAATGGCATATACATATATATATATATTAAGAATAAAGAATATAATAATTAAAAAAAACATTGATTAATTACCAGGCAAGTAGCTTTGGTGGCGGCATCTTGATCATACTCTGAGAACTCAGGATCATCCATAGCTGTTAACACGACGTCCATGAAGTCAAGATCATCACTTTCCTTTCTAAAAAGCCTTCTTTGCTTGTGATCCTCGAGCAAAGCACTCATGACAGCGTCTATGTCTCTGAAAGCAGATCTCATTACCTTCTTATATCCACCAAAATCAAGCCATTTAAGGAAAGGGAAGATGTCACCGGGGATAAAAGCTCCGATGAGCTGAACAAACTCTTTGAGCGCCTTACGGAACTTGGAGAAGTCCTCAGAGACGACGCCACCATTTCCAGAGTGGAAATATAGTTTGCTAACAATCATATCAATAACTACATTGTAATTGATATCTCCCAACCAGCTCATCATCTCAACCTTGATGGGTTGCATGTTGTTGGATGTGTATTGAGAGAAGAGACACTTGTTGCAAATGTAGAATTCTTTGATGACGACGCGGCTGAGAGCGTTGAGGTGGGAGTTGGAGAGGAGTTCGGTGGTGGCGATGCGGCGGACTGCGCGCCAGTAAGGGCCGTAAGGGGCGAAGACAATCATGCTGCGGTTGTAGCCCATGAGGTCGCCGATGGTGCTGTTGGGTCGGTTAGAAAGGGCCTTGTCGCTGGTGGTGTAGGAATCTTTGGCGGTCTCGCTGTTGCTGAGGATGACGATGCGACGAGAGCCGACGCGGAGAGTGAAGATGGGGCCGAGCTCGTCGGCGAGGTCGGCGAGGTAAAGGACGAAAGAGCGGCGGCGTTTGAGGAGGTGGAGGTGGCCGATGATGGGTAGTGCGCCGGAGGGTTGTGGAGGTTCTTGAAGATGTGATTCCTTCTTGTTTGATATTTTGTTTGATAATAGTAATGAGAGTTTGCAGAGGAAAAGGATGGTGAACAGGCCTCCTATCATTGATGATGCTATTTGCAGGAAATCCATTTTCATTCTTGAGACTTTAGCATGACTTTCAGGCTTTACATGTTCGGAATATATAATAAAAAGCTGCAGGTAGGATATTTGGGAAGAAGGGTAACTAACGGATGAATAAAAGAACGGTGAAGAGTTTGCAGAATATTTGTTTAATTTAATATTTTTCTATATTAAAAATTTGACATTTTTCATGAAATTTTCCCCACTATCTAGTGTCCTACAGTGAGATAACTCATTTCGCGCCACCCTCCTCAACGCCTTGTGGGCCAATTTAAAGCTAAAAAGCAAGGAAATAATATAAAGTCACATCAGGCATGCTTGCTAAACAGTCACGCACGGGAAATGTTCTTGCTAGTTGCTCCATCCAAGAGATTAAAAAAAGAAAAGTGGAGAGCCTGATAAAGTCACTTGCTAGTGCTGCTCTGACAAAAACATATTTTTTTTAAAAAAAAAACATGATAAGTTTGAAATAGATTTGAAATTATAATATTGGAAGTAACTGCTGATTCTCAGAGTGTGATTACTGATGATGATCATCCATAATGAACATCGGTCAAGAGCTATGTCTAATTACCCAAACCAAAAACCCTCCCAAGAAATTCTACTACACATACTTGGATATATTCAAAATTTCCACTTCATCTACTAGTGTCTCTTCTACTTACGATTAGTACCAAACATCCTCGTCTTTCCAAAGCTTTCCAAGTTATGTGTCACAACTGATAAGGTGCATCTATCCACTCTCCATATATAAGCCTGCAACAACAACACTTATAGAGAGGAACATCAGCGGTGAATCAGAGAAGAGCAATGGTTTTCTCATTGCTAATCACAGCCATCCTGGCCATCATTGCAGCCAAGACACTTAAAGAATATCTAAAGAGAAGACATTCCAATATCCCATCGGCAAACATGGGCTGGCCTTTCATCGGAGAAACACTCTCCTTTGTGAAGGCTCACCCAGCTTTCACCTTAGGGGATTACCTGCAACATCACATAGCAAAGTTCAAACTCCCTCTGTAACACTATCCTCTCTTTCAATTGACTAACATGTATGAAATTAGCTTAAGAGAACTGCATTGTATGCAGGTATGGGACGGTATTCTGGGCAAACATCTTTGGAAAATGGGTGATACACTCGGTAGACCCTGAGCTGAACCGATTTGTTGTGAACAATGAGATGAAAATGTTCAAGCAAGGTTGGCCACGGTCCCTCTCTAGGCTTATAGGTAACAATGCACTGACAATATCTCTAGGGGATGCTCATAAGCGCCGCAGAGCTGAGGTGTTGAACTACCTCAGTGGCAGCAGGCTGGAGAGTACGTTCCTCAGGGACATGGAGCAGATAGCATCAGCTCACATGGAATCATGGAGGAACAGGGAAATGGTCATTGCTACTGATGAAACTCGAAAAGTACGTATTTATGTGCTTAATTTTTTTATATGCTTGCTTTCAAGGCTCTAATGATTGTCTTCTGCCAGTATGCGTTCTACATGATAGCGAAGAAAGCACTAAGCATGACACCAGGATCACCAGAGACAGAGAAGCTGATGGAGGCTCTCAATGACATCTACATGGGGATTGGTTTGATTTATGTTAATCTCCCCGGAACCAGATTTCGAAAGGCTTTACAGGTAGCTAGTTGATTATGTCGTGTTTCTTGTTTGGAGATTGGATTTTCAAGATTTGTGATTGTGGTTTATTGAATGCAGTCCAGGGCCTATGTTCAAGAGGTCATCAGACAGAAATTGGAACAAAGAAGGCTAAAGGACCAGGAGGATGACGACTTCCTCAACTATCTTATAAAGGACGGCACATACTCAACTGAAGAAATGGGAGATCTGGTGCAAAACTTCATCTTTGGAGGCAATGAAGTGATTGGAAGGACTTTGGCCGCAGCTATTTACTACCTTGGAACTTGTCCTCAAGCGTGCGACCAACTACGGGTAAAATGAACTAATTTTGTTGTGTGTGTGTGTGTGGAACAAACTGCTAACATGAGTGAAAATATTCAGGAGGAACGTCTTCAAGTTATTAGATCCAAGCAACAATCTGGAGACTCTAGTTTAACATTGAGTGACTACCGAGGAATGGAATTTACTCAATGTGTAAGCTCAGATTTCTTACCATGCACACCTATAAAAAAAATTTGTAAATCATACCTTTTACAATGTTTTCTGAAGGTTGTGAATGAGACGCTGAGACTAGGTACTGTTTCCAGATTTCTACATAAGGTCGCCACTGCAAATATCCAGTATAAAGGTGGTATCAAGCTTAACTACTTTGATTTTTAGACTGTAAAAATTATAAATTTGTTCAATGTGATGATTAATTACCAGGATATGTCATTCCCCGTGGTTGCACGGTCATCGCCAATATCTCTGCAATGCATTTGGATCCTACTGAGTTTAAGGACCCCGAAACATTCAATCCATGGAGATGGCTGGTGAGGCTTTTCATGCATTAGTTTATTCATTCATCAATCATTGAATGAGCTATCATGGTTTTACTGTTGATACATTCATCTCGCTGTGTTTACACGTAGACCCCAAATGGTGTGAAGAAATCAAGAAGTTTCATGCCTTTCAGCGGGGGTGCGAGACACTGTATAGGAGCTGAACTTGCCAAGCTGGAGCTGATGGTATTCATTCACCAACTGGTTACTAAATATGAGTGGGAGTTTGCTCAAAATGACCCCCCAATGGCTACTCCTCGTCTTGAGTTCCCCAATTGTCTGCCCATCAAAATCAAAGCCATTTCACCAAAGTTATAAGCATTTCTTGTGCATCTAGTCTTTCCACCAGTAGTTAATAAACAATAAACTCGTTTGAATGCCAACACAATGGATTTGATGTACAACAAGATGTTGAACAGGATGCTTTTCTTGAATCATGTCATATTACTTTTGCATCAGCTTTCAATTTGCTTTCATGAAAGGACTTTTCCAATTTTTACAGGAAGAGAATTGAATCAGTGTAAATCAATATTCACTAGTCGAATTCAGTGTCCAATCCTCTTTCTCTCATCATCATTCTCACTGTCTCCACATCTTCCAGTCTTCCAGCATTCCTGTATATCCTCATGAGCAACTCAAAGTTGTGCTCATTATCAGGCTCCAGTTCAAACAATCTCTCTGCTGCAACCTCTCCAACAGTTACATTCCCATGCACTGAGCAAGCATACAACAGAGCTCCCCAAACCCTTGGCCCTCCATCAAAAGGCATTGTTTTTGCCATTTCATAAGCTTCATCAACAAGCCCTGCTCTTCCCAACATATTCACCATGCACCCATAATGCTCCTTCCCTGGCGCTATCCTGTACTTTTTCTTCATTTTGTTAAACAACCTACGGCCAGAATCCACCATTCCCAGATTTGCACATGATGAAAGCAAGGACACAAATGTCACCCGGTCCGGCTGCACACCAGAGTCCTCCATTTGCTTGAATATGTTAATGGCCCGACAATCTTTCCGGTGAACTGATATCATTGTATTCCAAGTAACCAAGTCTTTCTCCGGCATTGACTCGAACACTATTCGAGCACATCGCAATTGTTTGTGTTCAGCATACATTGCAATCAGCGCATTGGCAATGGACAAGTTCCATTCCATCCCTTGTCGGAGAACCCATCCATGAATTTCATATCCAAGCTTGCTGTTGTATGAGAACTTTGCAAGCATTGTGGAGATGGCAATTGAATTAGGCTCAAGCCCGGCAGCAAGCATACCTCTACAAACGTCCCACGCCTCACGCGCCAGCCCGTGATGCGCATAACCCGTCAACATGGAGTTCCAAGACACAGAGTCTTGGTCGGGAATAACGTCGAACACCTTGCGTGCTTTCACAATGTCGCCACACTTAGCGTACATATCCACAAGCGCGTTGAGCACGAAAACGTCACGGCCAAGCCCAGAACGGACAGCGTGCCGGTGCACGTCTTCGCCGTGCTGTATCGACCCAATCCCCGCACAAGACTTGAGAACGCGCGGGAAGGTGAAATCATCGGGCTGGACACCGTCCTCAACCATCTGATAATACAAAGCCATGGCGTCTTCATAGAGGCCTAGCTCCGCGTACCCGGAGAGGAGCGAGTTCCACACGAACGAGGACTTATTTCTCTCGGGCATTTCGTCGAACATGCGATGGGCTCTATCGACGAGGCCACAAGAAGCATAAAGACGGAGGAGTTTAGAGGAGACGCCAGCGTTGCGGCGAAGGAGGGAGCGAGGGATAATACGGTGGAGGCGGACGCCATGGGAGAGGGACCGCATGCGTGCGCATGTCTCAAGGAGGGAGGAGAAGATGGAAGGGTCGACCTTGATGCCATTGTCGATGGAGGTCTCGAGCTCGGCAAGGACGTGGTCGAGGGCCTGTTCGCGGGTGAGACGGAGTGGGGTTGGAGAGATGAACAGCGGCGAAGGAGAGGACTTGGGGTACGAGAGGGTGTGAAGGTTCCGGCGTTTCAGCGAGTGCTTTTCTTTGGATTTCTTCGAGCTGGGCTTCGTTTTGAGCGAAATGCGGAGCAGTGAAATGGGAGGAGCTTCCATGCCGATCCACCAAATGGAGCCATTCACTCCTAGATAACATCATACCTATGGTTCATTATAAGAGCTTCTGAAAATATCTGTGATCTTTATCTTGATATGAATTAATAATTTTATATTAAATAATTTACCATTTTCTATTATTAACATTTAATAAAAAAAATCACATTGCCTAATCCACTGACCGAGTGACCGGCTCTTGTTAGTTGTTACATACTTACATTAAAGAAAATATATTTGGTTTTATCAAAAAAAAAAAAGAAAATATATTTGGATAATAATAATTAGTTAATATTTATTTATAAATTAATAAACATCCAGATTATATTATTTTCAATATATATATACAGACATTAAAAAACTATATCTAAACCATATTTTTGTCATTAATCATTAAAACCAATAAAAGATATTTTACATTTTGAAAATATAAAATATGAAATATTCTTAAGATATTAACCATTTGACATTTGACGGAAGAAAAAAGAATTATTTAATTTTCATCAATATATGAAATGAGTAATAATTCAGTAAAATGAAATATTGTGCACGATTCATTTTTCAAACCACAGAATTCAATTGTGGATTTTTTGGACATGGAATAGTCTCGCCGTTCCTTATTTGTATTGGTATGGTAAAAGACAATAATGTAGGCATTGAAGCATGAAGAACTCCTTCCTTAATTCTTGCACATCAAAACTGGGATAAAAACTCTCCCCTTGCTTGTTCTGAGTCAATTCCTCGGCCCATCCTTGCTGTACAAGAAGTAATACTTAGTTAAAAGGCACAAGAATTGGAGCTAATGTTTTACTCAACAGTATAAATGAGATTTTATTTATGCAGTTTGAAAATACATACAAAGGTAAAACTGAGGACATGCCAGATATTCTGTTCTGTTCTTCTGACTGGTGTAAAAAGTAAATAAGTAATCCTAAGCATAGAGCAAGAAGGCATCCATATTTGCTTTTTAATGGCCTGGTTGTCTCAAGCATGCAGCGCAATTTCAACTTAATACAGAGGAGCTTGACTTTATCAAATAGAGCATGCATGATTAACGTTATTGTGACACAGAATCAATTTTGTTCGACAGAGGGAAGTTTAATTAAATGTTAACGTGTGTTGACTGTTGAACATTACACATCGAATTTATGCTTTATGGTATCAAGGTAACCTTTTGAAATGATATTCTTAGCTCAATCATAATCTTCTCATCAAGCTTAACATTTTTGTCTTTGTATTGATGTAGGTTAGTATCAAGATTAATATCAAGCAAGTAAAAGATATAGCCATGTGCCAATTCTTTTAAAAACATACTGATACGGCTATTTCTTGATGCACTCAGTAAAATATATATCAAGAAAATAAATGTGATTGTCACTAAGCAGAAAGAACTCGAAAACCTAAGTAAAATTATAGACAATGGATTATAAAACTACCACACAAGCCATGCATCTTGCACTAAACGTCAATATCTAGTTTATGCTAGTAGTTTGCTTGCTAAAATTTGATCAATAGTTTGTAGTAAATATTGTAAAGGAGCTGAAGAAAAGAGAGCCTCGAAGTTTGAAGAAAAAGGGCAAAAGAACAATAAGTTAAGGAAGCCAAGTTTCTTGAAACAACATTTTAGACGATTGAAGTGAAAAAGATGATACCACAAAGTATAAAGCATAAATAAAAACTCATGTTGAAAATATTGATTAGCCAAACAAAAAAGTAGTTGCATTATTGAGATTAAATTTTCAGGGAAGGAAGAAAAAACTAGGGTCAAACTGTTGTTATTGACACTAACTACAGGTAAAACTGACCAAACACAATATCTTATGAATTTGATTTCCTATCTGCTGATATATCATGTACAAAGACTTGCAAATAGATGCTATTGGATCAAATCAAGAAAATAGATAGTATACAGCCTGGCAGCAACAAATATAAGAGATAAAGCCACCACCTGAAAGCAGCAAATAGAGGGCGAACTTTTTCAAAGATCTCATCCAGAGTCCCCACAGCATTTATCTTCAAGAAATGGTAGCAATTAGTGCACCATCATATTATTTAAACAAAAAAACAACTATCTAACTAACATCAGTACATCACAGGTAAGATGAATGAAATCCATATGGAAGCCAATTAAATGAACAGATGATGGATACCTTGTGAACTTTACCCTTCCTGGAGTAGTAGTTAACAACAGGAAGATTTAGCGTGTGAAACACTTGAAGCCGTTTCTTCACCGTCTCAATGTTATCATCAATTCTTCCCTGAATCAAACACATGTTATGGATGATTAAATAAAAAATATAATATCAATGAATCCACCTAATTTTGTCACCTGATTACGGCTTAAAACACGTTTAATCATCTCCTCTTCAGGACATTCAAAAAACAGTACAAGATCAGGTTCTACTCCAACCTGCATTACATAGCCACTCAAGATTCAGATAAGCAACTTTTTGCCCTATTTGCCAAAGTAAATAAAACCAATTCTAACCATTGAGTAGGTGAAAAGGCATCCGAGAACATAGAACCAACAAATATAGGATTTTTCAGTTCTCTTTCAATGAAGTTGTATGAAGGAACTTTGTTTATACAAAATTGTTATTTGCCCACATATAAAGCTGTAATTGAAGTGTTCGGGAGACGAGGGTAGGGGAGGTGATTGACTAGAAAGAATAAAATATCAGTGTTATTACTGCAAGCAATTGACAATAAAAGAGGAACAAAAGGCAGGTCAGGGAGGTTGAGGCAACAAAATGATGACTAAACTAGCCTGGCACCGTCACTTTGTCAGATTAAATGGAAGACCTTCGGACATGCTCATAAATTATGTTTCACTGAACAAGATGGACGAGAATATAGGTTTTTACACTTCTTGTTGAACTAAACATATAAAAGGCATTGATCTTGGGCTGCTGGGCACATCATTTATGTTGTCCAGACAAAATATAACTCAACAAGTGAAACACTTAAGTTATGTTTACATGCTAAACTAAGAATTATCACAAAACATATTAACACAAATTTCTGTCATTATACAAGGATAAGCTATCAAAGATGACAATGGCACTTTACATGATAAGGAGAAAAAACACATCATTTATGATAAGTATAATGAAGTGTTAACTTTCATTCATGAATCATTCAAATTGGTAGCAAGGAAAACTCACTATCCTTTCAAAAGCAATACGGTTTTCATCGCTTCTTGGGAATCCATCAATCAAAAATTTATAGTTCTCACTTGATTCGATAGCTTTTTGGATTAACCTGATTGTTATCTCAGATGGAACTATTTTCCCTTCCTTAATTGAATTGCGGATCATTGCCCTGAATATTAATCAATTTGTCAACACATTTTTCATGTCTGATAACCTACAGGAATAGAACAAAGAGAAATAGATTTTGCCCGTATACCCATTTTCACCATCAGAAACCATTTCCTTCCTCAACAAATCACCAGCACTTAGATGTGTAAATTTAAAGGCATCCGCAATCATCATGCATTGTGTTCCTTTCCCACTTCCAGGTCCCCCTGCACACACAATAATCTGCATATGATAGAAGATCATATGACCCTGAAAACACATTCCATTTTTTTGTTGGCATAGAGCTGAGTCATACTTCTGCTTTCACAATAATACCAGAAAATAAAATCAAGAAACAAACAAACAAACAAGGAAAAACCTCAAACATTTGCACAGTTACCAAGTCCAATACTCTACAGCTAATTCAGGAGAATTTGACCGATTATCACAGGAAAAACTGAGATAACTACACAAAATAAAGAAATTCATACAAGAAAATTTGAATGCATAAACACATAGCGATGAACCAGCCATAAGAACAAATCACACTCATCCAGGCAAGATTTTTGACATATGAAACAGTATCCATTCCGTTTTGTCATGCGAAAATTGCTATGTCATGTAACAAAGTAAACAAATTATCAAAAAGTAGTGATACTAAAGTGCCTAGCATACCATAACTGCTTCACGAAAAAATAGCATTCTTGTTACTCATTTCACACCCATAACTTGGTATAGAGACATAATTATCTCAACAACACATGGAATACAACAAACAATAAACAAGATAATATAACCTATAACAAACAAAAGCAAAATGCTCACCCAGGACAAATGCAATGAAGGGACTCGTGCGTTTAGAAAAGACACCCTCATTAGCCTACAAAAACATCACAACATATGTCATAAATCTTATTCAGCTCAATTAGCTCCAACAACAGTGTATTCCGAGAATTATCAAACAAGAACACTGATCCCAAACGTAAATGCAATCAACATCCTCAACATCCAAGTACAAAAAAGCAAAGAAATTTACAAAAAAAAAAAAAAAAAACATAATAATAATAACAACAACAAAGCTCACCGTACTCAAGATTTCCGTGGTGACGAAATGTTGAGCAAATTCAAACCTGTTCCAAGCCTACATTCCAAATCAAACACTCAAATCAAAGAAAATAAAATATAGAAAAACATTTAGACTAGTGAAATAGACCAAAGATTTCAAAAACAATTCAAAAGTACATGAAAATGAAGGGGGGAACACAAGTTTCGATCACATAAGATGCATTGAGAGTGAGACGCTGACCAATTGGGGATGGATACGACGGTTTAATGGTCGAACGAGGGAAGAAAGAAAGCTGGAGCACCGCCACATCGCCGCCTCCGGTGATCTCTTCTCTTCGGCTTCTCAGATCGTCACTTCTCGATCTCCACTGGCACCTCTCTCTTCTTCTTCCTCGCAGGTTCTTCTTTCTGGCGCTGCTGTTTTAAGGGCTTTTTCTTTCTCAGCCCCTATTGATCATCAAAATTATATTTATATACGTTTCTCATTTTTCAGTTCAGTCCCTCATTCTAAATTAAAATAGGATAGAAAACTTTTATATTTAAAATTCAATATAAATTTTCAAATGGACTCTATTATCATTTTCAGCGGTCATCTGGAAAATATGGGTGACCTTGACACACAGGAGCCAAAATCAATTGCTAACATGTCTCTGTATTAGTGTTTGTGTTTGTTTTTGTATTTTGTCTTTATTTCATGTTTCAACTTTCACACCTACTGGATATATTTTATGTTTAATATTTATTTATATTTATTTTTAAAATAATTTTATGGTTTATTTTTTTTATAAAAATATAATTATCATTTATAAATAATACTCTTGGATGGGAAAATATAAAATATAAAAGAAATAAATATGGAAATTTAGATGGAAGCTGTTATAGTTACTTGTTTCTTTATAACATATGAATAATTAAATATTAGAGATATAAATAAGTATAGAATTATTATCTTAACATAAAATAATGTCAATAGACCTGTAATAAGCATTATTTGTTAAAATTATAGTTATGCATTATTTATGGATCGATGAATAAACAACAATTAATTTGTGAAAAATAAGGCACTAATATAATGACTGACCTCAACATGTGGTGGTGGAGTCGCACAACAATGATTGAGGCTTGTAAAAAAAACACACCTAGATACATAAAAATAAAAAATAAATAAATAAGAGGCAAGTATTTTGGTCAGTCGGATTCGTTTCCCAGAGCGTTTCCGCGAGACATGGCTCTGCACGTGATAAGCTCATCAATCAGACGGCTGAGATCTGCGTAAGAGGATCCACCCTCCCTCATCGCGGCACGTGCCATCCTCGAATACTCCTTAGCACTACGCCTCCTCTCCTCCGCTCAACACCATCCTCACTGCCACCGCCACCTCCTCCGCTCCAACCAACACCGTTGGATCCCACAACTCACCTCTCACTCGCACACCAAGCCTCACCACCTTATTCAAGAATTTCTCATTCACGAATTGCTCATACGTCAGCGGCCACGTCACCATCGGCACTCCAGCCGAGATACCCTCCAACGTGGAGTTCCATCCGCAGTGCGTCAAGAACCCACCAATCGCCCACCCTCTGATGACCAACCTCTTCAAGCCAACCATCTCTTCAAGCCTCGCCGGCGGCGGCTGTACCGAGTCCCCTCTCACTGCCCAAATGAACCAACACCCAGAAGCCTCAAGCCCTAACGCCAACTCCTTCACCTGATCACTCGAAATCTCTAAGAGACTCCCAAAACACACGTACAAAACCGAGCTAGCCGGCTTGTCATCAAGCCATGCAAGCCATGCAGCGAGCTCCGACAGTAGCTCAACTTGTCCTCTCTCCTCCTTCTCTTCCCGTCCTTCATTACAGAGCGACACGGGACCAACATAACACACTCGTCTCCTCCTCCGATAAAGCTCGGCGTAAGCCAGCTCGAGCTCGTTGAAGCTGTTGACTATCACACCGTAACTCTTCTCCTCGGTGTCGCTGACCATTTTGAGCATGGTAGAGGCCTCGAAGATGGTGGGGTTTTCATGTCTCTTCATCTCGATGACGTCGGGTATGTCTTGAACGATGAAAGAAGAGTTGACATCGTCTCCAAAGTTGTTGTGGAGCTTGAGGCTATTGTGGACCGGCGGAACCAGGACTTGATGGTAAGGGGGCTGAAGCCTAAAGGCAATATATATATATAATCCAATAAAATAATTATTTTAAATGGAGAATAATGTGTTAATATAACAAAAATTTGAACACATATTAAAAAAAATATAAAGTATAATTTAAAATTTTGATATTACCGATAGCAAACATATGAGATTTTCAAAAATTCAACTTATAAGAATATATATCAAATT
The DNA here is from genome assembly GCA_020875875.1 of Dioscorea alata. Classification (NCBI taxonomy): domain Eukaryota; kingdom Viridiplantae; phylum Streptophyta; class Magnoliopsida; order Dioscoreales; family Dioscoreaceae; genus Dioscorea; species Dioscorea alata. The sequence goes on along the minus strand of CM037014.1, from coordinate 21,381,186 downwards.
TGTATGTTTTTTAAAATTTGATAAAATTGATCCCTCTCAATACAAACAATCAAACTATTGTTTATAAAAAACTTTTGTTCTTTCACTCTAGCATATATGATACATTATAACATATGTGTATATACGTTATAATATATTTGTTATGCCTCATGATCAATTTAAACTTTTTTAAAATTACTAAAATTTATATATAAATTTTTTTTATTAAAATTTTGAAATCCTAGTAATTTTTAAATTAAAAAATAAAATGTGGAAGAAAAATGCACCACAAGGGATTTGAACTTGGGTAGATCACAAAAAAGCATATCACCAACCACTCAAGCACACACACATTCCACACTATCATATGTCAAAATATTATATTTTACATTAATTTAAGTATAGAAAAATCGAAAACCATCAAATCTTATATTTCTTAAAAAGTATTATTTCCAACGCCGAGGGGGGGCTTCAGCCCCTGCTAGCCCCCCCTTGGTTCCGCCCTTGGGTCACGCAGAGGGAGAAGATACCGGGGCCATGGAAGACGATGCGAGAGATGCCGAGTTTCATGGCAGCGCCGGAGGTCCAAGGGAATATGGAATCGGAGATGAGGCAGTCGGGGAGGTGATCACGGAGGAGGTCGTTGAAGGGTTGTTCGAGAGCGAAGACGGCGGTGAAGAAGTCAGGGAAGGAGGATAAGGGAAGGGACGTGAGGTTTTCTTTGCCGGAACTATATATATATATTAGCATGCAGGGGTGGAGCCACAAGGGGCGCCCCCCTGTTGCCGGCAAGGTCTGTTGACCGCCTGCTCCTTCCCTCCCAACGCCCTCCCCCGCCCCCTATCGCCCAGCCCTCTCCCCATCCTGCCCTGCTACTTCCGCCGTCCCTTTCAAAGTTTTTTTTAAATATATTTTAAAATTTTTAATTTTTTATCTCTATATATTTTTATATTTTCATTATTTTATTTTATTTTATTTTCAGTTGAATGATTTGATTTTTTTTTTTATTTCTCCTTTATTAAATGTTTTTGTTGAGTTTTCTATTTTTAAAAATTTTGAGAAAATTTGTAAAAAATTATTTGGTTTGTGTCGCTCATTTAGTTGTTTTAGGTGTTCATTATCTGATGACCTGTATGTTGCTATGAATTGGCTTTTTCTTCAAATATGTGCCTTTCCAGTCTCATTAGATGTTAGTGAGACCTATGTTAAAAGTAAGTTTACCTTAAATTTTTCGATCATTTTTTACCTCAACTTTTTCAATCATTGTTATACTTCTGTGGCCCAACCAAAACTAGTCCTGCGTTGTGTCAAAAATGTATTTAAATATATTGCTATCTGCATAAGCTTGAATAATTACATCCGTAGTCTAATGCGTATGTGTATATGCATGTTTTTCTTTGTGCTTTTTTTTTTGTTAGTATTGTCATTGTGTTGCCTTCTTGATTGGGATTGGTTATTTGTGTTTGTTCATTGGTCATGCTCCTAGTCAGGGCTAAGAGGCCCTTATAAATTATGAGTATAGCCCTTTCCTATGAACACTAATCAAAATATCGGGCAAATTCAAGTTATACCTTTTGGCCATAGCAACATCCTTAATTTTTCTTTGTGCAATGTGAATGTATGCTTGATTAATGTGCATTGATTTAGGGATTTCAGAAATATTAAAGCTTTGATTTAGTAATAAATTTTTTTAATTATGATTAATTTAAATAGAAGTTTAAATGAAAGTTATTATTTTTCAAAAATATTTAAATGTAAGTTTATTTTATAATTAATAAGATCTTAAATGTAAATAATTTTTAAAAAATTATTTATATGAATTAAGATAAATTATTAAATTACATATGTCATGTTTTAATTTAAAAATATTATCTGTATTTTTACAATTATAAATTAGAACAACATCAACTCAAGGGAAAGGCCAATGAAACAATTACTTTAGATCCTTTATTTTTTTTTAAATCCTCATCTTTAGATTTTTTTTAATAATAATTTTAAAATTTAAAATTTTGAAAGACTACCCATAATTATTATAATACAAAAATATTTTAATTGATATTTAATCAATGTAATTTAATCTTAGTTAATTTTTAAATTTTAAAATAATACAATATGATATTAAATATTTTATTTTAATGCTTAATCAGTTATATTTTTTTTAACTAAAAAAATTCTATTATATAATGGTTTTTTCATGCATTTGTTTCTCCAAAATTAATATAATATATATGTATTTTAATTATAAATAAGAGCTTTTGTAGTTTTTATATTGTTACATTTTTTTTTTGGTTTGATTTTTTACTTTGTTGGGTTTTATTCACAAATTTTAAATATAACTTTTTTACCATGAGTTTAGTAGTATATGAAAAGATAAACAAACATCTCATATAGGCATTTATTAAAATAAAATTTAAATAAATTTAATTTTTATTAAACAAATCAGAGAGTTTATTATAAAATTCCATTATAGATCTCTAGTTATCTAGTTAGAATCATAAAGAAATATTTATTTTGATATATTAATTAATTTTAATTATTTCTCTTAAATTTTACTTATTATTATTATAAAAAAATTTAAATGTATTTTATTATTTAAAATTTTTGTTAATTAATTATTTTAAAATTTGTAGTTCTCCCCCCTCTATATAATTTTTGGCTCTACCCCTGTTGCCACAGGCAAAGGGGTGCTCAACTGGTTCCACCTATGAGGCGGGTCGGGCTTGTTACATCCCTTATTAAATGGATAAATATTTTATTATACTTATTGTGAGCTCCTCTTCTATCTGTATTTCACTATTTTGATAGAGGGAATCAGTATGAGTTTTGTCTAGTTGGTAGGGGAGCTGAACGTAAAAAAAAAAAATCTCAAACCAAACAATTATCTCCAGTAAAAATAGTGTGAAAATATACCAATAATTTGAATATATATAAACATAAACTACAATTTAAACAAATGTTATTGTCAATGTCGAGCATATGAGATATATAAGTGAGGGGAGGTAACTACATTTATCGGTTTTGTATTTTCTAAAAAAAACTACAATAAATTCTTTTTAATATAAACAATTAAACTATAAATTATTTGTGAAATTTATAGTATATTTGACATGTCATGAACTTATTTTTTTAATTACTAATTTTTTTTAGTTGTAGAATTCGATCTTTGCACACTTACACATGAACAATCCTCAATCATTCCCACTAGCCATTGAAGCACACCATATTTTACATTTCAAATGTCTCAATAAAATATAATTTCATTAATCTAAATATAAAAGAATTATTAATTTTTTGAATTTCCCTCTTTGAAGAGGGTAGGTTTGCCGGAGCTGAGAGAGGGCTGAAGCCCATTCTCGCCCCTTGTTTTGTTTGGTATTGTCTAGCCATGTGCGTTCTATCATACTTATTATACTTCATTTGTCATGATTATTCCTACAAGTGCTGAATCTGCTGAAAGGTTCGCTCTACCTACAACGCGTTTGTCGTGTATTGAAATCAAATACAAAAGCCAAAAGGGGTTGGTTTATATTACCTTTCTTTTTCATTCTTAATTATTGTGGCCATAGATTTTAGCACTAATAGTGTGTCTAGTACAATTATTGTGGCCAACTTGCCATCACTAAATCACATTTTAAACGGATGAAACAATAGCATATTGTATTCCGTGAATAATCATTTTAACAAATTTCACGTGAATTAATTTAATTAATTTATTAATTGTCAATCAACCAAACTGCAGTTCAGTATTAATTGGCAGCTCTAAGGTAAGCTACACCGGAAACATAACAAATTAATCAAACATTGGCTTCCTTCCTCTTTGTAGTCTGTACGAGGTGCTGAGCTTTGAGCTCAGGTTTTGAAATGTAGCTGAGTTTTTCATATGTTACTTTTCGGTTTTTATCCAAAATAAACAAAAAATATTAGAAATTAATTAAACAAACATTAGCTTCCTCGTTGTTGACCGTATGAGGTTGTGCTGGGTGTAGTTTAGCCTTTTGTATTAAAAAACAGAAAAACATTAGAAATTAAACAGACATTAAGTGTGTGTTTGGTAGATGGGAAAGTTGATGGACAGTAGCAACTTTTCCTGGAAAATAATACAAGGGAATCACTTTACCATGTTTGGTAGAGTTTTTTTTTCCTGAAAAGTAATATTGCCATGGGAGAGTAATTCCATCAAATTGAGGGAAAATTGTTCCCTTAATACATGGTGGGAAAGTCACCATGCAAAAAAAAAGTGAAATTGGTTTTTATACCAAAATACCCTCAAATTTTTTCAAAATTACTTTCTCACTCAAATAAAAATTTAAATAAAAAAATATTTAAATATTTAATCATATAAAAATATTTAATATTTTGTTAAAAGATATTTAAACTAAAACAATCGATTAAGTTAATAAAGTGTTTTATTAAATTTATTTCTTTAATTGATTTTTTAAAATCATTTTATACATTTGCAAACATATTATTATTATTATTATTTGAATATTAAAAATTGATTAACAAATTATGGATAAGTAAAATAACACAAGGGTATTTTTGTCATTATGACAACAAATTCCCAAGAATATCTTCCCATATTAAACACAGAAATATTATTTTCTCATCAATTTAATCAAACTTTTCAATGCATACCAAAGAAATGTTATTTTCTCATAAATTACTTTTGATCAATTATTTTTCGATCAATTAAATTCCATCAAAATATTCCCTAAGTACCAAACGCCCCTAGCTTCCTCATTGTTGACCATATGAGGTTGCGTACTCTGAGCTCAGGTTTTGAAGTGCAGTTGAGTCTTTTGTATATGTAGCTTTTGAGTTTTTATGGGAACAAAAAAAAAAAAAAAAAACATTAGACATTAAACACACCGGATTTGCATATATACCACGTAGCAAGGATAATCATTACACATAACTAGCGCACGCATGAAATGCACTAGCTTATTTAACATTACTAGGCGCATGCATGAACATCAGGATATATACTAGCTCATGCGCTTATTTTATCATCTAATAATTAAGCGTTAATCAGCATCGCTCACTCTTTGCTGGTGACCATGGAGATGCGTAAAGCCTTGGCTTCTTTTTTAGCTTTATTAGCAGGCAGAGCAACAAAGGTGGTGGGATTAGTTTCGATGAAGACACCACCAAAGGATAACAGGCTGGTTCCGGTAGCCCACAGGTCAGGGCCATAAATTACGAGGTTGCCATCTTCCTGAAGGACGAGGATGTAGTTGCCTTTTTCTCCGTTTTTGTTGGTCTGCCACAGGGTTGTACCGCTGGGCCTGTGAATGATTAGATTGCCAGTCTCGGAGACACTGAGGTAGCAGTTTATGTCCCGGTACTTAGTATCGGTTTCCCAGATGAGGTTGCCATTCTCAGACAACACGGCGTCGCAATCAGTCCCCATAGTGAAACTGTAGCTCCCCTCGGTCAGGGATTTCCCGGGCTGGAGTGTTTTCCCAGGGTAGAGTATGTTGCTGGCCATAGAACTCAGAGGAGCCACAACAAGGACCAGAGTGAGGCCGAGAGAGAGTGAAGCAAATGCTCTTGGGATAGCCATTAATGTGTAGTAGTAAACTGGAAACTAGCTAGTCACTGATTCACAACTGCAATGCGATGCTGCTCTTTCCTTTGGCCTCTATTTATAGATAGACATGCATTCACCAACTAATCATTTTATGCTTTTAAGTCCTGTTTCACTACTAGTAAAATCACTTATTTATGTTAATTTTTGTGATTGAAAACAAATGTGAAAGGATAGGCTTATATATCCATTCTCATCCATTCACATGCAGTGGAATGTCTGAAGTTGAAGAAGAGGTGTTTGACAGTTAGCAAAGAAGTGGTGATTGGGTATAAAAGTGCAGGTAAATAATATGAAAATATTAAATGTTACTAAAAATGCTACATTTATGTGTTACTGTTTTTTTTTTCCCTGAATGGCAACAAGTTCCGATAAAATTTATTTATGAGTTAATTTTTCCAATAAAAATTAAAATTTTTGTTACTTTTTATTATTTTGCAGAAAATGGCATATCACACAAAAAATAATATTTTTAATTAATATTATTAATTATTTGAACTAAATACCTTTGCCATGCGCCTCATAATTCACTTACCATGATTCTTATATATATAGTTTTTAGCACATGTTTATTGTCATGTACGAAATTTATTTTACGATTAATAGTGCTGCGTGGTACAATTATTGTGGCCAACTTGCCGAAGAAACAATAACATATTCCATGAAGAATTGCTCACAAATTTCACGTGAATTAATTTAATTAATCAATCATCAATCAACCAAATTGTTTAATAGCTTAGCAGTTCAGGGGTAAGCAGCCCGGAAGGGATGAGGTGGAGGACGGAGGAGGAGGTTGATGGAAGGTAGCTAGAGTACTGAAGAGGCCAGGTGGCGTTGGCGCAGGTGATGGTCGGGCGGGCGAAGGGTTCGTTGCCGGTAGTGACAATGATGGTGGTGGTGGTGGAGACGCCGCGGACGGCGAAGAGCTTGGCGATGTCGATGAGAAGGATCATGTGGCCGGGGGTCATTAAAGGGAAGAAGAAGACCCGAAGGGGAGATAAACACTAAAAAAAACAAAAAATCTATTGATAAATATTTTCAGAAATATATATATATATATAAATTTATAAAAAACCAAGTTGCCAAATTCTAAATTTTAGTGTCGAGCAGGACGTTCTGCCCGGGTTCGAAACCTATCACGCGCAAGGTGAGGGCATTGTTGGGTATTGAGCAGGAGGTTCTGCCCACGTGTTCGTCCCTAAGGTCCGGCGCTTGTCGCCTTTCTCACCAAAAAAAAAAAAAAAAAAGCAAAAGCCAAATAATAAAATGTTGTAAATATTTTGCTTGAAACTTTAATTTTTTTTTTACAAAACAATACAATAATAAATAAATTCGTAAAATATAGAGAAGCCCAACCATCAATTTTTCACAAATATTTTCTTCAAAGTATTATTTTTTTAAAATTATATGCATTAATTTGGGAAAAAAAATATTATTAAAAAAACTAAAGAAGGAGAAAAAAGGAGGGGGCATGGGCTTTCTTGGCCCATCCCTAGCTCCATCATAATTGATATGTGAGTTAACTTCCAATGAATCTTATGCGCAAATCCTCACACCTCTCGTCTCTGGGCTTCATTTCTTTTGTGTTATTTTGTTGCTTTTATTTTATATTTGTTAGTTTATATTTAATAATAATAATAATAATAATAATAATAATAATAAGGAGTTAAACTTCCATGTTTCTTATATCTTTTTTGGGTGCATTAATGTAGCAGTATTTTGTTAAAAAAAAAACAGTATTCCTAAGGTATAAAATTATAACTATTTCTTATAAAATTTTAATATAAGTTAATATTCAAATAATATATTAACACATTAACACCCTAAATGATGATAACAAGCAAAAAAGATAAAATGAGAAAATAATTAAGAAAAAAAGCCAGGGGATTTTGTTTACGCATGGAGATAACAGACAGACAATGTACTAATGCTTAAGGTGTTTTAGTAAAAACAATTAAGCTTGACAGTTTTTTTAACCAAGTAAGTAAATTAAGAAAGGAAAGGAAAACTCATATTATAATTTAATGTTTATCGAAGATTAAAAAAATGTGTTTTTTTTTTTAATAGGCAACAAGAGACTCCATTTAACAATTTGTCGAGAGATAGATAGATACGGAGATGTATTAGTTATAGTGATTTATCCACCTTTATTGATTTATTAATTTGGTTAAGTGTTATATAGGGCAATAAAAGTTTGGCATATGCACCTCAAAAAATTTACATGAATCAAACCGAGCTATTAAGTCCAACTATCATATAACTTTAGGAGAAGGGATACAAACCCCACCCGGTGTAAACAACAACTATCCCTAATGATAATGGATAAATATTACTATGTGACAATCTCCTGAGCTCTAATTGCACGGTAATTGTCAAAACGTGATCTTGTCAAAAGTGGTTTTTTCCTTTCACGCTTAGAAACGGTTTTAATGTTTATAAGTGTTTATAAATTTTATTATTTTTTATTATATAATCTAGGGATAGATTGGTAATTATCTTAAAAGATTCATGCCCTTTACTTATAAAGTTATTAAATCGAGATAATCCAACGGATAAGATTTAGCCCCATCTCGGTTCTACCGTAATTATCACGGAACCGGTTCCGTGGGACCATTTCTCCTACGAACATAGAGATGCCTTTTCAGTGCAAAACACCCAATCGTTCAAGTTGATAACGTTTCATGCATTAATTTAATAATTCCAATTTTAACGGAGACTTGAAAATTAATGTAGAATATGCGAAAATGTATGGTGTTTTGATTATACACATGGCTTGGTCTTCGACTTCCACGTAAATCCAATAATTGACAATGATTAATTTTAATTATTTATTTGCATCTCTCGATAATATTTTTAGTGTTCTATCATATGGATTTAAAAAAAAAAAACTATTTACGTAATAGATAATTTGGTTGTGTAATAGATAATTTAGTATTTACCAAAGGGCTTTTTATCTAGTGATATTGTTTCATTATAAAATATATTTTATGAAAATTTTTATTATTCAAAATACAAAATGTGTCAGATGTAGTGGTACAAAAAAAATTCTCAATTAACACAGTGGGTTTGTAGCCTAATCTCCTATTTATCCATTGAATAAGTGTCAATAAATCGGATGTTCAATTTTTAGTTGCGTAGATATTTATCCATTTTATAAAAAAAAAATCATTCAATTTTTAAATTAAAAATAAAAAGTTTGAAGTCTTTTTATGTATTTTGATTTATTTATATATTTATAAAAAACCCTATATAAAAAAAATAAAAATTTATTTTTATGAAAAAAAATATATTTTTTGGATTAATAGGTGATAAGCGACCCCACTCAAGGGATTTTAAAAATACTACTGGACCAGAATGTACTTTGCATAAATAGTATATAACCAATATCAAAATCGGATGAACAGTATATAAATAATATATAAATAATATTTAAATAGTATGAGAAACAGGGTGTCATACCATTGAGCTAGCCACTGGTTGACAAAAAAAATTAATCTTAGTTTTAAGTATCTGTTTAAAATATACACAAAATTATAAATTTTACAATTTTTTTATGCTCATAATTTCATGTTCTTTAACTAGGACTGGGTCTGAAAATCACACAGCGTATAAATAAGACTGACTTGATTGTGCCCACACCTTACAAATCAAAGCACCACCATTCCATCAACTTTTTCCATCTTGACTGCTTTCATAGTCAACATTGTTGACTTTGACTTTTTTTTAATATACCACCCTATAAAACTTTATTATTAAATAAATTTTAGCTTATAAAATTATAAAATTTTACAGGGTATAAAAAGCAAAAAATAAACCATTAATGAAACTTAAGTTTGGAGCAAGTGGGTCAGTGCCCTCAAGATGTTCTTCTTTTATTGAGGTTTCTTATTGTTTAATGAAACTATTAATGAAACTTTTAATAAACTATTAAGTGAAACTTTGAAGCTGACTTAATTGGCGACAACTGGCATTAGTGACCTGTGGTCAACCCGCTTATTGTTTTCCCACCTTCTTTCCATAACCATTCTTATTTATTTAAGTTTATTTCTTACTTTTTTTTTATGTTTTATTTCTTGTTTCATATTTTTAGAAATCTTTGTAAAAAAATAAAAAAATAAAAACATGCTTCTTTCTTCAATCTTTTCACTAGTCAAAAAGATTTCCATAAAGTAAAATCACCGATTTCATTTTCTAAGTATCCATCATTGATGTTGAAGATTCTCACAAGAAAGACTAATTTTAGAAATTTTATGTGTTTATTTTTTTTAAATTATTCATTTTTTTTTACAGATTACTAAATAGTATATAACTGCAAGGTCAAAGATGTTTTCATTTTTTTTTTACCTTAAAATATGGACTTCTTGCATCTCATGGAGGCTTGAATTTGGACCATTTGTTTTGGAAAATATATTTAATTAAAAAAAATCTTTTTATTCACAAGAAAAATAACCAAAAGCAAAAGGTGGTGGTGAAAGCATGCCAACCTCTCAAAAATATAATTTTTTTAATACCTCAGTAAAATCTTTTATTTTTGTTACAATTTATTTCTAAAACCTTCATCAATAAATGTTTCTCTCAATTTCTCTTTCATTATTCAATCATTATTGTTATTAATAAATACTTTCAGAATAAGAAAAAAATTATAAATTTATAAAAAGTATATAAAACATGTTATTCTATTAAAAAAAACACACAAGAAAAAAAGCATAATGGATAAATTCCTAAAATTAAACTCAAGTCCTCATTTGGATCTGTGTTTTTTAAAAAAATGTAAAATTTTGGGTTTTTTCAGGGCAGGTTGAAACTAACATACTTATCAACAAAATATTCATTATTTGACTTGAATAACAAAATTTAAATGTATCAAATATAATTATTAATAAAACCAGGGAGTTAGATATAAAACCTGAAACATTTGAGGTATTTGCAGATAACCCCCTCTATAAATCACAAAGGCCAACACCAGAAGCCGAGGAAAACCAAGAGTGATTCCATGGCGGGGATTCAGAGCTCCATGGTGGCGATAATGGCGGTCTTCGTCCTCTCCATGCTCGCGCCGGCGGTGTTCGCTCAGTCTGACTGTGTCGCTAGTTTGATACCTTGCCAGAGCTACTTGAACAACACCCACCCTCCGGCGACGTGCTGCTCCCCTCTCAAGGATGCTGTGCAGAACAAGCTCGCTTGCCTTTGCGCCATCTTCGAGAGCCCTAATATACTCAAGGCCTTTAACGTCAACATCACTCAAGCTCTCCAGCTCTCCGTGAACTGCGGCATCACCTCCGACACCTCCCTCTGCTCCAAAACCGGAGGTTTGTTTGATGGTTCTTCTCGAAATTGGTCTTCATTTCCTTCGATTCGTTGCTGATTTCTGTTTTTCCTTGCTTTGTTTTCAGCTCCTAGCAATTCTCCTCCAGGTACTGCCTTTCTTCTAGTTAATTTTGGTTGTTGTTTAAGCTAATTTATAAGTTTTTTTCCCATTCTGATGTTGTGTTTTGGTGTGATTTTCTTGTTGACTGTTTTAATTCCTTGCTTCTTGCCTCATGTCTCATCTTTGTTGTCCTTCTATGTTCTTCAGGGGTTGAATCCTTCTGAAAAAATAAAAAATAAAAAAGTGTTTTTTTACTGTTTGGTTCTTAATTCCTTCTATTTATAACTATATACCATTGAAAGTCATACCTACCTAATTGGTTTCAAGGAACAAATAGTTTTCATTTGTTTTATGCTGGCTGTTCCATGGTGATCTTCATACTGTTCTGTATGTGTTAATATGATGCATATGTTTTGGATTGGGAACTACAAAGGATGAACAAGAACAATTGCTATGTTTCAAGGAAGTATTGCTACTCTAAAAATTTTGTGTTAGATTGTGAATTGATTTGTTAGACCACGAACTTATTTCTCACAATAGGAAAATGAAATTCTGATCACAATTCTTTCATCTGGGTCAATTGTTATGCAAATTCCTGCCAGTAACCCAAAACTTCACTGTACTCTCTTAATGATTGAAACTTAGCCACCATACAGCTCACTATATCATTTTCATGTTTAGCTTATCGTTAGCTCTGTCAGCCGAAAAAAAAAGAAGGAAAAACTTCATTGACCAACCATTCCTGCCTCCAAACTATTTAATTCAGTAAATGCTGTGCTGGAACACTTTCAAGGTCAAATGCAATTTTCATTCTCTCAGTTTATAATCACATTGATGAGAATAGACTGACATCGTCTGATAACTACTTGTCTGTGAGGTCCAATTTGTCATGTTTACCTTTGAAGTCCTTTGTGCCTTTCTTTTACCCCATTTGTTGGCTTGTGAATGTTTTGTAGCAATTAAAGTAAATTTAAGTTGAATTATACTTGAAATTGAACTTTTCTCTGGTGCTGAAATTTGTAAGTGACAGAAGCATATAAGATGTATTCATCAATGAACAGAAAATGAAACAAGACAGTTGATTTTTTTATTTCTGTGGTCACTTTTTGTTTTTCTTACTTGATTTACTTTTATTGTTATTCCAGGAAATGCTGCAAACAATGGAGTTGGTATGCTTGGAATGTCAGGGTTGCTTGGCTTGTGCCTGTTCTGGTGGTCCCTTGTGGCATAGGGATGAGAACTTCCTTTGATTTGGGGAAGTAGGACTGATACTCAGTTTGATAACCCTGTTACTAGATCACGTTGCGGTTCTTGTTTTCCTGATTCTTTATTTAAACTTAATCGAGAACTTCGTATGAGGCTGTTTACTCGTTGCATCAGTATTGTAGCATAGCCTTGGTGTTCATATATAAATCTGCATGTCAAACAGTGTTAGTAGTTGTATAATCAACAATGTATCATTGGAATAAATCTCCTTTGTATTGGATGACATTGAAAGTAATTTGTTTCTTCCATTTGTAATTTTTTCGGCCATGTCCAGCTCTTATGTTATGTGGATTTATGCAAGTGTTATTTAAAACTGAATCCTTCAATCATGTAAAAGGTTCAAGATAATTATGAAGAGATCAATCAATTTACTTGCTAAATGTTTAAACATTCTTTAAATTTTTCATTTTTCCCTTTGAACACTTGTATCTTTCTGGACTTGATTCCCTACAACCGGGCAATTCATTATTTCTGAAAGAAAGACAAGCTCTTCACAACAAAATAATATCAATTTAGTTTACATGCATGCTTTCTCTGACCCGGTGATATGCACACATCCTCAACAAACTGCACATTCAAATTAGTCAGACTTCCAAATTTCCAAAGTCGTCAGAAACAAGCTCCTCAACTCACACGCCTCTTCCAACTACATTGCAAGAACAAAACTATATAAATGTTCACATATTCAATGTGTTCTACATCAAGTACAAAACTAAACACAGAGTTAAAGCAAAGATAAATGGATAGACTTACAATCACAATACAAGCTTTATTCTTGATAGTTCTCTCAACTGCATGCAATGCACGACAGCAGGCGGCTCCGCCGTCGTGTGCGACAAAGCTATTGCCGTGTTTAAATTCATTGAATACGAGCACACCACCAGAGACGTGCTGCAAATCGCTGACCGAGGCTGTTACACAGGATATGCAGTGCCTTTGTGTCATCTTCAGCAGTCCAGATATCCTGAAGGCATTCAATCTCAATCTCCAGCAAGCTTTGAACTTGTCATCTGGTTGTGGTGTATCAATTGGCCAGACAGCTTGCACTTCAGGTAGAATATGTAAGTCTGGGTCTCTCATTCTGTTTTAATTTAGTTTGAATCTAGTCCATCTTATGTTCAATTGTTTATGTGTTTGATTTGCAGCTGGTCCTGCTGCAGCTCCTCAAGGTATGTTTTTTCATTTTTTTTAATGTTATATGCTGGATATGTGTCAGCTATTAATAGTGTGAAATGTTTTGATTTCAGTTAATTTTGGAACTTTGGCATTTAAGATGAACTGGATTGGAGCAGTGATGATGATGACTATTCCCTTCTTCTGCTGTACATTCCTTTGATTATGAAGAGATTGGAGAAGTTGGGAGGCTTTGCTTGTAATGTTATCTGTCAGTGGGTACACATGTACACTCTTAGTGGTAAAAGATTTAAAGGTTGTTTTCAATGTTTTTAATGGTTTACTATTGACAATTGATGATTGATGTTCGTATATATATATTGATATTCCAATTTTTTTATTATTTTTTTAATAAATTAGTGATTTATTTATTTTAATAAATTTTTTTAAAATTTATTCCATCTTTTTTCAGATTTTATGTGCTTGAATATCTGAGTTTGAAAAAAAAAAGTTGAAATGGTGATGGTGTTTTTTTTTCTCTTTATTTCCCGGAATGATAAGATTGGATATGATTTAAATTGAACATATAAATGTCATGCCATTTATTCATATTCATGAAGATAGTTTTGTACAGGGGAAGCCTGTTTGACCAGACAAAGAGGTATATATATATATATATTAAAATTAGTCTACGGATTTTTTTTATTTTATAAATTAACTATTTGAATTAATTGAAAGAGGAGAAGTGTAAGCTATTGGAATCATGTACAGAGAGAATAAGTGCAACCTGCATCCCAAAAACCGGAAGAAAAAAGCAATCCACATTATATGTAAATATATAATGAAAATAAAATTTAATAAGATAAAAATAAGAAAAATGACAAATGTTTTCTGCTATAAATTAGAGTGGTCTAAATTTAGACATAAAGAATCGGATAAAAATCTCTTCATCATTACCAATATATAAATATATAAAAAAAAGCTAAAACAAAAGAAATCAATAACTTTTTTAAACAAAAACAACTTAAAGAAAACTCTAAACATTTCACTGGTAGCGATCTTTGGCTTCTGCTTTGTTTGTATTATTTTTTTAGTGTATTTTTCTGTGTTTTTTTTTCAAACTTTGATAGACTTTTTTTATGTTTTTGTTTCATCTAGTTTTCTTCTTTATTTTTTTTGTAGTTTATTCGTTTATTTTTTTATGTCGTTTTTGTCTTTGTCGTCTACTGTTTTTTATTTTAATAAATTTATGGTTTATTAAAAAAAACAATAAATTATTTAAAAATAAATGATATTTGATAAAATAAAAGCCTGGTAAAAAAATTTTTAATCATATTTTGATATGAAATTTATTTTTGAGGATGAAATTTGAAACTCTTTATCCTGGAATGATTATTATTATTATTATTATATTATTATTATTATTATCTTTGATAAAGACCCAAAATGATTATGCCACTAGATTTATGCAAAGAAAAGAAAATAATCTTAGGCAAGGTTATCTATTCTTATATACAATACAAAAATAAGAAAAAGTAAAATTACTAATTTAGCCTCTAGACCCTTCCCAGTTCCCAGTGATGTTGCCAGATTTGGAAGTTAGAACTGGACTAATCCGTCTCTATCCACTCAGAAATCTATATTATCCGTCCGATCAAAATCTAACGTTCAAGATTCGATCTTAGGCTTTGCTTTATAGTATCCAAACTCCCCCAAACTTTCACAGAAGCTACTAGAACGAGTGTCGTCGTCCCACTGCGAAGCGCCGGAGCATCGACGATGGACGCCGCGAAGGTGAAAGAGCTTGAGATTTTCATCGAACAATGCAAGAGAAACCCCGCGATCCTCGCCGATCCCTCGATTTCCTTCTTCCGCGATTACGTCGAGAGGTTTTCCCTCTATTTTGTCTACTTATTCGATCTCTTTTCCTCTGTTTCCGGTGCTGATTGATTCTATGGGTTGCTGGTTTCAGCTTGGGCGCAAAGCTCCCCCCCGCGGCCTACACGGGTGAGGCGTCTCCCCGGGCCGGCGCTTCGGTAATCCTTGTTTGATCGCTTGATGTGTTTCTGGTTTTTCGAGAGCAGTGTAGATGCGCAAGTTTTTAATTTTGTCCATTTAGAATTTAACTAATTCCATCTCTGTGTTCGGATTCTGTGTTCGCTTGCTTGTGATCAATGTCCCGTTTATAATTTGTGCGCTCTGAGAGTTAGAATTAACTATATCTTTGCTGGATCGCATCCATGGGGTTGAATGGTTTTTTTTTTTTTTAAATCTATTTTTTGTTTAAATTTTGTAATTGCAACCCAATTCGACCTTTTTTTTTTATTTTTTTTTATTTCATCATGTTTGCGTCCTATTTTCCATTGATGATCTTGCAACTATGATTTTTTTTTTTAATTCATGTTATGTGCTTAAAGATATTTTTATGTATATATTTGTTATTAGTTCAAGCTTTAGAAATGAGTGGAATGTTCTTGATACCTGGGATTTTCACTTGAATTTCTGAAATGGGAGATCTGGAAGTGTGTCATAGTTCCTTTATTGTGGAAAATGGCAATACAGAATTTCTAGTGGCTGATAGAGAAAGCATGTCTAACGAAGTTTACCCCTCCTATCATCAGACGGTTAACAATATTGTTCTGTTGTGTTGAGATTTTATTTTTGTCGTGTTCTTCTAATGAAGTTTACCCCTCCTATCGTCAGACGGTTAACAATATTTGTTGTGTTCTTATAGATCTGAATTCATGTACCATTGACGTAAGGTAGATCCAAATATGTTATCATTTCATTTAATTAATACCCAGCGATGATATTCTAGACAATTTGGTTTGCTACAACTATAATGCCCATAGACCAATTTTCATGGTCTTATAGGTAAATTTACCCTCTGATTAGCCAGTCAAATAATTGATAGTTCTAATGAAGTGTGTAGTAAAATACAAGCAAATTAAATTTCAACTTTTTTATGCCTGAATATATGGAAAAGGATGTTTTCAGTCAACCTTAGTGATTCCTTTCTTCGATGGACTCTAATTTTTGTTAGAATCTGATTCTGGGTCATTTAGGTTTTGATGACTGTTTCTTGGTTGGAGCTTTTTTGAACATTCTTTTCACTAATGCACATGCTACACCAAATGATTGCATATGCAAGATTAAATCTGTGGTGTATGATATCTGGAACAGATAAAGTCCAAATGAATATGAAAGAAGCCACAGTTTTTGGCTGTGATATGTACCGTTTCGTTGGAACTCATTTGACATACTGCAGCTTTATTTTATTTAATGTTTCTACACTCATCCTTTGAACTGCGTAAGGCAACAAGAAAAGTTGAACATTTATGGTTCTCAGTTCTCATATTATCCAGTGTCAAATGATGACAGAATTAAACAACTATCAATTATGATATTTTATGAACTTCTTGTACACTGGTTTTAGAAAACTCAAATGACGGAGGAAAGTGATGAAGATACTGAAGGGCCATTCCAGGGGAGTGGTGCTACTGCAGAACAATATGAATCTGATGACGAAATTATTGAGTCTGACATTGAGCTTGAAGGAGAAGTTGTGGAAGCTGATAATGACCCTCCCCAGAAGGTGATATTAGATGAAAGTGATGTTAAGTTGACATGGTGCAAATTTATTTGATTGTGCTCTGCTGACTGTTAACTATCCCTTGTTCTTTCAGATGGGAGATTCATCTGTTGAGGTGACTGAAGAAGCTCGCGATGCTTCTCAAGAGGCCAAGGGGAAAGCCATGGAAGCAATTTCAGAGGGTAATTTAATTTCTAATATGACTAACATATCCTTATTTTAAAGCATTTATTCTATGCTTGCTATGTAAAAAAGAAACATTTACCCAGAGCTGTTTTCCTTTAGGTAAGTTTGAAGAGGCCATTGAACACCTGACTGAAGCTATTTTACTGAATCCGACATCGGCAATCATGTATGGTACTAGAGGTAATTGCCACTTTTACTTCTCATGCTTGTTATTTGAGGACATTTTTCTAAGATCCATCTTCTTTTATATTTTTCCAACTTGCTGTTTCTTTATTCAGCTTCTGTGTATATCAAGATGAAGAAGCCAAATGCCGCAATCCGGGATGCAAATGCTGCTTTAGAGGTAACCTTTCAATTCATATATTTTTTATACGTTCTTGGCTTTATTGCATGCATGTCGTGCGTTTGTATATAAGCTGTATGTTTAGATGGTTGTGTAAGTGGATTGTCCATGCTGAAGAAACTTATATTTCTAACTACGGAATTTTGAGTGCCAATGCCTAACAGCATAAGCCAACATAATTATCCGTAAGATAAGTTCTTCTCTGTCTAGTTATCATATGGATATTTGGTGTTTAAATCACTTTTCTGTTGCTTCTATATTTTTCATGGATAGTTGGCTCTGTATGGGAGATTGGCAATGTCATCCAGGCTGGGGAAATTTACTTATGATTATAGGGACTTGTATTTTCTCTTTGGATATGGCACTAAACATCCTATTTTAGTTTATCTGAAGTGGGTTTTGGTTTCACTTATCTCCTTTTCATTCCTCCTCCTATTTTAATTCCATTTTATTTTTATCTAATGTGAATCTTCTAGGTGTATATTTTTAATTATCTTATCTTTTTTTAATCTTTTTAAACTTCATAGTTTTTAAAATGTTAAACTATTCTTATCTTTTAGTAGTGCTTTTTATATGGATTTTCATTATTCTAAGAATCTGTTTTACTTTAATTTACATTTAATATGATTTGAATTCTTTGTTCTAAGTTTTATTTATTTAAAACCTTGGTTTATTATGCTGTTCTCCACCTTTACAAAAAAGATGTGATTCATGTGTCCACATATATGTACACACTAATATATGTGTTGGAAGTACGTGGATAGTTGGCACCCATATCCATCTCCTGGTAACTCTAGAGATTTGGAAAATTAGGCGGTTGCACTTAATTTACTTTTTCGTATTCCTGCAATCTGTACATTTCCTTGTGAGCTGTTATTCCATTTTCTTTTACTTATGTAGTTGAAGAAAATAAATGTTTTGCTCATGACATTTGTGGGCACAACTATGCCAAGTTGATTTTACAGGATTGTGTTTGATGGTTATGACATCATCTACCATTTTAGTTTAGAGAAAGGTCACTAGTTTAGTTTAAAGGCTGCAACTGTAAATGGCTATCTTTAGTATAATATATTTTCTGCAACTTTAACGAGAGAGCTTGCATCTTACATTTGGTGGCCAAATATTTGGCTTATAAGATTAGCATATTTCTTGATTTTGAATCAGATCAACCCTGACTCTGCAAAGGGATACAAGTCCCGTGGCATGGCTTATGCGATGCTTGGTCAGTGGGAGAAAGCTGCCAAGGATCTGCATGTAGCATCAAACTTGGATTATGATGAGGAAATAAGCTATGCACTAAAGAAGGTAAAGGATCCATATTTAGTTGCTATGAAGGTGCTCTAGATGTTATGATTTGGTGATAACTGTAAGAGAGATTGCAGGTTGAGCCTAATGCACACAAGATTGAGGAACACCGACGCAAGTATGATCGCTTGAGGAAGGAAAGAGAAGAAAAGAAGATTGAACGTGAGCGCCGACGCCGCAAGGCGGAAGCCCAGGTGATGGTTTTTGAACTTGGGTTGAGTGATGTCTCTAATTAACTTTGATTTGGAAATTCTGATTTTTGCCTTTATTTATAGGCTGCATATGAGAAGGCCAAAAAGAAAGAGGAGTCATCTGCGAGTAGACCATCAGGAGGCATGCCTGGGGGTTTCCCTGGAGGTATGCCAGGAGGTTTCCCTGGAGGTATGCCGGGAGGTTTCCCTGGTGGCATGCCGGGTGGTGTACCTGGAAATATTGACATGAGCAAGATCCTGAATGTCAGTGTGCATATAATCCCTTTTTATTCATCCAAGCATATCCTCTTTTGTTTTTTGGTTGTGACTTTGTGTTGATTTGGTTTTTGGCTTTTCATTTAGCTGGTTATGTGACATATCTGTTTCCTTTTGCACAGGACCCTGAGCTAATGGCAGCATTTAGTGATCCTGAGATTATGGCTGCTCTTCAAGAAGGTATATATTTCCTTTATCTTGCTGTAGCCATTGAATTGTACTTTGATATGTTAGTTTGTAAACTGGAGAAATGTTTGTGTTCTGGGGTTAGTTTAGTTAGTTTTGCATCCTATTAAAAATAACCAAGGTGCAGTTGAATACAGTATTCTAGCTCATCAAGTCTCTCATGAAACCTTACATTAGAAATACATATGCATGAGAAAGTTACCAGCTGAAACTAAACCAAAGATCAAGTTGGTTTCTTCCTGATGGTAAATTAATCAAGAAGGCACTACACAGATGACATTCTCATAATGAACTGGAAACACCATAGACTCCTATAAATTTTGTGGCTTGTGGCATATCTCAACCTCATATTTCCAGGTTTTGGATTATTCATCTTGCTTGTACATAATTTCTGCAAATTGTACAGTGACCGATCTTTTGTCAGATTTCTCTATCCTGACATTTTATACTCATTCTTTGAAACCATTGTTACAGTGATGAACAATCCTGCTAGTTTTGCTAAGCACCAAGCAAATCCAAAGGTCGCTCCTGTCATTGCAAAAATGATGGCCAAATTCGGCGGTGCCGGTGGTGCTGGTGGTGCCAAGTAACTTTCATCGTCATCACCCGCCTGTGTTTGTTGTTACAATGGCACATTGCTCCGCAAACCTGTTAATTGAAGCACCTTTGTAATTACTGTTCAGACAAATGTTCTAACTGTATGATGGTGTCTCTTGTTCTCTTTCTGGGGTTAAAAGTTTCGCATGAGGTTCTGGATTTCATGGGTGACATGGATTGCTTTCTCATTTTCAAATTGTGTTGGTTGTTTGGCAAAAAGTAATATTCTTTTGATGATGAGTTAGATTGGTTCTTCACGTCATCTACCCAGGTTTAGAATAACTTCAACATGATTGACAAATCTTACCATTGAATTCTTGAGCGTGATATATTTTATTGAGGTATGTACAAATATTAATAAATTTTTTAGTAGTATGATTATTGATCATCTTACCTTTGTGTCTCTCGAGGAAATAAATAAGAAATTGTTGAAGCATGTAGGGCTATTGTATATATAAAGATTGAAAATTTAAAGTCTTTGTTTAAAACAAAATAAAATGCTGCTATAGAAACGTAAATAAAATACTACGGACAAACCATCCAGGTGCTGTGCCCAGCCATTATTAGTTTATTACTAATCAAAACATCGTAGGATTAAGATTACGTACCCTTTTATGCACGTGCACCCTTACAAAACCAAATATTTTCATATCTCAAAAATCCACAGCCATTATTAGTTTATTACTAATCAAAACATCGTAGGATTAAGATTACGTACCCTTTTATGCACGTGCACCCTTACAAAACCAAATATTTTCATATCTCAAAAATCCACAAATATATATATATATATCCTTATAAAACTTAAAACTAGACATATGGTATCTTTAATTATTAAAAAATCTCTTTAATACATTTATCTTTATTAAAAAATTTTAAAAAATCGTATAAATTGCTTAAATGTATAAAATTTAAAGAACGATATATCATCTGATGAGGATCTCTTTTCTCTATTTGCTGTATGGTTGTACTTTTTTTTTGCTTTGCTGTTTATTCTTCTACTTTTTCAATAAATTAGTAGTTTATTCATTTTTTATTATATATATATATATCATCTAAAATTTTCGATGTTTAAATGAAAAAAATGATAATTGGCGATGTTATGTAAAAGCCTACAGTAATTCAGGAATCATAAATTCGAAAAAAAAAAAAAAAGGAAAAAAACCACTTTTTGCAAAGCCAAAACTGTAGTTCATCATCGTCTGCCAAAAAGCAGCAGCAGCAGCAGCAGCAGCAGCAGCCGCCTCTACCCACCAATCTCTTCGCAGATTCGCTCATCTTGAGATCGTTGAGCGCCTCTTCTTCGATTTGTTAGATTGTGAAAGTATGAGTATTGTGAAGGGGATCCATTACTTGCGCAAGCTCAACGCCGCTAATGTCCCCTCCGCGCTCATCGAGAAAGGCCAGAGCCGCGTCATCGATGCTTCTCTTACTCTCATTCGCGAGCGGGCCAAGCTTAAGGTTTCCTTCTTTCTTACTTCCTCCCTTCTCTCCTCTCCGATCATGGATTTGCCAGGACTTCCTTTGTTTTCTTCTGGTTTTTCATCTCTCTCTTTGTTATTCATCTCTTTTTCCGTTGGTATATTCGGAGGATGTTTATGTGTGAGGTTTAAGATGTTTTAGGGTTTATGGTCTGTTTGGATTTAGAGCTAGTAAATAACAATAAAAGATAATATTTGCAGTAAAGGTGTTTTTTTTTTTTAAAAAAATTCTAATTCTAATTTTCCTTTTCTAGGTTGCAGTATTCTATCAATTTTATTCTGTTTTCCTCTTTTTTTTCATATACAATTGTTTCTTCTTTCTTGATTGCTTCAAATTGCAATTTTTGAACATTATTAGGGAGAACTTCTACGTGCCTTGGGTGGTGTTAAAGCTTCAGCTTCCCTTCTTGGAGTTCCTTTAGGACATAACTCATCCTTCCTGCAAGGACCTGCCTTTGCTCCTCCTCGGATTAGGGAGGCTATCTGGTGTGGCAGCACTAATTCTAGTACTGAAGAAGGTTGTGAAAATTTCTTATTGTATTTGTTTGTGTTTTTGAATTTGATTTCCTCATGGATTTTTTATATGGAATAGGTTCATTGAGTAAATTTAAAATTCTTTCTTGACAATGCTTCATTCTATGTTTGTGTAGGCAAAGAATTGAATGATCCTCGAGTGCTAACTGATGTTGGTGATGTTCCTATCCAAGAAATCCGTGACTGCGGTGTAGATGATGACAGGTTGATGAATATTATCAGTGAATCTGTTAAGCTAGTAATGGAAGAGGTAGTCTGTTCTAAATTACCATGCCCACAACCTGCAAGCTTTGTGGCAAGAAGTTCTCTTTCAATAATGATTATTGTATAAGAATGAGAATTAGTTATTGTGTAAAACCCTAAACCTTTTTTGAGTAATTAGGAGAGAAGTTGTCCGGTGTCTGATATTGGAAATTGTTTTAAAAGCTTTGCAATGTAGTTTAAGGGATCTGTAACACTCAGGGTTGAATTCTGATTTAAATAGCTGCTTTAACCTGCAAATGATATTTATGATATGTTTATTTTTAATTTTATAGTCTGACTTTGTAGTGTTGAGATAATGGTGTTAACTCAATCTGGTTTTGCACACAGCATCCACTTCGCCCGTTGGTCTTAGGCGGTGATCACTCAATCTCCTTCCCTGTTGTTAGAGCTGTATCAGAAAAGCTTGGTGGTCCTGTGGACATTCTTCACCTGGATGCTCATCCAGATATCTATGATTGTTTTGAAGGAAATAAATACTCACATGCTTCTTCATTTGCGCGTATAATGGAGGGTGGATATGCTAGGCGACTTCTACAAGTAATACTTTTGTTATGGCTTTATGTCTGTATGCTTTATTTTCACACAAAAACTAGCTTGTGCCTTTAGGTATGGTTTTTGGCAGAATTTGATTTGTGGAGCTTTTTGTCATCAGGTGTGTCATCTTGATGCATGAAGATAACATCGTATTTGGCCTTAGGAGTCCTATCTTGTTCATGATAGAGCTTTTTATGCTCAATTTATGCACCTTGCTCTGTTTATCTTGGCACCAAGTTTCCTTACGTTATTCTTTTGTTGTCAATATGATCATTACTAAATATTCTAGCAAGTTATATTTATTGAAATAACTAAAACTGATCAGAGCTAGAGTTTATAATTGTTCATGTTTGATGATCTATGGTCTTATAAATCTGATAAAGTTATTGAAGATATTTAGGAATTGTTCTGCAGGGCTGTTGTATACATAATTCTAGAAACTTCATACAAGTTGTATATCTGTGTTATCACTTAGATTTGCAGTATAAGAGGTTTTTCTTGATACGAAGGAGAGAATTTGCCCAAATAGTACCTAATGATTCGTGATTTGGCACTTCAGGTTGGTATCAGATCCATCACAAAAGAAGGACGGGAACAAGGGAAAAGGTTCGGTGTTGAGCAGTATGAAATGCGTACTTTCTCAAGAGATCGTCAAATTTTGGAAAATCTGGTATATGTCACTCTTCCCTACGCATCCTCACATCATGTACGCAATGCAATTTTGCCTTAAAACTTGTTTTGAATCTTGATTACTCATCCAGAACAACTGTAACCAATGAGTCAATTCGTGCTATTTCTTGCTAATGGATGGTTTTGTGGACATTATGACAATGCTAGACTTGAAATGCCAATGACTGATATTTACCTTTTCTACTCTTGATAAATGGGCAGAAACTAGGGGAGGGGGTGAAAGGTGTTTACATCTCCTTGGATGTGGACTGTCTTGATCCTGCATTTGCTCCCGGTGTTTCTCACATTGAGCCAGGTGGTCTTTCTTTCCGTGATGTCCTCAACATCCTCCACAATCTACAAGCTGATGTTGTCGCTGCCGATGTAGTGGAGTTCAATCCACAAAGAGATACTGTAGACGGGATGACCGCCATGGTTGCTGCAAAGCTAGTCAGAGAGCTCACAGCAAAGATATCCAAATAAAAGAATCAAATCACACTACGAACTGCAGAAAATCTTCAAGACTTTGAATGCACTACATGCCTTCTCAAGTCAATTGAGTCAATTAATGTGACACTTCAGCTTATAATTGAGATAGAGCAAACATGCTACGCTTTTGAACATGAGAATTTTCTTCATGCTATTTAGACATACGAATACATTCATATTTTGCCGATTCTGTGCTCAAGGAAATAAGATTTTTTAAATCAAACTCACTCAGAAAGCATTAGTTTCTCAATGTTGTGTATGCTATTGCATTCATCTCCGGGTCTGCAGCTGATCTTTTCTCTTACTAGATAAATGAAGTTGCGAAGATCATGTAGAGCTATGCAGCTCCCATTGGTTTTCTCTTCAGACAAAAAACTATACATGTACATCAAAAGAGAAAACACTGTAGAAACTTTTATTGAGAATATCCAGGAATTATAAGCTAGAAGTTGCATAAATTTTCAAGTAATATCCACACTATCTTGATCACCAGCAACACTCTTGCTTTCCAGTGATATAAATTTGAAATGCCTGGCACACCAGAAGAAACCAATGAACTCGAAGATGGTCATCCCAGCCATAAGAAAGAAGAACCGATCAAGATGGCCATCATTCAGATTTGCCGGAATCCACCCTGGCCGCCCCCCCTTCGTCGTGACCTCCATCACAATACTCACAATGAAGCTGCAAAGGTAACTCCCTAAGAAGTTGGAGAACATACAAAGGCCAATACCAATACTCTTCATCCCATCTGGTGTTTGTGAACCAAAGAAATCTAGCTGCCCAACATACACTAAAGCCTCTGAGACTCCAATAAGTACATACTGAGGCACTTGCCATAATATACTCAATGAACTCAGTTCAGGCCCTCCTTTTTGTGCATGTTTTAACCTTTTTTGTTCTACTAGACCAGCAGTGATCATACCAATGAATGCAATCACTAAACCAATCCCCATTTTTGTTATTTCTGAAGGTCCTTCAGGTGTCATCTTTGTTATCTTTCTGTACACTGGAGCTATGAGTTTGTTGAAGAAAATAATGAAAAAAGACACACTGATGATGTCAAAGACTGTCATGCTTGCCGGAGGAATGTGAAAGTTGTTGATGGTTGTCTTCATTGCAGCGCCTTGTTCAACGAAAAGTGAAGCCATTTGGACGATGATGACGGAGAAGAAGATGGTGCAAAGCCAGATTGGGAGGAGGCGCATTATGCATTTCACTTCTTCAACTTGTGTCACTGTACAGAGGTTCCATGGATTATGTTCATTGTTCCTATTTGATCCCATGATCTGGTCTTTGTTGGCGATTATTGCAGCATGATCAAAGAACCTGTTTATTCATATAAATGCACATAATGTAAGAAATTCACATGCATGTACTGTTATAAGAGTTTTATCCCATCCTAAATATTTATAACTAGAGGTAGTTGAACTCAGAGGGAAGAGAGGCATTTATTTAGTTAGCGAGTCATGCAATACATTTTGCTTCAATGTAGTATGGCTTTGACTTAGTACCTGAATCCTTTGGTATGGAGTATCCTTCTCCCACCTTGCCCAGAACCATTCCTCTCATTAACCTCAAATAACTTATCATCTTCTAATGGAATCTCAACTTTGGACTTTTTCCATGCAGCCACTAAAACCTGACAAAATCTAGCAAGAGGATTCCCACCAGTCTTGAAATGCCTATACCTCACACTCCCACTCAACAACATAACATAAGCCACAGCAGAACATGAAGTAGCTACCATAAAGGCTGATGTCCATTGCCCCAAGTTCTGTATGTAAGCCAACACAGTCTCTGCAAAGAGAGACCCAATGTTTGTAGCAACATAGAAGTAGCTATAGAACGAGTTCTTCGCCGTCTTCTCTCCCGGATCCTCCTCATCAAACTGGCTCGACCCAAAGGTTGCCGATGATGGCTCGCTTGCTCCATAGCCTAAGGCCACCATGTATATCGAAATGTAAAACATAGCCATCTCTAATGGCGAATGTGGGTCGCATGAAAACCCGATCTTGCCACAACCATGTGGCTTCAGTAACATAAAGGTTGTTGTTAGCCATAGCATTACCAAACCCTGACGCCAAATAATGATAAGATGAGAAACCCAAGCTTATATATATATATTGATGTTTACTTATAATAATGCGTCTTACTATTATTGAAAAGACTTGGAAAATGACACAAGTTAAATATCTTCCCAAGTAGGCATCACTGAGAAATGCACCCAAAAGAGAGAACAGATTTGTTGTGCCCATCCATCTGCTAAAGTTGTTTGCTGCTTCTGCATTGCTTTGCTTCAGAACTCTTGTTGAGAAGAGCACTAGGTTCACTTCCACACCAACAAATGCAATGCTTAAGAGTCCTTGGTTCACTGTTAATTAACCATTATATAGCTTTATGCACACACCAGCATTATTTATATTTCATATCCTTCATCAAATTTTATTAAATTTTAATAAATAAAGAAAAGAGAAAAGGTGTTTCCTGCAAAATTACCAAGCAAAACCAAGCCGGACGGCCACCTGCCGGTTTTGTCTCGCCTTGCTGGCCTTCCCAACCGATCAATAGAGCCATCAAGGGTGCATGCCTCTCCATATCCTTCATTTCCCTGCAATCAATTTCATATATATATAATATTGCTTCAAATTAGCTTTGAAGATATAAATCATCACCATATTCTCATTCTTACCCTTGAGCCTTCATTGCATGGTGTGGCTGAATCCTCATCATTCTTATTCTCCATTTCAGAGAAATTTTGAAAGAGAAAAAAGGAAGAAAAATTAAGGGATGAATGGTATTAATTAAGTTCCAGCAAAGAGAATGCCAATATCTTACAGCACTTCCTTAATTTTCTTTGCCTCTTCTGGAAAACATATATTTTTTTTTAATCCCAAGAAGGCCTAAATAGAAATATATGCTATATTATCACTTATACCCTCCCATAAATTCTAATAAATGCTCATAAATTATTATATTTTAAAAACCTTTTTTTATTTATTGTAAATAGATATATATATTTTTGAATATATAAATTTGTCTACCTCAATAAAAATACACATATATATACACACATGAGTTTGGCCAGGTGCTCAATGCTGTAAAATTTTGAAGAATAAATATCTTTTACTGATCAAACGGTAAAATATATTTTTGGAAATAAAAAATCTAAAGAAATCATTCATATGATATAAATAAATCCAAATAATCATTCATCATCATTATTATTATTTTTAAATGCACAAATGGTTCTTTCTATAAATGAGAGCTGGGAATACTGAATTGCTTTGGAACCGATTCCGTTGTTACGAGATTTATTGGGAAAGATGAATCTCATACTCCGCCGAGCAGCTTCCGCCTTCCCAACCTCCTCCTCTCGTCGCCTCTTCAGTGGGAGCTGCTTCGATTCCTCGGCGCCAGCCGCAGCGGCCTCGCCGGATTCCTCTCCCGGTGGGCTTTATGGCTTCTCGGTGCTTAGAACCGCCAAGGGTTTCCGTCGATTCGTCGATGAGGCCATTGAGAGGTGAGCATTGGAATCGCGAGATATTCGTTCTTAGGGTTTGCTTTTTTTTCTTTTCCTTCCTGTTGTTGTTATCTGTCGTGGTTTTGGAATCTCCAGGTCTGGCGAGCTTGTCTCCTATGTCTCTCTGCTGCCGCCTTCTGGCGAAATCATCCGGGCCTTGGATGAGATCTCGGACACTGTAAAAATTCATTTCTGATCTTTTGTTTTTAGTTTTGTTTGTTTGTTTGTTTCAATTTTAGTAATGTCGCTTGCTATTTAGGTTTGTGCTGTTATTGATTCGGCGGAGCTGTGTAGGAATACGCATCCTGACAGGTGATTTTTTTTGCTTCTTCTTGACTGTTATTTGAGGCTGTTTAGGTCTCTGATTTCTCTTTTTAAATTGGAGATCAGGGAGTTTGTAGAGGAAGCTAACAAGGCGTCTATGAGGATCATTGAACACCTGCACGTAAGTTGGCGTCTAGATAGCTTGCCTGAAAAATATCCTAGTATGAGTCATTGGCCAATGCATTCTTTGTTTGTGCATGTCTGACAAGAATCACTTCAAGAAAATTTTATAATGTCTCTCCTGGGATATTAGGTTTTCTCAATGTTCAGGAGGACTATTCAGAGTTAATTTCATCATTGACACCTTGCATGTTAATTAACATATGGAAAAATCAGTAAGCTCCCCTAATTTGTTATGATGCTGTTGTGTTGGTTGATGGATCCACATTCTTGATATCTTCCAACTATGGAGAAAGCTGATTCTACTGACTTCAGCGAGATAAGAGGTTGCAGTAGCAATAGGGTTTGAATTTTAAGTCAAATGTACTCAGTTTGATTGAATACAATATCAGGCTACGCTGCAGTTCTGCAAGTTTGATGATCATCTCCATTGCAATGACAAGTTTCTTTTATAAACTTGCAATGATGGGCTTCTTTATGTTTTGCAGTTTTTAAATACCAATCAATCTCTTTATGATGCGGTTAAACTGGCTGAGGGCATTCCCCTGCTAACAGATGAAGCTCAAAGAGCAGCTCATGCCCTACGCACTGACTTTGAAAAGGGGGGCATTCATCTTACCGCAGGTGTATACACTGATATGTTGTAGTTTTAATGCTTGTTTTGTGTTTGTTTTATAACTAACTTTGCACATTTGATACAGATAAATTGGAGCGGGTTAACAAATTGAATGTTGAGATTGCTCACATAGGGAGAGAGTATGTCTTCAAAGCTTATAAAATCCTTAAAATGCTTTTCATGTTTTATGTAATTTTGAAATAGTTGTTGTTAAATGGCTTAATTTCTGTTTTATTTTTATGAACTTGCTTGGTGTTTGTTGCCCTTATGAGGGCTGTATTACATGTTGGAGGCATTTCCTCATTTCTTTAAAAGGTATTATTCATATGCAAGCAACAATCATTGCATATCAACAATGCAGTTGGATATGTGGCTTTATGTCAAAAAATTATTTTACATATAGGAAAATATATATTAAAATTGTTAAAAAACAATTGATGAGTGAAAAATTAAGAAAATGCGTAACTATTTTCCTGAAGTTCTAATATAGTCCTTGATATTTATATCAGGTTATGATGATTTTCTTTGAAGAAATTTTCATTGTAATTCCTAATCATCATAATTTCATGCCTTTGCAATAATAATGCACATCTGTTGAGCATCAAATTTAGAGAGCATGCCAAGTACTTAGTATTTAATGTGATGATTCATTCAAGGATTGTAGAATTTTCTCATATCATTGCTGTTACTATTGTTATAACCATTTTCTTTAACATATTTTGTAAGCTTGTTTGGACTTGAAATATCTGGTTAATAGTTGGAAAATTGATCAGTTTTAACAAATATTGAAGGATCTGCTTTATGGGTATGTTTGATATAACCATTAATGTAGCTTAATAAGCAAGAATATAGCTACTGGTTGTGACTGTAGTTCTTCCAATATAAAGTGGGAAATTGTCCTTTGTAGGTCATACATGTTTGGGCTGGTGCTTAGCTTTTGCACATGGATGAGTAGGAATTTTGATTATTGGCTCTTCACAAGAAAATGTGTAGTAAGATATCCAAAAGAATAATGCATAACATTAATGATGGATCTTAAAATGCGTATAAACAGAAACTGAATAAACTTGATGACATTTTGTGCAGGTCAATTGACCATTTTTATGTGATTAAAATTGTTCATTATAATGAGTATAAAGCGCAATTGGAAAACCTACGAACGTATTTGATATTGTGAATATTTGAGGATTTATATTCATATGTGATTTATGTCATCAATTCAGATGTATCGCATACATTTTGTCAAGTTCTAGCCATGCCCTTGGAAAATAAAGACTCGGCCATTTATATTCATATGTGATTTATGTGGCTGTTTGTATTTTTGCTCATGTCCGCTGTGCAGTTATCAAGTGCTTATCAATTTTCCTCAAAATAGGTTTTGGAAAAATATTCGTGATAGTTCTTTTGTGGTTTTTGTTTAAGCTTGAAACTTATGATTTTTATGCAATGCTGCTTGTTACTTGGGTAAACGTTGCAATCGTATTTCTTATTAATTTTATTTTCATCAGGTTCAATGAAAATATTATGATTGATCCAGGTTCTTTGGATATATTCCCAGCGTCACGCATCCCAAAGCATATGCATCATTGTTTTAAACCTATTTATCAGCCCATACATAAAATGACAAAGGGAGAACTGAAGGTTGAGGACATAAAGAAAGAAAAGGGTTTCCGAGTTAGAACTGACCCAAGTATGCTATCGTCAATTTTGCAGTTTGTATCAGATGCTGAGGTAGGTCCATCCTTTCTTATGAACTGTATTTATGTTCCGATTGATAGTTCCTATTTCTTTTCGCTTCAGTTAGCAAACAGCCTGATTATTACATTAAGAATTTAACAATGCAAGGTTATGTTTTGCATGGAAAATGTGGACTTCTTGTAATTTTAAATTTTCCTGTTCGGTACATATATCTAAAATATACATGCTTTTCATATTTAATGGTGAAATTAGAAACTTGAACATTGTTAATTGCAAAACTTGCAAGAGGTATATCTGCAATTTTTGTTTTGTGCCGTTTCTAAAGGAAAACTAAGTCTGCCCATGTGCTTACATTTTATTGTTCCCAAATGTCCTTAATTATGCTTGCTTATGATTGTTTGGAAGTTGAGTAATTTACATTTTTATATGCTTAAATGTCTAAAGACTTCCATAAATTATATATAATGTATAAGAAACTAGACCATGTATCTAAGTTGACATAGTTGGATTAGTAGGTGTCCTGTAGGGTAGTTATGGAGGGTTTAGAGTAGCACAAGGCTGTGGGTAACATTTATGTTAGATGTCCTATGTTATGTTGTTCAGAGTTTTTCGTTCAATAAAACCCCAAAAATGATCATGCATTTTCAAAATCTGGATAGCTTTTATTGGAAGAGCTTTGGGCTGTTTTGGAGGCTTATTCTTCTGTTCTTTCTTTAGCATTCCCCTAACTAATATATAAAGAGTTAGAGATGTTGATGTTATAAAAAACAAGCAAACAAATTATTGAAAAAAAGATGTAATATTTGAACTAAAATGATAGCCTTTCACAC
Organism: Dioscorea alata; assembly: GCA_020875875.1. Taxonomy (NCBI): domain Eukaryota; kingdom Viridiplantae; phylum Streptophyta; class Magnoliopsida; order Dioscoreales; family Dioscoreaceae; genus Dioscorea; species Dioscorea alata. Next base: position 21,350,115 of record CM037014.1, on the reverse strand, counting down.
TAAAATACAATTGAGGCACAACTCCCTTTAAATAAGAGTAGGAACCCAAAGACATTAATACCCTTCTATTTTATATATATGTTTTTATTACTCTAACAAGAGGGGCCATCTTTTTTATTGCAACATTCTTACCTTGACTTTTGTCATGGGCATTAATGCAACTCCTTTTTAGTCTCACGAGTATTTCATAATTTTCTTCTAGACTATAGTTGTGTAAAGCCTTTTAGGTTGTCAAAACAGCATCTTTAAATCGTAGATGGTACCTAAAAAATGTGGGGATTCTTATAAGCATCCCTAAGAGTTTGTAAAAGTCACAACTGTTGAAATAACTCACCTCATTATGTACTTTATAATAGCCCAATGGATCATATCTGACTCATCCAACATCATATCTAATAAAAGAATTTGTGATACCCTTAATTTTCTATACTTTCGTTCACTATCTTGGATTAAAGAACAAACTACTAACTCTTGGCAGGTGAGAAAACAATCTTACATAACAGGGAACTCTGCTCCACATGCAAACCTCGGTGTTCTCAATAAACTCATAAGTGCTCGTCATGAGCTTGCTCAGGTTCTTTTCAATCACCTTTTTGCCTGATGTATATATTTTTCCATTCTAGGCATTTTAGTTGGAGTCGAATTTTGTCAATTGCTGTTTTATTCTGAAGATTTGAGATTTCTTGTTTAATACATTAGTCAGCAACTTTTTTTGTTCTTTTAAAATCAACATTATCATATTATTCTTTGTGAATCTTGAAAATGCAATAAATATGATGGTCCATACAAATTTCCTTTTTGAAAAAAAATGTTTTATGTTGTTATTAAGCACCTTGCATGGCGGAAATTTATATTTGCAGGGTTTTGTCACTGCATTGAATTCAATTAATGTTAACTCTTTTGATGAATTCAAATGGTTTATTGAGGATAATTTTATGATTCTCATCCCCATGCTACCTTTGGCTCACATCACATGCAACCTATTTGTCTTTGAGTCCATTCTTAGAAAACCTTCTCGTACATAATGAGGGGCTTTGTATTATCACAAGCATGTCACTATGTCACTTGTGTGAATAGTTTTTTTTTTTGGTTGGGGGGTGGGGGGGCGTTGGGGGGTGGGGGGTGGGGGTTTCAAAGCTTCCGAATAGCTTGTGTTACCCTTGAAAACCTTGATGACTATGTGGCTAACTCTGTTCACATCTTGTCAAACTAATTTAGATTTGACTCTTAATAGCATCAATAGTTCCTTGGTGGAACAGTTTTCAACAGTTTTGGTTACTTCAAGGAAAATTGGTTTCCATCTTTTCTTTTGAACAATATTTTCCTTGTTTCTTCTTATTGGGAAGACTCTTAATTAGATGTGAGATTTCTGCAGATAATGGGCTGTAAATCTTATGCTGAGTTTGCTATCCGTTCAAACATGGCAGCATCACCAGTCGTTGTTTCGTCTTTTTTGCTTAATTTAAGCAAGATTGTTAAACATAAAGCTGATGAGGTTTGAGATATTTAACACATGATTAATATATGTTTCTCATTTTTCCCTTTTTGGAATTTTTTTCTTTTCCATGGACTAATTTCCCTTTCCTTTTATATAGGAGTTCTTGAGCATGTGTGATTTCAAGAGGCAAATGTGTTGTGGAGAAAATTTAGATTTAGAGCCATGGGATGAGTCTTATTTTTCTAGCATGATGAAATCTTCATCGTATGACTTGGATCCTTCGGTAAGATTCTTTTGCCAGCTAGAATTGTAAAAGTGAGAATTTAGTTTATAATGTGGCGATGAAAGAATTTTACAATGCAATGCGAAATTATATGGGGAATTCCTGCTAAATAAGGTATTTATGTTCCTTAGAATGATGTCTATTTCAAGATATAGTGGCCTGATAATTTTCTCTTTTTTGGGTGTCATGCATTGTTTATTTTATTCTATATATTCATTATTTTCAATGATGAAGGATTGTGATTCGCGAAATAATTTTCTCGAGAATTAAGAACACTTCTGGCCATGAAAACATGTATTTTTATATTGTTTTTATTCTTCCTTTCTGATGATTGCACTTTTCATTTGAAGATATGTTTATTGGCCACTTTTATTTGGTGAACCAAATTTTTTTTTCTTATTTGCTCCATTGCCTTGGGTAGGTTATTGCATCATATTTTCCTTTGTCCCAATGCCTTGAAGGCTTAAAAATCATGGTCAACTCATTGTTTGGTGCAACCTTCCATAAAGTTGCCTTTGCTGCCGGGGAGACATGGCATCCAGATGTCATTAAGTTGTCACTTCATCATCCCCAAGAGGTACGCACATATTTTCTGGTTCATATTTGCCAGCATGAAATCTGATTCTAATTTAATCATAATGTTAAAAATAAAATTTGAGGGTTTTTTTTTTTTTTGCCATGAAAACACCATGAAATGGCAATTGTATATAATTAAGCCCTCACTTGTGTGCATCTGAAAACTCCTAAAATTTGTACTTTTTATGCAAAAATGATAGTTTGCAACTAAAATAATTTTGCTTTTATAGATTTTAGTATAACTGGCATTTTCAAATGACCAATATGACCTCAAATTACACTTCGTATCATTCATGATAAGTCATACCAAAATATCACTTGTAAATTGGAATGTTATTATAGAAGTGAAGATGATTATCCAATTCAAAATATATATTGAGTTGCCATGATCTTTCCATACAATATCATTGAGTTAAATTCCTTCTTGGAATACTGTGTGGTTTTATATGCAAAATCACTAAATTTTCCAGACACATAGAAAAAGAAACTTCCAATGCTTCATTTCGGCATATGGTATCTTGGTCATCTCTCTGTGGATTTTCCATTTCTTTCTAGTTCTGTTAACAGAAAAATGCACGTATATACCTTCATACATGCTCAAATCTAAGGTTTCTGTGGGTATACATACAGTTTCATTATCTATGTAGATATGCACACAATCCTTTTTTTTTTTGTCTACAGTTACATTTGCAAATGCATTTTCCATTAGTTGAGCATGTATCTTCTATTATTTGTCATGATCCTAGTTTGACTTGTGAAATTTTTTGACTTTGCTGTTTGGTGGTATTTACTTCATTTTCCATGGCACAAATAAATAGGGAAAGGGAAATCAAGGTTCTAAGTCAATGAATTGAGCATCTAGTCTTATTTATCAGTTTAAAGTTTTAACCTACTCTTCTTTTCTATATGGACATCCCTTACTCAAGCAAACTCTTGTTCTGAGTCATCCACATAAGTATTATTAACAATGACATCTGTGTAAATGGTACTTGTATATGTTTGCATAGGATTCTAATACACATTCCTTCTGAATTACTTAATTTTTTTTTTATTTCAAATGCTGCAATTGTTAACTTTGTTCTTTTTGGTTAACTTAAGCATGTTTTGACGATTGCTAGGGTGACTTGGGTTTTCTTTATCTTGACCTTTACTCTAGAAAGGGTAAGTATCCAGGCTGTGCACATTTTGCCATTAGAGGTGGGCGCCAAATATCTGAGACGGAATATCAACTTCCTGTATGATCGTAATCCTTTATACTTTAAGCTGCCTTCATTATTGTTGCTAGTTTCTTGTATATGCAATTCTTCATTGTCACAGAGATGCATAGGTCTTGTGCCTTTAATGATCTGCATTGCTAACGATGACCTTTCAATATTGAGTATCTCAGTATACTTATTTTAAATTCTCTTACTTGATGTATGCAATTATTTTATTTTATTTTTTATTTTTTATTGAGTATCTCTCTTTTTATAGTAGCCAGTTTTCCGAATTATTTTTCTACTATGTGAAGTGATAAGTTGGATGAGATGTATTTGTTGCCAACTCCTGACCATGCTTACCAAATCGCAAATGCCCCAGTACCTCAACCCCTCTTCTTCCATGTGCTTGCATCCTCATCTTACAAAACCCTTGGACTGTCATAGACTGATCTTGGATTGGCCTTCTCTGACTGAAAACCATGCTGTTTGATCATACTCCATGGCAATTATCTGTGATGTGTAGGACACCTTTTTGAAGTGTATGTATTCAGCTATCTTTTTGCTGAACTATGTTCTTTGAACTTTCTGTTAGTTCTTTTTGTTCAAAGTCGATAATTTATTTGATATGGAATGGAACAACTTTTTTAAGATTTCATATGTATTTCGGTGCTTGCAATATGCTACTCATGTTTCTTCTTGGGTGTCCCAACTCTTTCTTCTTTCTGGTCTTCTGATTGCTGAAGCTTCTGTTGAATACTACAAATTTCAAGATTTTTCTTTGTTTAATTCAGATAGCTTCTCTGATTTTTTTTTCCAATCAGCCAGCTTACCAACTTAGGTGATGTTATAGATTGTGGCTTTAGTCTGCAATTTCTCAACTGGAACTGGATCGATGACTCCAAGGCTCAATCACTGTGATTTAGAAACACTTTTTCATGAATTTGGCCATGCTCTTCATTCTCTTCTATCAAGAACGGTATTTTGTTCTTGCTTCAGATATTCAATATAAATTTACTTGCTTAATTTTGCTTTTGATTTACTAATATATCTTTTAATGTAAACCTTAGGATTATCAACACTTCTCAGGTACTAGAGTTCTCCTTGATTTTGCTGAAACACCTTCCAACCTTTTTGAGTAAGTTTATTTTATTTCTTATTGTCCATTTCAATTTGAAAGCTTTGGTTGTACATATTTCTCCTTGAACATGGTACCTCTTGTCTAAACTTGAGTTTTAGCTGGTAAGAGGACCCTAATACCCTGTCTGTGTATTTTCTGGGATATTTTGCTTCTGACATTTTGATTTTATATTGTAATCTCTATTATTTTTTGTCTTAAGCAAAGCTGGCTTTTGTTGCCAATGTTTTTTCTTTCATCATGTGTTGAGTTTTGAAGCATAAGCTGCATATGGAACTGGTGATGGATATTAGCATTCATGTGTGATCAACTAAATTTAGTTATGCTGAGTGCCCTTGATATGAATTATAAGGTATAACAATTGTCTAACCTTGTGTTAGGTGATATCAGTATATCAGCACATACTGAGGTGGAAATGTTTGAAATGCTCATGACAGAGCAGTTAAAAATGAATTTGGGTAGGAATTGGATATTGATGCTTTCCTTGTCAATTCTTGCCTTTCGTATTTTTGTATGTAAGGTGGCTTCTAAACTGTTGCTGTTATTGCTTTGAACTGTGTATTGCTTACCCTAGTCGTCTTATCAGGTATTATGCACGGGATTATCGTGTTTTAAAGACATTTGCTAGGCATTATGTAACTGGAGAAGCGATACCTGAGAAATTAGTGACAGTAATGAATGGTGCTAGAAATATGTTTGCAGCAACAGAGCTCCAGCGGCAGGTACTCATGCAACTGTTGTTTATTTTACACGAAACACCCAAGAACACGCAAGTATGCTTTACCATTCATTCAACAATTCATTAGGGTCTAATTGATAACCGTATGCATCTTGGCAAAAAAAGGGGGAAATAAATCTAATTTCCAGTGATTTGCTGATTTAGTACAGCTTTCACCTAATGTTATTATGTTTCCCTGTCAGATATTCTATTCGATGATTGACCTAACACTCTTTGGAGAAGAGGCAGCTGCATTGAGGGACACCGCTTCGGTTGTTTCCGATTTGAAAAGGCAATACACATCGTGGAAGCATGCTGACGGCACCCACTGGCACACCCGGTTTAGTCACCTAATAAATTATGGTGCAGGTAGATAGATATTCTCTTAATTGATATTTCCGGATTGAAAGTTGAGGGTGAGTTTAGCACATTTGGACTCGTAAACTCTAAAGTTGTCAATCAATTTTTAGGCTATTACAGCTACCTCTACGCAAGGTGTTTTGCGTCAACGATATGGCAGCAGGTATGCCGTGAGGACCCCCTGTCCCCGACTGTTGGGGCTGCTATTAGATCAAAACTTCTACAGCATGGTGGGGCGAAAGACCCTGCTAGTTTGTTGAGGGATTTTGCTGGCGACGACATTCTGGAATGCTGTGATGGGGGGGTAGCCCCTAATATTACGAGTCTTCGTGAAGAATTGGGCTTGTAATTGATTGATCAGGTCCCTAAAAGGTTTGATTTCGCACTAGTTGGAATGATTAATGCCCAAGTTCTTTTCTTGGGGGTTTTCAGGTTCAAAAGTGGTTAAATGTACAATTTTGGAAGAAAATTGAAATTGGCATGGGATAAACTCAACTGTTGTGGTTGTTTCCAAAGGATTACATATTGCCTAGTTAACTTTTGGAAAACTTAAATGTTATATTTGGAAAACATATACTTTGAAGATGCCGTCAGGTCAGGAAAAGCTGGTGTAGTATAAATAGGGCACTGTTTCATAATTGTTAATTGGATGGAAAGAATTGTTTGGACTGAAAATAATAAGCAAAATCGTTTTAATTTCAAAATAAGAACTATGTGATCTCATGCATAGTTTGGAATTTCTTAAAGCTGGAGCCTTTTTTTCAATTTCAGAAATTCCGGGCTCTTTCCCCACATTAATTGGGAACCTTCACAACTTACAAATTGTCTGTCATGTACTCACAGTAGTTAGACACTCACACAGACACTCACAGAAGTTGGAAGAAAGGATGAACTATGGAACATGCCAGTTATAGCATTTGTGCATACAGTGTATCACAATCATCCACTGATCTGCTCTGCAACAGAGGGTTCTCTCATGGAATCAGCTGCCAAATTTTCAAACTTCTCAACCTTCCCATCTTCTTTTGGTATTATCAACCCATAGCCACCATCTTTTCGTTTGTACAAGATGTTTATCTCACCTGTAATCAGTAATTTTTTTTTCCTTTGTTAATGATACAATGGATAAAACCAAAACTAAGAAGCATGTGTGACTTAGTATATTCGAAACAATTACCTGTTTCATCATTTCTGAAGGCATAGAAATCATGATCGACATTTTCTAACTGTTCCATTGCCTCCATTACAGTCAATGGTGGCATCTCAAAATATTTTGTGCGAACCACCTAAAATATACCATTCCAAAGCAATAAATAGGTTGATCAGTGATTAACTCAGAGTCATATTGCATGATAGGATATTTCTAAAAAAGAAAAAATCAATCATATTCTACAATTCCACAGCCTGCTTGATTGAAAAAGCATCTCAACAAATCATAAAGACAAGAATGGTGTGACATATGATGGATACCCCCACAATAGCAAAGTGTGGAATGAAGATATATCACTCCCAAGTCAATTTACAAAGCACATCTTAGCTAGCCTTGGAAATGGATTATAACCAAAAATTTCCAAAGACTTTTGCTTGGAATTTATTCTATTTTTTTCCATTTTCTTTTAATTTTCAGCAAGTAATATGTTGGACAAAAATCAATTTCACCTCTTGTAGCACTCCCTGTGCATGTGGCCATTTCAAATTCCCCACACCACCTCTCCGCTGAACCAGAGCCATCTAAACAGAGGTTTTACATTAAAATAAGATTTCTCACACAATTTGGAGTCTGAGTATGATTACACCATACAAATTGGGGGACAAATTTCTGAAGAAAGCAACTTATGTCAGAGATTCTTCGATCAGATAGACTTGCTAGTACATTATCATAAACAAGCAATTATTGGCGCAGGGATAGCATACAACCTTACTCCCTAGTGCGCATCATGCATTTGATGATTAGCTTCTTTATGTTTGCACCAAATTCTACATCATGTAAAAACTAACTATTCTCAAAGTGAACCATCAATATATTAATAGAAGAAAACAATCAACAAATCATCAATAAAATCGGATCCCACAAACATGTTGAGACTATATCCAACTTCCGCTAGAACCTTCGTAATATAGTTTTCTGAAAAAAAGAACATATGAGTTTCATACAAGTTCATCATAATCAGGGAAAGCCTTGAAAATTCATTTTCAAGTGTATAAGCTTCAACTAGAAACTAACAATGGTCTCATAGTCCATCATTTGACCTTTACATTATGTAGCAATGCTCATCATCCACAACCCTATTTTTTCATTGTAAAAATTCCTTTTGCATAATGTTGTCCTTGGCCTAATTAGATAACCAATTTATGATCTCAAAGTCCAGGTTTAATTCAGAAGAACTGTTCATAAGATATATACAAAGGTCAGCCTGCAAACTTAAGCCAGAACCCTACATCCACACAAATGTTTCACATGTTCAACTTGGCAGCAAAAAAAACTAAACGATAAGCAAAAGAGACACTGCTGTTACATAGCTAGTAGAAAGCACTTAAAAGGAGCGCATATCTATTTGAGATAATTTCTACTAGTTCCACATAATCCTTGAACACAAAGGGCTAATAAAAATGACCACCACACGTGTCATAACATGGCTACTTAAAATTCAAGGTGTATATTTGAAGATATTAATCCTGAAAATCCACATGAAAATAGATAAACATAGGTTTACTCGTATGTAACTCTATGCTTCTTAAACACACACACACACACACACACAAATAAAATAAAAAATAAAAAAATAAAAAAAAATCAAATCAAGCTTTTAGGTAAAAGCAAACTGGTAAGGTCAATCACATATGGCAATGGCCATCCAAATCATTAGTGGCAGACAAGCAGAAACATCAAACAACCAAGCTAAGAAGACAACATAATAGTTCTCATGAATTATGCCAATAATCCAGAATTCAAAAGCAAAAGCAATAAAGATATCAATAAAGAAGTTAGTATAGTTTCATACCTCACTAACGATATCCTCCTTATCCTCTTCGACTGAAACCGGCTGAAGGAGCTCAGGATACTCTTCCTTCTCCTCGCTCTTCACCCCCCCTTCCACTTGCCGGAGCTCCGGCTCCCGAACCTTGAGCCGGCTGAACCCCTTCATATGCCGGCCATGGTCCGACTCCTTCTCCTTAATCTTCCTCAGTTTCCTCTGTATGATCGAGGAGACCAAGTCTATACACCCGTAGAGCGTCTCCGCGTCCTCCTCCGCTCGCACCACCCCATGTCTCTTGGTGAACAGAGTGACCTCGCATCTCCGGAGTTTAGGGCCCTTCCCGAAGTCCCCGCCGCGAATGGAGAGTCGCACGTCGACCTCACGAACCAGGTGGCTGTGCTTCTGCACGGCCTTGCCGACCTTATCCTCAACATGCTTCTTCACGGCCTCTGTCAACTGGAACGCACGAGAAGCAAGTGAGACAAAGAGAAGAACGGATCCGCAACACAAGAAGGAGAAGCAGAAGTACCTCAAGATTCCGGCCCTGGATGATGAGGCGAACGGAGGAGAGGGCTCCATCCCAGGACATTCGAACAGAGAAGGAAGAGGAGGAGGATCTCTCAAGCTGGTATGCATCAATCTGGAATGTGGCGCCGAGGAACTCGGATCTGAGCTTCGGGGATGCATTTGCCGGAGCTAGGGTTTTGAATTGGGTGAAAGAGGGAGGAGAGGAAGGAGAAGAGGATGAAGAGCAGCAGCAATGGAAGCGGGATTGGAGAACGGTTTGAGTGGTCGCCCAGGCGACGGCCGCCATTGAAGAGAGCTTTGGAGGTCGATGAGATGCGAACGATGGGGAACGAGGAAGGGACCACAAGCTCATAACCAGTTTTATTATTAATATTATAAATAAATTAAAAAAAAAATCAAATGTGGGCTTTGAGAATGCAGAGAAGAAGGCAACAAAAGAGTTTATCCGGAATGGATAGAGTGTTTCTGGACTTTTCGCGCACATACCCCTAAAATTATTTAATTTTAAAAATTTTAGAATATATATAACTTGTTTTTATGAACAAAATACTCACTGTGCTTGATAAATGGACAAATAGGGTAATTCGAAGAATAAAATAAAATTAAAGTTATTTTCAAAGGAAAATTAAACTAAAATATGTCTTAATTTGGCTCTCATATTGCTAATGTTGATTATATTTATGTAGTCACTAAAGTGAACATATTTTTATTTTTTATAAATAAAAAATGAATGTATTTATAGACATCAGGTAATATATGTATTTGTTCTTCAATTTTTAAGAAAAAGAATTTACAGGGAAATAAAATATCAATTTAAGATGGTTCAAAACTTAAAATGCATTAATGTGTCCATTAGGCAAAAGAAAACCAAATATTACATTTATCTAATTAAATTCAACTTAACAATAATTCTAAATGAGGGTATAAGATAGATATAATTAACAAATTAAAAAAAATAAACGTTGACATGAAAATATATTTGCTTTTAAAAAAAATAAATAAACCACATTATATTAAGCTAAGACAAAGTGTTATAAGAGTTAAAAAAAAATACAGAGATGAAACAACAGTGAAATGATGAGATTATTCCATGTGAAGCTGGTCATATTAATTCAACAGAAGTCATTGATCTCAAAAGATTTTACTTCCAAGGTGCAACTCGGTTTAGATTTTTTTTGCTCCAAATACTACCAATCATATCACTCACTGGATTATATAACAATACATAAATCCAAAAAAAAAAAAAAAAGAATCAATGGCTCACGTGAGCCACGTTTGGAGCGACACAAGAGAGTGGCACAGCCGCACAGCACAATCACAATGCTGTAATAATGCTCAACTAAAAGACAAACACATCCAATTTCACCACTTTATTCAAATTTACTCTTTTTTTTTTTTTAATCTCCATTCAACTCTTCTTTCAATCACAATTAGCATGTCAAAATCTGAGGGGAAAAAATTCAAATTAAATAGTAAATAATGCCATAGTGCATAATGTGAAATAAGATTTGTTGTTTTTCAATTCATGCCTCTCCCAATGAAACATCTTAAGAAGAGTGGATGGTGGAGCATAGAGTAAATACCTGAAAGTTCAGCTCTGCCATCATATATACCACTAATCAAATTAATGGTGGGGATACCACGCACAGAATGCACCACTATATATTAGTTTGAGTCAATTCGTACCGTAGAAAAAGACATCCATACTTGTATAATCGATTCAACCAAAAAACTTAACCTGATGCATGATTATGAATTACTAAATACAATGCATTAAAGTGATCTGTGGAAATCTATATATACATATTCAGCTTGATGAGAAGCAATACACACATCAAGATAGAAAAGAAGAGTAAAGTTATGGCTTCTAGACTATATGGTTTGGAAACAACTTTGGTTATTCTTCTCTATGTTTCTCTTTTCCTCAAGCTTCATCACAGGAATTTTATAATAACTCTAGCTGAAGCTAGCAGTGTGAGTGTATATATATATATTCTCCCATAAATCTTATCATTTTATTTACTGGTGCATGGTTTACTGATGTCATAATCATGGTGATTAAGGTGCACATTATATACATGGGAGAGAAGCACCATGAAGATCCAACGGTAGTTGAAGGATTCCACTATGACATGCTAGAAATATTACTAGGAAGGTAGGATCATAGCATGTAAACATCACTTTTAATATGTGTATATAACATGAGTGAAACTAACTTTAAGGTAAATTTGCAGTAAAGAAGCAGCACAAGAATCAATATTGTATAGCTACAAGCATGCATTCTCTGGTTTTGCAGCAAAATTAACCAAGTCTCAAGCAGAGGCCATTGAAGGTAACTCATACAAGTAGAAAAAAAAGGAAAAGAAGATGAACTTACTATATTAGTTGCTTTGCGATGTAGATTTCCCGGGCATTGTTCATGTGATACCCAACCGTGTGCACAAGCTGCACACAACTAATAGCTGGGATTTTATCGGTCTTAATTCACATTCCACAAAGAACCTCCTAACTGAAGCAAAAATGGGTGAAGATGTCATCATTGGTGTCATAGATACAGGTGCCTTTATTTCTATACAAAAGAAAATCGTGGTTGACGAGAGAAGGAATGGCTCTGATTAAAACTTCATGCAGGGATTTGGCCGGAATCCGAAAGCTTCAAAGATGAAGGCATGGCTCCAGTTCCATCTCGCTGGAAGGGAACTTGCCAGCAAGGAGAAGAATTCAACTACACAAACTGCAACAAGAAACTCATCGGTGCACGTTGGTTTGTGAAAGGAGCAGAAGCAGAAACAAAAAGATCAATCAATTCTATCAAAGAAGAAGAGTACATATCAGCGAGAGATTTCACCGGCCATGGAACGCATACGGCATCAACTGTTGCTGGTTTTCCTGTCAGAAAAGCAAGCTACAAAGATTTAGCTGCAGGGACAGCAAGAGGAGGAGCACCTCATTCTAGAATAGCAGCTTACAAAGCATGCTGGGCTGTTGTTATTGATCAAGGATGCACTGATGCTGATATACTAAAAGCTTTTGATGAAGCTGTTAATGATGGAGTTGATATCATATCTGTGTCTCTGGGGTCCAATATTCCTCTGTTTGGATACATAGAAGATTCAATCTCAATAGGTGCTTTCCATGCGGTTGCAAAAGGGATTACTGTGATTTGTTCAGCTGGGAATGATGGCCCTTTTTCTCAGACCATCTCAAATACTGCACCTTGGATCATTACCGTTGCAGCCTCTACTATCGACAGAGCTTTCCCAACTGCCATCACACTTGGAAACAATCTTACTCTCATGGTAAGAACAAGAGAGCATATTCATACAACCACAGAAAATAATAACATAAGATTAAGCGATTGTGAGTTGAACTGGATACAAATTAGATGACAGGGGATGAGACCACCCATTGCATATAGACTGTAGATTTATTACCTTGAGTGAGTGTGCTTTATTCTAACATTTTGCATTGCTCAGGGGCAGTCAATGAACACACCAAGGCGACAGCATAAAAATCGGTTCCATGGAATGGAGTACTCAGAGTGGATCGCTGGAAATGACTTTGCTACAGATTCTGGAGGGTTTATTGCTGCTAACTCTTGTTTTCTGAACATGCTTTCTGCTCAAACTAATCATCAAGTGCGTTTCTGACTTTTCTTATTTGGCAGCAATGCATGCCAGGAAGGAATGCTCAATGCAACACTAGCAAAAGGAAAGGTCATCCTTTGTTTCTCTACAACGGAAGAAGACTATATAGAAAATGCGGCAACTTCAGCGTCAGAAGCTGGAGCTATTGGTATCATTTTTGCACAAACTCAAAACAGTATGCTGTATCCATGTGATGCAATCCCCTGCATCAAAGTGACTTACGAAGTCGGAACTCAAATTCTTACCTATATTCGAAGAACAAAGTAAGTGATTGAAATCAAAATGCTTTAAACTAATGGTTGGAGCCTATCTAGAAATGATGATGGTAGTGTGTTCCCTTGATGAAGGTCGCCGGTTGTGAAGCTTGGCCATCCAAAGACAGTGAATGGCAAATGGGTTGCTCCAAGAATAGCATATTTCTCCTCAAGAGGGCCGGGCTCTTTCTCTCCTGCTGTTCTAAAGGTATATATGTATGTCATTCAACATGGTATCAGAGCTACTAATGATAAACTCACTTAAGGATTTGTCATTCAGCCTGACATAGCAGCGCCAGGAGTCAACATATTAGCAGCACACAGTGATCCGAAAAATTCGGAAGATAGATTTATCTTCTTATCCGGAACATCAATGGCATGTCCTCATGTCTCCGGTGTAGCTGCATTAATCAAATCTGTTCATCGGGAATGGTCTCCTGCTGCAATAAGATCTGCATTAATAACTACAGGTACAACTAATATAATTAGAATCTTCAGAAATGCAGTAACATCAGTGAAAAGTTGTAGACTAAAATTAAAATCACAGCTTCACAAGCTGGGACCGATGGAGAACTGATAATCAATGAAGATGGAACCCGGAAACAAGCCAATCCTTTTGACTTTGGAGGTGGTCACATGGATCCAACTAGAGCGGCACATCCAGGCCTCATTTACAACATGAGCTCAGAGGATTACATCCCATTCCTCTGCTCCTTGGGATGCAAAACCAAGGCCATTAGCAACTTAGTGCAACATAAAACACACTGCCCAAAGACCAGTTCAGCATTGGACCTTAATCTCCCTTCAATTGTAATCCCAGATCTTAAAAGAACTGTGACAGTATCCAGAGAAGTGACTAATGTTGGCCCTGTTAATTCAGTTTACAAAGCTCATGTCAATCCTCCAAATGGTATCAAAGTCCAAGTGATTCCCAACACTCTCTCATTCAATTCAACAATAAAGAGTATCAAATTCAAAGTGGCCTTCTCTTCTAACACAACGGTTCACAAGGACTACGCATTTGGAAGCTTGACTTGGACTGATGGAGTGCATAATGTCCGGAGCCCGATTGCAGTTCGGGCTATCCTATTTGACTCATATGCAGATATGTGAACAAATTCTGCATGTAAAGTAGTAGTAATAAAACTTGCGCTGTTTCAGAATACATCAATATGAATTATAGTGTAGCCTTTGTTTTTTGCTGGTTTTTCTAAAGATTAGATCTTTCAGAGTTTAGAACTATAAGTGTAGACAAAGACCCAGAAAAAAAGCATCCTTGAAACAATGAAACATTAGTGCAAGTTGGGTTGATGATTGTCCATATGTCTACCACCAAAACTTGAATTTTTCAGGTGAGGGGCTCTTTAATTTCAGAAAAGTTATGAAAGCCTCTCAGTCTGTTTCATAGGCAGTAATATTCTCATAAAGATAACTACTAAGTGAAACAAAGCTCATGGAAATCAACATCCAAAGACCCACTTCTACTAAATTTCACTTTACTTAAAGTTAATGTCTTTTGAGACGCAATTGAGCTCCCAGGCCAAAATATGAATGATTCTCCAACACTCCAAAAGGCTTCTTTTTTTCAAGATTCTTCAACTTTTCCTTTGTCCTCTTTCTCAATCCAATCCTACTTAACCTTGAACATGCACACACCCTTCAATTTCTTTGGTTATTATGTCATACCAATCCATAGATTCAATCCCTTTTTATGTTCATTAAGGTAGCGTAAGAGAACCAACATGTATATCCTCCTACCATGATGAATCACTAATATATTAAGAAAAATAGTCATTAATATAGTAAGATAAAATGATGTAGAAACTTCCTACATGTGTAAAGGACCACAATATTGATTTTCATCCATAGTATCATCCATAATATCTGGCTTTCAAAATCCTGACTGATACTTTAATAAAATTTAAATAATATAAATATAAAATAAAATAAAATTCTATCACAATAAAACTGTAGTCATCAGTCCATAAGTCTATAAGATATATAAAATAATCATCAAATAGATAATCATTTCTAACAATAATAACATTAATCAAAACAAATGACTATAAATATATTTATTTATTTATGATAAAACATGAACAAATCAATTATCAAAGACGTGCATAAATGTGGAGTTAATATTTTAATATATTTATGTTTTTATCTTGTGAGAGCTGAGATTTATATCAACCTCTTTCGTAAGACATAAACACTCTACGCAAAAAATCTAGTACCAATAAATTAAGAAGTCGTTGATACAAACATTAGTCTATACAAATAATGAACGGTAGGAAACTTGGAACCAAAAAATTCTATTATCCTCTACCTAGATGCACATGCCACATGGTAGAGTGGATCTAATAGTCAAACACAATCACACGACCTTGAATATCCATATCCAATAGGGTAGGCTAAAATAATAATAATAATAATAATAATAATAATAATAATAACAACACCATGTCCCCCAACTTTTTCTCCTTGGCCAAATAATTGTTGAGCTTTGTGCACCATCTCATTGTATATATGAACTCAACAAACAACTCTCCTTCTCCATCAAACTCCCAGACACACAGCCTTTGCTAGCAAATGTCTCTCCTCCTCACAACATCACCCAAACACTGTGCAAACAAAGGTCTAAACCTCAAGAAACTAATCAACAAGAAGCTCCTCTACTTCCTCTCCACCTTCTTCCTCTCCATCCTCTCCATAGTTATACTCATCTGGTTCATCCTCCACCCTTCAAAGCCTGAGTTCTATCTCCAAAACACTGATATCTACCAACTAAGCCTATCATCTCCTCACCTTCTAAACTCCACCATTGAAGCTACCTTGTTATCCAAGAACCCCAACACAAGGGTAGGCATATACTATGATAAAGTTCGAGTTTTCGCCACCTATAAAGGCCAGCAGATCACCGGAGACTCAGAGCTGCCATCCTTTTATCAAGGCCATGAGGAAAGTAACTTCTTGAGTACAGCCTTGTATGGAAACGGAATGCCAGTGTATCCTTTGTTTGGCTATGAGGTTAGCAGAGACCAGACCACCGGGAAGCTTATTGTCGACCTGAAGCTTGACGGGCAGCTGCGTTGGAAGGTTGGTATGTGGGTTTCCGGGAGGTATAGGTTTGATGTTGATTGCACTGCAGCTATTGGCATCAAGCAAGGAGATGCACCAGGACCTCTGAGTTTGGTGGAGGGAACACAGTGCTCTATTACAGTGTGATTTTGAATCTCTATATATAAATATCTATATATATATATATATATATAAGCTCATGCATGATTGTGTATGGAGAGTTGCATCCCTTGTTTCTAGCTTCTGATTAATTACAGTGTGATATAGTATTGTTTGAGATAAAAGATATTCACTGGTTATGAGTTTAATTTCTTCTTCCATTTAGTAAGAGTTAGAGGAGCTTATGCTGAATTATGGGAAGTCCTAATCACAAGCATACCATCATTTAATTGGGGCGCATTTCAGCCTAACTGTGGGTCTCACTGGAATCATTCAACCATATTTTGTTTTCAGTCTAACAATGATTGTTTGTTAGACTGTTTCAACAAGCAGCAGTCCACTACTACTCACGCGTGAACCTTCAACATTATCAATTCTCTTAATGTGGAGGAAAAAGAGCTTTTAATTTATTTGTCTAAAGACAAAAGAAGAGCACTTGCTTACTGCCTTTCCAAAAGCACAATCTACTCTACTAGTTATCTACTGAAAAAATTTAATCTCTTTATCAGATTAGAAAGTAGCTAACCTAATGTGTCTCATCTGTGCAAGCACTATTCCAAAATGGTGAAGAGTGGTGTGGAAGTGATAAATATTTCTAACCAAGAGTTTCACCAAATTGAATAGATAAATATTCAGGAAAAGTAATGCAATCATATATGTCAATCTAAAAGCCTATTTTTAAAAGCTTCTTTTGAGAAGCAAGGACTATGATGAATGATAATGAATAAAGAGTATTAAATTATGAAAAGGAAGACAGGCAAACAGATGGGGGCCAAAAGGACAGTGCAGAAACCAGACCTGCAAGTCTGCAACCAGATGTTCTGAGAATCTGAATACATTGTAGAGTCCAGAGAGAAGGAAACTAACAGGACCCATAACTCCTGCCAAGTGATAAGAGAATGGGGTCCATTAAAGCTAACTACTGATGAAACTTTGCCTTATAGTCTAAGGAACTTTCATTCTTGATCTTTGAAAAGATATCATAATTAACCACAGAAAAAAATTAGCAGAGAACTAAAAGCATGAAATAAGAGGAGTAGCCTTTTGTTAAAATTCACAGTAACCTTAATCAGTAAGTGGATGACCACCTCCATTTGTTCAACCTGCACAACCAGATGACATCATGAACAAGTCATTTGTAGGTAAGCATGTTAAAAAATTATAACCGAGATTGTGATTAATAATTATCAAACCTTATCAACCCTTTGGATCTTTTGAGCCAAATACATGTGCTCACCACTGTTTATACTTTGATTATAGAAATACTGAAATAACATTAATGAAATCTTGTACAGGCTCTGAATGCTACTAAGGTCTCAGTAACTAAGAGCATTGCTTGTTGAACTTCATGATTACTTCACTATGATTAAAATAACAACAATAAAATGGGAGTCTTTATTTTTCAGCCTGCTGAAGTTCTAGGGGAAAAAACCTTACCAAAGTTCTAGGGGGAAAAACCATTCTAGAAAGCATAACTCACTAACTTTTAACTAATCACCACCATGCTAAAAGCATAATAAATGGACTTCTCTTTTCTTTAGCAAAAACCAGAAATTCACCGGCATAACAAAGAGGCAGTCAAATTAACTAAGAACACAAATTGGCCTGATGACTACTGCATTGCCTGATTGTGGAATGGGAACCAGAAATTTATTAATTGAAAACAGTAAAACATTGGCAATTTAGAGGGCTCACACAATTTTCAATAATAATGATCGTAGATTCAATCATGCTATGATGATGATAATGATGATTCATAATAATAATAATAATAATCCAACCATCAGAAAGGAAAATAAGGGAAAAACTTGATCTTTAAAAAAAATTGAGAGTCCGACAATCACATCCAAAGAAACAAAATGAAAGATGTTACAGTGTCTCTTATCTCAGCATATTACAGCATGAACAAGGAAAACAAAATTATGAAATATAGTAGACAAACACGTGTAATCATTAAAAAAATAATGCCACCAAATATAATCTGAATTAACAGCAAGAAAAAATATGCATCCGGTATGAAGCATGGTGTCATCTAAACCTGGCTTATTCTTCTTCTTTTTCCCTGTATCAAGGAAACTGGAATCTTGGTCAAAATGGCAGCAATTTCTCATGCATGCATATGTATCATGGGGTCCCTAGGTTGGCTTACAAAACTGTTCCAAACAATCTGGTTGATCATTTAAACCACTGCCATATGGAAATGGCTTCGTTTGTGAGCACCTGCAAAGTGCATCAATTCATAATGTTCCAGGAGAAACAGTAGCAAGAAAATTGCTATCTGAGAACAAGAAATCTTTGACAAGAAAAGACAGGACATCAAACAACATATAAGATATCTGAAATGATGTAACCAAACTGTAAAATTATCATTGTATAAGACTGGTTTGAAACAATTTTCTTTCCATCTGTCAAGGAACATCTCCTTTTAAAGCAGTAAAGTGCAGGAACATATGCACAACAAGACAACTAAATGACAATCTTCCAAAAACTAAATTGTACCTTTCACAATGGAGGTAATCATTCGAATTAGGTTCATGTTGACAATTGAGAAAAAAACATAATCACCTAATCACATCTGGTTCAACCTGTAGAACTACTGACTAGAAAATTTGTAGATTTTCTTGAAGCACAAGTATCAGGCAGATTTCAGGTATAATAAAATGGTTTAATCAAGAACTTCTCCTCAAAGTCTATATTTCAAATAAATACATCAATGCGGCAATGCCATCTATAATCATGAAATCATGCATAGGTAACCAACTAAATTTCTGCATTCCTTTTTATATGGAATGCATACGGGGCACTCTTAGGCCTTCACACTTTACTCTAAAATCCAATGACTAACTTTTGCAAGGGTTCCCACATTAATTGGTAAACTAAACCACATTTATTTTCCTCTTGTAGCGACACATTTGAACAATATTCAAAAACATAGAACTGGATTTGTATCCACAATTAATTTGCTTCCTTTGAAATGCATTGGGGGATAACCATCAGATATTTGGTTAAAAGCACTATTACAGCAAAGGCCTTATAAGATGATAATAATTGTCAAAGCAAGACATGCTTTCAAAAATGCCAAAGAATGTCAGTGGAACCCTCACTCATATAACCATCTCCATCTTCAGCAATAATATTTCTAATCAAAACGTTTCGAATTTTGAAGTAAACTTTTGTTTGGAAAAACACTTCTTAAGAGTTGAACATCTAATACAACCTGGATTTCTGAACAACATAAAAGGCTTGTTCATTAATGTCCATTTGTTATTTATTTCTAATCATGACTAGTAAAACCCTAAAAAAAAAATTAACTTCAAAAAACCTATTCCTCTTCAAGAACAATTGCTCCAATTTATAATTAACAAGAGAACTACAACCAAAAGAACATGCTATGTTCATAAAGAAAAGCATATACATGAGGATAAACCATAAATTTTCAATTTGTGTCACAGCATTAACAATCCAGTGGGAATAAAATTCTAGTAACGAAAATCAATGATAAATAGAATAATTATCAATGTAGATAGAGATTAAAAAAAAAAGCATCAAAACACACCCGGATTAAGCTCCAAAGTCCAATAAGGCTTCATCAAAATCAACCCACTTCCAGAAATGCCTCTTGACGGACACTGTTTTCTCTTCCTCGAACTCCCCAGCCTCGTCTGTCGAGAACTCCCCTTCTTCCGGCAATCCCACAATCTCTGCCTCCACAGAATGTAGCACATACCTGGCCGGTAACCCTGGATATGAGGCTGAAACCCTCTCCTCAACCTTAATTTCGTAAGTCCCAGGCCTAATCTTCACCTCCATTGGCCCGATCTCCTCCCTGACAGCGCGAACAGCAGCCTCTTCCACCGATTCCCCGGGAAGCATCTTCTCCGATGGAGGCCGTCCGCGGGTGCGGACGGTGCCGTCAGAGAGGAGCTGGTGAGATTCTACGAGGATGGCACCACGTTGGTTGTGGATTTTGACAGTGGCGACGTGGACGCAACGGAGGGGAGGAGCAGGGTGGTCTTGAGGGACGAGGGCGGACTCACCGAGGGATAGCTCGCGGAAGAGATTGTGGATGGTCTTGGAGCCGGGGGAGACGCCCCATGAGTCAAGGAAAGCCACAGGGACGCGGGTGCGGAGCCAAGAAGAGAGGGAATCGGGTGAGGAGAAGGTGAGGGGTTTCGGGGCATTGGCGGTGGGGTTCATGGGGAGGATAAAGCGGTGGCGGCGGCGGCGGCGGCGGAGGGGACAAGAATGAGAAGGTTTGAAGAGGGAGAGGGTGGCAGCAGCGCCGGCGACCGCGGCGGCTAGGAGGAGCAGTGGGTTTGAATCCGGCGAGGAGATGATCGGAGAAGGCGGAGAGATGCCGGAGATTGATCGGTGTTTCATTGACCGCGAATATTTCGTGGAATATCTCCAGACGATGAATGAATATATATATAGTTTTTTTTTAATATTAATTGTTTTCATATCTATCCTAATGTTTTCCATAATTATATGCGAGTCATTTAAATTTTCATATTTATGCTTAATTTTTTAAAATTTCTAATGCATTAAAATACATGATGCGGTTAAATACTGTAAATCAGATGGTTGAAATAAAATGTAATTTGTCAGTTTTTTATTATAATAAAATAAATAAATTATTAATTTGTTAAAATAAAAAGTTACAAAAGTACAATAATAAGAGTAGACAAAAACAGAGCGTGCACAAACAGGAGAGCAACTTGTCAAGATAACCCATTCAAAATAAAACTCTTACTTTTCTGTCAAGATAGACATTGTTCTATAGCAACTATTAATTAACATTATTGTTCCAGTCATTAGCATTGCAATGATGCAAAAGTAAATAAAAATTGTTATGCCAAACCCGAACCAAATGACCAAAAACTACAATAATGATCCTTCAACGTTGTTCCTGTGGACATCAAGAAAGTGGATCAAAGTATCGGTCATGTATCACTGGACAACAAAATCTAAAATTAATTATTTGAATATATTTTATTATAAACTATTATTTATCGAATGGTTATTTTTATAAAAATAGATAAATTATAATTTTATTAAAAAATTAGAATAGGGAATAAACCGGGACAAACAAACCAACTCAAACACCTCAAGCAAAACAAAGGGCAAAAGTAGGAAAAAAATAAGACTGAAAATAAAAGCTTATATTTTCATTTGCTTTAATAAATTTAGTGATTTATTCAATTTAAAAAAAATGGATTGGTCAAATAAAGTCGGCCTTGCTCATGGACGGCCTTTATTGGTCTGAATCCCATCATCCTACTTAATCAACCAACAAGTTGCTGCAATTTTTTTTTTTTTTTGGGCACAAATGATCTATCATCCATCTGCTTAATAGTAGAAAATTTTGCCATTTAATGAGAACACAGATTTCAACAAGTAAGGCAGCAATTCTTGGTTTTTCAGCTGTCATTCAAATTGACAAATGTTACACATGACAATACAAGGCAGAAATTAGAAGAAAGAATATCATGATAATAAAATAAGAACATACATCCAGGAAAGCAAAAGTTGACTAACGTTACACATGACAACAGGGAAACACAAAGATTATTCTTGGTAAAGTGAGGTACAAGTCAGGTATGGCATAGGAAAACTGATTAGACATTAGATTTTCAAGACGTAACCATTAGTCATAGTATCATACAAAGCAATGGTCAACAAAAGATTATGTTGAAGATTTGCAGTAATTAAGATGGAATATGAAATAAGTAGAGTTAGACTACGTCAAGTAAGAGTTTCTGTTTTTTTCCTTCCCCTTCTTTTGGAATTAAATAGTCAAGGTGAATTATAAACCTGCATGTGCATGCTTTCCTTGCAAAAATGGAAAACACAAGTAGGGAAGTACTGATTTAAAGTTACTAATGGCAGCTTCAGCCAGTCTACCCCAACAGGATCCTAAAGAATAAAGACTAAAATCATAAATTCACCAATTGTAATGCCAGTAACAAAGTAATGCTATTAATGTACTTAATTTATGAAAGAAATCATAATTATCAAAGTATTCTAAAGATCAAAAAGCTCCATTGCATACCTCTTAATTATACCCATCTTGCCTCTCAGGCAACTAATTCCATGGAGACTTTCTGCAGGTAATCAAGCTGATAAAACTCAACAGATATGTGTTAGTCAAAAACGAAGTATAATTCTGCATCACATTTTTTCCCTGCATAAACCAATGCAAGCAAGAAATTAATCACTCAATACAAGTAAAAGAAGTTGAGAGGGCACAAATTTGATTCAGATAGTTTCCAGAGAAGTAAATTTGGAAATTGAAAGCACGGACTAAAACCAAGAGCTTTCTTACAAAACAGATAATCATGGAAGTAAAACTATCAAAAATAAAAATTGTTCAAAATGGCAATTTTACTACCGTAGTTTAGCACAGTTGTAATGCTGGATGGATGTCTAACGAGGTTCACAAATAACAGCGCTAAGCTCCCAATAATTTGGAAATCCCAATCCTAACCAAGCTGTTTAAGCTGGAACATTAAGTATTTCCCAATGTTGGAGAATCATAGTACTAGCAAAAAAGAACTTCATTTACCTACTAAGAAGCACAAATTTCATTTCGGAACGCCCACCAAAGAAGATCAAATATGAAAGTGAGATAATCTAAGCAAATTTCTTGCCAACATGTACATGTAAATCCCTGTCATCTCCGATGCATCTCCTGTTTCTTCACTAAAAACCAATAATTTCTCTAATTTTTTTCACTGAAACTAAGGAATTTCTCTAATTTATCACTATCAGAGGACAAAAGGCAGGAATAGAGAATTCAAATGCAGCGAGAGATCAAAACCTCACATAACCTTATACTGATTAATGCCCATCCGGAAATGCGTCCTGAGATGGGATCTCCATTCCACAAACCCAAAACCCACGAGCAACACGCCACTACCGATCCCAGAGCAAGCAAATACCCATAGCTTTCCGCCGTTAGGGCGTGACAAACTGGCAATCATTTAAGAAGGCGGGAATGGCCTTGATGGAGAAGATAAGGAATGCGTTGTAGCCTGGTGATGGTCTTGATGGGAATTAAGCAACAATTTCCATAATAATATAGCTGGCAATCAATTCCCAAACTTACCAAAGAGGGGCAAATAATGAGAAGTGCAATCACACTAGACACCAAAAACTTTTACGTGAAAAACCCTTAATTCAAGGGTGAAAAACCACGGGTCATACCTAACCAAACCAAACTCCACTATGATCAAATCAAGGTTGAGCACAAATCAGAAAATGAACACAACTGAATTAGAAGAAGTAAAACAGCAAGCAGGCTAGTGGAAAGCAAGCTCTGAACATCCCGAACAAACCCACAAAATTTCAGCTCAATCGGAGTTCGTTTGACCCTCCAAACACCAACTTGAAATCATTACCTCTGCTAAATCCTAACCAAAAATCAAAATATTTCTCTTTGTGCTGCTGTTGTTCCTCTCTCTTCTTATCAATCTCATACACCTCTGACTTGTACCCTAATTTGATGAAAAACACTAACTAAAGTGTCACTTAGTGGGTTTGGACCATTTGGGCTTTTCTCCACGTAGGAAGGGAGCCCAATACCCAACAGGTCTAGTGCCTCGTGATCCTCAATGAATTTGCGATGGTAAAATGATCTCGCAACTGTCAGCCATAGAATTTCTTACTATGAAATGTCTCTAAAACAAATGTTATTTTAATTACAAAACTACATGAAAATGATTGTGTATTTACATGTCGGTGGGGAAAATCATTAAATGCTAATCCAACAGCTATGAGGACGTTTGTAGATTCAAAATTGTGTAACACCCTATTTGTTCCATCTAATATATTCAATCTACTTCTTTAATCCCTTTATTATAATTTACTAGTAGAGGTTTCTCTATTTTTTAAACGGGAAAACTCAAATCCACTTTATGACGCCAATTAGTTTTTCCGTCCATTTATGTTGATGTGGTTTTATTTAAGATTAAAATATTATTTTAAAATTATTTTCGGGAAAAAAAGACAAGCCAACAATTGATGCAGTTGAGGATCTCCATCTCTCTCTCTCAGACCTCTAAGAATTCCTCTCAGTGACTCTATTGCCATGTCTGATGTGTCTTGCATCGTCATCGATGCTTGTGAATGTCATGGCTTGTTCTAAGTAATCAACCATGGAGTGGATCACGAGCCCTTGCATGTCGCCCATCTTTGCATGGACTCATTCTTCTCATGCCTCTCAAAGACAAATAGAAAGCTCAAAGATTGGCTGGCGAGTGCTACAGCTATGCCAGCAGCTTCACCAACTGTTTCTCGTCTAATTCCTTGGAAGGAGACTCTTTCCTTCTGGTTCTCTCTCTCTTTCTCAATGTTGTTCATGACTACTTCCTCTAGACTCTTTCGGTTCTCTTTCTCCTTCCCAGCATCATTCATGGCTACTTCCTCCATGACTTTCGCCATCTTGGGTAATTAATGCATGCATATTTCAAACTTCAAACAAAAGCATGCACATGCATGCACACACATATATACTTTATTATTATTATTGTTGTTGTTGTTGTTAGAGATGTGCACCTACTTTGAGGTGATGATCAAGCTAAGTTTGGAGATAATGGAGGTTTTGGGAGTGAGCTTCAAAACAAGGTTTAGAGACTTCTTTGAAAAGAACGACTCTATAATGAGACTTACCCAATATCCTCCTTGTTAAAGACCTAATCAAACACTTGGCATTGGCCCTTATTGTGATCCTACTTCTTTCACCTTCTCTATTAAAGAGGAGGGTGGATTGCCGGTTGATCAACGGTGGCTAGACCTCATTCCCCGGTGGTGCAACATGATGGAAAGCAATGCTAATGTGGTAGCTAGGAGTAGGCTCATGATCAAAGGCTAAAGTGATGGGTAAAGCAAAATGATGGAGAAGGATAGTATTAATCTAATTTTTTTCTTAAAAAACAATTTTTAAATAATATTTTAATCTTTAATAAAGCCACATTTTTATATAACGGCCCGTTTGGACGAAAATAAAGAGGGATGATTACTAATCCCAATGCACACGCATTGGGTGGTTATCATTACGCACACCCACATGGGTGTGCGTTGGATGGTTATCATTACCCTCCATGGGGATTATCATTTCTCCCAATTTTGGGAGGAATGAACGGAAGGGAGAGGGTAATGGACATGAAATGTCCATTTTTCTCTCTCCTAATATATATATATATATATATATATATATATATATACATAATTAATTTATTTTTATTAAAAATATTAATTTAATTAATAATTAGAATAATTAATTCCAATAATTATTAAATGAAGACATGTTATTTAAATATTTAATTTAAATATTAAAATTAGTAAATGATATTTAAAATATTTATAAATAAAGAAAATTAATTAATTAACCGTTAATTATAATAATTAAACCATAAAGTGAGAAATTTAATTAAATATTTTATAACTAAAAAAATTGATTAATTAAATTTGTTAATTATAATAATTAACATGAATAATACAAAATATTGTTATAAATAAAAATTATTTGTTATTAAACAAAAATTCATTATATTAGTTAGTATTATTTGTTTATATTAAGGGAATAAACGTAATTACCTATTATCTTCCTTTTTTTTACTTTTCTCATTTTCAATAAATTACTTATCTACTTTTCTCATTCCCAATGAATTACTCTCTCAACCAAACAAAGTTTTCATCTCCATCCCCCTCCCCAAAGTTTTCATAAAGTGGACTTGATTTCTCTATTTCAAAAATAGAGGGATCTCTAGCGGTCATATTATAATTGAGGAACTAAAGGGATAAATTGAGTATATTTGAGGAACTAATTAGGGTATTACACTATTCAAAAAATATATATATATAATTTAGCATATTCGTCTCATTAAAAAATTATTTTTAAAGTTTTAGAACTAAAATAAATATTTGAGTACGATAATTTTTTAAAATCTATTTTTAATTAAAGTAAATATAAATATATAATTAAAATCAATATTTATTTTTAAATTAGTCAAGTAATAAAAGTTTTTATTAATAATTTTTTTAATATAATAAAATAAACAAATCACTGACTTCAATCAATTCTGTTATGAAAAATAGTTGATTGTTCAACCTTTCTTTCGGGGAAGGAAAAATTTACAATACTTCTAAGTTCTAACATGAAGGTTGTGCCAATTCTTTCCACCAATATTTTCATATAGTATAATTCATA
Organism: Dioscorea alata; assembly: GCA_020875875.1. Classification (NCBI taxonomy): domain Eukaryota; kingdom Viridiplantae; phylum Streptophyta; class Magnoliopsida; order Dioscoreales; family Dioscoreaceae; genus Dioscorea; species Dioscorea alata. The sequence goes on along the minus strand of CM037014.1, from coordinate 21,323,552 downwards.
AAATAATAAAAATCCCTTGATTGTATATATATATATGCGTGTGTTAAAGTAGTGTGCTGATTTTATTAAAAAAAAAATATATATATATATATATATATATATATATATATATATATATATATTTGTGTGCTGATTTCTACATTACACTATTGCTCAACTTCCTTGTTATTTTTTATAATTTTTATAGTGTACTTCTGCGTCTATTTATTTGTTGGAAATCTTTTATGTTTACAGTAGATTAATTTTTAAAATTTTTAACAAAGTAGATCACATTTTATTGAAATTAAATGATAAATATATTCAAATTTATAAAAAAATTTTAAAAAATCAATTAAAAATTCAAAATAATCACAAAACAAACAAACCAATAAATAAACAAACAAACAAACAAAAATGTATTATAAAACTTTCGTGAAATAGTCAATCAATATCTACATCCGATCCGTAACATATAAAAATATATATTTTGTTCCTGAGTTAAATTAAATGATGATTTTCATAAGTAAAAGAACTAAAGAACTCAAATTTTTGATTTTTTTTATCAGAATTGACTCCTCCATTTTATTTTATTTTATTTTATTTTATTTTTTGCAAGTCCAAAGATGTAAGAATCCAGACAAAAGACATAATATTTAAAATATTTCTATATTTAATCCATATCCACACATAAGATGAACAAGTCTAGCCAGTAATAAAAGTCACATTTTCCTTGATTTTGTTTCGACATTGGTGCTGATAGCAATCAATTTGGTTTATCAACCACAAGAACCCGGAAAACATGGAAATCAATAGTGACTCTTGGTCTGTCTTGAGAACCAATCACTCTTTATATAAATCTAACAACACAAATATTCAATCAGTCTCTCGTTTCACATGTTTATAAATCCACTATATATATATATATATATATATATATATATATATATATATATAATACCATACTTGCAAAATACCGAACTTGCAAATTTTTCCTTCTCGTATTTATTTAAGATATTATACATCATTAAATCCCATCAAAAGTTTGATCCTTCATGACATTAAAAGTCAACATACTTTAATTAAAGAATTAATTGGAGCATAGACAGTACATATTAAGAATTCCATTGGATTCCAAAACAAAAGATTTTTTTTTTCTGTTAAACGTTTTTCAATTGGATTCCATTGAATTCCATTGGTGTTAAACGTTTTTCAATTATTTAGCAATAAATTCACTAAAGATATATCCCAACTTGGCCGAGTACAACCAAAAAATAAAATAAAATAAAATAAAACTTTTTTTTGGTTAAATAAAACCATTTCATATGGATGATGTATTTCACAAATTATTTTTATAGTATCGTTAGTTTTTTTTTATAAAAAATTGAATAAATCACTGAATTTATAAACTATTAATAATACAAGAGGAAAACACATAACAAAAAATAATGAAAATAAAAATAAAATAAAATAAAAATATCATATGAAAGAACAATGAAGTCAATGGTCATTTTCCATTATGTGTTTGTTCTTTTGTCATTGTACTGCTTTATTATGTTTTTAATAAATTATGATTTATCCATTTTATTAAAAAAAAATATTGAAGCCAGTGAAAGTGAAACAAAAAAACTAAATAGTTAAGAGACATCCACTGTTGAATTTTTTTTAATATAGTTTTTATTTTATTTTCATGTTGTAGTTTTCTAATCCCTCTTATCTTTTACCAAAGGTTTTTTTTAAAAAAATATATATATATAGTACGCTTTAAATTTTACAGACCAATATTTTAAATATAATATCAGTTAAATCAAAATTTTCATTTAATCTAATTGACAAGGTATAAATGAATTTTTTTTTTTTTGAAATTTTTAAAAGAGTTTAGTTAACAAATTTTTACATTTTTTTTAAAAAGAAATGACAGAGATATTATTGTTCCTTCATTTAATATCAACCAAGATTCAGAGGAAGAGAGAAATTCAAAAGATTAGATAATAGATATGGACCTGTATGACTGCATCTAATTCCAAGGCCATCAATCACTCCAAAAACCCTCTCTCTCTCTCGCTCTTTTTTTTTTATCTTTTTTTTCTTTTACTGTAAGCCTTCCATTTCAAAGAAGGATGCTTCTTTTCCTTTCAAGAGACTTCATTTCAAAGACGGGTGCTTCTTTTCCTTCCAAGAGACTTCAATTTAAACCATCCAAGCAAATGCCACACAAGTGATCACAATTCCCACACGCACCATTCTTTTGAATCTTTCCCACACTTAACACACCTCCTCAAGCAACAGCGATAGATTGCTACTCTCACATGCTAGTACTCAAATTACAAACCAAAAGTCTCAACACAAGCTTCTCATTATAGCTCTAGTGCCGTATTTCTCTTCCTCTCTTCCATCCATCCATCCATCATCTTCTCAAGCTCTCATTCCACAACCATGGGATCTACTGCAGCAGCACTCATGCTGCCACCATCAAAACCAGAGCAGTTTTCACCGGCATGCCGATCTTTTCGACGTCGAATTAGTAGTAAAAACAGATCAATGGTTCCGGTAGGTGAATTCTGCTAATTTAATAAGAACTCTTTTTTTTTTTTTTTAATCTTTTCTCATCACATGCTTAAGATTTGTTTTAGTGAGTGAAGGTGGCAAGGTTGTTTGGCCCAGCAATTTTTGAGGCTTCCAAACTTAAGGTTGTTTTCTTGGGAGTTGATGGAGAGAAGCACCCTGGCAGCCTTCCTAGAGCTTACACTCTCACTCACAGTGACTTCACCTCCATCATCACTCTAGCTATCTCCAACACCATCAATTGTGCACAGGTATTTATTTATCTATATATATACATATTTGAAGAGAGATGGATTGATTAATTCATTGTTATGCATGCATGAAGTTTGAAGGATGGTACAACAGGCTGCAAAGAGATGAAGTGGTGGCAGAGTGGAGGAAAGTGAAAGGAAAGATGTCACTCCATGTGCACTGTCACATAAGTGGAGGTCATTTCCTGCTTAACCTTGTAGCCAGGTTACGGTATTATATATTTTCCAAAGAGCTTCCTGTTGTATTGAAGGCTTTTGCACATGGAGATGGGAACTTGTTTGAGAATTATCCTGAGTTAGAGAAGGCTATGGTTTGGGTTTACTTTCACTCAAACATGGCTGAGTTTAATAAGGTTGAGTGTTGGGGAGAACTCAGAGATGCAGCCGTGGTTGGCAAAGATCATGGTTTGGTAACAGAGGAGGAGTTGAGAACACCTAAGTCATGTGAGGTGGACTGTGAGTGTTGTTTTCCTCCTAACAGTTTGATTCCTTGGTCTCATGAATCGGAGAAATTTGAACAGGTTCATGGATCAAGCGAGCAACAACTTCTGTAGTGTTGGTGTTGTCTTTAGACATTGGGATTGATTAATTCATTTGTGGATGGGGTAATGTAATGTGTACATAAGTCTAGGATGTAATAGTGCAGCAACTCTCTGTTTCTCAATGGCAAATGAACAGGGGTGTGTGTTTACTGGATTTTATTTTTATCTTTAAAAATATTTTATTCAATTAGACTGAAATATTTACTTATCTATACTCATTCCTATCAATTTAGTCATAAATTTTATAACATACATGCAGAGAATACACACAAAGCATACCAATTTGTGAAGACTGTTCAGAGTCATTCATGAACTTATTTTTCTCTGATTTGCTTGCAGTGCTTTCTTTTCTCTACTGTTATATATATAATAAATTAATATATATTAAACATTAGAAACTAAACATAAATATGTCTCAATGAGAGTGTCTCACTTGTCATCCATCTTCGGCGAACCCTCACCATGCCATTGAAACCAACCCAACTCATCATCATCACCATCTCATTGACAAGCTCATCAACAATGTCTTTCTCCACCTCGGCCACCACTCGGGCCTCCTCCTCGACCACCGCCGGGTGGCTCATCAACCTACGCACATTCCCCAGCACTATATCCCCCTCAACCAACGCATCAATGTCACCAATAACCTTGCAGTCAGCCAATGGACAACTCCTTATCTCCCTCCATACTCTTTCAAGCATGTTGTTTGTAAATCCATGGCCATGAATGAGATCTCCCACAATCTCTCCAACCAAATGGAACAGTAGCTTCCTGTTCCACCTGTGCTGTAACTGGCTGTAACTTGGGAACTCCAGTTCCAGCTCCAACAAGTTGAAGATGGCTTCAGAGTTTAAGCAATGGAACTTCAACGCATAATCCAACACTAACTTTACGTACTGGTATTCATCCTCTTGTTCCTCCGTTCTTGAACACTGTATTCATTTCAAAACTCACACATAAAAATAGACATCTTTGCAAATATATATATATATATAGTAGTACGAGAAGTACCAGTATGTTCTTCTTTGCTTCTTTGTTTTTCTTGCAGTGCTTCTTCACTTCTTTAACAACATTCTCATTCTCATTCTCATTCTCGTTATTATATCCATGTCTTGAACTAGCTTTAAGTCTAGGTTTCAGCGTGGGAGGAAGTGGGGAAGGAGGAGAGGAATGGTTAATGGTGTTGGAGTTCTTGACTTGAAGTGGTTTCCGAAGATGATGTTGTTCGCTGTTCTTGTTTTTCTTCTTCTGAGAATGATCATGCGGATTATTCTCAGGTACTAACTCTAAACCCATGAGACGTGCTACAATGCTTGGAGATCTTGGTGATTCTACTTGTGAGCTCCTTCTTTCTTCCTCTAAGAAAAATGCCATCTTTTCTCTCTTCTTCTCTGTCCAAGTTCTCACTGCATGTATCCTCATCTCTAACTAAAACAAACATAAAAAACAAAGACTTTAACATATCTATCTATCTATCTCTATATATATATGATGCAGGTCTGTTAGTTTAATAGCAGCAATTTGGGGATTAATCGCAGGGAAGGTTAGTGAAGTGCTGAGAAAAAGGAGGGAAAGAAATTTTGACACCCTGTAACCCTGGTGGTTAAAGTGGGTGGACACAGATGGGAGGGTATTGCGGTAATTCCAGCATATTCAAATCATGTGAAAAGACATAAGTTAACCCTGACTGTTACTATTTGGTTGAATGGAGGGAAAAGGGCATCGTTGACATTTTGCTGGGCTTGAATCGGTAGAGGGAAAGAGATGTGAAAAGTCATTAAGTACCCTTACAGTTATTCTGGGCACACTTAATGGACAGGGGCAATTGCGTCTTTAGGGAAGGGCATTGTGAATGTCTCATTCCAGTCACTGTGGTTGTCAGCAATTGGGCCCAGATGTTCCTAGATCTGAATGAAGTCCACCTGGCTTCGGGAAGGGGAACAATTATTGAGAGCATCTAAGCTATTCTGAATCCTGTTCACCTTCTTCCATGTTTGGGTGAAGATTTGAGAGATCTCCAAGCTTTCATAGCTTCTGGTTTCTCGTTTATGGCTTGTTGTATTAGTTATTAAGTAATTGAAGTGTTTGGTGGTGTGCTGAGTGTTTTCTATATTGTTTTGAGTGAGCTTTCAATTAGTACTGAGAATTGTGATCTGTGTGAGCATCTTCTAACAGTCAATTGCAGGTTAGTGACGGTTGATCAGGAAGGGCTCCCATCAACTGGTATCAGAGCTGTTAGATTCCGGAAGCAGTGGGTGAAGTGCTGAAGCAGTGATCAGCTGTACAAATCTCTATGGAAACCAGAAACCAAGAACTCAAAAAATTGGAAGAAAGCTTGAAGGGTTTTCTGAAAGAAACAGTGGAGAAGCAGTCTGAGAAGTATGACAAGGGGATGCAAGAGTTGCAAGAAAGGCAGGACAGGGAAATCAATGGGTTGAGAACCTTATTATTGAATCTGCAGCCTGCTGAGAAGATCCAATCTGAAGGTACAGTGGTGACCTCTACTAGGACTGAGAAAGAACTATCTTATCTCAAGTCTATCAGACCCAAATTAACCAAATTGGAGTTTCCCAAATTTGATGGTGATAATCTGCATGATTGGTTATTCAAGTGCAAACAATTCTTTGAATTTGATGAAACACCAGATGGCATCAAGGTGAAGATAGTTTCATTACATCTAGAGGGAGCTGCACTTCAGTGGCACCAGAGTTACATGAAGAGGAAATTGGGGAATGATCTTCCTAGTTGGGAGGAATATTTAACTCAACTAAGCATCAGGTTTGGTGATGAGCTCTATTATGACCCTATGGCAGAATTAAAGGAGTTGAAACAGACAGGATCTATCCATAATTACCTTATCAGGTTTGAGGAGCTTCTCAATAAGGTAAACCTCTCGGATGACTACATCTTAAGTTTTTTTGTGAGTGGACTCAAAGAAGAGGTTAAAGATACTGTCAAGCTATTGAGACCTGCAAATTTGCAAGAAGCCATTGGTTTGGCAAAAATTCAGGAAACAGCTTTGGAGAATGCACTCAAGAGGGGTAAATCAGTAATCAGAGTGGGGAATCCATCAGCATTGTCAAATCCTAGAAGGGGGGAGTCAAATTCTACAGATAAGAACCATCAGAACCACAGAAGCTCAGTAGTGAAGCCATACAAGAAATTGTCGAGTGGAGAATTAGAAGAGAAGAGAAGGAAAGGATTGTGCTATTGGTGTGATGAAAAATACACCATAGGGCATAACTGCAAACAGAAGAAACTGTATAGGCTGGAGTTAGTGGAAGGTAATGATACAGATGAGGAGGAGGAAGTCCAATTTTATGAACCAGAAGGGCAGGCAGAACCCAGTGGAGAAGATGCAGCCATGATATCCATGAAAGCCTTATCCGGTATACAAACAATGGCCGATTACAATACCATGAGAGTGAGTGGATCAGTCAATGGACATAAGATTCACATCCTCATCGACTCAGGGAGCACACATAACTTCATTGATGAGTTCACTGTCAAGCAATTGGGATGTGAAGTGAAGGATCACTCTCCCATGACTGTAGTGGTGGCTAATGGAGAAAGAATCAAGTGCAACCAGTTGTGTCCTGAATTGAAATGGAAAATGCAAGGGGTGGAATTTAAAGCAGATCTAATGGTATTACCACTAGAGGGTTGCCAAATGGTTTTGGGCATTCAATGGCTGATATTGTTGGGCTCCATATTATGGAATTTCAGTGAGCTGAGAATGGAATTCAAGGTGGGAGGCAAGAAGATAGTACTAAGAGGATCCCCACAGCCTCGAATACAATTGATGCAAGGGAAATCTTTGGCCAAGTCACTTAAATTACCCAGTGAGATGTGCAAGACCAGGCTGTGCTCTTTAGTGATGATTCAAGAGAACCAGGGGAGCATTGGAGGGGAAAATTCAAATCCACAACAACTGTTACCCGAGCAAGGAACGCAGCTGAACCAGCTACTGCAGTCTTATGAAGAAGTCTTCAAGGAATTGGAGCAACTACCTCCTATGAGGCCACACGATCACAGAATCACATTGAAGGAGGGAACTGACCCAATTAATGTCAGACCGTACAGGTACCCAGCCTACCAGAAAAACATCATTGAAGACATGGTCAAGGAACTGCTAGACAAGGGAATTATTCGACCCAGTTCCAGCCCTTTTTCTGCACCTGTCGTGCTTGTTAAGAAGAAGGATAACAGCTGGAGAATGTGCATAGATTATCGGGCCATTAATGACAAAACTGTAAAAAATAAATTTCCAATTCCCCTCATCGAAGAGCTTCTAGATGAACTACATGGGGCCGAATATTTCTCCAAATTGGATTTGAGGTCAGGATATCATCAAATCAGAATGGAGGAGAATGATATCAGTAAAACAGCATTCAGAACCCATGAGGGTCATTACGAATTCCTGGTAATGCCTTTTGGGCTTACCAATGCCCCATCAACCTTCCAAAGTCTTATGAATGTCATCTTCAAACTTTTTCTGAGGAAGTTTGTGTTAGTGTTCTTTGATGACATATTAATTTATAGTAAGAGCTGGGAAAGTCACTTGAAGCATCTACAAATGGTGTTAGAGATTCTCAAGAACAACAAATTAGTGGTGAAAAGAAGCAAATGCTCATTTGCATCTCAAAAAATTGACTACCTGGGGCACACTATTAGCAAGCATGGTGTTGAGATGAACCAAGAGAAGATAGAGGCTATCATGGGCTGGCCTGTTCCAAGGAATATAAGGGCTCTGAGGGGGTTCTTAGGCTTAACTGGGTACTACAGGAGATTTATTCAGAACTATGGAATTCTCTCCAAACCTCTCACTGAAATGCTGAAGAAAAATCAGTTCCAATGGGGAGCCACCAGTACCGCAGCCTTCGAAATACTCAAGAAAAGAATGACCACCAACCCTTTACTCATACTACCAGATTTTTCTGCAGAATTTACAGTGGAGACCGATGCTTGTGAAGAAGGAGTAGGTGCTGTGTTATTACAACAAAACAGACCAGTGGCTTACATGAGCAAGGCACTATCAGGAAGGCACAAGCTGATGTCCATTTATGAGAAGGAGATGTTAGCCATTGTCCTAGCTCTACAGAAATGGAGACCATATCTCTTGGGAAGGCATTTCAAGATCAAAACTGATCATCAAAGTCTCAAGTTCCTTATGCAGCAAAGAATATCAACTCCAATGCAACAGAAATGGTTAGCCAAGCTTATGGGCTATGATTATGAAATAATTTACAAAAAGGGAAAAGAGAATGTGGCAGCTGATGCCTTATCCCGAAGACCCTATGCTGATGCTTTACCCGAAACAAAGGCAGAATTAGCAGCATTGTCATTTTCTAGATCAGAATTATGGGAAAGAATTCAGAAACACTGGGAGGAAGAACCTGAATTGAAGCAACTCATACACCAACTACAACAAGGGAACCAGGACATTCATCACTACACATGGGCACATGAACAACTGAAAAGAAAGGGAAGAGTGGTCATAGGTGAGAATGAAGCCATTAAGAAATTAATTCTGCAGGAATTCCATGACAGCTCAATTGGAGGGCATTCAGGGGCTGAGGTGACCAGGAAAAGGATAAGAAATTATTTTTACTGGAAAGGAATGAAGGGTGATGTTAGGAAGTATGTGCAAAACTGTGTTACTTGTCAAAGGAATAAATCTGAGAATTCACTTCCAGCTGGCCTCCTACAACCTCTACCCATACCTGAAGGTATTTGGGAGGATATCAGTATGGACTTTATCACAGGTTTACCCAATTCTTGTGGAAAAGAAGCTGTATTGGTGATTGTTGATCGTATGAGCAAATATGCTCATTTCATTGCCCTTTCACATCCTTACACTGCTGTGACGGTCGCCCAGTTATTCTTGGACCAATTCTACCGATTACACGGCCTCCCAAAATCAATTGTCAGTGATCGGGATCCTGTCTTTTTGAGTCAATTCTGGAGGGAATTATTCAGATTACAAGGAGTCAAGCTCAACTACTCAACTGCCTACCACCCGCAAACTGATGGACAGACCGAAGTAGTGAACCGCTGTCTTGAGCAATACCTACGTTGTATGACAGGAGATAAACCCAAGGAGTGGGTTAAATGGCTTCCTTTAGCTGAGTGGTGGTACAATTGCAGTTATCATACTTCAATTAAAACCTCTCCTTATGAAGTGGTCTATGGAAAATCCCCTCCTATACATCTACCCTACAAAAGTGATACATCAAAGTTAGAATTGCTGGATAGGAGTTTACTAGCAAGGGAAAACATGCTGAAGAGTCTCAAAGAGAACTTGTACAAGGCCCGAAACAGAATGAAACAATTGGCTGACAGGAAAAGAAGTGACAGGGAGTTTAATGTGGATGATTTCGTTTATATCAGGCTAAAACCATACAGACAGTTGTCAGTAGCCCAAAGAAAAACCCACAAACTATCTCCCAGATATTTTGGCCCGTACAGGATAATTGAGAAGATTGGGGCAGTCGCCTACAAGCTACAATTGCCGCCTGAAGCAAAAATCCATAATGTCTTCCATATTTCTCAATTGAAGAGAAAGGTTGGTGACCAGGTTACAACTGCCGAATGGCCAGTATTCTTGAAGGAGGCACAGGAAGCACAGAGAACTCCGGTTGCCCTGCTTGATCGACAATTGGTGAAGAGGTTTAACAAGGCTGGAGTCAAGGTGCTGGTCCAATGGTCAAATTCGCCAATTGAAGAAGCCACTTGGGAGTTCTATGATATACTGCAGAAGAGTTTTCCAGAATTCTGCTCAGAGAATCCTTGAGGACAAGGATTGACAGAAGGGGAGGGCAGTTGATGCAGGTCTGTTAGTTTAATAGCAGCAATTTGGGGATTAATCGCAGGGAAGGTTAGTGAAGTGCTGAGAAAAAGGAGGGAAAGAAATTTTGACACCCTGTAACCCTGGTGGTTAAAGTGGGTGGACACAGATGGGAGGGTATTGCGGTAATTCCAGCATATTCAAATCATGTGAAAAGACATAAGTTAACCCTGACTGTTACTATTTGGTTGAATGGAGGGAAAAGGGCATCGTTGACATTTTGCTGGGCTTGAATCGGTAGAGGGAAAGAGATGTGAAAAGTCATTAAGTACCCTTACAGTTATTCTGGGCACACTTAATGGACAGGGGCAATTGCGTCTTTAGGGAAGGGCATTGTGAATGTCTCATTCCAGTCACTGTGGTTGTCAGCAATTGGGCCCAGATGTTCCTAGATCTGAATGAAGTCCACCTGGCTTCGGGAAGGGGAACAATTATTGAGAGCATCTAAGCTATTCTGAATCCTGTTCACCTTCTTCCATGTTTGGGTGAAGATTTGAGAGATCTCCAAGCTTTCATAGCTTCTGGTTTCTCGTTTATGGCTTGTTGTATTAGTTATTAAGTAATTGAAGTGTTTGGTGGTGTGCTGAGTGTTTTCTATATTGTTTTGAGTGAGCTTTCAATTAGTACTGAGAATTGTGATCTGTGTGAGCATCTTCTAACAGTCAATTGCAGGTTAGTGACGGTTGATCAGGAAGGGCTCCCATCAATATATATATATATATATATATATACACACACACACGAGTATGTATGAAAACTTGAAGCGTGAATGAACTCACTGGAGCTTCACATTGGCCTTCTTCCAAGCCTAACACAAAAAAAGTATAACAATCAAAATCAAGAAACCATGCTAAGAAAATGATGCTATAGAATCCTTGCCTTGAAGATTAGTTAGAGCAGTGTGTTGCTCTGCTGTTCTCCTGTTGGTGAAGAGAAACTGATGGAAGTCAATGAAATGCAGCATTCCACTCATGCAACCTGAACTCTTTTGCCACTCTCTTCTCATCTTCTTCTCCCTGTATGTTCTGCTCTGTTTCCTATCTATCTATATATATGACAATAAAGAAAGGTAAATAAAGAAGGGTTTAAACTTTAAAAGGAGACTAATAAGAGATGGAAAAGACAGGACAAGAAGAACAGCAGGAAGTTGTTAATCATACCACATTGGGAATTGAAATGTGGACACAAGTCATGGTCAGCTGCTACTTGCTCACTCTCCCTGTAGTTCAAGTCTGTTGTTTTTTTGGGATTTCAGTGATTCAATGGATGTGACAAATGAACAAGGACCACAGAACCAGAGGGATTGAATTGATTACAGTTTGAGATGCAGGGGAGGTAAAAACAGAGATGGGGTGAATTGTTTCTTCACTTTGTGTCCTGATTTGGTTTTGAATTTATTTATTTATTTTTAATTTTGTATGACATTGGTGCAGTCCGTACATCTCGTGTCCTGGTTTTATTGTGGCGGGATGGTATGGTGGGGTTAACATCTTCCTCAATTTCTTGGTTTTCAAATTTCAAAGATGTTTGTCTCTTCCTTGCTCTTTATATAACCATGCATATATACATTAGATTTGTTTAACTGTTATACTAATTTTTTATAAAAAAAAAAACAGAGTGAATCATATAACATATAAATGTAGGCTATGTAACTCATTGTTATAGTAAAAAATACATGTTAAGAGTAAAGATTGAGACTACTTTTTAAGTCATATTATTATTATTATTATTATTATTATTATTATTATTATTTCATGAATAAGGTAATGTTATAATGAAGTGTTTTATTTCATAGTGGAACAATAGTTAATTTATATGTTAATATGAGGTATTTGGATCATGGTGAATAGCTTTTCAAATGAAATCATCAAGGATGGCAGGAGAGTTAATAGAAAGTACAATCTGAGTTTTTTTTTTTTTTTTTTTTTTTTTAAGTACAGTCTGAAGTTAATGACCGTGTCCGTGAAAAAGGCAGAGTGTCAATTTTCATCCCATGTGAACAATCAAAGGTGGCCATGAGTCCTCCTAAATGTTGGTACGTTGTCATGGCTTCACTTTGTTATTGGGCTCAATTCCTTCATTACTTTCTTTCATCAAAACACTGCATAGTCACTACTCCATGCAACAGTGGCAAAACGTTATTGAATAAAAGATCTAACTATTGTGATTTTACAATAAAATATAATTTTAATTCTAATATTATTAATCCTATGATATATAATTAAAAATATTTATTAACAATTTGGAATGCAGAAAACGAGTTTTTTCAACTATTTTGCCTGGGACAATCATATCTTTATCTTGATAAACTTTACCAAAAAAATAAAGCAATAAATTACTGATTGTTATTTGTGCTCTACGCCATGTTGTAATTGTGTCGGTTGATCATCTTTTTTTAGTTTTTTTTTGTTGTCTGTTCGCTAAGAGGATGTGGCAATTTTGCCAAATCTTCCATCAGTTGATATTTTTTCTTCCACTATCTATTTACTAAAAAGATTTGGCAATTTTTTTGCCAAGTTTTTAGGTCTTGTTCTCTCATGCATAATGTGAATGATTTATAGAATAGGATGGAATATTTAGATAGAGTGGAATGAGCACATTTTTAATAAATTGTTTCCGCCCACATCAATCATTGTTAAAATTTATCATATGCTCCTTGTATGGGTGATTGCAACTCCAAAGACTAACCCCTTGTTTGGTTGGAGGATTTTGGAGGGGTAGCAAAGAGTGTGGAGGAGTGATGGTTGTTTGGTTAGGGGAGTAAGGAGAAGGAGGAGCCTCCAAACCCCTCACATCCCACCCCTCCAAATCGGTGTTTTTTTAGATGGTGGAAATATCTAACAAAATTTTAAACTTTAAATGAATATAAAAAGACTAAATTGTCCTTTATTAATTTGAAAAATTACCATAATTTTTTTAAAACCTAATTTTATATCTCATATTATTTTCATATTATTTTTGTTCTCTCATTCTTCATAATGTGTGAATTTAATATTAATAAAAAATTATATATAATAATAATAATATAAAATATATATATAAATATATATAAAAAATGAGTGATTATAGTATTAGTTTATAATAATAATAATATTACTATATAAATAATATTATTACTAATATTAATATTAATAAAATTGGTACAAAATAATCCTAGGTTTGTATAAAAAATTGTTATGATCAATTTTATATAAAAGGATAAATTGGTAAAATACACGTCACACCTCTCCTCACTCCTCCTTACCAAACAAAAAATAAAAAAATAAATTACCCCTCCACAGTGAACCAAACATAAAATTTTTTCAAACCCTCCATTCTCCTCTCCTCTTTACTCCTCTTCACTCCTCTCCTCCCCTCCTCCCCTTTGAACTAAACAAGGGGTAAGAGAGCTATGTGAGAACATTTAGTTGCCACTATTAAGCGTAATTGAGAGTTTTTTAAATCTCATAATGATGTTGCGAAGAATTCTGGTGAGCCAACAAATTATCCTTACGGCTGAGTAAGTTTGAGAATCTCCATTAACCACTTGGAGAGAATGTCTTTATCTTATTCGTTTAAGGCCGTATATTGTTTATATATTTTATATCCTGCTAGTCTGGTCTCTCCATTTTTAATGAGCGTTTCTTGTGCCTGTATTATTGTTATGATTGTCACCATGTCATTTGTTCTGTTTGTTTTTCATTGAGGAGTGGGATTTATCTATTTTTTAAAAAAAATTAAATATTGAATAAAAACAGCCTTTGTCCTACGGTGGTTGGGACTATTTTGTTCTAATCCTTCGACTCAGAAGTTATTTATTTTGATTTTTCAAATTAATTTAGCATTTGGGTCGCTTTATGTGCACGAACTCTTTTGAGTACTTTGCATGGCCAGTTTTATAATATTATTATTTTAAAAAAATATTTATGGTCAATTTCACAGTATTGTTATTTTCTTAAGAAGTTGATGGTGCAAGCTTGTTTACTTTAAAAGGCAAGAACCACTTGTCAACTTTCTTCTTCTTTTAGATAAAGGAATGAGGTTGTTGATGCCTAGAGATACACCGAATCAAATAAATATTATTATTCATTTATGGATAATTTTATTTAATTCGTAAATATGCACGAGAATAAAATTTATTATCTTCAACCTTTGATTAAGGACAAAAATGTGAAAGAGATACCAACTCCTTTATTGCATATGTGATAAAACAATAAAAAAAATTAAACATTACAGTCTAATTAAACACAAAAATGTGTTTTTTTTCTTCTCAGACAGGGAGGTGATGGCGCCTCTTATTTAAAAGAAAATAGAAATGCAATTGTGGAGTTAATATTTTGACACATATATACTCTCATTTTGTATGAGCTTTAAATTTCAATTTCAGGTTCTTCCCAAAATAAATATTTTGTATCAGTTAAAAGGATATTAATACAAAGTGAATTATTTTATTTAAAAAAGCAAAATAAATAATTAGATCCACATTGGAAACTGAGAGTAATATTAACCTAGAATACCTATCGTATTAAAGATATGATTAAGTTAAATCTAGCTTCTAAAAATGAATTTCCTTGGAAATTTGGTATAAAATCTTACTAATAGTTGAATCCTGCTTGACCTAGACTAGGTCTATGGATGATTTGAAAACGCACCAGCGAGAGAGCAGTTTTTTTTTTTTTTTAATTTTGATTTAAAAATTTGGAGCTTTGTATATTAACGATTTTTTTTTGGAGAAACTGCTAGTAATCTATTGATAATACATTTTAAAGTAGTGTAGAAAGAGATGAGAGTTCTAAATCTTTTTATGACAAAATCATTTATCAATATTATTCATGCACTCTACACCATGGTCGAGCATTCAATATTGTTTGTTAATTTTGGAGTGGGTCTTCCATAGGAGGAATAATGTTTTTTGTTATAACCCAGCTTTCCAAGCCTGTTAGTGTAACACTTTCACCCTAGTACTATAGCTTTTTATGTGGTAATGTAGCTTGGGTATTGTAGCAACATGAGATTTTTAACTTTAGCAATCTCTTCCTCTCACCTTTCTCGGTTTTCTCTTGGAGGAGAAGAACGTGGGTTGATCTGTTTTTTTTTCTTGCTAGTTTGAAGTTTTAAGGTCCTTCATCCCTTCTCCTTGAACCTAGAGGTAAGCTTCTATCCTCTCTCGGTTTTCCTTGATGCTTGGATGTGAAAAGTTTGAGCTATGGTTTGAGTTGTGAGTTGGAAAAAGCTTGAAATTTATCCTCCTTTCTTGCTTATTAATTGTTAGAATTTGAGAGAATGTTTTACATTGTTATTCCTCCATAGTTGAATGTAACCTAGAACCGGATTTTTGTAGGAAATGTGGTTACTATAGAATGGGGTTACTATAATAATACTGTAGTACCAGTGATCTTTAGTTGTTTCTTTGGTTTTTTTTTGGTTTAGAGTGAAGTTCAAACCCTTAGGAGTTCATTGGAAACCTAGAATCTTGTTTTGAGTCAACTCTAGGTCTCGTTTCAGGTTGCATTGCATGTTTAATTCAGGGTTTCTTGGTATTTGTTTTGCTTACTTTGTTGCTTGTGTGTGTGTGTGTTTGGTTGGTTAGGTGGTGAGGGCTTGTGGCAAGACAAGGATCTAGCGGAGGAGTAGCTTGCTTGTGGTTTTCTCATCTAAGTTATGAGTGGGATATGTGATCTGTATCATTCTATTAGAATATTATCTAAAGATTTCTATCACTCTATTTAAAAGTATTTCATATTTTTTTTTATAATATTGAATCGAGGTTTCGATCAGATTAATTAGAAGGAAATTCCTATGCTATAGAGCCATATATGAAACTCTTGATGTTGAATGAATGTGTTTATGATTATGCCTGTATTTTGAGTTGAAATGATTTATGAGACTTTGGTTATTCAAACATATATGCTCCTAGCATTGATAATTGTGGAAATGACATTTATTTTCGATATTTGAATGTTGTCCTGAATATGGACTCTATGAGAAGAGATGCATGTATTGCATTGTTTTTCTTTTTCTTTTTTTCTTTTTTTTTGTAACATCATGTTGCAGTAGGTGAATCGGCGATCTTCGCTGCCAGCTTGTTTAGGTAACGTGGAAGATAGGCCGAGTTATTGGTCCAGTTCAGATAGGAGTGTAGAGCCCTAATTAGATATTTATCGAGAAGCCGGAGTCACCACTCGGTTGACCGATGGGTCAACATCAAGGACATGAGAATCTTAACAACTTTGAACTTAGTCATGGCCACAACTAGAGTTTAGTAAGATTTCTAGAACACTACTCATTTGCATGAGATGCAAACTTCATATTTTTAAAGAACCTATGTTTTTATGCAAAATAAACCTTGAGAGGTGATCTCAAGTAAATTATTTGGAAAGTAAATTAATTTGATGGCGAGTATCATGTTTTATGGTTTAAAACTCGTATTTTATAATTCATGAGTTATGAATGCTGAAACCCTCTTTTGAGCAAAAGAATTCTTTTATGCTATCTATGGTTTCTTACACTTGTGTATAATGTTAAATGCTAATATGTTCTAATCTTTTTCTATTATGGCAAAAGCCTAGCTTTGTAGTTTTATCGATTATTTTGGTGTATTCTATCAAAATTGTGCTAACCCACTCACTTAGTGACTTAGATTACTCATCATTTCCCTTCTTGTCAGGCTCTAGTGCCCAGTAGCGTAGCGGCAAGGTGAAGTGCTGGGAATTCATAATCTTTCTTTCATTACTCATTTAGAGTATGATCATGTATGTTATCCTTTGAGTATGAACATGTTGTATAAGGACATGGATCCACTACTGTGTTTGAACTCTGTATGCTTGGTTTGCTTGCTTGTCTAGTTTTTTGAAACTTTGTTGTACTTGTGACAAGCATATTTCATTGAACTCCTCTACCATGTTATTATATTGTTGCTTCCCTTATGTATATGTGTATTCATTTTTTTTTTTTATATTCTGTTCAATGTTGCTCATTGCAGGGATTTTGTTAGCCTTGCCATGACACGATCGAGGATTGAGTGGTGTGAGTATCCCTCCTCGAGTTGTAGTGGCGGTTGTCGCGTGTCGAGCCCGAGGGTCGAGCGTGATATTTTTTTCCTATGGAGTTACATGGTAGCGAGATTTATCTCTAGAAAATGGTTAAGCCACTGTAACTAATGCGCTTTCATGTCTACCTATCTCTTTAACAGTGCTTGTCGTCTTTGTCCCAAAAAAAAAAAAAAAAAATCTTCTTGTAAGTGAAGAATAATGTTAAACTATTACAAAAATAAGATAAATGAACAAAATAAATATGGTATAAATAAAAATAATGTTAGATTGTTCATATATTGTTCACTAGATCCTCAATGTTGTAGATCACTATTCATTAACTATTCATTATATTTTGGCATGGGTCCTTTTGTAGGAGGAGTTATACTCTCTATATATCTTGCCAGAGTTACATGGCAGTAGTATATATCATTATGAGATTATGGTCAATGATATATTATTTTAGATGTATGTGATAAGCTCTCATTGTTTTGTACGTGTATTTATCTACCCTATATAGTAAATATCTAGAAAATTGTTACACTACCATAATTAGTGTACCTCCATACTTTTCTGTACTTTGATGATGCTTGTCACCTTTATAAAAAAAATTAAGCCAATAATTAAAATTTTATAAAACTTTTGCATTTGTCCAGCGTTGGATAAATTAACAAGCAGTCACAAATTTCTCATGAGATATGATAATAATTCATATAAATATTACGATTCCTTTGAGGACGTTAAAATCATTCAAAGATTATTAACAATTTGTGGTTTCCTTTGTATTCACTGTTTTTATTTTGATATCCGAAAAATATAACACTAGAGTTAAGAACAGTACAATAATAACCAATAAGCAAGAAGATGGTTGGTTGGTTGGTAGCACCATTTGACCAGAAGGTATAAGAGCATGTGACTGGTGGATGTTCTAAGACTCCAGGAGCTTCTCGAAGTTAAGTTTCACGTGTTATCTTCCTCTCTTACCCTATTTCGTTTTGTTTTTTTCCTTTTGGTGCGTGAGCTACCCTCCGTTCAAAGGTAGCAGTGCAGCCAAAGTGTATTTATACACACACACACACACACAAAACATGTTGAACAGTATCATAATTTTATTTTTTGTTGCTTGATTAAAATAAATAAAATAAAATAAACAGAAAGAGAGACGATCATCAATTTCTATATATCTATATAAACCACCACCAACCGTGTCTCATTCATCTTCATCGAGAAAACAAAGCCTACTAGTCCAAGCACACGTCTAATTAACCTCAGCTGCAACAATGGCAACCAAGGTGTTCGTTCCCCGGGTGGAGAGCCTGGCAAGCAGCGGCATAGACCAAATCCCCACCGAGTACGTGCGCCCCGAGTCAGAGCGAGACCATCTCGGCGACGCTTTAGAAGCTGAGAAGAAATCAGTTAACGGTCCACAGATACCCATCATTGACATCAAGATGTTCGACAGCGAAGACGAGGCTGTGCGCAAGCAGTGCGTTGAGGAGGTGCGCTCTGCCGCGGTGAACTGGGGAGTCATGCACATCGTTGGACATGGCATTCCTGCTGAACTCATTGATAGGCTCCGTGAGGCTGGCAAACGGTTCTTTGATTTGCCATTAGAGGAGAAGGAGAAGTATGCAAATGACCAGTCTTCAGGGATGATACAAGGGTATGGGAGCAAACTCGCTAACAATGCGTCTGGGCAGCTTGAGTGGGAGGACTACTTCTTCCACCTTATGTTTCCTCAGAATCAGACTAATTTGTCCATTTGGCCTCGTTATCCACCAGATTATACGTAAGCATAGTAATTGTTATATACTCATCTTCCACATAATTACATGCATGCTAATTCTTAAACTAGTTTTAGTACTTATTTTTTACAATGTTGCATGGGGCTCTGGAATGCAGTGAAGTAACAAAAGAGTTTGCCAAAGAGCTCCGGGTTGTGATGACAAAGATGTTCAATCTCCTTTCCCTCGGCCTCGGACTCCCGGCCGAGAAACTGGAGGCTGAAGCAGGTGGAATGGAGAACATTCTCCTCCAAATGAAGATAAACTACTACCCAAAGTGTCCTCAACCCAGTCTCGCCGTTGGTGTAGAAGCTCACACAGACGTCAGCCACCTATCCTTCATCCTCCACAACAACGTCCCTGGCCTGCAGGTCTTCTACGACGGCAAGTGGGTCACGGCCAAGTGTGTGCCTGACTCCATTGTCGTCCACGTAGGTGACTCGCTTGAGATCCTCACCAATGGCCTGTACAAGAGTGTGCTCCATCGTGGGCTTGTTAATAAGGAGAAGGTGAGGATATCTTGGGCTGTGTTTGCCGAGCCAGACAAGGAGAAGGTGCTGCTGCGTCCGTTGCCTGAACTCGTGAGCGATGACGCTCCGCCCAAGTATGAACCGCGCACTTTCGCGCAGCATGTGCGGCAGAAGCTCTTCAAGAAAGAGCAGGAGGCTGCTGCTAAATGATCCACTGGGGTTAATAATATATATATATCCATATATATATTAAGATCATATATATACATATGAACACCTGCCTTCTTTGATCAGTGTTGTTGTGTGCCTTTTTTATCTGTAGGAAGGATTTGTTTCAGGTGAGTGGGTCAGGGATGATGATGCATGCATGGTGATTGAGTCAGTCTAAAATAAATTTATGAGTCGGACGTTCTGCTTGACAAATTATTTAGTCCGGAAATTTTATAAATGGACTATAAAAAAAATTCTCTGTTTCATTGGAATAAAATTTTAAGATCTGTTGTTCTTAAAGATACTGTGATGTTGTTTTGCTTTTGTTGTTATATTCCGATTTTTTTCTTTTGAAATAAATGTGGATAAATTATAATTTTATTGAAGAAAACTAGAAAGAAACAAAAAACAGTCTTTTCACCAGAGGTGAAGAGAAGGGTAAAGTACATCAAAATAAAATAGGAAAGGATACATCAAATAAAGTAAAGCGAAAGATAAATTCTGGGTAGACGGGAAATATCGACTGGGATTTCATTCTATTCGGTTTTATATCAATAAATTATAGTTTATTTATTTTTATGTAAGAAAAAATATGTTGTGTTGTTGCATGACAAGCGAGTGCAGGTGGTTAATATATTCATTTTCTTTTAAAAAATTCTTTCTAGATATCATGTCTCTTTGATAAGATCCTTTTACTCCTTACTCTCCCAAGCAATAAGAAAGTCAATATTTATTTTATTTTAGAAATCTTACTATAAGAAATTTAATATTTATTTATTAACTCAAAATTTGAGGTGTAGATGACTTGCCAATGTTTATAAAAAAAAAAAATGAAGCATAAAATTTTGATCTACTATTTTTTTCAATATGTTGAAATTATCATTTTAATCTTTTCTTTTCTTTTACTTTGTATCAATTTTTTTTTATTTCTAAATCACATGCAAAAAAAAAAACTTATTTTTTATCTTAAAATATCTAAATAAATGAGCTACGTGTATGTTATATAATTCCCCACTTTTGATAATAAAAAACTAGTATAACAATTTAAAAAAAAACTTTATATATATATATATATATATATATATATATATATATATAGAATGCAAGGAACAGAAACAACTTTGAAATTAAATATGTTTAAACCAAGGAATGGAGAATCCCACCACCATCATCTCTCCACAATAAAACCAAACCCGATTTGTCCCAAGTCCCGACTGCACCCTGTCATACAAAAATTTATAAATAAATAAATAAATTCAAAACCAAATCAGGACACCCTGATTTATATTAAAAATATTAAATAATTATATTTTATTATAATTTTTAAGATTTAATCATTAATAGATATATCTAATAATTATATTTTAATGAATTATTATTACTTAAAAATAATTTTTTTAATTCTAAAATATTCAATTCAAATTTTAATTAGCTCAAATGAAAATTTTTCTGCCAATCTAGCATTTTTTAAAAAAAAAACTGTAAATCCCACCCTTTTTAACCCCTAACAAAACTCCTACCCTGGTTATATGATCCAGTTCTTTTATCACGTCCAAATGAATCACTGTGATCTTAAAAATAACAACAGACTCAAACCACAGAGAAACAACCCCTCACCAAGGCTCGTGTCCACATTTTAATACTATTGCTATTGTAAAAATGCATGGCAAGCGTGAAAGATTGAGATCACTTAAGGAGTTATGATGGTGTTGTATTGATTTTAAAGATTAATTGCATGCAATGATTTAAATATTTTATAAATTATATATTATTCTATGAATAATTAAGCTAATCTTATAATTGATGAAATAAAGCATATTATCTCATGGTAGAACGTGAATTGTTTTATACTGTAATTTGAGCTGTACTTGAACCATGATGAAAAACTTCTCAATTGAAATCATTAAGCATATTATCCTTTCACTTGAGAATCTTGCTATTCAAAAGTGTAACAAACTCCCGATAACCACTTGCGTTATTTGTCACTTTGAGATTGAATCGGTTGATTATCTTTTCTTTTAGTGTCTGTTTGTTAAATTTGTTTGGAATTATTTTATTAATCTTCTTCACTTGCCTAACCCGCCTCCTTCTATAGAGACCCTTTGGGATAGGTGGAGGTCGTCAATTCGACCTTCAATAAGAATTATTGGTGACCTAGTCATAAAAGCGGTTGTGTGGAATATTTGGCTTACTAGAAATGATCGTATTTTTAATGCCAATATATTATATGCTCATGTTATTATTCTACTAGTTCTTATATTTTTCAAAGAATATTAAAGAGAAACCGGGAGACTCCATGTCAACTATTTGTAGAATATTGGAATTTCTAGGACCTCATCCTGCAACCTCGGATGGGGTTCCAACTTCAGAGGAGACACCAATTTAGGGCACGGGCAAGGGTTCTTTGGGGGGTTTTGAGGGAGTTTTGCTTCCTCATCTTGTTTTTATTTTCTCTTTGGTTTTTGGTTGATGTACCACATCTAGTGGTTAGTTATTTCTTGTCCTTTGTCTCTTTTGGTTCCGCAGAGACTTCCTGTATTATTTTTTTTTATTAATAAATGTAATTTATTTACCTTTTCAATCATTAACCAGAGCAGGAGAGGTAAAAAAAAAAAAATTAAAACTAAACTTAATGTCCGATATCATAAATAAAGAGGAGTGGCATAAGTCCTACAAAACGTACATTATATATATTTGTTCTTTGGGTTTATTTTATTATTTTTCCCCAGTTCACTCTAGTTTCCGAATCATTATTTTCTTTTCTTCAAAACAGAGTATATTTTCATAAATAGTTATTGATTAACAAATCAAACAATTATATTATGGTTATATTGAAATATATTCTAATATTATTAATTTTACCATGTATGTATGTATATGTATAATTAAAAAAAATTATATTTTTTATAAATAATTTTTTAATAAATATGACAAGCTACCAACCTACAAACATTTGGCTTGGGAAAGCAACTCTTCTCTATTTTGAGATTTTTTTTTGGTAATATTAATGTTGATGGCGTAAACTTGTTTATCAACTGCAATCACTTCATATTGTTTGTAACTGATGAGGTTATTCACGTGTGAAGATATATACTTAATTAAATAAATGACATAATTTATGTGCGGTTTGATTAAATTAGTAAATATTTTTCAAATGATATGTCACAAGTCAGAAAACCAAAACTAGTTATGTTAAAAATCATTTAAAACACTAACTCCATCCTTAATACGGTTTGTGCTATTTGACTTATGAGCGGTGGTGTCAAGGAATACTAATTGAACATTTCATTTTTAGTTTGAAAACTAAAGTGACATTTTTTTATTTAAAAAACCAAAAATAGTTCAATATAAGAAATCAATAGTAATTTTAACCCCAAAATATATCTTGTTAAATATGTGTTATAAGCTCTATGTGTACATGAATCTACCTTCTTATTAATATTTACATACATGCAATGGATTGCTCATTGCAATATAGTATCATAATCACTTAATAATAGCTTGATTCGACTTTGCTTATACCAATTCTATTTTATGAAATATGTTTTGAAAAGACGCATGTAACTATATGTTTTTCTTAAATACAAATTTTTATTAAAAATTAAGTTATGTACATTAATTAATTTTTAAGGTATTTTTATGATTTAAAAGGCTATTCTTTCTTTCTTTCTTTTTTTTTTTTTTACATCCGATTTAATATATCACTGTCTAATTCTATTTAATAATTATCAAGTTAATAATAGTTAGATGACATTAGATTATTACAAAAAAAAATAAGATCAATTATACTAAGAAGAAATTCAACTGAATATATATTGATATGCAAATCTTAACACAGAAACCTATTTTTATGAATGCATGGGACTATTCTTATCTTTTTTATCCCCACTTCTAAGATTATGTTTTTAGAGAAAAAATGTACAAAATTATTCATATATGAATTAATATAAAAGAAAATAAATCATTATTCGGGCACTTCAGGAGTGCGAAAAGTTGTAAGCCAAATCCAAAGCTAAACCGAATCAAACTCAAACTCAAACTCAAAAGTCAGTAATTGAAAGAACTGTTCTAGTCTTGGTACAAAGGGATGCAAGTGAGTGCAAACATGCCTTAAATATAGTCATTGATTTCTAACCATTATATACCGTCCTACAAGAGTTTCATTCTGACCATTAATTAAAGACTTTCAACTTTCATATTAAACATTAATAAAATCCTACTTTTTATCTTTTTCACTATGCAGACCCTGCAGACATCCAAGCAATTATTTATTAATTTTTTATTAAATACAATGACAAAACTACCTCTAAGCCTTTGTTTTTGGTGAGAAAATTCTCCCCAAATTATTGTGGAAGTTTCATTTTGGGTAATTGTGGCCAATAGCTATCTCGGAGGTCGTCCTGATCATTACACTCGCTCATGCTAGTGCTTCTTTTTATATTTTCCAGTAACTCATTGAATTCATTGGTTGTTGTGGTATAAGGAGGCACGGAGAAGGGCACGTCATGAGCTTCACCATAATTACACAATAGTGATTAGTACTAGAGAGTATCCACGGTTGTTTGGGCCTGGAACCGATCTCCATTAGGGTAAGGTATACCATCCCAGACGAGCATAGGACCTCTTGTTGGGTTGCTAGCGAATGTGGTTTTCATATAATGCGCGTCGTCCACAATTTGTACAAGAAGCAGCTCGTGGAGATGGAGGTCGATAATGTGATGGAACAATTGAGAGAGCTTCCTCCACAACATTCATAGCGTAAGCATCCTATAACTGATCATGTTCTATTTGCAGTTTTTGCACAATTTGTAAAAGTACTCAAGGTTGTATGCAATATGCATTGGGACTAAGGTCTTGGTTGTTAGCATTATTAGTTGTGATGGCGTCTAGTGTCCATGGCCAACTTGTTTGAATAAGTTAATGCACTATGTGTTGGGTTTCAGCCCATTTAGGTTAGAAGAGAAATAAATTGGGCTTTGGCCCAATATAAAATGAAAAAGAAAAAAATGAAACTATGTCAATTGATGGAAAGGGCAAGGGCAAAGTGAGGTTTTCACAAGAAACCAACTTTGATGACTTTCTCTCATTCATTGGAGTGAAAGGGTAAGAAGAAAGAGAGAGAGAGAGAGAGAGAGAGAGAGAGAGAGAGAGAGAAAGAAAGAAGCCAAGAAGAAGAGGAAGAGGAAGGTGGTTAGGGTTTGAGCAAGCAAGAAGATCGGACGGCAAATCAGTGCCAAATCTTGCCCAAATCTCGGGTAGAGAATCTTTGTGGATGACTCTCCTAACCTACCGGATTTGATTTTCCCTTAATCTCTTCTTGATGTCTTTATTGTGGATGTATGTGTTGTTGAGAGTGAGCTCTTAACTTGTATGCTCTCATTCTTGTAATCCTCTAGTTAGCTAGAGAAAATCTCTTGTATCTCCATTAATTGACATACTAGAAACTTTGTAAGTGGGTCTAAGGAGTCCCGCGGTTTTTCCCTCTATTCGAAGGGTTTTCCACGCTAAAATCATGTCTTGCATTTTTGTATATTTTATCATCATGTTCTCACAATAATTGAAAGGTTTTGCAGTGTTTTGAAACTAGATTTGAAGCCTTGAAGTGTTGTAGAATCCTTGGGAAGACGTTTAAAACCCCAAGGAAGCATTTCTAGTTCGGTTGTGAGGCGCACAAGCAGCACGCGGGGGTTGTCAGTGAAGCGCGCCGGCAACTGCGTGCTCGCGCATGAACAGTGTTTTTCTACCGTACCTGAGAACAGTACCGTGAACAATGTTTTGCTACAGTATTCTGTTTGTCAGTGGTGCACGGGCCGCGCGGAAATTCCAGTGAGGTGTGCGGGTTTGTTCACGGGCACATGAAACCCGCGCGTGCAAATAGCAACAGTGCTACAGTTTCATGAACAATACTTTACTACAATGTCTCCCACAATTTCTCTCACTGTTGCACGGCCTGAAAAACACCGAAAACCCCAACACTATGTAGATGTTCTCTCGAGAGTGTAATAAACATCTTGTTGGGTCATAGTATTTTCAAGCTAGAGCACATCACCTAGCAATGTGTGGCTTTACAATTGTGCTCTCTATCTATTTTCTTTCCTTCTCTCGTAGATGGTATAGATTGATCGAATGTGGTTGTTGTCGTTATTGTTAGCTTCTTGTAAGGTCTTTCGAGACCTGTGAAAGAGGTCGACGTAGCTGTTAATATTATATCATCGCTGTTGGTTCTATTTAGGGGTTTAACGAGATCTACGTAACTAACAACCATGCATTCAGACATCATGATTGCCAATGACGGCCATGACTGCCATTCCTTGGATATGATGGCATTGATATTAACTTCATCCAGGGGTTTGGTGAGGTTTGCTCGCGCTGGTGATCAGCGCTAACGTACCCGGTCCCTAGATGTTGGCATCATTGTTGACTTCGTCCAAGGGTTTAGCAAGGTCTGGATAGGTGGTTAGAGTATCCATTGCTGGAGTTTAATTAGAAGTTGAAGTTATTCATGACCTGGCAGTCAACATGATGTGCAAGTATGGGTCAAAGGATTTAGATGTCTTTTATGTTATATATGTGTGTATTAACTGATGTTAGTGGGTAGTTTGTAATCTGTACGTGTGTGTCATGGATATCATGCATGACATGGTGGTTATCTAGTTGTAAGTGTTATCTATTAATTTAATTATAAAAATATTTTTAAGTAATAAATTAAAAAATATTGAATATTTTTATAATTTAATATTTATATGATTAAATATTTTTATGAAAAAAATATTTTTAATTGAAAATATTATATTATTTTTAAAATTAATTATAAAAATATTTTCAAGTAATAAAATTAAATAAATATTATATTTTTATAATTTATTAAATTAATTATTTAATTTTATTTAAATTGAATTTTTATAAAAATAATTAAATAATTAATAATAATAATAATAATAATAATAATAATAATTGATAATGGGAGTGATCTCACCATCCCACTTATATGGTAATTATACTTTTAAATTTATATTAACCTAAACGAATAAAAAATAAATACAGTATTTTCAATTATAACAAACCAAACAATAGTGATATAAGTTAAAATACAATATTTTCACTTACATAGTAATTTCATTAGAGGTGGCACGGACCGGTTAACCGGCCCGGCGGGCCCGACCCGCCGGGTTGCGGCTCACCGGTCCCCAACTCGCACCAGGCCTGATATGGGTGTAGAACCCGCTGGGCTGGGTTGACCCGTCTGATCCGGCGGGTCCGGGTCACAGGAGATCGGGCCCGGAACCGGCTCGGCTTCCCTGTTGAACCGGCGGGCCAACCCGGCGGACCGGGCCAGTTGGCCCGCTAAAAAATAAAAAAAAATCAAAAAATTTAGAATAAAATAGAAAAAAAATTTTTAAAGCATGGCTCACCAGGCCCAAACCGGGTTTGACCCGGCGGGTCAATCCGCCGGGTCAACGAGTTGGGCTTTCCCAACCCGTAACCGGCCCGTCTACAGTACGGGCCGGTTACGGGTCATTGAACTAGCGGGCTGGTTCCGGATCGGGCACGAGCCAGACCGATTTTTCGGGCGGCCCGTGCCCACCTCTAAATTTCATTTTAATACAACCAACCAAATAACCCTTTAGCATCCTCGAGGTGGGATTTAAACACATCACCTCTGACATATGAATGAAATGCTTTAACATTGAGTAATATATATATAAGAGTTTTAAATATATAGATTTATATATAAACAGAAATGGAGACTAGTGGATGAGTAGCACCATTTGACTAGAAGACGTGGACGGGTGGGTGTCCAATTAATAGACTTGCAACCAGTGTCTTCTTTCATCTGATGGCACATTTTGACGTTCTCTCCTACCTCTTTTTCTTTTTTTGGCATTAGGTGATAAGGACCCCTGCTACTTGATTTTTGTCTGGCCCTGTAGAGTTTGTGCGTAGCAGCGTTGGAACTTGGTATTCCTTATTAGAAAAAATTACTATTTAAGTACGTGATAGATATACATATATAGAAAAATTATCATTTAACTAGCAATCCAACATGATAAAGACATCTAACAACCCTTCCCTAAAAAAATAAATAATAACTGTAACAATCCATTGTAATAATTTTTTTATACTTCAGTGGGTGCATCTCCTCTCTTTAAATCACAGCCACCAATAATCAACTCATTCATCTTGATCAAGAAACCAAGTTCACTAGCACCACTACAAGTACACCTCCAACCTCCACAACAATGGCCACCAATGTCTTCATTCCCCGTGTCGAGAGCCTTGCAAACAGTGGTCTAGACGAAATTCCCCCCGAGTACGTGCGCCTTGAGTCCGAGCGCGACGACCATCTCGGAGACGCCATCGAAGAAGAGAAAAAATCAGACGAAGGTCCCCAGATACCGACCATTGACATCAAAGGGCTCGACAGTGACGACGAGGCTGTGCGCAAGCTGTGCGTCGAGCAGATGCTCGACGCCGCGGTGAACTGGGGAGTCATGCACATTGTTGGACATGGGATTCCAGCGGAGCTCATTGACAAGCTCCGTGAGGTTGGGACACGGTTCTTTGATTTGCCCGTCGAAGAGAAGGAGAAGTACGCAAATGATCAGCCGTCTGGGATGATACAAGGGTATGGTAGCAAGCTCGCTAACAGTGCTTCTGGGCGTCTTGAGTGGATGGACTACTTCTTTCACCTTATGTTTCCTGAGAATCAGACTGATTTGTCCATTTGGCCTCATTATCCTTCCGATTATGTGTACGTAATTGTTAATTTGTTATATATTCATCTTCCACAAGCGTTCGTACGTACGTTCATGCATGCATTGATGCTAAAAGTATGATTCACGTACGTACATGTATATTTATCATTCATTAATTAATTTATTTATTCTTACAATATTTAATGTGGGGCTTGATCATGCATACAGTGAAGTAACAAAAGAGTTTGGCAAAGAGCTCCGGGTGATGGCGACAAAGATATTCACTCTGCTCTCCCTCGGTCTCGGTCTCCCGGCTGAGAAGCTGGAGGCGGAAGCCGGCGGCATGGAGAACATCCTGTTCCAGATGAAGATAAACTACTACCCCAAGTGTCCCCAACCCAACCTCGCCCTCGGGGTTGAAGCTCACACCGACGTCAGCCACCTCACCTTCATTTTCCACAACAACGTCCCCGGCCTCCAGGTCTACTACGACGGCAAGTGGGTCACGGCCAAGAACGTGCCGGACTCCATCATCGTCCACATTGGTGATTCGCTCGAGATCCTCAGCAACGGCCTGTTCAAGAGCGTGCTCCATCGTGGGCTTGTTAATAAGGAGAAGGTGAGGATCTCTTGGACTATCTTTGCTGAGCCACACAAGGACAACGTGCTGCTGCGCCCGTTGCCGGAGCTTGTGACCGATGCCTCCCCGCCCAAGTTCGGGCCACGCACGTTCGCGCAGCATGTGCGGCAGAAGCTCTTCAAGATAAAGGAGGAGGAATCACCTGCTGCTGCTAAGTGATCCATTGGGTTGGGGTTCATATATAATAATTTAAGTTTGGACAAATTGGCCTGGAAGTTTCATTGAATAAATTGATCTTTGTATTGATTTTGTTAAAGGACCAGCTCCAGCTGGTTTTATATGAATAAGACTATTAATAAATTGATTTATTATTATTATTATTATTATTATTATTATTTATTTATTTATTTGCATCCCCATTTAAGTAGCTGCATGATAAGCGGTTCTAGGTGGTGAACCAATAGTGAACCAATACTTTTAATTAAAAAAAAAAATTAATTGAGCCTGTAATTCTTTGAGGAAGACCCGCCTTGGTTTTTTTATTGTTTTTGAAAGTTTTTAAATTTTTTCTCCACTCTCCAATCTTTTGGGATTTCTTTCAATTTGAAGTTTTGCGTACAAACAAAGATCATGTCCATGTTCATGCGAAAGGGACGGATTTTCGTGATGGCTAGTGGGGGTAACTCTAACTCCCTTCACTAAAATTTGAAATATCGGTTATGTTTGTTAATACAATATATATAGTTAAGATTTTTTTTTTTTATCATTTACCTGTATTAAAATTGATGCGATAAATTTTGCTCCCAATTAAATAAAAAAAATCTAAATCCTTCTTGCAACCTTATTTTAAAAAATTTGTTATTGGAGAAGAAAATCCAAAAAAAATTCTTCTTTCAAAACCATTTTATATTTATATCTATTTTTTTTTCGAATAATAGGCGACAAGCGCCCCAGGAATATGAATAGTGTTAGAGCCCCGGTGTACAGTGTATAAACAGTATAGAATAGTATAAACATCCCGGGTAAACAATGTATGAACAGTCAGGGAACAGTACTGTCGGGGAGAGGATTTGAACTCATGACCTCCCCTATAACACATTGGTGTAATACCGTTAGGCTATCCAATGGTTGACTATTTATATCTATTTCATCACAAGGCGTTGTTTGGCTTATCAAAAAAGTGTTTTTTTTTTAATTTAGTAGAAATTTTTATGGAAAAAGTGTTTTTCCAGAGTAAGTTAAGCATTTTTTTTGTATTTTGTGTTTGTATTGGCTTTTCTGCAAAAAAACAGAAGCTATAAAAATGAGCTGAAAAACAGTTTTTTTCATAGCCAGAATTACTTAACTTATAAAAAAGCATTTTTGGTTTTTCCAAAAGTTAATCCAAACAAGTCCTTGAGCGGCCCTATTTTTTTTAAATTTTTTTCCAAAAATTTTGTTTTTATGTCAAAAACACAAGAGATTTCTTTATTTTTAACTTTAATTTTATTATTTTATGAATATTTTGAATGTTTTGTTGATGGATATTTTTTTAAAATAAAAAATAGTTAGCGGGCTGTTTTATTTATTGTTTTGTATTTCAAATATGAAGCATATCTTATGATAACTCCCAATTTCAATTTTATTATTTGTCCTTATTATTTTAAATTTAATTTAATTTAAACAATTAAACCCTCCAAATAAGAACAGGAAGCATGTGTAATTTTAGATGATGGAGCTAGTTCAGCTTAATTTTATATCCCTTTATGGATCTACTCTTTTAACACTATTCAAATGTATCAGTAGTGTTTTATTGTGAGTATTAGACAGAAGTTTCTAAAAATACTTCTTTGATTTTTATATTTTGACTCAACACTAAAATAATAAATTACAGATTAAGTAAATTATAATTCAAAAATAATAAATCTAACATTAACCACTATAAGCTCAAACTCAAAGAGTAACGAGTAAGTATTATATGTAATTAATTAATATATCATGCCTTCTAATTACCATGAAGTTATTCTTTCATCGAGATCTTAGATATTTATTTGGAAATGCCTCTGAGTTGATGGAGATTCTCATTATGTATGACAATAGCCTTGTCAGTGGGCGTTTGGTTTGATGTAATTCTAAATACAGTGAATTTCCAGTTATAATGTAACTGGAAATACTTGGTTTTCAAAATACAGTGTAATCAAATCTTATGTTTGATTGAATATAACTAGAATTACTGTATTATAAGATTTATGTTTGTTTTGAAAGATTTGTAAATTCTGGAATTGAAAAACACATGTGTATATATGTATATATGTATACGAGTGTGTATATATATACATCACATAAGGATTTTCAACTTCCGAGATTTCGACTTACACCCAATTTGGATGTAAGTCCAAATATATTCATTGGAGTAATTGGTTTTTATCTTGAAATTTAAAATCCCTCAAACCAAACAATGAATTTTTGGATGTGGTATTTGAAGATATATTGTAACTCCAAATACTTCAAAACAAACACTACCTAGAGAAAAAGGATATGATGGAATCATTCCTCAAAAGTCTTTCTGATAAGTAGATGTTATTGTTAAATGTTTATCATTTAAAGTTTATGATTGACCTATTACAATTTGTTATAGTTTAGTAGAAGTTTATAAAAGTATATTTACAATAAATTTGATTCAAACCGTTTATTTTTCTCAGACAACACTTTATTATTATTGAGTAACAACTTATTGCTTTATATTTAAAAATTAAAATTTTATACATTTAAAATAGTTCCTTCTAGCATAGTCATTTGATAAGATGAGAACTGTTACTGTATAATATTGAATACGTATTTTATTAAAGAGAAGCATGAACATACCACTGGCAACCATTCTTGGTTGCTATGAATGTTGGTTATATATAATAAAAGGCAACTACAATGATAGTTATGTTATACTAAATTGTAGTGAAAGAATAATCACTGTTATACACTAATAAAAAACTGTCATATAAATCTAATAAACTGTGATAAATGAATAATTATAAATTGTGTCTATGATATATATACTACACAACAATATGGTAAATTTAGGTAGTTAGACATTTTAATACATGTAAATAATAAATGGTTATAATGTAAATTACAATGCCAATTGGTTCCTTAAGATGCATCTCAATTCAAAATTTTTCTTGTTATAAACGTGCCATCTTTGTTGAAAAACTTGGTGTATAAACAATACTCCCTCATGTCCTTTTTATTTTGTCCATTTTAACTAAATCACATGGATTAAAAAAATAAGTTAAAGTTAGTTGGAAATCTAAAATTTTCAATATTATCCTTATTTAAGATATGATTTAATAAAATGTGTAATTAAATATGTTTATTGGAAGTTGTAAAAATATATTAAATATAACAAGTAAATTTAGAAAAATAATATTAAATGCTTCATGATTTTTTTTTTAAATAAATAAAAAGGACTTATAAAAAAATTTAAATAAATAAATAAACGAAAGGAGTAATAAACTTTGTGCATACCATAGAAAACCTAGACATATCATCCATGTTAAGAGTGGTCTAACTTAAGTTGAAACATCCACCTTTACCTTAAACTTTAAGCCCCACACACTAGACTCTAAACTATAATCCATAAATGAATAACTCTATGTTACCATCAGGTACAGCATCTAAAGCATACTTCTATTGTAAACTTGGTCAATATAAAACTTTAACGTTGATTGATTGAATTTGAAATTGTTTTTTTTTTTTTTAACAAATGGCGGCAACATTTTTTTTATTCAAATTGTAATTCAAGCAACATTTTTTTTTATAAAATAAATAAACTATATACATTAATACAGAGAAGTTTCATTAAAAAAAAATTATAGAAATACAGAGGGAAAAAAAACAACAACATATCAACAAGTAGTGGAAGAAACAGAAGGGTTCAAAACAACAAAATACGGTAACATCCTAAAAGTTGATAAAATGAAACTTTATCTCATACTGTTTCTAACCAAATCTATGATAAAAATATTAGCCGATATTTGTAATGGTGGCTAGCTCTTCTATATTGTTAGAAGTCAAAAATATGTATAGACATGAAGCTTAACTGCAAACTCAACAAACATCATGCCATCACTTTGCATAAGTTTTGGGTTGATGACAGCTTATATGTGGACAAATACACAAGCGAATATATATATATATATATATATATATATATATATATAATACAATTTTTTTTATATATTTTAATATGGTGGTGCCGGATGAAACTCGATCCGGCAAGTGGGACCCGAACCCGGGAAGCTAGGCAAGCGGGTGTGGGCCCCAAAAGTCCGAGTCGGTTGTAGGGTAGGGCCCACATGAAACCTAATACAGTGAGACCCGACGGAGAATAAGAATGTCCCCGGTTTAACGCAAAGTTCCATCGCCGTTCTTTGGGGGCATTTCATCATTCACTTCCCACCATTAATGGATCTCTTCATCGCTGTTCCCCTTCTTCCCACCACTCCACTTCTTTCCCCTCGGTTTTAGGCTCCCTGAGGGACTTATTGATCCATCCTTTCTCGCATTGTTTCCGTTCCTCCTCCTTCTGTGGCTTCGATTCAGCTTTAATGGCGTCTTCGGGCAATTTCTTGCTTGTTTTCGCTCTGGCGACGTTGATTTTTGTGGCGGCGGCTTGGGATGTTGGGACCCGGATTGCGCCTGGTGAGTTCCGGGTTATTGTTTGCTGGTGATTGTCTAGTGTTGTATGTTTGCATCTGAAATTGATCTGTTTTGTGGTTTGTGTGGATTAATTTTTGTGCTTGAGTTGATCATTTGTGGTTTTTGATAATTTGTTTCTTTGTTGATGTGCTGTGGTGGTTTCTTATCGTTGTTCTTGTTTTGTTGCAAAGGGTTTTCCTTTAGGCTTTTGATTTTGTGTTGCTTCTTTGTTTGAGAAACGTTGATTACAGGCGGTTTTTTTTTATCTGGTTGTTCATTTTGATTGGAAGTCAAAATATTTTATGAGGGCCATGCGCTGTGTATTTCATCTTATGTTTTGATAGTATCGGCCAACGTCCTGTTGAGCAAACGTAGGACGTTAAAAAAATACAATTTTGTAATTAATTACTGTTTTATTAGTAACGTATCTGAGTGAATAGAGTTAGTTTGAGGCAGTGGAATCATTGACGACAATAATAAGCTTTAATACCAATATTTCTTTCTTGAATTTATGGATCCTGGAGGACTTTTTTTTACCTCTTTACAGTCAGTCACATCGACTGATATTTTTTTTCCTTTTCATCCGTATTCATGATTACTGTCATCACTTCCATTAATATTGTTTACTGTCAGTTTCATCAACGTGAGTGTATTATGTTTAGAATTAGTGTTCCTCTCGGATTGGGGTGAAGGTGAATTAACTTGATTCAAGTGACCATTCTTAAGGGTAGGGAAATATGCTGGATGGCGACAGACCTGGATAGTCAAGACATAGCAATCTTTTGGTCTTTGATTTTATTGTAAAAATGGAGATGCAGCCATGAATCAGCATATAGTGTTTCTAAGATGTCACGCCAGGCATATAAAATTTTTTTTTTTAATGCTTGAGCCAGTTGTCGAATATATTGATGCTTGTTAGGAAACTCATCGGGGAAGTCAGGTTTTTCAATGAACTTTATCAAAGCAAGGAGCAAGCTAGACTTTTCTTTGGTGATGAAATTTTTATTTTCATGTCCCTGCATCTATTGGAATATGTAAGTTCTTGCATTTCTCTTTCCGAACTGATAATGTGACTGATTATTACTGATTAGTCTTCCATAGAAGATATTGGCATGTCTTAGTTTTTTCTTTTCACTATCAACCTCACATCGGAATTATAAGTCGGCAATTTAATATCATTGAGCTGTGGCCATTACTTATCTTATTCTTTGTTTTTTTCATGCTTCAACTGCATCTTATGCACAGAAGCCAATTTGCAATGGTTTTCATTTAGGATTCAATTGGATAAAAAAAATCTTTTTGGAAGAATGAAACCTGCCTGCATGGATTTATATATAAATCTATGTTTTTGGCTGCCTCTTGCTGCAATGATTTTGCCGACAATGACCTTTTTAAAGAAAGGCTGCCCATTTCAAATTCATATTTATTTATTTTCTTTGCATGGAGTGGCTGATTGACTTAATTTTTGCGGGATATCTTTGTTTGCAGACCAGCATGGCATTCAAAACTCCTCAAATAAAGCAGTAATGTTGCTTTGTCAATATTCCTCTTATTCCACTTTTTGCTTCTACCATGTTATTTGCTTAGGTATATAATATATATTTCTTTTTGACACAGTTGATTGCCACAGCTTCTGCAAGCGGGCATGACAAGGGTGCATCAACTGTTGAATTTGTTAAAGAAAACTATTCATCTTCACAGATGACAAATGAACTAGATGATGCTGATCAGCCCAGCAATTCCTCTTCAGATGTAATCTTCATTTAGTTTCCAAGTTAGAATAGTTATTTTCTTTCAAATAATTTGTGATCATGATCATTACTGATCTTTTTGCATGTAGAAGAGTAGAGAAGGTGGTTTGAGTATTGAAAAGATTTGTTACGACAAGTATGAAAACATTGCTTCTATCAGTGTGCAGACGATGGAAGGTGAATTGCATGATATTACTGGCTTATTATTTTGCATTTTGTGTTATTTATTTTATTTTAATATAAATATTCTAATGCAGAATCAGCTCAACTCCTTGGCACTTCAGCAAACCCCACTCGAAGAGTAACCTTTTCGAGCTTTGGTCTTCATTCTCCTTTTCAAAATCTCATGTTCAGAAAACTGTCTTCTACATAATGATTTCAACCCCACCTGACCATTTCAAACATAAAAAAAAATAAGGATTGATGGTTTGCTGGAGAATTAATTCTTTTTCCTTGAATTACCTCTATTTTTACTATTACAATTTATCATCTGAGTTTTGGTTGTTTTTCCTATTCTAAATATCAGAGATTGGAAGAGGTGAAGAGGGAGAAGAGGGATAAGAGAGCAGTCAATCCTGGACAACAAGATGATGAAGTAATAATTAAACCTGAAAATGCTGCTGTTGAGCGATCAAAAGCAGTGGATTCTGCGTTTTTGGGAAAATATAGCATATGGAGGCGAGAATTTGACAGCGAAAGCTCTGATTCAACTGTACGATTGATTAGAGACCAATTGATCATGGCTAGGGTGTACTCATCTATTGCCAAGTCCAAGAATAAGCTTGGCCTTTACCTAGAATTACTGAGACAACTTAAGGAAAGCCAGCGTGCATTGGGAGATGCTAGTACTGATTCTGAAATTCGTCATAGGTAAGTCTCTGGTTTTTAGACTATTGTAAGTTGTGTGAGTACCTTATTCCCTCCTGGTTTTCAGTGTCTCACAGAGAATTAAAGAGATGGGCCAATTTTTAATAAAAGCAAGAGACCAATTGTTTGAGTGCAAAACAGTAACCCGGGATCTTCGCTCTATGCTTCAATCCGCTGATGAACAGGTCAGGGGCCTGAAGAAACAGAGCACATTTCTAAGCCAGTTGGTTGCAAAAACAATCCCCAATGGAATCCATTGCTTATCTATGCGCCTAAGCATAGATTACTACCTACTACCACCTGAGAAAAGGAAATTTCCTAGAAGTGAGAATTTGGAAAATCCCAATCTATATCATTATGCTCTCTTCTCTGACAATGTATTGGCTGCATCTGTAGTTGTCAACTCTACCATCATGAATGCCAAGGTGAATAGACATTCTGTTAACACTGATTTCTGTTGACATCCATTTTTCATATCTTATAGTTCAGCGCCACTGTTTTAATGGATTTCAGGACCCACAGAAGCACGTCTTTCATTTGGTTACTGATAAATTGAACTTTGGAGCAATGAATATGTGGTTTCTTCTGAATCCTCCTGGTGAGGCAACCATTCACGTGGAAAATGTGGATGACTTTAAATGGCTGAATTCTTCATATTGTCCAGTTCTTCGACAGCTTGAGTCTTCTGCCATGAAAGAGTACTATTTTCGGGCCAATCATCCTACCACGATCTCTGCAGGTTCTTCCAATTTAAAATATCGAAACCCCAAATACCTCTCAATGCTGAACCATTTAAGGTTTTATCTGCCAGAGGTTTATCCTAAGTTGGATAAAATCTTGTTTCTGGATGATGATATTGTTGTTCAGAAGGACTTGACAGGATTGTGGTCGGTGGATCTTAAGGGAAATGTAAATGGTGCTGTGGAGACCTGTGGTGAAAGTTTTCACCGTTTTGACAAATATCTCAATTTCTCGAACCCTCATATTTCTCAAAATTTTGATCCCAATGCCTGTGGATGGGCTTATGGAATGAATCTTTTTGATCTCAAAGTGTGGAAGAAGAAGGATATTACTGGAATTTATCACAAGTGGCAGACATTGGTTAGTTTCCAACTTTCCATTGCCGTCTTTTCTTTTCATATATCTGCTGGGTGTATTCGTTTGTTTGCATCATATTCTTCATCTTATTATTTTGTTTGTAAGACTGATTATTCTGCAAATCCAATAATCCGTGTTTCCCACTTATTGGCACTGTAAGTAGTATAATTTTATAATATGTTTACATATTTGTGGCTATGCTCAGATATTCATTTTTTTTAAGCAGGAACTCTTCCATGGAACTTATGTCTACCTTGCAATTCTAGGTTTCTTACCACAATTTGATGGTTCACGTCTTCAGTTTGTGGTTTATGTTTCAATTTTATGCTTGCTTTAAGTCATAGTTACTCCTGCCGAAGTTTGGTTGCGTTATGCATATATTATAAGAGTGAAGATTGTTATTATAGCTTTGTATCTCTTCTCTGTTTGAAGAGATTTATATCTTTTTTGACTATGTTTCCATTATGACATGTGTGATGTTAAATAACTTGAAAGTAAGCTCATCATTTGTGGCCCAGAAAATAATTGCCTATTCCCCAGAATTCTCATCAAGTCTTCTCTTAATTTTTTCACTGTAAATTTTATGCACATATTCTCTATCTTGTTTGCATTTCTCTGTCGCTCTGTTTCTGTTCATATATTAATTTTCTCCTACTAGGATTCTTAGAATTTTGTTATCATTTCTTTTATCATTATTTAGCAAACAAATGATGCTTGTATGGTTAGCTTTTTTCTTGAATGTAGAAAAACAGAAGAAACGTTACATTAATGCGTCTTCTATTTCAAACTTGTATGACATTCAGCATGATTTGAGTAATGTATTGTGCTCTGCTTGCTTAGTTTTTATCAAATTTTGATGTAAATGCCTCCTGCCAATTATGCCAATCATGCCATTGTTGAACCATCCCCTGTTATCCTCAATGATCAGGTTCCTGACTTTCTCTAATGCTAAGAACTTGTATATTTATCATTTGTTTTTTCACACACTTGTTTTCTTACATTATGTTGCTTTTTTTCAATTGCCCAGCATATAGTTTCTTGCTTTTACAAAAGAGTTGCGCATGTACCTGTAAATTACCTGTATCAACACTTTATTATGGAGTTCATCATATGTTTCTACTCCCTAATTTATTTCCATCATCATTGACTTGTTCTCATTTTGTTTACAGAACGCAAACAGATCACTATGGAAACTCGGCACATTGCCTCCTGGACTGATAACATTCTATGGGTTAACATATCCCCTGAACAAATCATGGCATGTTCTCGGATTGGGATATAACCCCAGCATCGATCCTTTAAAGATCAAGAAAGCTGCAGTTATTCACTACAATGGCAATATGAAACCTTGGTTGGAGCTGGCAATGGCCAGGTACAGGCCATATTGGTCCAAATACATCACTTACAACGACCCATACGTGCAGACTTGCAAGCTTACTTCAGTATATAGTCAGAGCTGATTAGGAAGGAGAACCATTTATGCAGGATATGTTGATAATGGCGGCTGCTGTTCTGCCATGCTGGACATAGAAAAAATATTTCACGTTTCTTGTGCTTTCATCTCTCTAAATATCATTTTTTTTCTTTCTAATAATCATTTTGTTGTTTTTTTTTAATCTTTCCATTTCTTATGAAGAAGAATATTTGTCAACCTTGTAAAGCTGCATTAGCCAAAGAGACCACTAAATCTGATTTTAAGCAGGATTCTTTTCCATAGTATTTGCTTTTCTTTGGTTTGGAGTGACTCAGAACTTTCAAGAAATCCTTCATTAGTAAACTATAATATAATTATAAATTTGTAAATTGTCCAAATATTTAAAAAAAAAAAAACCATAAATCTGTTTTAAATTTAATATGTGAAGATAAATTAACAGCATTCAATTTTGGAAATCCAAATTGCATTTGAGGGTGGACCTGGACCCATTCAATTGGGTTCCAAATTCTCAATCGATGAATTGGATCCGAACCCAGATGTCGGGCGAGGTCGTGCTCGTTCTCAGATCTCATCGGCAACCGTGCGCTCCTGAGCTTTCTCCCGACGTGAAAACAACGAAGCCTTTCTTCTTCTCTTCTCTTCTCTTCTCTTCTCTCCATCAACCCCCTCCGCGCGCCAATGGCTTCACGCCCGCCTCTTGCTCCAGAGATCGGCCCCGATGGCATTGCCCGTGAGTCCCCCGTCATTGCTTACACCGAGAAGGTCCTCCTCTTCCTCCTTCTTACCGTCTTTCTTGCTCCTAATGTGGATCCCTAGCAGAGAGACTGATCCTTTTTTCCTTTTTGATTGTCTTCAGATCATAGAGGAAGAGCAGCTCCAGCTCAAAAGGTGCTCTCCTTTTCTTTCTGTGACTCAGATCCGGGCTTTTTTATTCCCCTTGCTTCTTGTTCTGCGAACTTGTGATCTAATTTTGATGTGAGTTTTATTTGTAATTCTTGCAAAATGATAGATATATCAAAGAAAATTATTCCAAAATTCGTGATGTTGAGCGCGAGCTGGAGAACCTCACATTAGAGCTGAAGCTTACTGCTGGGCCGAAGAAAGCAGGTTAGTCTTCTTGTTTTTGTGAAGTTAACTTCATTTGTATAAATTTGGCTGAGTGTTTGCTTGTGTGGCTTGTGTTGTTAGCGCTTGAGCACTTGAGGAAGAAGATAGAATTGTCAACTGAGAAAATTCGTTTAGCCAAACAGAAGGAAGATCAAGCAAAAAAGGTTAGTCTTGTTCGTGCTGGATTTTCCAATATTCTTGATGTTTTTGGCCCAGATTAGTTGTTATTTTGTGTTAAATGTCTTCCTCTAGACTCCTGTTGTTTGATGCCCTCTTCATGCAAACCAGATTGATCAAAATGCAAATAAAACAATCAAATGTACTGTAAATTATGAAAATTTTAGTGGGTATATATGAATCGAAATCACAATGGATCTTGCTTCTTCATTTTATGAAGCAGGATATTGTTGCAACTCCTTAAAATATTTTTCATTTGATGCTTGAATTTATGTCAGAAACTCTATATCCTGTGACATGCATACATTCTCTGTTTTCCTACAAAACCTTCGAAATGATGATCCAAATGAACTACCGATTGGAGTCTACGTGTTCCTGTATCTCTGTTTTTGCATTGATGAATATATTTCGTATGTTAATAATCATGACAATAGAAGCATATAATGGTTCCTAACCGCTCCCACTTGATATGATTTTGCTTTTGCAACTGCTGTGTCCTCGTGGACATTTTACTGCAGATAATATTGCTAACTGCAGCGTTCTTGTGGACCTTGCGGCAATTACATTGTTTGTCTTAGGCAGCCTAGCCCATGTCAATTGCTTTTCAATCCTCTTACATTTTCATCGTAGTGGTATTTGCATTCTATGAGTGCATCTAGAAATTTGTTGATCTCTTTAAACATGTCTTATTTTTGCTTTCCAATTTGATCTATCTATTATATCTTTTCCCTTCTTTTGATGCTTGAGCAACCACTTTGCTTAACTAGCCTGCTGTCCGCCATCTTGATATGAACACTAATTTCAACACATACACACATAGAATTTTGAAATTTCTAAGCGTACAAACATGATTATAGAATTATCTCCACTTCATGTGTACTTTGTATAATAGATAAACAGATAGATATGGTCTTCCCTAAGCAATGGGCATATTCAGTCATGAAAATTTTTAGGTTCCTTCAGGAAATTGTAAAACCTACATGATGTATATGCATCATATGTAGTCTAATAACTGCATTCATAACTTGTGTGTTCAATTGATCATTCTTCACATTATGCCATTTATACTTAAACTAGCATAGGTCATAATGCACCATTTTTAGTCAAAATCATTAAATATTTTGTTTCACATAATAAAAAGGAAAATATTAGTTGTTTTTGAAGTTTTTTGGCTGTCAATAACTGGAACTGGTATAATTTATAGTTTTGTGACAGTTTCTTTTGTCTACTGTTGTATTGTTGTACCATCATTTTCTGTGCATGTAGTTGCTGTCATGGTATTTTTCTTATTGAGGATTAACTAATACTGTCTTACAGGCGTGGGAAGCAGCAGCCCAAGCTGTTAGTGAAGAAGAGGCAACAAAGCAGAAACTGTGTGATGACCTCAGTCAGCTGGCATGTCAATTTCTTTTTCAGTATGGTTTTGAATTTCAGAATTTGCCTTCTCTGTCCTTAATGTCTTCTTTCTTTCTTGTGAAATAGGTCCAAGAAAGTACAAATACTCAGTTTACAAGACTGGAGGAACTAAAGAGAAGACTGGAAGCTCTCAACCCAAGCAGGGTTTCATGTGATGTCTCTGTAAATCTACTTCACCACTTTTTCTTCCTTCCCTCAGTTAGATTGTTGATATCTATATCTTCTTATTCAGTTTGCTCTGCTCCATACATTGCTTGTATATTATCAGATT
This sequence comes from Dioscorea alata, assembly GCA_020875875.1. Taxonomy (NCBI): domain Eukaryota; kingdom Viridiplantae; phylum Streptophyta; class Magnoliopsida; order Dioscoreales; family Dioscoreaceae; genus Dioscorea; species Dioscorea alata. The sequence goes on along the minus strand of CM037014.1, from coordinate 21,281,825 downwards.
ATTATTCACTACAGGTTAAATTTTCACAATGATAATTCACTTATTTGGCTTTCTTAGATGATAGACTACCATCATGGCTGAGTTATCTTTGCCTCAGCAACCAATTCATTTTCTGATGATTTGATGATTCTAAATTTTACTTGATCTTTTGCTTATGTTGTTGTGAATGTATGCAATCTCTATTTTGCTTGTTACTTTCTGATAATCTCCTTTTGTCCTGCATAGCCCTTTACCTAGGCAAAAACATTTGGACCTATACATGTGTTAATAGTTGTCCATCATATTTGAGTTAGAGGATGTATTAAATACTTCAATTTTTAGACTCATTCTTTCTCCTCACAGGATGTTAAATCTGCACAACAAATTCAAAGCGTCCCACTAACTCCCCAACCCTCAATTCAGCCTGCATCTAATTCAGCAGGAGATAATCTGGAGAGTCGAGTTAATCCTGGTAGTGACGGTGGCAACTCAACATTACATGCAAGCAAACAACCAGCACCTGCACATGCCAGAGACAAGAGACAGAATTTGAATTTGGGAAAAGGGAAGGGCAATACAATCTTCCCCAAGGGAAAGGCATCTTCAGGATCCGCATGGACTGGAGCCGGGTTCGATGTGGATGGCAGGACGTGAGAGTGGGGCTCTATGCTGTTTTTGCTTTCATTTTATCACTTACTCAGACAACCGACTCTGTTGTGGTTTAGGAATCCCATCAATGTTTCTTCTACAGTGAATGATGATTTGCAAGCAATTTCTATGCTTAAAAATGCGGCTCTATCCCCAGATCAGTAACATCACAAGATTATGCAGCAAATTCCTAGCATGGTGCTTTATGCAAAATATATATATTTATAAATAAATGCATCTGTTTCTGTTCAATCGTGGCAGTCATTGTATAGGAACAACTTTTGTGAAATTGATTCATGAAATTGATTCATGTTGCCTGTCAGTCTCTAAAGTTGTTTGTTACATTCTAGTGGAGTCCTGCATCTTGTCAAATTTCATTGTCACAGAGTTATTTATTCATTTTACATGTAAGTTGTGTGTTTTGGAGTACTTGAATTCAGGTTTCAGAATGCATGTACAAAGTGTTTGTTATTTGTTATCAGTGCTTGAGTTTTGTCTCTGTTTGTATGTCTCCCTGTCCCAATTGTCTTATGCCATGTCATTCCTTCTTTAAATTACTTTTCAATTTCAATAAATAATATATCAACTGAAAATTGTTTCATTCAGGGCCTCTAAAATAAACAAAAATTTGAGATGATGATACCCCATTTTCCTCTAAATCTAATGGATTCCCTTAGTTTGTCCTTGCTTATCTATTGAATTATAAAATAAACCAGAGGTGGCATCAGAACTTCATATAATAATATATTTGGTCAAAGATATGAGAACTTTTTTCCTCCCTTATTTTACTACATACATTTTCATTAAAAGATGAGGGCATGAAAGATATGAGTTTTCTTTTTACTATTTTAGAATATTTGTTCTTTGGATAAATTCTCAATCATCAATTCCGAATATCCAAGCTTAAGAATAAATTCACAGAGTATTCAAATGAAGGAAATGCAAGCATTGAATGAACCCAACTTCCCATTGGTCTTCCATCCATTCTTCATATTTTTATTGCTTGGTTTGTGATATGAAGACATGGGTTTAGATTTGGGGATCAATGGCTTTCACATCATCCCACTTATAAAACCCAATCAGAGTTTTATTTTTTTAATTTTATTTTATGTTATATTCGCCTTAATTGATGCAAATAATTAAAATGCCAATTATTTAGATATGGAGATCCACTCTACAAGGGCAACACATTTGAGGTGCTCCTCCAATTCTTCTTTCATTTGTTTATTTATTTATTTATTAAGTGGCTAAAAAAAAGGGGTTTTGCTTTTATGACTCAGTTAAAAAGTGGGCGTTTACTTGTTTATCTCCTAGTGCCACCAAATACAGGGACTACCAAATTACTTGTATATCTAGCATTCGCATCTTGAATGCCACTCTATTCAGAACTGCCACAACACCTAGGGGGCGTTTGGTTCGCGATAATGTGAAAATATTACCGCCTGTTACGTGGTAATCTGATAAAATTACCACGTTTGGCATTACACTGAGAAAGATTATCACTTGTTACGTGGTAATCTGGATGGTAATATAACATTACCAACAGAAGAATATTACCAAGAAGGTGGTAATAGGATTACCACCAAATTTGGTGACTATCTTGGATTATTATGGTAATCTCATAACTTTTTATATTTTACCAAATTGATTGCCATGAATCAAACAAGGTAATGAACTATTCCCAGTAATAAGAATTCCCAACCAAACATGGTTATATCAAATTACCATAATATTCCCAACCATATAACATTCTCACCCATATTACTATGGTAATCTCATTATGTGGTAATATATTATTACCACGAACCAAACGGCCCCTTGTTACACTTGCTCTCATCCCTAGTCTCTTACTTTTTACTTCTGATTATAACGTAATCTTATTTTCTAATAAATTGAGGTTAATCCATAAAAAAAAATGAGATGATACCAAAGTGTAAAAAAAAGAGGTTATGGGTTCAAATTCAATGAGATTAATCCATAAAAAAAAAAAAAAAAAAATTTGAGATGACACCAAAGTGTAAAAAGAGAAGGTCATGGATTCAAATTTTTTTTCTCCAATAGTACCGTTTCCCGTATTGTTCATATACTGTTCACTTGAGTTCAAGTACTGTTTATATACTATTTATACAATGTACATCCGGGGTGCTTGTCGCCTATTAATCAAAAAAAAAAAAAAATAGAGAGTGAGCATTTACATTATACGAGGGTCATCTAATATTCTTGCTAGAGATTACATACTTTTTAATTAATTAATTAATCAAATGGTTAACAACTTTTGTCTTTTCAGTATCACTCTATCTAAAATTGTCACAACACCTAGCGTTGTCGCTCTCACCCCTTGTACTATGTTATCCCTTACTTCTATTATGTACTTCTAATTGTAATAGTATCTTATTTTCCAATTAAAATATGGGTTAATTTATTTTTTTTAAATTCCAAAAAAATAATTTAAGTTATGTGAGTATCACTCAATCTTGCAAGAGATTACATACTTTTTAATTAATTAATTAATCAAATAATTAACAGATTAATTAATAAGATTATTATTATTTGATTATAATAAATCAAAACGTATATATATATCCGACAAAGACAGAACACCAACACGAGAAGATAAGTCATTCGGTGTTTGTCCCAAGTGGAAAGATCACTTGATTTTCTTGGCATTTTCTAACTATATATAAATCATACTTTCCATTTTCTTTAATAAACTCTTAATAATGTTTGTCATCTAGCGACAACATGAAGAATTAAACATAATGTTTTCATTTGATGAAAACAATGATAATGTTCTTTTTGTTGTGGTTTATTGCCCCATCCACACTAAAAATCATGATTAGAATCATCTTGCTTGCCACTGCCTACTTTGATGATATATTCCCTTATTAAACTTTTGGACAGGCAATTTATATATATATATATATATATTGGTAAATAAGATTTGGTGAAACACTTTTCTTACCAAACTGTTTTCTTCATATCTATTTTTAATAATTAATTTAATTTGTTAGAAAATGATACTAGCTATTTTTGTATAGCAATGATATTTCTCACATTTTAGTTTAATTTAATTTTATATTATTATTTGTTTTAGATCAGTTTTTTTAATAATTTATTTTTTAAAAAAAATAGATAAACCATTAATTTATTAAAAAATAAAAACAAACAAAACAAGTAAATTTAAGTTCGAAAAAAAGAAAAAAAAAAAAAAAGAGAACACTCAAATAAGAGGCTAATTGCAATCACCAAAAGTGAAGTGAGCCTCAACAATAACAAAAAAAATCACAACAAACACTCAAGAAAAAAAACAAACAAAAAAGGAACATAAACATATCTAGGACATTTGAAAAGGCAAAGTCCATCAGGCCTTCTCTAGTTGGCAAAAGAATAGGAATCGATCACTCCTGAATTTATTAGTTTTTCAATTTTAGATAATATTATTTTATTTTATTTTATTTTTTGATAAATAGACAACAAGCGTCTCTCATTTAAAAAAAATTAAAGAGGCATATAATTAAAGCTTTAATACACATGTACCCTAATTTTGGGTGGGTTTAGGGTTAGATTTTATCTTCAAAATAGATACCATATGCAAACAACTGATGTAAAACACTCAAAGGATGTTGATTATTTATTTATTTTATGAGTTTAATATAATTGCATGGTGATTGATGTAACTCTCGTAATATTTACAGTGAAGTAAAACTCTTGGGCTTGGACCTCCAAGTTTAGTGGAGGCTGGCTTGGCCATGACCATGAATATCTACTAATTTTATATAAATATAAATATCATCAAGTTGTGTGTGACGTGTGTGTGTGTGAGTGTGTGAGTGTGTGTGTGTGTGAGAGAGAGAGAGAGTCTTTTTAGAGAAAATAAATAAATAATAAAAAAATAAAAAAGAGAGAGGGGTGTCTTCATGGTTGTAGACAATGTTCAAGCTTTGACATGATTGGGTGGGAAAAATAGAGGCACACTCAATCTAGTTTGTCTTCAACCTTTATAAATACTTTGGTTTGGCTTGGACTCAGTTGAGTAGTGATGCATAGATTTTCTTGTTTGTCTTTATGTTGGCCTTTGATCTTCTCTTGTTTGATGACATGAAAGGCTGGTGTTGTTCCACCTTCTATAAATTATTGAATTTTTATGTGTGATTTAAACAAATTAAAAATAAATAATTAAAAAATTAATGTATCTTTCATTCAATATTGTTTATAAGCACAAGTGGTGCAAGCTAACCAATTAGGAAGAAGACACATGCATTCTCAATGGAGGGGAATTAGATAAGGTGCAACTTATTGTGGCAACATATTTGATCTCTAGCAGCATTTTTAATGAAATAAATTAAGTCACATTCACAGAGTCAAAACAAATTGTCTGTGTGCATTAGAACTAAAAGGAAAACACTATATTACTATATATGATTAGACAAATCTAAAAGTGATTGAACAGTCTTAGTTCGCATTGTTTTACTTGTGTTTATTGGCCATATGTTACATGACATGATTTATATTCTCTATTTTAAGTCAAACATGGTTTTATCTTTTCATTAAGAAAAAACATGCACTACAAATAGAGTATACATACAAGCACATATGAAAATATAGATTAACTATTTTACTATACATAATTAGACGGAAACAAATAATCTATTTATAGACCATCTTGTGGTTATTAGACATAAAAAAATAATTTTTTTACAATATTTTAAATAAAACATGGTTTATCCATTTATTATATATATATAGTTTGAAAACCATCATATATGAGTTTCAATATAAGTTGTAAGACATGATGATGCCAACCACCTTGATATGTTGCACAAGTGCATAATGTTTGTTGTATGTACACTTAGCAGCCATCACAAAAGATTATGTTTTCTTTTTTATCTTCTTATTATTTACTACTATTCTCATCAATAGTGATAGATCAACTTGTATTTCTCCTTGAATTTACTCCTCTTAATCAACAACAACTAATCAATCACTCAATCCATCAGGGAATGTCTTGTCTTGGAATAAGAAACACACTAGTGAATTAAGACTCCATGAAAAAGCTATAAGCTTTTCTGTAGCACTAGTGAGAAACACCCTAAACATTAAAATTATTCAAACAAACACAACAAAGTCATACTTTTTGTAGATTAACACAATGTTGCTTGGAGGATTCAGCACCTTTAATTTGTCTTCCAAGTTAATGCCATAATTAGAGAAACTTCACAACTAGTTATAAAACAATATAATGCTATAATAATAACATGTGTGTATACATATATATAACTCTTGATTATTTAGTGGAATCATGAAGATAATTAAGAGATGACCTTGGTTGATTGATCTTCCCTTAGTGATGATTACCGTGAGCAACCACAACTGTTTGACTCTAATTAGTTGTCTACACCTAGTAATTGGTTTATTTTTAAACTTTTTACTACACTTGTTTTATCAATTTATGGGCTCGTTTTGTTTAGTTATCTTATCATAGTTTGTAGTTGCAATTTTTTTTTTTTGTTGTTGTATATTATACTTTATGTCAATTTGTCAATTACAATTCCTTTATTAGGTAACTTTTGCTCTTATTAATATATATTAGGTCCTTAATGTACTTTTAATTTAGAGAAAAAAAAAGCAGTAGAAGACAAAACATATTTAAAGTTTTAAGTGGGATCCATCTCCATTCATTCAAATAGAGAAAGGATTAGTTTGTTTGTACGTCCTTTGATTCAATATTTTGTGCCTCCAATGGACGGCCTTGACTTATTGTTGTTTTTGGTTTTATTTATAAATATCTCTATTAGTTTATAAATCTAGCAATTATATATAAAAACAATTTTGCTTGATGAATTCAAGTATTCCATTATTTGGGATTAATTTAAATAAAAAATGTGACTTGTGCTCTTGATTTCAAAATTTACAAATATTTAAATTTAGATAATTATTTTGGTAGATATATAAACTTGAATGTGATTTTATGATTGATAGCATTTTCACGAACCTAATTAATAAATATGAAATTGGCAACTACTTAATTTGGAGAAAGATCCTCATCTACTTCATTTTTTTCATAATAAATATTAAATAAAAGAATAATCAGTTTTAATGTATTTGATAAATATCAAGCAAGAATTGTGGGTTAGCACAATGGTAACTACCCGTGATTGAGAGGTTGCGAGTTCGAATCTCTCAGGTTGCATAGCGGGAGGTTTATCCCAGAAGGTCACTCAAGCTTTGTCGCTTGTCAACTTTATCAAAATTAAATAAATAAATAAATACCAAGCTATCATAGCATGATATATAACATGGAGCTAGGCTAGGGGACATGTTAAACAAAAAGTCAAAACTAACTAGGCAATTCCCACATTTTGCATTGGGATTTTTACAATTTTTGAGGACTTTGAGGCAATAGTGTACTCTAAAACACTATCATTAAATAACTTGCTAAGTGATACTCCTCCATTTTGAAATACAAGTCGTCTTAAAAAAAATATATATATTTATTCTAAAATAATTGTCATTTTACAATATCAAGGTAATATTTATTCTTTTTTTTCCAATGTTACTCATCTTCAATTTTCTAAGTTGCATAAATTAATAGAGTAATAATTATAATTCTAAGAAAAACATATAGTTTCAGGAAAGGATGATTTAGTAATTTGGTTGATTTTTATGTTAAATTTTAAAAAAATTAATACTATCATAAATTATTGTGTAACAACACATATTTTATAATGGAGGGAGTAAGTGGTAGCATAACTTCTCATGCACATTATTCTGCAAACAAATAAATATAATTATAAATTTTAATTATTAAAATCATATTTAATATAAATAAAAACTTAAATAAAATAAAAAAATTAAATTTATTTTTTAATCACTCTTGGATTTGATTGTGCATCTACTGAATAATACGTATAAATAAGTTGGTTTTAAGAAGCCCATATTACAAGATTCCTTCTAAAGAAAAAATCCATCCTCCATATATATATATATATATGAACTACTCAAGGGATTAATAAATAAATATTTAACACCCAATTCTTACAAAATTTCTAGTATATTTTTTTAATTCTAAAATTTAAAAACTAATCATTAAGTAATTAAAAGAGCAACAATATTCATAATAGAAGCTAGAAGAAAATTCTAGCAAAGAGCATAAGATATAAAATAAATACTTCACAAAAACTCAAGATTTTGCTAAAAATAGCATAGATATATGTGCATCAAATTACCTTTTCCCCAAAAACAAAAGATGATAACACCTAGATTCCCTAATCACACATCACATTCCATTTGCATGTCATCATTCTCACTAACTTATAATCCTAACACACCAACCCTTCATACATACATATCTATATATATATTATTTATATATATATATATATACTCACACATCTCTTCCTCTTCTCCATGCTATATATATAAATATATATTATCCAAAACACAAACACATTGCTACCATGGTTCACATGCCTTCTTGTTTCAAGCCTGAGTCACCACAAGCACCACCGCCATGCTCCGGCGAGCTCATCACTAAGCGACCACCGCCACCGTCACTGGTCTTCGACGCCAGCATCCTTAGCCATGAACTCAACATCCCCTCCCAATTCATCTGGCCGGAAGAAGACAAGCCAACACCGGACGCATCTGAGGAACTCCATCTCCCTCTAATAGACCTCCAAGACTTCCTCTCCGGCGACCCCACTGCCATGTCCGACGTGTCTCGCATCGTCGGAGATGCCTGTGAACGCCATGGCTTCTTCCAGGTAATTAACCATGGAGTAGATCATGAGCTCTTGCGTGTTGCCCTTCTTTGCATGGATTCCTTCTTCTCCATGCCTCTCAAAGATAAACAGAAAGCTCAGAGATTGGCCGGTGAGTGTTGCGGCTACGCCAGCAGCTTCACCGGCCGCTTCTCATCCAAGCTCCCTTGGAAGGAGACTCTTTCCTTGCGGTTTCTCTCTCTCTCCCAACGTCATTCATGACTATTTCCTCCAAACTCTCGGCCATGAATTCCGCCATTTTGGGTAATTAACTGTATTATTTTGTTAACTGCAAGACCAGTTCAAACTTCAAACAAATGCATGTATATATATAGATTTATAGTTGGTGTTTATTGTTATTATTATTGTTGTCGTTGTTGTTGTTGTTAGGGATGTGTACCAGAGATACTGTGAGGCAATGAGCAAGCTGAGTTTGGAGATAATGGAGGTTTTGGGAGTGAGTTTGGGAGTAGGGAAAAGAGGGTTCAGAGACTTCTTTGAAAGGAATGACTCTATAATGAGGTTGAACTATTATCCTCTTTGTCAAAGACCTGATCAGACACTTGGCACCGGCCCTCATTGTGATCCTACTTCTCTCACCATTCTCCATCAAGATCATGTTGGTGGCCTTCAGGTCAAAAAAACTTTAAAACTATTACACTTTATATATATATATATATATGAAGAAAAAAAGCTCAAACTTATTATTATATATGTTTTGAAAGAACAGGTGCTCAGTGATGGTAAGTGGCGCACCATCAGACCCACCCCTAATGCTTTTGTGGTTAACATTGGAGACACCTTCATGGTTAGCAAAAGCATATATGCGTATGTTTGTAGTTATATTTTATATATTTATATATGTATATGATAAATTTCAGTATATATACAAACATACGCAGGCGTTGTCAAATGGGAGATACAAGAGCTGCTTGCATAGAGCAGTGGTGAATAGTGATGAGACGAGGAAGTCATTAGCCTTCTTTCTTTGCCCGGAGATGAGCAAGATAGTCAGGCCACCATGTAGTTTGGTTGACGGTGACCATCCGAGAGTTTACCCGGATTTCACTTGGTCAGCGTTGCTTGAGTTCACTCAAAAGCACTACCGAGCTGATACAAAGACACTTGATGCTTTTGCAGAGTGGTTGCTGAAATCTCAAAAGTGATAATTATATCATCATAGAAAATGGCACTGTTTTTGTTTTTTTTTTTGTTTTTGTTTTCCTATAAACCTCTTTTCCTTTTTTTTTGAGTTACTAAGGAGAAAGTGGTGAATGTATGTGGAAAAAATAAGAGATAAAGGTGCATGATGGTGATTTGATCTTGAGTTTGTATATTGATGTTTGAAAATGGAAACTGTGGATGATTCTAATAGTATGCCAAGAATGGCAGTCATGCCCCATAAAAGAGAGCCACTTTGAACATCAACAGAGCCTGTTGTGTCTCTTTCCTTTTTCATTAATTGTTCCGTCAAAAGCAACTGATTGAGAGAGGTGGAATTCCATATATAACACTTTAAATAATTATAACAATTAATGCAATTAATTAAAGAGTAGTCTGAAGAGATCATGGAGGCATCAGAACAAAATTAAGCCCTTCTAAGATCATGGGATTAGCAATATATATATATATCTTAATTATGGTTCTGCTAGGAAGTGTGGATACATGAGTTGAAAGCCTTAAGCTAATGCTAAATGGCCTTTCTCCATTTCTCTTTTGTCAGCTAGCTACATATCTATCTTCTCTTAGTAGTTAGTACTCCATGCTTTTGCTACTGTTAACTTCAAAAAATAAAAGCAAATATTGTTATAATGAAACAAAATTGTATTGCCAACTCCATTCAAAAAAAGAAAAGAGTAGTGATGAGAAGAGATGGGTGGGGCAGTGGCATTGGGACATTTGTCCCAGTGACTGTCCTTAAATGCAGCAACATTCTTTGGATGAGAAAGATAGAGAGAGATGTGTGTGGGTAAAGAGTGGGGGCCCTTTTGTGTGAGAGAGAACTGAGAAGGAGAGAAGCCAAAGGAAAAGACAAAAGTGCTGGCTCAGGGTTGCCATCTTCTTTCTAAATAACATTGAATTGAATTGAATTGCACCCTCTTTGGCCATTAATTGGTGGGATTTTATCAAATCAAATGACATGAAATGAATTGATCAATTGAAGTGAATTGAATAATGTTGTTGTTGTTGTTGTTGGTGGTGGTAGTGGTGGTGGTGGTGGTGGTGGTGCTTATTGGCTTTTGTGGGAGTCCCCCATTTGTTTGTCTCCATTCTGGACAAAGTTTTATGAATCATCAATATCCATTGCCTCAAACTCACATCATTACCATCTTTAATGTCTTTCATTACAGGGAACAAAAACACACACGTCATCATTTGCATATTTGCTAATTAATATCTCATTTTAGCTAACCTTGAGTACTTCAACCTTTTGAAGGAGTTAATAATAAATACAATCTCATTGAGTTTTTTAAAATTTAATATAATGAATTAAATCAGGAGGATTATTGAGTTTTTGTGGGAGACCCAGACCTTCCCCCGACTAGAGAGTAGTCACTTTCTACTTCGGCTTCGGCTTGGGCTAGCCTGTGACTCCTGCTGGATGTCTTTGCCAGCCCAGATCCTCTTTCTTCTTCTTTTTCTTGCTGTTTTCTTCTTGTATTTTCCTCACTTCTGGTGAGGATCTCATAACTTTCTTTGCTTTTGTCTGTACTTTTCTATGCTTGGTTGTTTGTTCTCCTTCCTTTCAATAAAGTTGTGGTTTATCCACTTTTTATCAAAAAAAAAAAAATTTAATACAATCAATTAAAATCAGGAGGATTACAGTTTAAGTATAATTATCAACTCTAAATTTGAACAAGATTAATTAGTCAATTTAAGAGTTTGAGAAATTTATGTTATCCTATTAAACACACACCTTCAATTTTCCACACAATAGATAATTGTATCACCATCCGATTATTGTATCGGTGATAAATAGTTATAAATTTTTATTAATTTATTAATATGTGATTAATAAAATTGTTAATTCCTCCCATCTTCTTTTTTTATTTTTTCCCCTAGCACAGCCTCTTCAAGTCATTTTGCTTCTGTTTGGTAAAATACATACAAATCTTTTAGATTTACTTTTTAGGGGTTGACATTTCTTGATGACATACACTTGTTAGGACTATGAGATTGTATTAATTTTAAAAATACTTTAATATAGATGTAGGTAGCCATGATTAATAATTCCACTATAACTTACATGGGCATGAGACCGTATTTTACATTGATTTTAGGATAAAACAAAGTCAAACTTTGTTGTCTCAACTTTGCCGAAAGGTCACTCCTAGCAAGATTCATATCATTAATCTTAAAAAAATCATCAATCAAAGTGAGAGAAAGATGTGTGTGACTGTGTGTGTGTATATATAAATTGTCTATTATGCTTGTTTTAGATTTGACAAGTTTAAATCTTATCACAGACTCTGTTAATTCTACAATAAAAATATTCTTTGGTGGAAGGAAATTAGTAAAATTTTTAATGTATTATTAAAAAATTGTTGTGTTACTCATTTCTTTTTAATGGACAACAATCTAAATTGAGTTAAATATTTTTTTATAATGTTAAAAATCATAGTATTAAAATACAGTGAACAAATAGTTCAACAACTCTCTCATTTTATTTGACACATATGTCTTTTCTTTTTTAAACATTAAATAGTTTATATTTTTAACATACATGATTTATTTATTTATTTTTTAATTAACAGTTAACTAAGTTTTTAAAATGACTTGGTTTTAGATAACCACCTCTCTTCCAAAATCCAAAATTTTTCTGGGTTCTCAGATTAGTTTGGATAACTTTCTCTGTACCGTGTTTTGACTTATTTTAATCAAGAGAAACAACACAATTTTGTAAGTTTTCTAATTATGACATATGTAATTTATATTATCTTATTCTATGATTGATTTACTATTTTTCATAATTAATAAAAATTTTGACTTCACTGAATAAGACATGGTTAAATATATGTACGAAGAAATTACATTTTTGAAGTCGTATTAACACTATTTATATCAATTGCAAGTTATACTTATCTTTTATTTCAGAAAATATAAACAAGCTAATGTATTGACTCTAACTCTCAACCTTTGAAGTTATACATATACTATTTTTTATCTATACTCTTTTATTTAATTTGACCATCAACTTGTGGTTTGAGTATATTATATAAAAATTAAAATTAAATTACTGAATAAGGGATTACAAAAGATGGATTAAGTCAATATTGTCTCAAGATATTTGGAATTTCCTTCTTACTTATAATTTATAACTTTTAATACAAAAGAATTCCCAAATGAGTTTTATAATTTTAAAGAAGTATAAATTTCACATTAAATGATTTTCTATACATCTTCCTTTTAATTAATTTATAGGATGAAAAAAAAAACCTCTTTGAGGATTTTAGAGTATAGTGAACAAACATATAAAACTAGTACTTGTGTTATTCTAATAATTTTATTTTCATGTATAAATATTAATATATTTACTTCCCCCAAAATAACGAAATTATATTAATGTAAATATCTATTCCTTTATATATATATAACTTTATTATTTACTTTTCTTTTCTTTGTGGTTTTAAATATTGAAACTATTCCCTTGTGCCAAAATTGTGACAAGACTAATGCCTGAATTGGAGATATGAGTTCCTCATTGGAGTTCCACATGAAGACTGTTGTGTTGACTCACAAATATCAACAATCAAACCTCCTTTTTTTTTTTTTTACTGAATTGGAAAAAGGTTATTTACGTTAAATTACAGTAGGTAGTATGAAGATGTTCATCAATGGAAAAAATGGGAGCTAAATTCTATTTTGGTCCATGCATATTTGATTATTTCTGAAATTCACTATGATTTTCTGATTTTATTTGTTTCATATTTATTACATGTATTATTTTAATAGATACTGGGTTTTTGGATTTATGTAGTAGATGGGCCAACCAGGCCTGTGTAGTCATATGGTACCCATTTATTTTCTTTTATTTATTTATTTATTATTTTCGGTGATGTTTTTTCTATTTTATAACGTAAAACAGTTTAAAAAAAGATTTTTTTTTTGTCTTTTTTATATGGTTTTTAATTTTTTTATAAAAATTTAAGAGGCCCAACCTTACCTACCACTAGTTGGGTTGAGTCCAAGCACTGTGTCCAATACTAGTTGTAATCTATTTTAGCAGCTGGAGTGAAATGTCTAAATACCTTATATTACCATATCAAATGCACCATGCTAAAGAATTAGTGGTTTATTAGCTTTTATATAGAAAAAAAATGTAACATGTATTTTTTTTAAAAAAAAATTTCTTCGATACTCTAACATAATTTATCAAGCTCAAATATGACATATCCAGAATCACCCAAAAGCTTTGGGAGCCAAAAAGTAATATTGGAAAAGACTATCAGAATGATCAGAAGAAACCTCAATTTTACAACCCCCTTAGCTTCAGCAAAATTGGAGGAATGCCCACATCAGTGGTTTGTTATCTTTCTTTTTGTTTGTCTCCTTTTTGTTTGACTGTGTTTCCCTCTACGTGGATTTTTATATTTCATCTACTTACTTTTGTTATCGTAGTTCTACATCCATCTTAGTTTTCAATGAAACACAGTTTATCTACTTTGTCAAAAAATAAATTTACTAAAATGACAATTTATACCATCCATCTTAGTTTTCAATGAAACATGATTTATCTACTTTGTCAAAATATGTATTTACCAAAAATGGCAATTTATGCTAGCAAATAATTTTCAATAATAATAATAATAATAATAATAATAACAACAACAACGTCATATGATGTACAATTAGCCACCTAAATATAGCTCATTCAAAAATAACGAAGTACAAAGGAGTAATCCAAATATGCACCGTGTCACCCATCAAAATAAATTAGAAAAATCAACTATGAACATAGCCCTATTGAATTTTTTTGAAAATATAAAAACAAATAAGCTACCCTACACTACACTACAGATACCAAAAAGTACATACAACTCTATAAATTAGGACAAGGTCTTTGCACCCATTGTTTTGAACGGTCATATGCATATATATATCTCTACATTGATTTAACCACTAAAGTGGCTTGATTCCATGGATCATTTGCTTGGATTATGACAAGCCGGCCAAAGTTTTAAAGGAATCCATTATCAAGTCTTCTAAGCAGTAGGCATCATCCAAATGGAGGGAAGCCAAGCCAACACTTAGAATCACTTGGTTTATCATTTGAAGAGAAAACCAATGCTCTTCACCTCAATCTCCTCTCCACTAAGCAACCAAAAAAAACTCCAGGCAAACAATTGTCAACTCTAAGAAGACCAAAGCCAAACAAATTCTCGACTAACACCATCCCTTCTTCAATTACAATGGCTTCCTTCACCACTTATCCATCCCTGAATGTAGTAATACTAGTGTTCTTCTCATTTGTCACTTGTTTTGTTCCTGCAATCACATCATATACCTTGTTTAATTTCACATCATTTAGCCCAAACACCCCTGGGATTAACTACTCCGGCGATGCCTATGCCAATGGAGACCATATAATTCAGCTGACACGCAATCAGGCCGATGGCAACCTTATATTCAGTGCAGGCCATGTGGTCTATACAATGCCAATCAAAATCTGGGACATGGCAACTGGCTTTGCTGCCGACTTTGTCACACACTTTAACTTCAACATCAAGGTTCTCAATGAGAGCAACTATGGAGATGGTCTTGCATTCTTCATGGCACCAGTGGACTACAAAATGCCACTCAACGCCACTGGGCAGTGGCTAGGCCTTTACAACGCCACCACCAACAACTCCTCAGCGACGAGGCTTCTTGCTGTGGAGTTCGATACTTACAAAAATAGATGGGATCCTGACGGAAATCACATAGGCATAAACTTCAATTCAATAGTCTCCAACCAGACCATGAGTTGGCATAGTGATCTCAAAGAGGAGAACCAGGGCTCTGCATGGATAGGCTACAATAGTACCACAAGTGATCTCTATGTCTTCCTTTCCTACAATGGAGAAGCATTCAATGGCACTCCAAGCTTGGCATACAATCTAAATCTCAGTCAAGTACTTCCTCCAACAGTGATTGTCGGATTATCAGCTTCGACAGGACGCTCAACAGAACTACACCAGATAATTGCCTGGGATTTTAACTCTCGTTTTGGAGACGGTGAGCAATTGAATGGAACAGGACCAGCCAGTCATGATCAGGTGAGGAGGCATGTGCCTTGGCTGGTGGGAATTGTTATCATCGCAATCGGAGTGTTGGTGACCAGCATTGGGTACTTCCTGTTTGCAAAGAAAGAAATGCTAGTCAGGAAGAAAAAAGATGATGAAATCTTTGGGCTTGACACATCAATGGAGGATAAGTTTGTACAAGTGACAGGGCCAAGGAGGTTCACATACAAAGAGCTGATTGCTGCAACAAAGAACTTCAACGAACAAGGCAAGCTTGGGCAGGGAGGATTCGGAGGAGTGTACCTGGGAGTTTTAAGCAATAGCGCAAAGACAGAGAAGGTGGCTGTGAAGAGGATAGCCCCAGGTTCAAGCCAAGGAAGGAAGGAGTACGTATCAGAGGTGACAGTGATAAGTAGGCTGCGCCACCGGAATCTGGTGCGATTGATAGGCTGGTGCCATGAGTATAATGAATTACTCTTGGTTTATGAATACATGCCCAATGGCAGCCTTGACTCGCATCTTTTTGGCAAGATGGGTTCTCTAGAATGGCCAGTAAGGTACAAGATTGCTCATGATCTTGCCTCTGCACTGCTCTATCTCCATGAAGAGTGGGAACAGTGTGTGGTTCACCGGGATGTGAAGTCTAGCAATGTGATGCTTGATTCCAGTTACAATGCCAAGCTTGGAGACTTTGGCCTTGCCAGGTTTGTAGACCATGGCCTTGGCTCACAGACTACAGTGCTTGCAGGGACAATGGGGTACCTTGCGCCAGAGTGTGTGACGACGAGCAAGGCAAGCAAGGAGTCTGATGTGTATAGCTTCGGAGTGGTGGCTCTGGAGATTGCTTGTGGACGAAAGCCAGTGGATCCAAAAGCAGGTGAGGCGAAGATGAGGCTGGTGGACTGGGTGTGGGAGCTCTATGGACAGGGGAGGCTCATTGAAGCTGTGGATGAGGGGCTCAATGGTGAATTTGAAAAGAACCAAGTTGAGAGGTTGATGACACTGGGGCTGTGGTGTGCTCACCCTGACCATAATTTCCGGCCATCAATCAGGCAGGCTATACAGGTACTGACACTTGAAGCTCCATTGCCCAGCCTTCCGGCAACTGTGCCACAGCCCACATACTATGCTCCACCATTGGCTTTTGATGGATACACAACCACAAGTAACTTCACTTATTCTGGCAAGACAGTGACAACTAGAGGGTATGATCGTTCTTCCCGAGCCTCATCCAGGGCTTCTTCTGCTGATACTCTGTTGGATGGCAGCTCCAATTGAAGAGAAATCTGACCAACACAACATAAGATGTTTGCTCTTCTTTTTTTCCAGTTTAAAGAACACTGCAATGACATATGTTGATTTGTGTCTGCTGATGACCACATGTTCTTTTTATCCTTCTCAGAGAGTATTTCGGCATGATCAGAGAATAATTCAGTGTTGTTGCAGATTATCTGCTGAAGTCCATTGCATATATATAGGCAGCCGAATTTTTCTGTATCTGACTGCTCCAGCCTGCATCAATCCCTAAACAAAGGAAAAAAAAACTCATGCTAACAAGTTGCAGGACATAATATGTGATAAATGGATTAATTGTTGTTCAAGTTTGGGCATGGAAAACCAACATTTGCTCATGAAATTAATAAAAATAGAACTGTCCTAATGGCGTGATTATAATCACAAAGCAATACCTTTCCGTTCTCTTGTAGTCCATAAAAATGTTGAAGAAGCCAAAGAAACTAATTTGAAGTTGAAATTAGTTGAATAGCTACCCTGGTCCCCATATCATCAGATCCACAGACTTAAGAGCTCAGCAATATGAAAATCAAGCAGCTCAATCTTAAGGCTGGCCATTATACTCAGCAGCTAAGTACTCTAATGGATATGGGCACCAACAAACATAAATGAGATAGGTAATATCATTAATATCAGCCTCCAAGAGGATTACATGATGAAAAGATTTCTACTGAAATTCAAAATAAATAAATAAATCCCACTAGATCCCAAATTTGCCAAGCAAACATTCCAGTAAGCATTACTCATATTTGACACATAAATGGGGAAATCGAAAGGTAATTAGATACTAATGAAGCAACCTGTTCTGCATGAATATTTATAGCCCTAATGCAGACATCCGGCTGACAGAAGACTGCAGAGAGACAGTAACATTGACAAACATAACTGGAGATGTACCTGTTGCCAGAAACCAGGCAATTTGTGGAATTGCAAGCCTTCTCACATTTTCTCTGGTCTTGTGTGAGGAGCAAATGCCAAATCTAATTACTATAAAATACATAATGAAACTCAACTTCAGTTCTATTTCATAAGAGCTATCGCCATATAGCTCCAGCATTTGCCTCCACTGTCTATATGGTATACAAATGCATCCTCGTAGCACCCAAATAAATAAAAACTTGACGCAGTGGGGAGATTTGAAAATGTGAAAAAAACTTTACATCAGTAAGAATATTTACTCATCCCCCCTGCTCTCAGGCATTATAATGAAATATGATGAAGAATATTGTAGCCGACTTCAAATTGAAACCTATTAAATAATGGTCAAAATACTCAAAAAAACATTACTTTCTAGCTAGATGACAAAACAACAGCATTTGATACGTTAGAGAGGAGGCATTACTAATGAAGTAACCAAAAGGGTCAGACATCCTTTTCCTTGCAAACACTGAAACAAGGCCTTGCACATGCACACTCAAACTTCATTTCATTTTCTTGGAGAAAATTTCACACGCAAACTTCATTTCATGACTGCCATCTAACTTCCCCCATTACAAGCTTGCGAAGCTATACTTGCTTTAAGTTACACTAACCTAAATAGACAGAATTACATCAAAATAAACTTGCATTATTTCCAGTGATGAGTGCTAATGCCACCTGCTTGATAGCGATAATAATAATAAATCAAAGATGACAAGGCCTTATTTTAAACCGGAATGGTCAAAAACAATGTTAGGATTTAATTCCAAATAAATCCAACTCAAGTGGCAAGTTTCAAGTCCAAACAAAATTATTTTTAATTTTATATTTCAGTACTACATGATTCTCTCTTAATTTACTAACAACAATCCAGTATAGAAAATGAAAATAGGTCACCAACTACCACAGTGTCACCCCTATATGACAATTGACATTTGAATGATCTCCACCTCCACTTGAGAGAGACTCTCTATTCCCCAAGAACTACCGTCCTCTCACATAAAAAAAATAAAAAGGTAAACCAGACAATACATACAATGCCAAAAGAAGTGGCAGGACTTTCAGCAGTCCTTTTGCTTATAAGCAATTATGCACAAATGGAACAAAGCAAACAGAAAACTGGGTCCAGAAGACACAGAACAATACTAACTTTCAGACTAGTGTGTTTTCATGTCCCATAAAGCCCTCCCAGCATGCACATACAAATGCGAATGACCTTTCTTTCTGATAGACACACAAGAACTTTCTTCAGATTTGAAATCCTCTCTGTATTCTTTGCACAATAGCATCCTTTTCTTTCTTGGTTTTTTCTTGATATCTTTGTATATAAATCAATTATATCAAAAAAGAATGCAATTGAAATTGGATGTGTAAGAATTAAAATAATGCTGATTATGAAAAAAATGATTGCTTTAACTCACTTGGATTTCCTGCGGGACTTAGATGTGAATTTTCCAGGAGGTGGTGGAGAGAATTCCAGAGGGAGACTGGGAGGCTCTAACTGACCAGAAAGCATTCCCACAATCTCCTTGCTAGAAGGCCTCCATGCTGGAGACCTTTGAATGCAAAGCAGAGCAACAGTGATGCAGAGAAGAGCTTGTTCTTTGTCCACAGCACTGAGAGATGGATCAACCAAGTCAAGAAGCCTCCCCAAGCGAGCAAGCTGCCGAGCCCATGAGATGAGATTAGCCCTCTCAAACTCCGACATTGGAGAGGCAGTCACTTGCAATGGTCTCCGGCCGGAGATAATGACCAAGAGTAGAACTCCAAAGCTATAAATGTCGCATTTATCCGATGATTGCCCCTGGCGACCGCCGAATTCAGGGGCAACGTAACAGACTGTGCCTCGCAAGCTTGGAGTGCTACTAAAGGTGCTGCCTTTGGGAATGTCTACAGAGTCTTGGCCACTCTGACCACAGGTTCCTCCACTCGTCTTCTTCTTCCTCTTCTTCTTCCTTCTTGTGCTCATCGATGAATCAGTGTCATTGTTTAGCCACCCTTGTTGTTCTTCAGCTTCAGCATTGCTAGAAATTTTGGTAATCGTTGCGAGCGTGTGTTTGTTCTCCAGCTCCTCGCTGAACTCCTCACGCCACCACTCCCTTGCTGGCCGGCTCTTCTCCTTCTTCTTTGTACGATCCTCGTCGAGAGATGCCCACCACTCGAGTCTCCGTTGGTGCTTCCGCTTCTCCGACGCCTTCCGCTTGCCACTCCCGGACAAGACCGAAGGAGAAGACGCGTCGATCCAATCGCTCCTTGGTGGCTCTTTCTTGATCTCTGAGCGGATCCACTCCATCACGTAGTCCTTGCTGGAGAACACGCCACCCGGTCTTTTCCGGCTGCTTCTCTGGGTTTCGCTGTCGACACTCAGCCTATCGAACCCTACCGTTTCCGAAGTTGAAGCCACATCCAAACAACCCGCAACCTCCATTTGAGAGGACGACGTCTCGGTTTCTTCAACTCTGGAAAACCGTTCATCCTCCTCCTGCCCCTGTGTCTTCGCCTTCTCATAGGTCGCCATCGTCGCCGTCGTCGTAACCAAGCTCTCGACTGTGATAACTGAAGCATCATCTTCGATCTTTTTAGGCTTCTCGACGCCATCCTCTTCATCACGCTGAAGTTCATCGCCGATGGAGCTCTTGAATGTTGCAAGACCGAAGTCAGCGATCCGAGCAGAGAAATTGGCATCAAGGAGAATGTTGCTGGGCTTGATATCTCCATGGATCACCGGGGGGTCACATATCGAATGAAGGAACTGAAGGCCGCGGGCGATGTCGAGGGCCACGGAGAAGCGGCGAGACCAGTCACGGAGCTCCGGGCAACGCCGGTCGAGCAACGCATCCTGGAGACTACCGTTGTGCATCAACTCGTACACCAAAAGAACCCGTCTCCCCGGAGACGGATCATCATCGTCGATGCTCGTCTCCCGCTTGAAGCGTCGCCATCGGGCTGGCTTGGACCGGGAATGGCAGAAGCCGAGAGGGGGAAGCACCCACCGGTGATCCAAGGTGACCATCTTCTCTGCGAGGGCGAGCTCATTCAAAAACTGGACATCGCCATGGAGGGATCCGGCCTCCATGAGCTTGACGGCGATGGCCTGGCCATTGGGGAGAGCACCGCGGAACACAGGACCGAACCCTCCCTGTCCAAGGCGATGGGAAGGGGAGAAAGACCCAGTGGCGCGCCGTAGCTGCTCGTAGCTGAAGTGCTGCAACGCCGGTGGCTGCACCACCGGCATCGAGAGGGAGGCCTTTGACTCACGGCGGCGGTAGAGGAAAAAGATTAGAGCAGAGGCCGCTGCGAAGACGGTTGCCAGAGCCACGGCAGCAATAAGTGGGACAACCATAGGGTGGTGGCGGATGGCCGTCGTGTGCGGCGGTGGCTTCGGCGGCGGCGGCGGGGGCATGGGCTGGCGGGAAGGCATGGCGAATGATCAGAGTGAACGGATCGGTATCACGTTCGTACAGAGAGAGAGTGGAGTTGGTGAAGAAATACTTGTTGGCGGGTTTGTCGTGTAGCGAAACACGCGGGGAGGCGCGGTTGACGAATTGGTTGTTGCTTTTAGAATTAGGACTGCTCTCTCGTTGTTGGACCTTTATATATATATATATATATATTTATTTATTTATTTATTTATATTTATATTTTTGTTAAATGGAATAATTACCAAAATCCATTATTTCAATAAATGCCGCCCGCCTTTGGTCAATCGACATTGACCACTGTAAAAGGTTCTAGGATGAAAATTTTAAATCCTACTAAAAGCAACGGGAATAACGAATCTCCGAGAGTGAGAATTAATACAAGTCTAATATTAATTGGGTAACTTAAAAGATTATAGTTTAAGTGTGTTTGGTTTTAAATGAAGGTGACATATTCAAAATGTCTCTAGTTTAAATTTCATTGAAAGCAATAATGATAATGGATCAACAATTATGAGTGCGGACTCACAACTTAAACCTCTTGTCTCCAGTTAAAAATGTATGAATTAGATGATTAATTCACAGTCCACACACACGCCTTGATATATGTAACACATGTCGCTTTTGTCAATAAAAAATGTTGACATAATAAAGTTGTATGTAACATGTATCTTTATCATATTTGTCAAAAAAAAAAATTACAACAAAGATTAAGAATAGTGGGGTTTTAAAATTTTTATACATTAAAAACATACCGTATTTACT
Source organism: Dioscorea alata (assembly GCA_020875875.1). Taxonomy (NCBI): domain Eukaryota; kingdom Viridiplantae; phylum Streptophyta; class Magnoliopsida; order Dioscoreales; family Dioscoreaceae; genus Dioscorea; species Dioscorea alata. The sequence continues at coordinate 21,259,820 of CM037014.1, read as the reverse complement.
TTAATAGATTTTTTATAATTTAAATATATGTATAAAAAAAATTTTCTCATATTATAGTACAATTAAAAAATATTTTTTAAAAAATTACTATTTATGAAACATTAAATATAGAATAATATGTACTATTGCTTGTGTTACACTTGTCTGTAAATCATATGGAAGTTTTTAAAAAATTTACTATAAATTTAAAAGCATGTGTAATTATATATTTGCACCTCTATTTTTTTAAAGTAAAAGGCATTTATTCTTTATATTTCATGAACCGATGGAAATAGATAATTCATTACCTAATATGTCTGACCAACATGCAATGAAACACAAGCTACAAGACAAATGAGCAGGTTTCCGTCTTCAATGTCTAGACATTAAAAAGGTTTTCAAACTTCACATCTTTATCGCCGTCTTTGTCTAACTATGTGGCTTAATCAACATTGCTTGATTTAGTATGTTCTCTTCTTATTAATGTACGTTACATATCTTCGTGCATATAATTTAATTGCAATACAAGACTGAAATCCAATATATGATGTCACTTTAGAAAGTAAACTTTGTATTTTAACAAGATTGCTAAGAAACTGCCTCTGAATCTATATATATATATATATATTATGCACACAAGAAGGATGTTTTGTTGTAAAAAATTATAGCAAAAGATATCATAAAAGCCTTTGTAGTGATAGATCTCGTTTAATTTTTATTTGCTCTATTTTTTTAAACAGGTCATGTATTGATTATGTCTAAAATCAGAAGCAAGCATTAATAAAATAATAATAATTCTTTTGGTTCCTTTGGAGGCAACCGCACCATCTGATAAAATAAAAATATAAATAAATATAAATTTGTAATTAAAATTTCAAAAGCAAAGCATGTCCCACATAATTCAAGTTTATCCATATCAAAAGGCTTTATTAAAAAAAAAAAATTGAGTGGCCACATGTCGAATCATAAATGTAACTTTCTTTCTCCAAAATCTGGTTTCAAATTTGTGGTTATAATTTTAGATCATAATAAATAAATAAATAAATAAACAAACACTTCATCAAACATGGATTTGATTTAATCACCCACCGAATTGGGTCCGGCCAACGAGATCCACCCAGCCAATGCCACTGTATCAGGGCCACACCAATGCCTCGAGATCTGGTTAAAGTGAACACGTGCCCTAAATCAAAGGGAAAGCGACGAGCAGGTCCTTATCAGCCAGGGAAGCTGGGCCTTTTGGGCCTGGGCCATGACCGCTTTCAAAAAAGATAGCAACATTTCAACCACAATCGTTAAGCACTATTAATGCGAGATGATGTCCTTCAAAGCATGTCGGCAATCATAAAAATCCCATTAACCCAACCTAATTACAATTATGAGAATAATAATCCTTCATTCTTTCACTTCACACTTGGAATTTCATTTTTGTGTGTTATATACTGTCTTCTTCAAAACCAGTCAGTGGTTGGAATGGTTGGTAACAACATTTAAGTGATAATGATAGCAATACAAAATCCAAAATAGATTTTTAGTACTGAAATAATTATTAATTTTATTAAAAATAAAAATTAAATTATTACAAGGTATCTTTGAAGATCACAATGAAAGGCACGAATCACGAGGCAAAATTTGTGTGACTTGGAAGTATTTTATACTGACACGTGGCTAGCGAAGGGAAAGCAATGCAAGGCGTGGCTTGCAATGAATTCCAGTTTCTAAACAAAGACGCAAAGGATCTCGGAAAACATTACCTTTAAATTAATAATTAATTAAGACATCACTAAACGCCGTTTCTTCTCTCTTTATCTCTCGTTCTCTCTTGGTGCGTAACGTTCTCTCTTCTTCTTCGTCGCCGTTCTTCTCTGAAACCCTCGCCCCCATCCTCGGCGTTCGTCTCTCTCTCCCTCTCTCGTATCCTCTCGTTGTTGTTGTTGTTCTTCTTCTTCTTCTTCTTCTTCTTCTTGTTGATTGGGTTCATTGATTAGTTGATCGGGTTTTTGGTTGTTGATTTACAGGAGGTGGAGTGGAGGGGATAGGTTGTCTGAAAGAAAAGGGGGGGTTTGAGTAGGAGAAGGAGAGGAGATGGGGTTGATCTCGGGGATGGTGATGGGGACGTTGGTGGGGATAGCGCTCGTCGCTGGGTGGAGCCGCATGATGAGGTACCGCAGCACCAAGCGCATCACCAAGGTTTGCTGGTTTCTCTTGATCGTCTTTCTTTGGAACTGATGTTTTGTTTTATTTTGACCTTTTTTTTTTGTGTTTTTTTTCTTATGAATATCAGCATTCTGCTAGCTTGGCACTGATTTGATGTTTTACTTGAAAAAAGATGGTGTGAATTATAGGTTGGTAGAGGATTGTATTGTCCTATGAGAAGAAATGAAGGTGGTCTGGGGATTGGATCGTTGGATTGTGTTTGTTTTAGGGTTTTATTTAATTCTTGATATCTGTGTCCAAACCGGATCAGCCGATTTCCTTTTTCCTTTTATTTTTTTTTTTAAAAGTTTTTGTTCTTACAAACATCAGCATTGTGCTAGCTTGAAACTGTTTTAGTTGTTACAGGGACTGGATAATTTGGTCGTGTCTTTATTTGATTCTTGATATAACCTGATGCGCTTCTCTCTCTCTCTCTCTCTCTCTCTCTCTCTCTTTCTTGAAAAACAGCGTCAATTGTAGGTTGTTACAGGATCAACTCATCATGAGAGGAAGAAGAGGGAAGTTATTGTAGGGGTCGGGTCATTGGATTATGTTTGTTGTGGTTTTTGAAAGTGAAGAACTTTGAATGGTGGTGATTAAATTTTTTTGTAATCATGCAATTGATAGATGCTAGAAGAGTAAATTAACGGGCAGGGTTTAGTATATTATACGTCGCTGCTAGGACATAATATGCGATATCTTCGGTTGTCATATTTGTTGCTAGATCTGTTCATCTGCTCTTTTGTAAGTATCCCCCTGAGAAATAATGAAATTTCTTGCCATCCACTAGGGGTATTTCTGAAAAGCAAGGGGTTGGCAAGCAATTTCCCAATTTCTCAGAGGTGGGTAGCAAAATGATATTTTTACAAAAATAGGTTTACTTGTGAATGACTTGGATGTCAAGTTGGCATCCCTATCATCATCCATGGCATTGTTTCTCTCTCTTTTCTTTTTAAAAAAAAAATTATTTTTTTTATCATCTAAACCCTTAGTCATAAATGGTAAACTGAAAGCTCTCTCCCTAAACCCTAAATTGTAAATCGCAAACCCGTAGGTGGTTTGTGGTTTACTGTTTAGGGCTTAGGATTTAAGATTTAGGGTTTAGTATTTATTATGTAAAGTTTAAGTTTTAAAATTTTGGGTATAGGATTCTATAGTATTTTTGTTCAAGATCTTAGGATTTTAGATATGGTTTTATAATTGTATAATTTTAAGAATTTAGGAATTTTTAAGGTTTGAATTTGAAGTTTATATAAAAAAAATAACGTGGATAGCAAGTTGTCATCCACGTCATTCAGAAACCTATTCGGTAAATCTAGAACGTAAATATAACCTCGCTAAAACCTTTTGGTAATCTCTCATTGTTCTTAGCTGTTTTTTCGTTGGTTGGTAACTTTGCTTCTGTTCTGATATATTTCATATGTAATGATTGGTCGTTTGCTTCTGTGATTCAGATCAAAGTGAAGAATAAGGATATTCTAGCCTTTTGTGAATTTTCTTTTTGTTAGCGCTCGTTACAATGCTCATGTTGTTAACAATATTAAATTTGTTCCTCCTCCTACAGGCTGCTGATATAAAATTACTAGGGTCTCTCACCAGAGATGATTTGAAAAAACTTTGCGGTGATAATTACCCTGATTGGATATCTTTTCCTCAATATGAGCAGGTTATTTACTTATTTACTATCCTAGTTTTGTAACTTCATTTCCTTTTGTACTTATATTTGAACCGTTGAATTCATTGGATAATGATTCTTATATCGAAAAGGTGTATACTCCGTTTTTTTTTTACCTGCCATCATCTATTATTTCATATTTATTAGATAAACTAGATTTCTTTAAATCAGAAATGATTCTATCCTTGATGTAGAAAGATGGATATAATGAAATTCTTAATTGCATCTTATTATAGGATATGATCTATTTTATTGCACCACACATAACTTCGACAAACATACTTTGTTCAAGCTTTCTGAATGAATTTCTAAAATTGGTGTTGAAGATTTGCACAGCAGTACTACAGTAGCGAATATGCATAGACAGAGAAATGGTAATGAAATAGTGGAGAAAAAGGAAAAAAAGAAAAATGACCAATGAAAATTTTTTTGTAGTTTTTTTTTTTCAAAAATTGTATGCTGACAATTTTCGAGCTGACAAGAAATCTAGAATTATCCTCTGTTTGAAGTATTCTCTTGTGTGTCTTGAGCTCATGTGCTTGACTTCTGTCTGTTAGTAGACAAATGATTTCCTTGAACTGTATTTATATTTGATTTAGTATCTTGATGCATTTTGGCTATTTGTTTGGTGAAATAAAATTAGTTTTTAGAACTTAGTAATATTTACATATGTGTCCCTTTTGTTTGTGAATTCCTTTAATTATCTGTGTTGGACTTAAATATCATAATGTCACTCTAGCAGCGCTTTGTTTATGTAGTGTTAATGTTCAAAACATTGTTGTTAGTAATTTTGTGGTTTTATCATTTATGTACTCTTCTTTGCTATGTGTAGGTCAAGTGGCTCAACAAGCAACTGGCCAAACTTTGGCCTTTTATTGCGGAAGTGAGATGCATCTCTTATGTGCTTGTTTTCTAGTTGGCAATCAGTATTCATACCAATATATTAATTAAAATATCCTCTCTCTAGCTATATTCAATTATCGGTGATAGATTATCTCAATATCTTTGCATGACATAATTTAACTTTCATATAGATACATCTCCTGATTGGTTTCATGTCAACTATTCTAACTACATAACAACACATACTGCGTGTTGATGTATTCTCCAATCATTGTTCAGTCATCCAAGAATCTTGGACGGATGCTGGCTTTGCAGATGAATTGACTGAAATTTTATAAGAGCTATAGTGGAATTTAGTCTCTCTTTTCAGAGTTTGACATTGATCTTGCTGTTACCTTCAATTACGAAGTGTCACTTTTGCTTAGGAGTCAAGCTGGTAACTCTAGGGCTTACCCTTAGGTTGAACCATGAGTCAAGTTGATAACTATTACCATCTGACACTTGAGTTCATAAGTTCTGTTGACAGGCTTAATGTAAGTTTTGTTCCCTGCAAATTTTGTTTTCTACTCTTTTCTTTTTGTAATGGTATAATTCCCTGTGTCATTGAGGATTCAATATGAAATTGAACTTAACCAGAGAAGTGCAAAATGGGGCAAGATATGGATAAGCAGCTGAGGAGAGAAATTCAAACTAAAGTACATTGTATTGCATGCACAATCAAGCCATTTGATAGCTTGAAATATTTTGCATGCCAATTTAATTTTGAGACTGCTTTTGTCTTGTGATTTTCATGTCATAATTAATGTGAAATATAATTGCATATCTGGCAGCATGTGTTTTTGTGCATGTGCACATATGCATGTAAATATGACTAGATATGTGTAGAAAGAAGGATTTCTTTATTCTTTTTTATCTTGCCACGTCTATAGCTATTTACATGTGGCCTGTTTGCAGCTAATTGTACTATATATATATTTTTTTTGGGGTAAAATAATGATTTTAGATTGCAATGTTTGGCTAAATATCTGCTACTTCCGGCTGATTTCTGGTGCTAATTTGGTCTTAGGCAGCGCAAGTTGTTGTTAAAGAATCTGTAGAACCATTATTGGATGATTACCGTCCATCAGGAATATCATCCCTTAAATTCAGCAAATTTTCCCTCGGAAATGTGTCCCCAAAAATTGAAGGTGGACTTTTTTAAACCAAACTTTGTTTATGTGCCTTTTCTTTTGTGATTGCTTGACATTGTACACAATATGTCCCTAACAGGATGAGGTCATTATCTCTACTTGGTGAATTCTTATTATTCGCTTTAAATTATGCATTCTTCTAATATCACTATTATTACAAATAATGATGAGGCTATGTTGGAATTGTGATTAAGATTACCATAGATAGATACTCTATAATGTATCATTTTCAATACTTTGCGGAAAACCATTACCCTCATTTCCCATTCACTATAGCAGCCTAAATATTTCAACAGTTATTTAGTGCCTGTACTTACGGGAGGTTGTGTTACCCAGTTTAATTTATGTTGGGTGGCATAATGGTTGGGTAATCTAATATAGCTGGATGAATTAACATAGTCTACTTATCTTTGGGGTTGTCAGCTACTATTATACCTAAAATTCTGTTTTGCTGATAGATTGGATACCGTTATTACATTATTATCATTTATTTGTGAAATAAGATTTGCTAGGCCTTGGTGTATAATATAGAAAGAAATATTATCATGTTCTAAGTATTTATGAAGTGTTCAATTAATATTCATTATTCAAGTGAATATTTGTCTTGTTTGTTAGATTGTGATACATTTCACATCTTTAGAAGTGTGATGCAGAACCTACTGTGTAGGATTTTTGGGTTTATGTTTGGAAATCACATTCAACTTTTTTAGTTGGGAAATTATTGGTGATAACATGATTTTGCATTATAACTTGTAATCTCAAACTCCCATCTTTGCCTTGTTTGAGTGATTCTCTTGCATCTATTTCCATTTGTTCTGCTTCATTATGGAAAGCTTGTGTAGATTCCTTTGTGTGGCCTACTATTTTTCATGTTAGTAAGATTTTGATTTTTTTTGTTTTCTTCATTTCCTTAATGCTATAGGTTGAGCATGTCCTTTCTGATGTCAATCTAGGCACTTCTCTTCCTATTACTTCATAACTTGTGGGGGTTTTTCTCTCTCAAATCAGTCCAATTGGCTTTTTCTGCAAATTTAAGCAACTGAATGACTCTTCATACGCAAATATCACAGTAAACTTTTTGTAGATGATACTGACCATTAATGTTTACCGAACAAGCATATATGCTTCATATAAAATTGTTTTATATTCGAAGGCATTCGAGTTCAGAGCCTTAAGGAAGGACAAATAACAATGGACATTGACCTTCGTTGGGGTGGAGATCCAAGCATAATTCTTGCAGTTGAAGCGCTAGTGGCTTCACTACCCATTCAGGTTTGGAAATTGAGTACTGCTTTGAATTGGAGTAACCATGTAAAGCAATTTTTTTACATGTATGTTAGCCATACTTGAGCTTTGATGATTAATTTTTGATGAAGTTCTATATTCTATGACTCTAGATCTGAGTTTCAACTTAACTTCTGTTTTTCCTCAATTACAGTTGAAGGATCTTCAAGTGTTTACTATTATACGGGTTATTTTTCAACTTTCCGAAGAGATTCCTTGCATTTCTGCTGTTGTTGTCGCACTTCTTTCTGAGGTATTATTTGGCTTATATTGTTATAATAATGCTGATGTTTAGGGAGACATAAGAGGTCATTTGAGGAATCTTTGAATTCCTTTTTGTATGTACTGTCTGTAGAGGTGTGAATTAGTTCAGCTATATGCCACAAGATTAGAAATTATGACTGTGGGAGTGAACAATGAATGAATTGCAACATTGCAAGCTCTGCCTAAGACCATTTTCATGCGAATCAAAAGGTAATTTAGATGGGCAGAAATACTTGGTGTAAAGTTATCCTTGTGGTGAATTAACCAGATTATTGTTGAGTGGGTGTTTCTGACAATAAATATGTCCTGTTTGTACATGCATTAGCTAAATAAATTGATATTAGTTACATTCCAGCATATTTTAGCAATTTGTTTGCGGTAGTGACCAACGTGAGTCTGTGGTCTTGATTTGAGTGAGTTGCCAGTATAGCATGTGGTGGGTAGGATAAGGATGTACTTACTACAGATTGTTCTCAGCGCATCTTCACGGCTGTTTTTGGACTGAGGGCAAATGGAGGAAAAGAATAGAGGAGAAAAGCAAGAGAATGAAAATGATGGAAATCAAAAGAAAAGAAGTTATTGCAATGCAGTTTCCTTCATTTTCTTACAATTTTCTTTACCTGACCAAACACAAGACAACAATGCTGACTCACCTTTACATATTTCTGCAATACTGACATATTCTATGGCTCATTGTGTAGGCTTGGGTTGAGTGACTTTGTTTTATGCCAGAAGAAGAAATAGTATTCTTTTTTCATTTTCTTTCTTGATTTTTTTTCTTTTTTCCATGTGCATTTACATTTGCAGTTGATGTAACTTAGCCCATTTCAAAACTACAATTTTGCTTTGTTCTGATGGTTTCTAATATGAAATGGTCAAGAAAGTTTATAATTTTACTACCTTGCTCATTTCAGCCGAAGCCTAGGATTGATTATACCTTGAAAGCTGTTGGAGGAAGCTTGACCGCTCTTCCTGGAATTTCAGACATGATTGATGTGAGTGTCACAAGATTAGTTTCAAACATCTTACAAATTGAGACTATCTCTATTGTAAATTTTGTTTCAGAATTTCACTACAAATGCTTTTTATTGGATAGGATACTGTCAATTCAATCATTTCAGATCAGCTTCAGTGGCCTCACAGGATTGTTGTTCCACTCGGTGGACAAGCTGTGGACACAAGGTTAGTGTTTCCGTTGCCTAGATATTATTCAAATTCAATCCTCTAGTTTAAGTTCTTGCACAAAATATGGCCTGCCATTCTCTTCAATAAATTGAATTGTATCCACACTTTCAGGTATAAATTATGTCTATTTTTTGTTTTTGATATAAAAAAAATATATTTGCTAATAGTAAAAGGGTATTAGAAGGGTGGAGTTCCATTGTCTCCTCATTTGTTTTCCTATTTTAATTATAACCAAGCCACTTGAAGTCCTCACTGAAATTGAGTGGATAAACAGAAGAGGGCAAAGAAATTTTCTCATGATCTTTTGTATACAGGGATTTCTTGTAGTCTTAAAGGGGAAGTTTGTAGATAAACCATAGGGATCAGATGATGTTTTACTTTTTAAAATTGAAAATTCTAGATATTTATGACTGTTGCTTACTCTTGTTCTAGAATTTTGAAGATCTTCAAAATTACCAAAGCAAATCTATTTTAATTACAAGCAGTGTGATGAAAGGGTGATTTATAGAAAGGGACATATTTAGGGATGTTTTGTTGATGGAAGTTGAGTGGGGAAGTGGGGACGTGGGGAAGCGTCAAAGTGAAGCATGTCTGCCCACTCCATGTTTTTGGCTCATGGAAGTGTTCCTTATTATGGGATGTCACTTTTGGCATCACCCACTTCCCCATTTTGATGTTGGCTCCACATGGGAATGGGATGAGATTATTTTAACCATATATGGGATAAACTTAAACCACCTTAGTCACAGAATTAATTCACATTATTCACTCTTGCTGCCATATGTGATCCAATTCCCGGATTTTAAGAGTTTCGTGTCTTCCATTCTAACAGTCCGGTGATAATTAATTGGTGGTCTCTGCATTTTTGCACTAATCCTAACAAATAAGTTTGTATGCTTTTGTTATCTATTTCCTTGTCTGTTGAGTTCTCTTTTGTGAATAGCCTGTATATCAGCAAGAGCTGCCAGCCGACCTATATGAAGATAATACTAATCTTGTTATTTCCATTTGCAGTGAGCTAGAGCTTAAACCACAGGGGAAGCTCTCTATTGTTGTTGTGAAAGCAAATGCTTTGAAGAACATGGAAATGATTGGTAAATCTGATCCATATGTGGTTTTGTATGTACGCCCCATGTTCAAGGTTAAAACAAAAGTAGTAAATAACAATCTCAATCCTGTCTGGAATGAAACTTTTGAGTTGATTGCTGATGATCAGGAAACACAGTCTATTGTTTTTGAGGTGTGGTGCCAATCCTTATAGTTATTATAGATGACCATTACTTTTGGAATCAGATTGTGATGCAAATTTCCTGTTTTCAGGTTTTCGATGAGGACAACCTTGCAGATGATAAAAAATTGGGTATTGTAAAGTTGCCATTGCATGACTTGGAGCCTGAAACTTCTAAAGAATTTGAGTTGGGATTGTTGCCATCACTGGATATGTTGAAGATTAAAGATAAGAAGGATCGAGGGACTTTGACAATAAAGGTCAGTATTATAAACTGAATGGTCCTTATATTTCTATATCATAATTTCATTCTCATATTATTTGTTATAGAAAAAAATGCACATAATGTGCAAAACCTTGAATGCTTGTAGAGGTGCATTGTCTGGTGTATGGCCTTCGGATTTGTGTGACTAAACAACTATCATCCAACGTATCTCCCTTGTATCAGATTTTAACTGTCTGCTTGTACACTATAATTTTCATTTTCAACTGGCACTGGCTTTTACCATGTTAATTTTTGGCTCCCATAAATGGAGGCTGACCCCAGAATCCGTTAATGAATTGCTAGGTCCAAACAACACACCAAACAACATTCCTGAGTCTGAAGCCAGCAACTCTCCAACTTTATTAATCTTCTCTTTATAACAGAGGTCATTTGGGATAGGTAGTGGGGATTTTTAGATTTATTTAGGGACCACAAACGGCATGGCAACTGTTGGGGTCATGGAATAAGGGTTGGAGCCTGGAGGGCTAGTGAGAAGTTGGTTGCCTATTGAAAGGTGTGCAACCTTAGAAGGTGAAAATTGGAAAAGTAACTGCCAGGATAGTTGCAGTGTGGCCATTGAAGAAGGGGCTGGAACTGGAAGCAGTTGGATTGTTGTACAGAGTGGAGGCACTGGTAAAAAATGTTTAACTAGTTCATGAAAAAATTGTTGTCATAACTAAGTAATCCTAATTTATCTGGTTCAATAATCTAGAGGAATCGAATAATTTAACCATATTATATTTGATCACATAACAGGATGAATAATGCTATATGTATTTTTGATGGAAAAATAAATAACGTACCTTCTGACAGAACCATAATGTGGCATATTTTATGAATGTTCTTAGCTGGTAGGAAACTTTAGGCAAACAGTATGGAATGAAGAAAAACATATATAACATTAAGAAGCCTGGAAGAATTGGAAGTTGGCTGCTGCCAAATGAGTGTGCAGATTGGGAGGTAAAAAAGAGCTGTGGAGAGGTTGGATTTACAGATAACGTCTGTACTGAGTTGGATTTGGATCAATCAAATTGGATTTAGACCTAATCAGTTTAATTGGGGTTGTAATGTTTGTTTTAGCCACCTGTTGAATATCTCATGCTGTTACAATGTACACCGCTGTCTTGAATCTTAAAAAATAGTATTCAGTTTTCTCCATTTTTGCTTCTTGTTGCCTTCTTGCAAACATATTTTGGCAAAGATAACTTTGTGTGTTATATATGAATTGAGCCTAAACTCAAAAGTGCCTCCTATTGTTCTGATTCTTTTGTTACAGACAAAATGAGTAATTATGCATGATTACTAGATTGTCATGAATATATAGGTTAAGTTAGCATTATCTTTCTTTGCATAGCCTTTCACCTAGTTGCTCACAGGTGGCACTGTTTTATGGTTTTCTCATCCTATTGGTTTGATATATTGAACAATGTGTTTCTATTTACTTTCTGTTTGTTAAGTGACAGCTTGAAAGCAATCGCATTTCTATTTTGGGAAACTTTGAACTATGGTTATTATGTAACTTACTGCTCCGCAAAATGAAATCTGTTGCAGGTATCATACCACCTATTCACGAAAGAAGAGCAGCTGGCAGCGCTGGAAGAAGAAAAGAGACTTTTAGAGGAGAGGAGAAGATTGAAGCAAGCTGGGCTGATTGGGAGCACAATGGATGCACTTGGTGGAGCAGCATCCCTTGTCGGGTCAGGGGTTGGCATGGTGGGCACAGGACTTGGTGCTGGTGTGGGGCTGGTTGGGTCAGGCATTGGAGCAGGCATTGGAGCGGGTGCGGGGTTGGTGGGGAGCGGATTTGGCGCTGTGGGCTCTGGTCTGAGCAAAGCTGGGAAGTTTATGGGTAAAAGCGTAACGGGACAGTTCAGCAGTGGCAAAAAGAACGGAAACAACTCCGGTGCGGGTCAATCTGATGCAAATGGAAGCTAAGCTTAAGGAGACTGGGCAGCAAGGACTGTTTCATCCAATTCTTGTGTTTATATGTGACCATGTTCATGTCCAGAGATTGATTTGCGGTTTTCAGATTGGTTTTATTTGCCAGGCATTTCTCTGTTCCTTTGATATACTGGTTTGATCAGTTGTATGTTTCCAAAAAAAGAAAAAAGTTAGAGAAGTAAAGGGTATTTTTAGTGTTGTTTGCATGTGTTGTGTGTGCATGTCAACTGTGATAAGGAAAGGGTATTACCGTTTCTTGTTACGTGTCTCTAAACCATACTATAAACAGTGAATGAATGGATTAATTAATACATAAACATGGACCTCTACTTCTAATCACTACGCATTATTGGCACGTTCTCAGAGCAAAGAAACACCCAACGAAACTGATATGATTTATATAATCTCTGAAAAAAAATATATAAATTCCTAGCCATTGATTATTACACGCTGTGTGTCATGGTTTCCTATTGTTCCTATGATCGTGGAGTAAGGGGCTCTTCTTTTGGACACCCATTGTTCAAAAATTGATGAGAAAGTGGGTAATCGCTGATAAACTGATGCTGGTTGTTTTTATCTCTTCACAAAAACATATTTATCCTTTTTTTTTTAATTCCTTCTCCTAAATTAAAATTTATATATATATATATATATATATATATATATATATATATATATATATATATATATCGCTTCCCTCTGGTAAAATAAAAGAGAAGAGAATTAGAGATAATTTAGCAATTTTATAAATTTTTTTAGGGGTGTAATAAGAATTACCCATTTTCATTTGGGTACGCAATCATAAGATGATGGAGGATTTGTCCGGCGCAGGCAATTGAAAGACATCAATTTTTCTCAAAGGAAAAGATGCATCTGTGTGATGGACTTATCATGCCCGATAGAGGAAACCGCGACTTAAAGCAATTGTAAATTTGTAATAACTAGTCCTCATGTATGTGATAAAGCAGCCTACTTCCATATTTAAAAGACAAACGATGACAAATATGTGCGCATATATTGAGGTTGTAAAATCATATAAAATATCATAGCTCATCACCAATTCTCGCAAAACATTGAAATAAATTATTGTCTCAGGCCTGAAAATAATTCGCAACATACCAGCATCCATATCCATGGTATAATCCTCGATGGCGAATGAATGGATGGCGATTTGCTCCATAAACATCCAAATCAAGGTGATATATCACATGTGCATTTTGACAAAAAAGAAAAGGAGTGCATAAGAAGATTATAACCAATGCTTGGCGGTTTGAAATGCGATCATATGAAAGATTAAAGACTACCCACCTTAATAACATATTTCAAATTGACAGCGATGCAATGTCATGCTCTTTAAGAACTTTGTCACAGATGCCAGAGGGCATTATTTTGCAAACAACACTAATTAACAAGTTAAAATAATTGAATTGCTCAACAAGTGTAATGCAAATGAAAGCCACAGTGAACTGCATGAATCTTCACAAGCTACTCTCTTAAGATTCTATTTCCACCTCTTTCTCCGACAGTTGAGAAAGTCAACTGCAATAGACATGCAGACAGACAATATAAGATAATATGACAGTATCAAATGACAACCATAAAGCTTAAACTGGTGTAAGGAAAAAATCTAAGTGATTCAAAAACTTCTTTAAAAATTGAACGTATATAAATATATAAATAATCGACCATGAATGATCATAGCATAAGTTAGTCATTTGATTGATGCATGCATCACAGATGTTAAAAGCACTTCACATCTGGCTCTGCATTTCAAGCACACCCAAAAAATGTGTCAGTGACAAGATCATCAATGTCAGCTTGTTTCAGATACAAGTTAATCCTTGCAGCACAGAACATGATTCTGTCAAAAGCTTCTGTCAAAAGCCATAGATTTCTCTTTGGCGAGAAGGCTAGTGCTTTGAATTTCAATATAAGGCTAAAGATTTCAATGCATGACAACATCAACATGTTCATTCCACTTGAAGGCAACCCGTTTTATTGGTAGAAACACCTGAATTTCATAAGATAATACATGATCACAATAGAGGTAAATTCTATATGTGGGAATTAGCATAATGGTTTCAGATAGAGAGCAAAGAGAGGATTGAAGTGATATATAATTCAAATACACATTGTAAATGCATGAAAGATAATTGTATTTTGGACAGAATTAGCAGAAATCATCTCAAGAGCCACCAAAAACCATGTACCAAAACACCGCCTTTATTGAACAAATGCTAAGCATAGGACATAAGCATCCATCATCATACCATGGAAATAACTTCTCAATGAGATTACTGAAGGTATTTCTAACAATTCATTGAACATTTAATTATCAAAACAGAAAAGCAAGCCAAAGAGCAAGCAAAAAAGAGGTCACTTGGCATCAGTTTCTTGATTATTCTGCTCATAACGACGTTTAAACTTCGCAACCTGGCCCAAGCTCTGAGCCATTTGGCGTCTTGCTCGAAAATGGTATACTTTACCAGCATTGTGAATTTTAGTCATCATCACATGCATCAGCCTTCCGCTCTGAGTTACATACGATATCCATTGCATTTGCGGATGCAGACCTTTTTTCATTTCTGATTACAAACAATCAACTAAAAACACATCATCAAGCTAAACAATTCAACCTATAAAATAAAAAATTTTCAAGAATTTTGATGTTGAATTATCCAAATCAAAGAACAAAAATCTTCAATTGAAGGTTCCCAAAGACAAAATTAGAATGCTTCTATGTTAGCAAGCTTTCAACTTTAATCTCTCAGAACACATTCTGCGGAGGTATTTTGAAAAACAGTGTCCCATTCTTCCAATATTACTATTTTTTAAAAATTTCATCAACTACTCATAAATAACTACAACAAAAGAGAATTTACATAATTATATCTACATATTAATCTACATATAGCACTCTAAACCTATAATCAGCAATGTAATCAGCAATAAGAGAAACACAGCACATTCCACATCAGACTTCCTGAAAGCTTAAGAGTAATAATACACACACATAGATGTGTTAACCTAATACATCAACTCTTGCATTTGTGTGGGCTTATATAGCCAACAATGGATGGGAAAATGGAAAAAAAAAAAAAACAAACAAACAAAGGGGGTTCAATTCTTGTTTGCAAAAGACCGTGAAGGTGAATGAACCCCAGAGGTAAAAGAAAACAAGCAAGAACTGCTCCAAATCGAGAAAATCAAAACCCCACCTTTTCTGGACAACAGCGACACGCGAGACTGGGCGTATCCGGCTTGGAGCGTGCACCGGCCAGTGAACCTGGGGAAGTGGCCGAAGTGTATCGAAGTTGGGCGACGGCTTGAGGTGGCACGAGAGGTGGCCGACTGTGCGACTGAATGAGTGCGCAGCTAGGGTTTCACGATGAGATATTGGAATTTTTAAAAAAATTATATATATATATATATATATATTCTGGATTTTGTTCCAATTATAAAAAATTCCTGCAAAAAAAAAGGAAAATGGTGCGATGGCCTAATCTATTATTTATTGAATTAAAACAATTATTGATCCCTCCATTTAAGTAATAATTCCATGATATTTTGATTAAGATGGATTAAACATCTAATATGATATAAAAATATAAAGGAGATTTTTTTTTAGTAACGGGTAAAAAAAATTTGTTGATAATGTGTACTGTAAATTAAAACATTAATAATTGTTCTAAGAGATTTTTTTTAATAAAGTCAATAAGTTGTTCATCTCAATTAATATTCTAAGAAGTGATTGATCACTCACCTTCTCACTTGGTGAGAAGAACTTGCCATCCGAATCCTTCTACTATGAAGATGGTTCCAAAGAGAAATCAATCAAATAAAATTTAAAAAATCAAAAGTATTTTAGAAAATGGATGGAATTCAATTATACATAATTTATAATAAAACTTTCTAATTTAATGTTTACTAATACAAACGATTAATAGTAAACTTGTGTTAAAATTTATTTAAGAGATCTCTTTACATAATTCGGGATATTATTTTATGTAATTTTTAAATTTTGAATAACGTACAGGGACAAGTGATATCAGGACCCAGCTAATAAAAAGTCTATAAAGAGTCAACTATTGGATAGCCTAATGAATGATATGACACCAAAATGTAAAAAAAGAGATCATGAGTTCAAATCCTTCCCCTGGCAGTACTGTTTCATGTATTGTTCATACACTATTCATATACTATTTATACAATGTTCACCCAAGCTCTAGTACTGTTCATATACTATTTATATAATGTACATCCGGGTTCAATACTATTCTTAAATCTTTTGAGTGGGGGGCGCTTGTCGCTTATTAATAAAAAAAAAAAAAAAAAAAAAAAAAAAATTGGTCTATAGAGAAATAAAAAAATAGGGAAAGAGTTTGCAAATGATCCCGTATCTGCAAGACTTGTGGGGAAGGATTTCACACGTTCCAACTTCAGGCTACAGCACAAGAGAATTTTTAATTTACTGAACGAAAATTGATGTAATTTTAATTTATCGAAAGCACATCTGATTCAAAACAATATTACAATGGAAGACGAGAACTTGAATGACCGATCTCCCACGCAATCAAGAATGAGGACATCTAGGTCCAACAACAACAACAACAACAACAGCAACTGAGAGAATACAGCATTATTCCTATATGAGCTGCCCAAATGACAGGCTGAAGACATTATCCCTCTATTATAACTGGGGGATGATGAATTTTAAGATATATAATTTCCTTTTGATTTGCAAATTACTAGAAGTGATGTACTATATTTGTATGTATGACTAGTCTTCCTCTTGGGAAAGCATGGTGAATGAAAATGGAGAGAACTTGTACCCATCTCCCTCATAAAATTTGTTCTGGAACTCCACCCAATGAAGTCTCAGGGCATGCAGGAATGCACTGAGTGTTTCCATCACAAGCAAGACACCAACAGTGGCAAATATGAAGACGATGATGCCAACAATCAGAATAGCGATATTGTTAAACCTGATCAACAACAGCAGGACTCCTTTTAGTCATACCAAGAGAAACATGAAATACGAGATAACAAAGCAGGTGAAGACCACCTACCCCCATGCAAGAAGAAGGACCTTCTCATAGAACACACTTGACAGTTCTGAATGTGCGAGACTGTTGGGAAACAAACAAAACCAGGATGAAACCCAGTCAGCATCTGGTGAAACCAGATGTATTGTTCAATGAAAATAGATATATAAGCAATATGTTAGGTTGGCAACACAAAGGATGAACAGTTATAAGAGCACAGTTGTTCCCAAGGCTAGTATCAGATCAAAACCAGACAATCATCATACTCATGCTATACTCAGAACAATTGTTGAACATAATATCTTGAGAAAACATAACTTGCAATAGCAAAATCAAATGGAGAAAGCAAGTAATAGATAAGTGCTTGATAATAATAGTAGCATAACTACCTGAGAGCCCACAATCGAAGATATGAAGCAGTATTGGAAACTGCTCCAAGGACAAATTCTATTGTATGTATGAGTTGATGCACAAAAACCTCGCTAAACTCAAACTCTTCATGTTCATGAGAACCATGATCTTGCTCCGCTTGAAGCAAGTCATCATCTGTACTTTGTAGCATGGCATAGGCTTGGCCTTGGTGTCTCTGCAGCAACAGCATGCACATGATAACCAAGAAAAATATCATTTAAGTAACAAACTTAGGCATCCAAACATACTTCTTGATGTTGTTTCTTCAAAAGAAAGGGCTTTGGAAACAGCATCCAAGGAACAGATATAAGGGCCAGAGCGAGTAATACAAGCTGACAGAAGAACAAAATAAGTGAGCAGCATCTAAATAGTGCATGAATAGAACAAATCTTTGGCAGATATGTAAAACACACCTGAAGTGTCTTCTGGCCAGGAAATAGCTGATTCTCACCAAGATCATCCATTGGGCTAAGAAACATGTATATCATTACATGGTACAAATCTGCTTTCGAACCAGTGCACCATTTGACAATAATAAGGAGTGAAAGATAACCAAATAGACTGTTCAAGAAAATCAGTTGCGGAACAAATTGGTACCTGAAAGAGAATTCATGGAAATAGAAATCACTATTCAAAGTCAGACTTTTAACAGCGGACAAGTCAAATGAACTATGCTGTGGTTGAGGTGAATGAACACCAATCCATCTATGATGCTTTTAAAATATAACTTTGAGCAGAATTCAAACTTAATTGAATGAAATGAGGATGCTTGGAAGTCATGCCCATCATCACAATTTGCGCATTTTAAAAGAAGCAATGGACATGTGGGTGCAATCTTTCTTGATCTTCATGACTTAAAATTTTGCTAGTGATAACAGAAGCAAGACGGATGAAATTCGTAAGATAGCAGTCAATGTTTGCGGTAATTTAGAAAAAAAAAACATTAAATGCAGATCACAGTGCAACCAAATTAGAAAGAGATTGATTTGCAAATTTGGACAAGATTCTGCAAATATATATTTTGAAAAGTCCAAGGTTGCATCCATCACTCTTTCCATTATAAACAGAATTATTACAAGATTCATATGGGAGGTCACACACTCTTACGTTTTTGTCTTGTAAATCACAAAGATGTTCAGATGAATTAATATGCTTCTCAAACATTTCAGTCAACAGTTACTGCAATCAAAGTCTTTCGCGGGTAAACACATTCTAGTCCAGCAAATGTTATAAGAGCATTAACAAGAATGAATTGTTAAGATGGATAAGGTATCATGCAGCCCAAGAATGAATGCTAAAATATACAATGGGGCTCTAAACTAAGATGCACTCACCAAATATTAATATTATTTTCAAAGAACTTTGCATTGAAATAACTTAGGAAAATGCCAAGGTTCATCTGCGCAACTCCAAGAAGGATTGACATCTTCATCTTTAAAGAGTTAAGAAATGGCAATTCACTACGTGTGCCATGCCATTTGGGATCAACACCAAATGGATATGTACGCCTGATCTTAACTAGGCCTTCAATAGTAGCATCCCTAAATAAAAAGGAATAATAATAATAATCAGATAGTTAAGGGCACAGTGATTCATCACAAACATCAGAAACATTCTCTGAGAGCATCTACTGCACCTGCAGGAAGTGTCACGACAAGCATAGGCAGATGGACCAAAAAGCTCAAATGGGACAGAAAAGAACTCATTGTAGATCAGTCCAGTATAAATTGAGAAAACCGACATCATCATGATCACATATCGACCACCAAAGGTCATTTCCATGATGTCGCCGAGCTTCTGCTTGTCACAAGTACAAAAAGATCTCAATGATATCAAATTCATAAAAAATTGAACTAGCATAAAGCTGAGCAAGTGGCAGGACCAATGAAGAAAATTCATAGAACATCAAATGAGGATAAACCCTGCAACAATAGAGTGCTTTAAAAACAGCACTATACCAATTGGCCTTATGAATTAGTCACAGGTTGATCTATCAAAATTCATAGGTATGACAACAAGGCTTTGGTTGCACTAATAGTTGTCTGCTGATTAATGAATCACAGACAGGAACACCTAAAGAACAAATGAAGGGCTTGAAGAGCACTATGATAGCATGTCCCGAACCTAACACAAAGTTGGCTCCTCAAATTTTTCATATTCAAGACTTAAGGTAAACTGATTAGAACCACTGAAATCATGCAATAAACAAGTGTTTCACAAGGTAATTACACTGGCACAACACTTGAAGTTCGCCTACTGCAACAGTAAGGATAACAGAGAAAATGACAAACAAAACCCAAATGTGATTTTCACTATGACAAAGACTTGCCTTAAGATAACACCAATATTGACGACAACTATGAAACAACAAAAATCAACGAAGCTACAAAAAAAGCATAAAGAGTATTTGCAAATAAAAAAAGCTTTGAGAAGATTACCTGACTAGATAACTTTTTCTCTCGGATTATGAGAAGCAATGTCGCAGCTAACAAGCACAAACCATGACCCCAATCGCCAAACATGACCGCAAACAGAAAAGGAAATGTAACAATGGTATATACACCAGGATTTGCTTCTTGATACTTTGCCACACTACAAAAAGTTAAGACAGTATATTAGAAGATAGAAACTAAGCCCAAATTAAAGATAAAGTTATGCCTCAGGGACAAGGGGTGTTCACTGGGCAGTTTTCTGATGCGCTTAAGTTTCAAAAAAGAATACCTAGCATCCAATAGCTACTAAGAAAAACAATACGTCATAAAATAATTTTACTCTATTCCTTCACAGGTCAACAAAAGATGCAAATAATAGTCCTGAAAACATAGCCACTTGAAAAAAACAATTATCTACTGCCAATGTTTCCGACTGTCAACTAAAAAGCAAATGAGTTGGTGGAGGTAAGTCTACGATTTCTGCAACATATCTTTATTTGTTCAATGCACCAAATAGAGAAACTTGGATCATGACAACATTATTTAAAACTAATGATGACAAATTTTCCACAGAATCTTATACATCATTTTTTTAACTTTCTAAGCATCTGGTTTTATTGCAATTAGCATTAATTGTTATGTAAATTGTATCAAAACCACAAAAAAATATAAAAAAATATCAAGGTCACAAGCAGCATAGCTAGAGAAACAATAATAGTATTCACATGCATTTCCTATGAGCATAAAGCATGACTATAGTTCAAATATACATGCAAGAAAGCAAAATAACTAATTAGTTTTAATCAGATCCAATTTCAATTATTTTAAGTTCTCAAATCAAGAATAAACACCCTGATTCTGGAAATCAGAAATGAGCCTAAAACAGATGTATTATGCCACACACTTCACTCAAATAAGAAACAGAAACAAGATCCAAAGATTGCATTATTGAAAATATTTTATTTGTGTTGAACCCTGGTAATTCCACAGGGCGAGACAACTCATCTTTAAAAGATGAGGTTCTGGATGAAGTTCATTCCTAACTATATTTTTCTATCTGTCTATTTATCTAAGTATTATCTAGTCAATTATAGTTGCAGCTCACCCATATGCATCAACAATTTCCTGAAAAGCAGTTGTGAATTTGTTTGTCCTGAAAAATGTAGGCGGGTGTTCTCTTGTATGCAGAACCTGAAAAATAGAACCAACTTGGGAGTTGCTATCAGTTGCTGCCCTCTTAAGTGCCTCCTGAATCTGTACAATATATGTCCAATAAAGCACATGATTGTTAGTAGAAGGGGGATTAAAGATATAAAGTAGCATGAAGGAAAAACAAGATCAAAGCATGTTCGCATAACACCTGGCCTGTTGCAAAAACAGGGCTCCATCCTTCAGCAACTAAGCATTTCTTTGTAACATCTAGACTGAGCATGTTTAATGTGTGGTAGATGGATTTCTCCCTCCTCACCTGCAACATTCACACTGTCATGATAAAAGATTGTCATATGCCTTTGTATATACATCATCAGGGGTATCAGTTTACCAAATTATTCCATAGCTCAAACTGATGCGAAATATTTTTCAATATATTATCACGATGAAGTAATCCAACATCTATAGTCGTCTTCAGCTCTTTAATCCTCCCTGCAACCTGAAGATTCAATTGCTCCATATTCAATTATATCACATCACACAAAAATGGACTACAGACACAAAAAGATTGAGTCTCAGTGCATCAAACAAATACTGATCTACTTGGACTTGGTTGACAATTCCATGATGGAAAACACAAAACTAAAAGATTCAGTCTGTCTCGAGGGTGACCTTGTTTGGCCAATCATAACAGATTTTTGAAGTGAAGTCCAAAGCATGTATCAATTTTGATTCACATAAACTTGAAAACATAGGTGCATGTGAAGACGAATTGGCATATACTTCACAGGAACAATAGGAAACCATAACAGAGAAAAGTTTACAGTAACCTAAGCTGAGGAATTGCTATTATTTATCCAAAAAAGATGATATGAAAAGAGTTGCGGATTCTAATTAAAATTCATGGATCTCATCTTCCTCAAAGCAAAACACACTTCAGGTATAATGGAATTATCGTGTGATAGAGCAAACCAAGACAGGCATAATAATTGTAAGATCTATTCTTTACGTGGAATCAATCAGTACACACAAAAATGCAATACAGAAAATAGATAATTCAGCCTACTTATATGCTTAAAAAGGCGATATCATAAATATTAGTCAAACTATTGAGGATGTAAAATAATTTAATCTCACAAATCAGAACAAAATTCACAAACTATTCAAAGAAAATACTGACCATCTATAATAAGAAATTATACTAGTACTCCTGAAACTAACTTTAAACAGTTGAAGTTCAATCATCAACTGCAAGGATCAAATACAAGAAGCAGGACCAAAAAACAAGGATGTTAAACAGGAGGGCAAGCATATCAAATAAAGAGCCAAGAAGGAACAGATGTATAAACCTCCTCAATCGTTTGCATTTGTTTGCCAAAGTCATCTGTGAATGGATAGCGATTTGCTCCAAAAGCTTCACAAATCTTTAGAATCTTCATCTTTGCTTTTTCTCCCGAGAAAAAGACCACAAAAACATTTTTTGCAACCTGTAGAATTAAGAAGGTAAAAACCAACTTGATGCATGTTTATTATGGCAAAAACAAAAGGAGACTGTGATAAAGATTATAATGAATACCAGAGGGATCTGATTTACTTCATTCACATATAATATGGCCCTTAGAAGGTGTCTAAGCAAAGCTGGAGACTACCTCATAATTGATAGATTTCAAATAGGCAGGAGAACAAAGTAATGCTCCTTTAGCACTCTGCCACAGATGCACAAGGACATTTTATGCACATACTACTGATAAACATGTTAACAAATTGAGTTGCTCAATAAAAGTTACACAAATGAAAGCAAAAGCCAGCTTCAAACTACTTCCTTGAGGTCCTAGTTTTGCTTCTCTGACAGTTAACTTCATCCCCATTATTAGTTAACTTCAAGAATCTAATTTTATCACATGTAGTGGACAAGCACATAGGCAATACAGGATAATGAGCATCCCATGACAACTATGTAACTTAAACCAATAAGCAAAGAATCTAGATTGAAAAACATCAGAGAAAATTGTTATATACAAAAATTGGCCATGCAAGATCATGACAAAAGTCATTTGTTTGATACGTATAGCTTAGCTATTAAAAGAAATTCGAATCCAGTTGAATAGCTTAGAACACAAAACGGTTGGACTAGGACTCAACCTTCTCTCCGGAAACTGGGTCAGTGACAGGATAATCAATTTCAGCTTGCCTCAGATAAACGTTACCCCTGGTAGCACGGAACAAGATTCTTTCAAAAGCCATAGACTTCTCTTTCTGGACAAGACCAGATACAAATCCAAGTTTAACTTGCTTTGATGGATCTGTTGACATTTCCTTGGAGAAACAAAGGCATAAAGTTTAGTTACATGGAAAGAGCCTTCAGATAAAATATGAACAACAATAAATAAATATACTGTCCAGTACTTGCTCTATTAACAATGGACTGTTGAGGGAACCATCGCCAACTTGGCGTGCTTCAATTTCTCTTTGTTGAGCAGTAGCATTACTTTGAGCTGAGTAGAAGAACTCCCCTGCCTGAAAGAATGCCAGAGGAAGCAATAAAAATACTCAGATGAAATCAGCATACTAGATCAAATTCCCCTGTTTTCAGTTAGGTGGACACGGAAGGTGACTACAGAATACTCACATGCAATAAGGATATGGACATGAAGTAAGCTGTACTTGACTAACACGTTTCCTCAAATTTTAAAATAAATGCTCTATACTCCCATTTATTGATCCACTACAAAAACATAAATATACAAGAGAATTTTGCAAACTAAGATACCAGCTGCTTCCTAATTAATTGTTTATACTAGTTACTCGTCCTCCACCAAGATTTCTCATGTTTATAAAGTAATATAGAGCAAATTGCCAATCAAATAGTTTTCTTGCCATATGGTCATAATTACAAGAAAGGTCTGTTAAAACAATCAGCCAAGCATGGATACAGACAAGATCACCCATACAAACAAGGTGACATAGAAAATGTCAAACTTAAACATAATAGCTTGAAAATATGGCAAATTATCTTAAAGAGAATCTAACTGGAGATTTGAGCTCTAGAAAGGATCTAGAACATGGATTTCATATTAAATAAGAAAGGGTGTAAGAATGAAAATGGCCACACCTTCTGAAGAACAAGGTTGTACTCCAAAAGCTCATTGTAAGTTCGTTGCAACTTCTCATTATTTGTATTAACTTCCACCAGCTCAGCTTCAATCTCCCCGAGTTTTATCTGTAAAGCATGAAATGGTGATTAAAGTTACTACAGAAATAGCATATATAAGACTACTTTAGAAAGAACTGTATAGTGATTGCTTTAAATGAAATTTACCTCAAGGTCATCAAAATCAACATGAGTCCGTGGCAAGGGCATTGCTGAAGGAGATATTCCAGCCTTTGTCATTTGTTCCCTGAAGAAGCGTAGCTTCCTGGCCATCTCTCCACATCTTTTAATCTGCACAAATGCAACTAAATAAAGTATGTGGTAGACCAAGCAAAAGAAAGTAAACCCTAGTGGTGTTGACAGTTTGGTTTGGTTCAGTTTATAAGGGAATTTCAACCTAAACTAAATCAGTGTCAACTAAATAAAGTATGCGTTGGACCAAGTAAAAGAACATAAACCTAGTGGTGTTGACAGTTCGGTTTGGTTTAGTTTATGAGGGAATTTCAACCTAAACCAAATCAGTTGGTTTTTCAACTTACCATGCTAAACCAAACGGGAGTTATGTAAAATGATATGATTGATTTGATTTGGTTTGGTATTTATTTTATAATTAGAATATAAATATAAATTTAATATTGAAAATAGTACATAAGCTCCTTCGTGTGGCCTTTTAATGTTTAAAGATTTGTAAAATCTTTGAAAACTCATTTCTCAGGAATCTGGTCTAATTGCATTGGATTTTGACCAAGAAAAAGAAGGCTTACTTGAGACTGATAAAAGAAAGTTCAGTTCAGATTGAATCAAATTTTTAAACGCCCAAACTGAAATTTAAATTGGTCGTAAATATAAAGCCGGAACAATATATACAAAAAAAAAAAAGAAAGAAAAGGTAAAAACAGCCACCCCTATTAGCCAAATATTATGTGCAACTATAAAAACAAGAGCTTTATAAAATGCAATAAAGCGCAGTTTAATTATAGAGCCTTTATTTCACAACTTTTGCATACATACGTGCAAATGTTTGCTATATAGCAGAGTATAGTTTCAAATATCAAGGTGTCACCTAAGAATGCCTAAACCAAGCACCGGTCTGGCATCTTGGCATTGAAGAGCAAAGTGCTCATGTTTTTCACTGTAACTACTTAAGCTGTCAGCTGTATCTAAACCCTATTGCGTCATCAAGTCAAACACTATAAAGTTTAGGGAATTAATTTCTTTCATATTCATGGAAAAAATTTTAATCATAAAAGCAGAAATGTAAAATCATGTTCAATTAATAAAGATCACATGGTAACATATCTGGAGCACAAATATTAAAGATATCAATGGCTTTGATTGATGTGTGCACTCTAAGCCTTTGCCAATTGAACTACTTGGGATATTTGCAAGTGTAAATGTCACAAAAGTAGATGATCAAGCATATACCACATACAAGTTGCAATTTACATATGCTCCTACTTACAACAGTGCTAGGGAAACATAGAGAAGACACAGTAAACATAATTTCAATCATTACTCTATTTGAATCTATATAAAAAAGGATTGTGTCATTAACTCCTAAATGGATGACACATAACTTCAATAATAACCGCATCAAAGTATGCAAGAACAAAACTGTATGCCAGAGGATATGCACAAAAACAATAAAATAAAAATTACCTGGGTAGCAAATGATCGTTGGAAAGGACTTTTATCTGAATTTAGCTGAAGATGAAACATATTATTGCAAAAAAATAAGTGCCAATTCTAATTATAAGCAAAATAGAACAGCCACAAAAACATTTCAAGAAAGAGCAATCTTGCATTGATGATTACATGGACACAAACTAATAAGCTATCATTTCATGAGTAATTAAATGAAAACTACAGCCAACCAGTGAGCCAAATTTACATTTTAGATAAGAACTTCTAGCAGCCAAAAACTAGGATACCAATCTGACAGATTTAATCCTCTCAGATATATTAACAAACAGATATCAAAATAACTACAATAAATAGAGCTTAACAGTACATGATAAATTGAAGCAGCAGTCATAAAAGAAATTTGAGATTGTACATCAAATCAATCATAAATTTAAAAATTGTATTCTCACAAACTACAATCATAATAAGCAACATAATAAGAAGACCATTTTAACAGCAGTTTTCAAAGAATAAAAGCAGATATTATAGAAGGATGTATTGATAAATTAAAACCACAAATTGCAAAAACAGTTATGCAGTTAACGGGAAAACATGGTTGACCATTCATAAGCAAGTTAGCTTAGAATTGTTAAGGATGGCATACACAGAGAACAATATGAAAAAAGGTAATGCACAATTAAAAGCCATGAAAAGGGTTCTGCTTATGGAACAATGCCCCATTAGTGGGTTACAAGGTTCTCCAAACTAATTAAAATGCTATACGGGATATTCACAAGAATAAAGAAACCCTCAATAGGGAACATAAGATGATTCATTTGCATTCCAAAATCAAAAACTTCCTTTTGAACCTCGCTCATTCAACAATGTGAGAAGGTTCATCTATCCAACAAATAGCACGTATAGATAATGCCAAAACACCAAGCAAAACCAGAATGAGAATCATATCCAAGACCAATCTCGCCCATTTTCTCATCTCAAACACACGCAAAATCTACGATGAAGTCCAATTAAAGCAAAAAAAAGAAAAGAAAGAAAATAAAGCAGACCCTGGATTCAAAGAACAAATGTCGAACATCAAATTCAAGATTCACAAGTAAAGCCATCCAAGGGTCTCATTGATCAAATTAGGGAATATGATAGCAAGAATAGAGAAAGGAATAGCGATTACGTCTTTGAACTGGAGAAACCCAAGGTCGCCGAGATAGGAGACGGTGCGGTGAGCGGACTCCATGGGTATGATCAGCTGAACAAGCTGCATCTCCTCCGACCTCATCAGATCCATCGCCGGGCAGCACCCTCCCCCTCGCCGCCGATCGTGGCCCGCCATTCTCCCTCCCCTTCCTCCTCTCCCTTCTCCCTCTCTCCCTCCCCCTCTCAGCGGATTGGTTATGGCTACGGACGTTGATATTCGTACCCCATTTAATCAATAGAAAGACATCTTTATCTCATTGTCATAATGGCGAAGTTGTTTCACGAGTATAAATGATTAGCCCGATAAAATAGGAGTGATAATATCATAACGTGGACAATTGTTTTCACCTGCTTGTTAAGATTTAAATGTTTGGTTTTTCAAAATAATCAATAATTGTCTTTTTTTTTTACAGGTAATTACCAAAGAAACCCCAAAAGTTTGCAATATGCACAAAAAAACCCCACACATTTTCATATCCCTAAAAACACCCTCCTTTTGATTTTATAGAAATTTAAACCCCCCAATGCTGTAACGGTGATTGACGGTGTTAAGTTTGAATATATATGACGAAATTGCCCTTACGTGGGATGCTGTGTCATTTGAAGCGTGGATTGACTATAATGCCCTTGTGTGCAATGATGTTTCCGCTTAAAGAGGAAGCGGTTTATTTTTATTTGTTTAATCACTGGAGAACACCATTACTGGCGCCGGTTATTTCCTATCATCGCCGCTTCATCGGTTGGGCATCTTGCTATCATCGCCTGTTCGGCAGTGTTTCGAAGGAGAACTCCCGCTCTAGTCTTCGTCATTTCGTCGATTTTCCAACCAAGGTAATGAGGCGATGAAGCTGTGCGGTTTTTCTTTTGTTTTTCGCCATTTCGTTTGTAAAGTATCGTCTCTGTTGTTTTTTTGGCCATACATTTTCATGGTTTCATTATTGGATGATATTGTAGTTTGCAGTGAGATTTTCCGTCTAGGGTTTTCTTTGTCTGTGCACAGTATCGAGAGCTAGAGTGTTGTGGTGCAGGAGATTTTTCGATGGTTATGCAAACTCATTCTGTTTTCAAATGATTATAATGTGTGTTTCCCCGTTAATTTGATGTGGGTATGAGTTGTGTTTAAAAGTATCAGTGTAATGGTTGGATTTTATGTTGAATACATGTCGTTTCCGTTTAACAATCGTACTCTCCGTTTAACAAAGGAAGTTTCTGTTTAATTAATAGAGTTATTGTTTAATAAATCACTCTAAACAAATGTATTGTTCTTCTTGTAGTGTATTGGTCATGGCGGTCAACCTAGTTAACGGCCGATGCTACTTGACACCGGTGGTCCAGACTTTGAATGAATTGAAAGTTCACATGACTGGACGACACTGGGAGATCATCAGAAGGACACCGTTCGCGGCTTTGACCGAGATTGAAGCCGTCCTCCAAGAGAGAGCCCTCCTTGATTCTCTGCTGCAGAGGTTCGATGGCCGCAGCAGCAAATTCAGGATCGGGGCCAGCCTCGTGAGTTTCAGACCTCAAGATGTGGGTCTCATCCTTGGTCTACGCTGTGATGGGAACGCAGTCGTATTCCAGAAGAAGAAGACACACTCGCCGTTCGAGCTGAGGTATTTTTCAAGATCTTACGAGAGAAATAAAGACTCCATCAAGACACACTCGCCTAACACTCGCCGTTTTTTTTTTTTAACTATACATGGGAAGTCGTGGGCGGTTCGTAACGGGCACTGCAATAACTTGTCCGTGTTAGGCGGAGGTTGGGGATTTTGAATATATTCTCTTTTCGCCACTGTACGACCGGAATTAACCTTTCGAACATCGTCTCCACGGAGGACTTATGGCGACAACCCTAGTTAATGGGCGATGCTCCTTGGCAGCGGTAGCGGAGACGATAGCCGAATTGAAGGTCTACATGAATGGACAGCACTGGGAACTTATACGAATGACACCGTTCGAAGCATTGACTAAGGTGGGAGCGGTATTCCAAGACAGGGCCCTTCTTGATTTCCTATTGCAAAGTTACGATGACCGCACAAGCAAATTCAGGATCGGGACAAGCATGCTAAGTTTCAGGCCTGAAGATGTCGCCCTCGTTCTTGGTGTGTGTTGCAGTGGAGAGGAAGTCGTCTTTCAGAAGAAGAAATCACGCTCATCTTTCCAAGAGAGGTATTTCTCGAGAACGTACGAGAGACACAGAGACTCTATAAAGAGAACTCTTGAGCAAGTTGTTCGACAAAGTGGACAAGAAGAAAATTTTGTCAAACTCCTGATGGTTTACCTCATGGGTACGGTCCTCTTCCCAAATACGTCATGCTCTGTTCCAAATTGGGTCGTTGATTATGTCGACGATCTACGTGGCATGGGCCGATACGCATGGGCGCAGGCGACACACAAGTGGCTTATGGATGACGTCCCACAAGCTGCCGCAAGAGTGCGAGCAAGATGCGCCGGGGAGAAGATTCAGGCGGGGTTCGTGAAGGGTTGCTCGATCGCATTGAACATATGGTTTTACGAGCTAACCGGTTGCGGAAACAAAGTGAATTTGAGCAAGACACCAAGGATGCTTTGCTACGAGAAGCAAGGGTCGATACAAACCATTTTGCCATCTCTGGAAGGAAAGGAGGTAATCATACCGAATTCTCCGTATAATTATGGATATTACCATTTACTATATGTAGTCTCTGTTTAACTAGAAGCATTACTATTTAAATATTTCGTTTACCGTTTACATATTGACGTCTTTGTTTAAGAAAACATGTTCTCTAACCTTACCTTGCATATGTTAGTTTCGTGAGCTGGTTGCCGCTAATGCGAATGAAGATATAACTGTTGGGGCCGCCCGACGGACAATGCACGATGAAACTACAATCTCTCCCGAGCGCGTAAGCCGTCATTCACGTACTACGAGTTCAACGCGCCGTACGGGAACACCCCCCTTGCCGTCGGCTGCCCCCCCGACGACGGCAGCCACCCCGCCGGCTGAAAGGGACGATGTCAACGAACGTCTGCTGCAGGCGTGCCAGTTATTAACATCCGAATTCCGAGGGCTTGTTGCTCGGGTTGATGTAATGGAAGGACGGTCACATTCGAATGAGCCGTCCATACAAGCAAATGAAGTTCCCGGTTCGGATGCACCGGAGGTAGACCAGGCGAATGCGGGGGCCTTCACTGAGACGAGCTCGGAATTTGACGACGATGAGGTCATTGCGGTCGCCATTCGAAGACGGTCAAATTTGAAGAGACCCGCGAGAAAAACCAAAAGAATAAAGCTGATCGCTCGAGAGGCTGACGACGCAACAGTAGCAGCGTCGCAGACAGACACAAATCCGGGGACCGATGTCGTGGTCGCCGCATCGCATGCGGACAATAGCAACAATGAACCACCCGAACAGGTACGGCACGATTTCATTCCGCACCGGAAAAAATACCCCGGCCACACGCGGCTCGACATATTCGAGCAAGAGTTAATAACGATCTTCGTCAACTGCTATATTGACGAGTATGTAGGAAGTTTTTACATCAACATTAGCCTTTACCATTTAACTATAATTGTTACCGTTTAACCATATCTTTTAACGTTTAACTATGTCTGTTGTCGTTTAACTATTTCTTTTACTCGTTAATTATAGTTTTCTTTCTTTTACTGTGTCTGTTACCGTTTAACCGCAGCACTATCGTTTGGACTAATGGCTTTGTCAGCACTACACGGAGACAACTATTCTCCATGCTTGAAGGACAAGAAACGGTTCCCGACGATGTCATGGACGCGTTCGTATGCATAATTCAAAAGTCACTGAAGAGGGTACCATACCCTTATAAGAAACGCGCGTCCATCACACGTCCACTGGCATTGTTTATGTCCAAGCAGCCTGACGCGTGCGAGTCGACGCTCGCTATGATCGGAGACGCGGCGCGAAACCGGCATGAAGTTGACATTGTTATCTTCCCAATCATCATGATTGGCCGCTTCCATGTGGTGGTGCTTGACAATGACAAACAAGAATACAGGCATTATTCGTCATGCCAAGGTGACGAGTACGAGAGAGACGCGTTTGAAATGGTAAGTGCCTCGGTCATTCAGAGGAGACTTTTTAACATCAGTAGTTTATTAACATCAGTTTGTATATCTCAACAGAGGAGACTTTTTGACTATTGTGTGGACATGGAGTCCGGCGAGCCGGCGACTATACTGTACCCTCTAATTCACGACGATGCCACCGCACGACGGAGACGAGGAAGTGCCGACTGCGCCGTTTATGTGATGAGATTTATCGAGCAAATACTCGAAGGTGACAAGCTACGCCTTCCTCGAAAGGATCTACCATATTTCCGATTACAGTATGTTGCACGCATACTCATTGAAGGTCGAAGGACCAGAACCATAGAAAGAGGCGAGTCTTCGACTGGGGGGGGGGGGGGAAACCGACTTGAGTTATTGTTTTGAGATATTATGTTTAACTAACTATGTTAATCTTTAACAAATGTTATTTATGTATAACTGTAAGTGTATATATTTAAATTTAAAAGTTTCTGTTTAACTATCAGCCTGGCCATTGTACTATCGGCATTGTAGTCCTTTAACATTAATACTTAAATGGTTAAAAGTAACCGTTTCTGTTTAACTATTAAACATAGAGACAGTTTCACACATGAAATGAAATATGTTTATTGCAAATACGAGAATAACTCATTACATAAATTGCAAATACGAGAATAAATATTAAACAAGGACACGTTTTAAAACAATTGATAAGATATCTGATCCACCAGGACATGAGCAAGATGCAACTCGGCGACGTAATCGTAGGAATCTTGCACATCAGAGGCTTCGCAGGCAGTTGTTCAAATTGCAAGTTGAACAACCACCGGGGAAGCCTCTGATATCGAAGAAATCCCCGATTACATTGCCAAGATGCATCCCGCCGATCCCCTGGTCGAGCAGATGTCACATCAATTGTTTTTGGTAACTTCATCCCTGGCCATTGTATTATCTTCGCCTGCAAAATCTGTTGGTGTCTAGAAACCTTCATAAAATTTTAAAACAATTGATGGGTGCATATCATCCGCATTAATTTGAACCTGTATCATAACAAATTATAATTGATTGTTAAGGTAAACCAAGAATAGTTAAACATAAACGTAATTATTTAAACAGAGAAAATTATAATTAAACACGAACCATCATAGTTAAACAGAAACCATTATAGGCAAACGTAAAGCACACGAAGTTAAACAGTGACGAAGAAGTTTAAACCGAATGAAAATCAAACATTCAAATACCGTATGGAGTCGACCATTCTCGTCACTGGTAGATGGCGAGCTTCTTTTATCCATTTGTTCGACGCTTTCGGATGTGACACCGAGCCAATTCCACCACCGCAATTGTGTGACGGGTGCATTGTCTTTATTCTGAACGTATTTTTATTGTATTCCTTCGATGCATGAAGGCGCCAGCCACAACCAACGGCAGCGCATTCTATAGTCACCCTGTGTTTCTCATTCTTTATGAATTTGAAGTCGAAATTCCTCTTGATTGCAAAATTCCGAAGCGCGTCTCTTAAATGGTCAACGTCTACGAAACGTTGTCCGATATCCAACGACAGCACTTCGGGATGATCCGAGGAGGACGGAAGACATGCTCCACCGTCCGGGTCGCCATGAGATGGAACAGGTGCGCTGGCAGAATCAGAATTCCTGCCGACACTTCAGTTAAGCGGAAAACATCAGTAACTTAATCGGAAACAAAATAAGTTACCTTGAAACATGTATATTTAAACAATAAAATAATAAGTTAAACACAGAAACTATTTGTTAAACGGAAAATGGTGTAGTTAAATAAAAAATACAATATTTAAACGGTAACTATAATAATTAGGCGAACACATATGACTTCAAAAGTAAAGATAAAGGATAAGAACTTTACAATGACAAGAATTCGTTTTGACTATGATGCGACAATGGCACATCATCTGTCTCAACAACGAGATCGACTGCAGCGCATTTGAAGAGTGAGTATACATGACACATGCGCTGGAAGTCAACCTCATTTTCTATTGGACAAATCGTTTTATGTCCATCGGGTGTGATAAACTTCACCCTAACATGGGAAACATCAAGACCCCATCGGTCACATATCTCCGCTAAGATTGAATCCCAAGAAGTCTGTGCCGTGAACACTAGCACTCGTCCCTCACCGTTGTATCTTGCAATTGCACAAAAACTCTCCATTAAAAACCTGAAACCTGCATATAAATAAATATAAATTGGTACTCTCACTTAAAGGATGATCAAAGTGATGGAAAGGAAGACATTCTCACCTTATCTCAGCTTATCGGCCAACCGGCGGAGTTCAAACGAAAGCAGGGATAAAAAAGATTGACAAAAGCCAAATAAAAAATGTTTAACATGATGTGACTGGGCGGTTTTTTTCCCACCATTTGCAAGGGCACGCACGGTATTTCACAGCATAAACCTTGTACAAATGAACGACAGGGGGGAAAAAGGAATTCAAACACTAACGGAAGGGCTTTCTGGGGTATTACAAACTTGCAGGGGCTGTCTGGGAAGTTTTGCAATTCGCGAGGGGTGAATAGTAATTTTCCCTTTTTTTTAATATAATTAATTAATTAACGGATAGATATATCAGTGAGAGGATTGGGTTATAATAATTATTAATTTAAGATTTTGTTATTTTTGGATATATTCATTCGTTTTAGAGAAACAGATGCAATTGATTGCCTTTGATGGTTTTAGAGTCTCACTATTTCCAATTAATCACCTTTTAAATTAAAAAAAATCAGATAATTCACTGTTAATACTGTTATTACAGCTGGTTTGGTAATCATTTTCCATCATTTTTCATGATTTGATTTTTTTTTAATTATTATTAAGAATCGGCAATACTCAAGCATGGATCCTAAACGCAAAAGGAAACATAATCTAATTTTACAATTTTAAATGATTTTATTGGTCAAATTTTATCGTGTTTTTGAAAACAATAAAAACATTAAAATCCTTAATTTAGCCTCTCTTTTTTTAAATAGTTTGCCATTTTGACATTACTTGTAACTCTTACAAATACAATCCAGTCATTTTTCTTAAAAAGTTAATTTAAACATCATCATGTTGAGCATAGATTGCAGTTCCTGTTTCATGACATCCAGAAAAATAAATGAATAAATAAATAAATAAGTGTGTTTTGTTGGGATTAGTATTATTATTATTTTAGTCATATATATGGGCCAACTTTTGGGAATAAAATTATTAAAATAATTAATTATTAAAAAAGCGCCAACCCTGAAATATTTTGCAAACTAACGTTATACCTTTTTTTTAAACTTGACATGCCCATATGACCCAAGCTTGCATATTTATTTCTACTTTTAAAGCTAAATATTTTAGCATCCAGCACAAAAGACCTAAATTTTTCTTTTTAAAAATAAAAAAAAACTGCATGTTGATTGTTGAACTACTTCCAATTTTATTTCCAAATTCATGTAAAATTTGTCAAACTATACTATTAGACTATTCTAGATGGATAATAAAGTACACGTTCTAGCTACTTGTCTTGGTGAAAAAGGTATTCTATGTTCGTATATTAGTAATTTGTGATGGTAGAAGCTAATTTAGACTATTACCATCTAACATCTAATTGATTGGCATCTGAAAACTATCAAAATAGTTATCAATCATTATTTCATCCTATTTCAGATTTACAACATTAGATTTAAAATTGTTTGTTTTTGGTAATGACAGATAAAATTAAACTCAAAATAAGCATAATAAAAGTAAATAATCTTAGCCATAACACGAACACATTACACAAGTGATTGTGTTGGCAACAATACAAGTTGAATAGGCAACAGTTTTTTGGATCAATTAGTGCTTAAGTCCTCAGCGAGGTACTTTTATAATTAGTGAGGATTGATTTTCACAAGGGTGGGGATGTATGTTTGAGAATCACGAGTAAGAAATATAAGTAGTTTCTGTGTCCAGGCACATGTGAGCTCTCTCAGGATGCAAAAGAGATGAGCCACGCAATTGCTTCAATAGCAACTTGGCGGCCATATTGAAAAAAATAATAATGTGAGTTTTACAATAATTATTATTGAAGGGCAAAATAAGTTTCATTAAGATTGAAGCTTTAAATATGATTAATTTTTATTAATAATGCCAAAAATAGATCATTGATGGTGTTTTATATTTTAAAATTAAATTTAATTAATAAAGCCAATGATATATCAAAATCTAAATCCTCCTAAACAAATTTCAAACCCAAATCAACTCAAACCTTCAACAAGACACCAACTTGAGTTTAGCTTATCCCACTAATTTTAAAAAATACAAATTAAGTCCAAAAAATTAATTAATAATTACTTTATTTTAAATTTAATTAAATTACATACATTGATTAATATTAAATAATAATAATAATAATAATCAAAACCAAACCAAACCAAACCCATGCCAAACCCCAACCAAACCACATCACATTTCCAAGTTTGGGAAGTCTTCATTAAGAAGGCACAATGTCACATAGACATTTTGAACAAATAGGTCGCGAGGCAGCGGCGCGGAGAAATTCCATGGGGCAACAAGCTCAAGAAGAGCTTCGACGCCAGCGCCGTCCCGTCCTCGAATGCCGGAGCTTTTGGAAGGCCGGCTCCTTCGACGTCAACACTGCTGCTTCCTCTTCCACCCTCGGAGGTGATCTTCTTCTTCTCTCCTCTTTGATGAGGAACTTCTCGGGTTGTTGTTTATCAGTTTGTTTCCGCAGGGGATTTAGATTCGTCGGATTTTGAGCGGGCACGAGTTCATCCGAAGTTCTTGCACACCAATGCGACGTCGCATAAGTGGGCGTTTGGAGGTTTGTTTTCTTTTTTTCTCGGAGATGATTCTATTTAAGCAGTATCGTCATTGCACGTAGTGTTTATTTTATTGCCCAATTGAGGCACCTTGGTCGAGGATTTCACTGGGGTTTGGAGGATTTCATCCTGCTTACTATTAGGTTTTGCTGCTAGGTCTATTTGTTGATGTTTTTTTTTTTCTGGTAGATATTTTCATTAGTGTTATAATGGGGGAAAAATTGGTAACTTTCTTGTTTGAGGATATCCAAAGAGTAAATATGCTTTGGTTTGCTACCTGATTATTGTTCATCTGAAGATACAAATAAAAATTTGGGTAAATTATTCAAGAAAAGTCTCGTCATCCAATGAAATGAAATAATAAAGGGAAAAAACTTGCAGTGAAGAACATTACTTTAATCTGGAGTTCACTACTAGTAGAGAGTAGAGACAGTCATTGCTTCATTTTAGCATATTGTTTGAGGTAATCCATCTGACGAACTGGCCCAAGTTTTTCTTTTTTTCTTATTGTAATGCTAGAACACTTGATATCAGCTTCAGATGCTTAAGGATATATTTCCAGTGTTTTCATTTAATTTGTGGAGGAGAATCTGTTAACACCAGGTTCAATTGGCATCTATGCATCCACTGAGTATCATGATATATTGCATTTGTGATTAATATTTTGCTTGATACTTGGTTTATCTAGTCCTTTGGCCTTTGATAGAGCAATGCGGAAAGGAAGGATTCTTGTAGCTGACCACAAATAGTTGGTACTAATTGTTGCTGTTAATTAATATTTTGCTTAAAATTACTCTATTGATTATTTTATAGAGCCGAAATATGAAATATGACTATTTTTGATTGATTGATTTTATTCACAACTTTGCATTCGGTTATTACATGTATTTGACTAGACGTGATTTTTTTTCATGTTTGATAATATCGCCCGTCATTTATTGGATTTGATTGAATGCTGTTCATCATTTTATTGGTTTGGAATTTTATGCAGCCGTTGCCGAGCTACTTGACAATGCTGTTGATGAGGTATGGCATGAGCCCTCAATTTTCCTTTAGATGAAGCAATCTTAAAACAATATTTGATCAAGATCTGTACTGCGTGAAGTGCATTTAGAATGCATCAGCATGACATCCAAATCTGTGCTATGAGCATAGCTACTACTAGCAGGAAATGCATTTTTTGTCAGTGTATTTCTGGCTTGTATGATCTCTCTCTTTCTTAAATGGCTTGTGTTTCCAGATCTGCAATGGTGCAACTTTCGTGATTGTGGATAAGGTTAACAATCCGAGAGATGATAGTCCTATGCTGGTTATTCAAGGTATGGGACTAGCTAAAGTTAACAGCGAATTAATGGGAAATCAATGAGGCTGTTGTCACAAACTTAGCCCATCTTTGGTCTTTTGCAGATGATGGAGGGGGTATGGACCCAGAAGGCATTCGGCGATGCATGAGCTTGGGGTTCTCATCCAAGGGGTCAAAGAAAACCATTGGGCAATGTAGGTTACTATTTTACTGTCTAGACTTTGAACTTCCTGTTTTATTTCAAATACTCAGGATTGATGTAAATTACATGTCGGTTGTCTGGCCTTTGGAATTATTATATTTCTATTTCCAACACCTTGGGAACAATGTAAATTGCCATTTTGTCATCTATACGTTGAATTTACTATGTGTTTATTTCCAAATTCCAATACCTTGAGAACACTTCAATTGTCCTTCAAATGGATGCTTTGTTTACTATAACTTTCACTATAGTACTAGACTGTTCAGCAGAAGTTATGGTCTTTCTGTAGTTTTGCTCTTTTGCTTTCTACTTTTACTCTTCTGCTGTTCTAATGGATAAATGATTGATATTCCTAATTTCACATGGTTCTATTTGATCAAGGTCTTGTCAGTTCATGCTCTTTTCCATCTAAGTCTCCTCTCCGGCAATGCTTATGCCAATTTCCTCTTGCTTAATAGCTAGCACCTTCTCAAACAGTTTTTGATGGAGCTGAGCTTATTTTAAATTTCTCTTGATTGACAGCAAGCATCTTCTTTTCAAACATACTTTTGCAACATGCTTTATAAGTTTAATGTTAGTTGACATGTTGCTTCTTGTGTAGATGGAAATGGCTTCAAGACAAGCACAATGCGTTTAGGTGCTGATGCAATTGTTTTCACTAGGGCAAATCGTGGGAGGTAATTCTGTTATTTAAAATTAACATAGTCCAGTTTCTTGATATTCACCATCATATATTGGTGAGGTTGAAGTTAATTGTTTACAAATCATTTAGAGAAGCTTGATATGTTCTTGAACCTGCTCGAAGTGCCAAACTATGATCTCTGGCAAAGCTCCTGCCTGTGATCCTTGAACCAATCTAAATTATTGGTAACTAAAATGCGTGCCTCCTCAAATAAATAATAACACCCTTCATTTATCTCTACTCCTGGTTTCTGATTGTGTGAAATGTCTGCAAGTTTTAGTTTGACAAAATTTCAATGCTCTTAAACTCCTGAATAGGTTTTGTATCTGCTAATTATAAGTCATATTGGATATCCTGTTTTCCGTTACTAGGCATTTGTAAATACTAGATTAATGTCCTACTCAAAGAATGCAGGCAAATGCTCTGGGTTATGACGAACTAATAACCATCAGTTTTTGGGTTTACAGTATAACTTTTCATGGTTGTTCTGTTGTGCATATGTCCTCTTCTAATCATTGGCAATAATCTGGGATACCTATTTTGACTATGATTTCATGTGTATCAGATCATATGGTTTAATTTCTAGCGACTAGCTTTGTTTTGATCCTGTTAGATTTTATATATTGTACTAGTGGGTCCTATATGGGTTATACATAAGCTTAGGGGTATTACACCAAAAAGTCTCAAGACTTAGTGGCTCAACCTCTATACCTATATATAAACCCATTACACTTCTATCACACAACCGATGTGGGATTATATTTCCAACACCCTCCCTCAAGTTCAACTGGGTCATTTTTTTTCCCTCAAGTTTGAACTTGCTCAGACTTGTATACCAGAGGGCTGTTTTTACCAAGATTTGTACACTACTTGTGTCTCAGAGGTCCTACACACATGGACTTATACACCACTTGTGTCTTAGAGGTCTTTTTCTTTTTTTTTTTTTTTTTAAATGGGCTCCACTATAATTCTTTGATACCATGTTAGATTTTATATTTTGTACTAGTGGGCCCTATATGGGTTATACATAAGCTTAGGGGTATTACACCAAAAAGTCTCAAGACTTAGTGGCTCAACCTCTATACCTATATACAAACTCATTACACTTCTATCACACAACCGATGTGGGACTATATTTCCAACAGATCCGAAGCTTTAGAGTTGAGCATTATTCTTTTTTTATGCTATACAAATTATTCATATTTAGTTTCTTTATAAATTATCATTCATCCTGACTAAATTTTATTGAGAGCATTTAGTTCTGCGACGCAAAGCATCGGTTTGCTATCATATACATATTTAAGAAGAACAATGAAGGATGACATTATTGTCCCTACGGTAAGATCTGCTTATCCAAGTTCCTCCTTTGAACTTTTGTGCAAGGAATTATGATGAACTTATATGCTTTTTAGATTGTGATTTCAGGTCCATTTTGAGATTCTAGATGGCCAGGCAATACCATTACCTTTCGGATCCCAGGAGAATTGGGACGGTAACTTAAAGACAATTCTTGACTGGTCTCCTTTTTCCTCAAGGGAGGAGCTTATGCTCCAGGTTTTCTACATTCCCTTCTGGTCATTTCTTTATTTTTTTTATTCATATTACATCTGTCACTTCATGGGGTCTGTTTGGCTTTTTTCCTATCTTCCAACATGCATGTTTCTTCTCATTCCTTCTCATTTTTCTTTACCTGTTACTTTCGCAACCAATGCCTTTGATCAGAGCAAACTCATTTTCTTTTTCTTATGGTGGTTTTTGCCTTACATCTAGTT
This sequence comes from Dioscorea alata, assembly GCA_020875875.1. Classification (NCBI taxonomy): domain Eukaryota; kingdom Viridiplantae; phylum Streptophyta; class Magnoliopsida; order Dioscoreales; family Dioscoreaceae; genus Dioscorea; species Dioscorea alata. The sequence goes on along the minus strand of CM037014.1, from coordinate 21,219,918 downwards.
TATAATGTCAGATGCAAAATACTTTTTCAGCTTCTAATGTTTACTTGTGTGGTATGAAATTCTTGTACTCTTGACTGTGTAACTGAACTTTTTGACTAATGCAATTCTATGTTGCCTCATAAATGATTTACAATATTTTCCTGCAACTATTTTCTAAGTTTAGTGTGATAATTTTATTTATCATCTAAATTGAATGTAAAACTGATATCTGATATGAGGCAGCAATCATTTTGTACGTTTGGTGACTTTTATAATTTAACAGGGGTCGAAAAAGATAAATGCTAAAGTTAAACCACTTTAAAAAAAATCTTATTGAGGGGGGTCTTGAGGGATGATGGGATTGATCCTCAATGATTATTAAGTCACAGCTTTGCTCCTATTTTCAGTAATATTTAAGTTGGTATGTCTTAAGGAACAATTACATATATTGCCAATCAGCAGAGATGCTTTAAACACAAGAAAAATAAATAAATTTTGTTCTTTTGATGTCGCAGTTTGAGAATGTAGGGTCTCATGGAACCCAAGTTTTAATTTATAACCTGTGGATGGATGATGATGATCTCCTGGAATTGGATTTTGATGATGATGATGAGGTAAGCTTTTGTTTTTATGGTCACAAACAATTATTTGTGCTTTATTGGCTTTGATGCTGTTTTAAATCTTCTAATATCTGGAAACTTATGCTGTGATGCTTTCTTATACTCTCTCCATCACTCTCTAATTAATTTTGTATGTTAAAAGCGTTTTAGTACATGGCTTCTGCCAAGGCAGGCTTTATTGAGTTGTAAATGTATTAGGCTTCCTCAACTTGAACCTTTGATGTGTACGCTATAGTTCATCATCTTAAATTTATTCAGCCATGGAACCCCAACTTTCTGTAGATTTTTGTGCCTCTTTCTATATTGTTGACTTGAGAACATTTTACTTCTCTTTTAATGTGTAAACTAACATTTCTTTATCAACATTTCCTTATTTAAGATTCTCTAGAGCAATTGCATCTCTCTGTCTCTCTCAAGTGCTAGATGTGAACAGCACACATTCTCTGAGTTCAAATCAACCCAAAAATTTAAACTGACAGAGTGGCATCATGTCTTATATATTCCAGTTTACCAAGTAATGGTAGTATTAGTTACTTTCATATGCCCCCTGCTGGGGCTGACCTTTTTAACTAGCCATATTGCAAACAATTGAGTCAATATGACTTGAGACTATCTCGGGTGCAAATCAAACACATGGTTTGGGTTTGATTCAACCAAAAAAATTTAAAATGATGGAATGAGTGACTCAACCACATATTCAAATTCACTAATCAACTGATGCAAAACCATTATCTAATGGGAGTTTGTTATGAATATATTACAGTGTCAATGATCTCCTGTTCTTCCTTTTGCCTATCTGCAGGACATAGTATTGAGGGATCATGTTAACTATTCTGGCCTTCCAAAATCTCATAAGGAAGTTGTACGTTCACATATATCATATACGTTTAGGTGTTCATTGCGGGTGAGTTCATCAGTAGTGTTTTGTCAATTGGCTTATATTCATCTGCAGACAGCTAGATGTACCTCTTCATTTTGCTTTTTTTTTTTTTGGGCAGGCATACATTTCCATACTTTATCTCCGAAAGTTTCCTAAATTCCAGATTATATTAAGAGGGAAGCCTGTCGAACAGCTCAATATTGCTGACGAGTTAAAGTTTCGCAAAGTTTTGACTTATAAACCTCAAGTCATTACAGGTTCAGAAAATGTAATATATTAGCTTATGTTTTTCTCCAAAAATATGATTTATCTTATTCTTGTACAATGCAAGAATGTGCATCCTCCATGAATACCTAATTCCATAACCAATTTTCTTTGAACAGATTTCCATGTTATTATTGCGTCTTCAAAAGTTTAGATGAATTTTAAGAATCATATTTAGTGTTCTCATGATCATTCCACATTTAAGCCTGCCTAAGCCAACGGGACTGCATGGCATTCAAAGATTAGACCTCTGATTGGGTATTTTAAAGAATTGTCCATTGTTATCCAAAATTAGTCAAAGTGAGAATATATTTATGTAACTGGCAATTGAATTACATTATGATAGCTCATCTCTATCATGTGCACTAGCTTTTTATTGGTTTGATATTCAGTGATAATATTTCATGAACACTGTAGATTACTTGTTCATTTCCAGCACAAGTGCAGTGCTATGATTGGAGAGTTTTCGGGAAAAAAACATAGATTGGTATTTTTTTAGTCAGATTTATGGTCATTTACATGATTGGCTTTCATTCCCTTTGTGATGTCATAAAGAGTTTGGAAGAGTTCTAGACCTCAATCAAGCAAATTCCAATGAGATGAACGCTTAATGTAGGAGCAACTTTGCTTGTTTATCATCATGAAAGTTAATTTTCTTTAGATTTACATATGATAATATGATATATAATCCTTAGACATCAAGAAACTCATATAAAGTTACATGCTCTTACATGATGCCAAGAGTGACATAATTATTCTGTTTTATATGCTTGTCTCGCTATGACATCAACTTGTTGAATAATTAGTGGCATGCCATTGAACCTGAGCCAAGGTTTTCTCAGTGTTATGTTTTATTTCACCCAGCTGCTATAGAAAAATTTACTAATTTACTCTTTATTAGCTCATTTCCGATTGCTATCATATTTCTGTGAAGGAAAATGCATAATTTGTTCATAGAATCATGCATACACATGCACCTTTACTCATTGCTTATATTTTAATCATAAAACTTAAGTATCATATGCTTTATGTTTCAGGCCTCAGTGAAGATAACCATGGGCTTTGCGAAGGAAGCTCCTATTCTGGGTATTTTTGGTTTCAATGTGTATCATAAAAACCGTCTCATCATGGTAATCTTTATTCACAGTAATTGGGATCTTGCGTGTTGATTTGTACTTTTCTATTCTTCCACCATGATTCCATTTTGTTGCTAATGTGCTTGAGGACCTTACCTATTGAACAGTTTACAGGTTTTGTTCAACTACCATCTAATTTCAATTTAGAGCTAGTGCGAACTTTTATACTTAGCATGATTATAAGAGCCATCAAGTAAACCTTGATGGCCTGAAGCCAAATCTAGTTGGAAGCCATGATATCCTTATGCATATAACATGAGTTAGGGGCATGCAGCAAACATTGCATGGTATACACCATGTGCTACTGTTTATACATCGTAAATAGGATACCCTAGTAGAATGATTTTATTTCACTGAATTTGTGTAAAACAATATACTTACCTTTCCCTTCACCACCTGTCAATATGCACGTGTGTACACACACTGCTGGAAAACAAAGAAAAGTATAAGATGAATTCTACATTAAAGTTGATGGAAAAAAGTATAAGGTGCATTCATGTATAAAAAAACACAACTGAGCCCGCATGCATGCACATGCATACATGCGTGCACGTGTGAGTGCTTGGTCTTCTTCAAAGCCACAAATTGTAATAGTAATCTGGTTGCAGGGAAGGAGAAAAAGTAGCAACAAATGGAGTTCAAAACATTAGCAAAAATTTTACGAGAAAAATAGCCTAATGTATTGGATTGTAGGGATAGAATTTGGAGCAATCTATGTTTGGGTAAGTAATTGGTGGATCATAAATTTTTTACTCTGTAACTTCACTATCTGAAAGCTTGATCTCGTCAAGAGTTTTGAGATACATGAACATTTACTGGATGTTAGATTAGTGGATCTTTGTGTCACTTAATTGTAATGCTTGTACGTTGCAAATTTTAGTGTGTCAAATAAAATGCTCATGCATGGTACCCAAGGACACTATTTATGTCGTGTAACTCATTTATATCAACTTTTAGTATTTATGGCACGAAGAATGGTGTTCACTTGCTTCTTCAACACGTTTTGAGAATAATGCTAGTACTAGGGCTAGATAGGGATATCGTAGGTTAGTTCCTGTCTTATTGTCTCTTCACTGGGGTACTTCCTTACGTATAAAGTGATTTTTCCATTCAGCTTTACTTAATGGTCAGTGAAATTCTTTGTATGCTTTTATGTTTATAAGATGCCTTTAGGTGCATTTAGAATTTGGTGATGAGATATAATGTGGTTCTGTATTGATGTAGCCGTTCTGGAAAGTTCTGCAAGAGGGTTCTAGTCGTGGGAGGAGTGTTTTAGGTATGCATTTACCAGAAGTGAATGCCTTTTGAGTTATTTAAATATTCTGTGTTTCTATTTAAAAGCAATTTGAAACCTATTCTCTTTGTGCCCAATTTCAGGAGTCCTTGAGGCGAATTTTATCGAGCCAGCCCACGATAAACAGGATTTTGAGAGAACACCTTTATTCCTTCGTCTGGAAACAAAACTTAGACAGATTGTCCTTGATTACTGGTATGCTTAAAAAATCATCTTGCTTTTTATTGTTTATTCACATTTCATTCTAACTTAGCACTTAGTCCTGTTGTTGTATTCTGTTTTTCTTTATTGATTTGTCCATCAATTTGCATCTTGATCGACCATTTTATCTATAGATCGTAGGCAATTAGGCATCTGTGTCCATCTTTTCATTATAGTTATGATTATTATCTAGTTCTTTGGTATCATTATGATTTCTTTAATAAATGTAATGCACCAGGTTTAAATAAAACATGTCCCCCAACCCCCTCAACAAAAGGTTGCTGGTTATTTTTAATTGGGTTTTCTTACCACATTTTAAGTTATGTATGTCCTTTTTTCTGCTTTATTACGTTTCTTCCATAATGATATGAAATGATCACATTACTGTATCAATGAGTACATACCATATGAAAATCTTAAACTTAGTTACTTTATTCCTTTGGAAGTCTTTGTCAGCATTAAACATTAAAAGCTTTATCAACAGAAATTGATATTATGATGTTTTGTCTACCAGCTTACTAGGTTTACTGGCAGATATTTGACTTATTTGATTCCACAATCATTTTAATCGAATAATTTTAAAATTTTGGATTGATGCTCATTCTTAGATCACTTTCTTCCCCCAGATCATTGTGTCCTTATCTGGCATTTCTCATTTCATTATTTATAATAACACATTTATATGACTGTCATGCCGTGAGTCATTAGTTTATATAATTGTTCCTGGATGTGGCTTCTTCTGAATATGCAAAATCTTTTCGTTTCCTACTTAACTTCATCTTGCTCTTTGCTGATTCTTGCAGCCAACTGCAGAATTCTCTCTAGCTTTTCGATGTGTTTGATGTTGTTTTTGCGTGTACATATCATGCAAATGACTTAATTTATGCGTCTCAGTTATCTCTTTCATGTTGTTAATGTGAATCAGTTACATCAGCAGTAATACAAGTAATAATGTTAAATCCTAGCCATGCTTTTATAACATTACTTTTTGGTGGTGTTATACTACAGATTATTGTATGACGATGAATATCTTATACTCTATTATTTTGTGTCAGGAAAGAGAATTGCTATCTGATTGGATATCAGTCTCGAAATCCGGAGATACGAAACAAGCAGAAACAGTCTGGTAAATTTCCTCATGAACCTGCAGCAAATGTTGCAAAGGAACTGCCACATAGTGAATCAATTTTAGGCCTCTCTGCAAATGCACAGAGAGAATTCCAAGCTGCGGAATTAGCCAGTTTGCAGCCAATGGATTTGCATGGGGCAACTGCTGACCGTGTTGCTGAGCTTGCTGCTGTTAGTGGTATGTTCCCTTCGAATTATAGTCACGTGCTACATACTATTTCTGAGCATTGCCGTAGGAATTTCTGAATCAACAAAATATGCATGGTCTTCTAACTGCTGGGATGTATGCATTAATTGTTTATTTTATCTCAATGCTATCAAAATCTAGATCATGGTTGCTTAGATGCAGCACACTATCAAATGACATCTATCTGTTTACGTGCACAACTTGCTAATCCTCCACAATTGCGGCCAGGACTTCTGTTTTCATTAAGACTTGTAAATTTCCTTGTCTTGCACAAAGATTTACTAGGCGTTTGTTGTAGTTTTTTTCCTTCTGATTCATGTGGCTCTCTAGCAATTTTTGTTCTCTACTTGTCCCAAATCGTTAATTTGATCATATTCACATCCTCTTAGTGGTTAAACATTGCTTATGTTCAGTTCTTGTTTATTTATTGAAGGTTCAAGTCCAATTCCTTCTGGAAAAGCTCGTGCTCCACTTATCACATACCATTCTGAGGTGAGACTCACAATTCCTGATCTTCATTTCTTACCTAAGTTGCTGGCAGTATCAAATAGTGACTAGCAAATTTGTTATTTTCTTTTGGTTTCTTCTTTTGCTGTTCTTGTAATTTGTTTTGTCAAGAAATTATGTTTACTTTTGCATGAAACCCATCACATGATAGATGATACTTCTAGCTATTCCTATATTGTGCAGAGGCTGGTAACATGCAGTCTGACTTGCTGATGTTTTAACCATTGCTTGCAGACGCAGGTAGAACTAAAATAACAAAATGGCAAGAAGCTCATTGTCTTTATGTAGTTTTCTACTAGGATGATGGCTCAAAAATCAAAATCATGGTTGGGATTCATGTTTATTTTAGGTTGTACTAGGATGAGGACTCAAAATCATGATTGGATTCATGTGTATTTTATGTTGTACTAGGATGAAGACTCAAGAAATTATAGCACAAGAACCAGAATGCGTGCCCAATCTCAGTGTGGACCTCAATAATATGAATAAATTCCCTAGTTTTTATTAATTTTAAGACCACTGCTGTTTAGATGCTATTTTTTGTCTATATTAAAGTTAAATATACCGATTTATTTGTCACTGAAATTAGTGAAATTCAGTCTCTTTTCATTTCTGATGTGGCAAATGCTTGTTGAACACTAAGGTACCTGCAGATGTCCTGGATTCTAGTCTTATCGAGAAGATTAGTGAAGAAAACCTGGAGTTGTTCGTCAGGTAGAATCTGAACTATGTTTACTTATTTTTTGTTTGGAACTATATTGATCTATTTCCTAGCACTAAGATCTTTGATTGAGTTACTATGAAATTTAACTTTGTGTTTGTGAGGCATTGGTGATATGATCAAATAAATGTTCATTCATTCATGTAAGCTTGAGCGGACTGAATGCTGAGTCCCTTGAGACAAATTATGCATGACTTGAGCCAATTACCATCTAGAATGCTTTCAGGTATCTAACCCATTCTGTATCATAGAATTGTGCTGTGGCTTTGGAGCAATACAACTGCGAGATGTCGGTTGATGCATATTGATTAGTACTGTATATGTTACATTCTGAGTATGGTGTCTCTTTTCTGTTAGACTTCTCTGCCATTTTAGGCTATACTTCATGGTAGTTACAACTTAAACCAATTATGATCTAGTCTTCTGCAGAGGTAACTGGTTGAGGCATATTGATGATGAACCAATAGTTTTGATCATGCATAGCAGTTGTGCTATTTCTTTGTTTGGCTTAAGAGAGCTGAGCCATCGGTAAAATCTATAAGCCACAAGGCCAGAGAGTTATAAGGCAACACAATGTAGGACAACAAAATTTTGAGATACAGTAGTTACAAGTGAGCTATTGGGCGGTCACTATATTTAAACTTAATTTTCTCAACTATCAGGCTACTTGGTTTTACAACTCAAAGTCAATTAGGATGTAGTCCTTAGTAGAGATGATCACAAAATAAGGCCCTGTTATCACACAGAGACTGACTCTACAAGGTGGTGTTCTTGACTCCGGTAAGTGACCACAATGTGTTCTTGCTTCATTCCCTTGAATGGAGTCTCAATTCTCAAACTGCATTCCCATATGCCTTATTGTGCATGAAGCATAATCTCTGAACTTTTACCATCGGACTGTGTTATCTTATTCAATTACTATTACAAGCAAAGCAAACCTGCTTGCAATTTTGTATTATCCTATTTAATCGAAAAGAAAGACACTTGGGAGTTTTTATAGAAGTCTGTAAAACTATTGCTTCATGGATGATAGATAGCAGTTTGGTTTTCTAATATTCATTTCTATGAACAGGCGAGGAGAGCTTCAGAGTAACTACGAAAAGTTAAAAAAGACGGTATGTATAATTCCAAGGTTTTTCTATGCCCAGCAATCATTTTGCTTTGATATGAAAACCAATGAGGAACTTGTAATATAGCCCGCACGTGGTTTGCTGTGAAATAGAAGGTTTTCCTGACTTGTTCGTTTAACCAGATTGAGGAGTTAGAGCAAGAACTTGCACTATGGAAAAGAAAACTTTCACGGCTAACTGTAGAAGTGGAGAATCAAAGGAAGCAACAGTCCATCCTTAAGCAGTGAAGTAACACTGCTCAAACTTGCTTCTGCTTAATTTTGGATGCCAATAACTTCTTGCCAATGTAAATACCGAGTGGTAGAAAGGTTGGTATCACATCTTTTCATCCATATAAGTTATTATCTTCTTTTTCCTCCAACTCTTTTTGGCTTTTTATTAGTAAGAAGCCCGTTTGAAGGCTTCCTTATGCACATGTGAAACTGATCTCAAGTTTATAGTCCTGAATAAAATACCTACAAGGCATCTCCTTTTCTTGTGTCTTAACAAAAGAAATCTGGAAATACCTCCAGAGTTAATTGCGCATAGAGATTGAGCTATTCAAATATCACTGTCTTGAATTGCTTTGACCAAAATTATTTAGTCCTTTGCTCATGATACATTTGAAATTAAAGTAAATATAACAAGTTGATATTATGCTCCAATTTGATGACAATGATGGATGCAACGATGGTCACTTAGCGATAAAACAATTTTTGTAGTTGCTAATTAGAAGGTGCTTGCTGGCTGGAATGGGAACTTGCCACATGGTAGAGTAAGATAGCTTGCCTATGTAGTTTAGTGCAGGATGCATTTCTCACAGCTATAGAGGTATTGTCCCTTTTCGTGTGTGGCCCCAGTTTCATCACTCCAACGTACATGATTCACACATTGAAAATCAAGACCCATGAAAGCAATTTCGGAAGAAAAAGGCAGTCATCACTAGAAAGTAGAAACATTTCATCTTTCACAACAACAAAAAAGAAAGTTAGGAGATTTACTGTTATGCTATTTTGTTGGAAATGAAATAAATACTCACTAACTACCCTATAGAGAAGCAGTCCGAGAAGTAGTTAAACTGAAGGAACAGCCAATACATAGATAATAATACATAGATGAGTTTCTGGATTTTGTGGACCAGTATAGAGACCTTGGAACAGTAAGGCACTCTCTCATCTCCTTGTCCCAACAACCAACACAAGAAAGTGAAATATGAGAAAGCACAGGAAAAGATGGTGATGCTGATGCTGATGCTGATGCTACTACTGATGATGGTGGCCAGTTGGGTTGGGTGTAGATTCTCAATTTTCTTTTCTCTTATTATCAATTGGATCAAACACTCTACTAGGCATCCTCCTCACCTAGTCTCTTCCTAGCACCATCTTCTTGTTGTCTTCACTTATGATTAGGAAATTTAAAGAAAGTTGTAGGCGTAGGGGGGAAATAGCATAGGCCATCAGAGTATGGGAAGGTGCAATGGTCCCAAATCATTCCAACACCTCAACACCATCTAGGGAGGCAATCACATGCCCTTCTGACCATTCTCTTAAAAGCCCTTCAATTCCCCTTTGTGCCTTTGCTAACTTTGTATCCTTGAATATGAACCTTCATTACATGGTACCTGCACTTGTATCATATGTAGTCCCCCAAGATCATGCCCCCCTTTCATTTTAAAAATATGAACACATGCTACTATACTCGCTCTATAGTAGTTTTCTCATTCAGTGAGAATTTATGGTTTGCTTGTCCATAAGGAGGCAGCTCTAGAAATTATTGGCAAAACATTGGATGGGTGTTCAGTTTTGGGGTTAAGGATTGTAGGCATGTGGCTGCTTGGCTTTTGTTATTTAGGATTGGTATCATATTGCATTGATACCCATGATTGAAATGGAAAATTGATGTTCTTTTGGTTACTCTCTCATGTCACCCTCACTCCATGACTCACACCACTGTTCTTTGGGTCCCTCACATCATGTCACAACCACAATTCCAGAACACCACTGCCCCATTTGATCCATAGATTCAAAATTAAATATATTTTGCTATCTTTTTTTTTCTTTCTTTTATTTTGCCTATAATTAAAAAAAAATGGTTTTGTCTTATTGTGATGTTTAACCACTCTTACAATAATTAAAAAAAATGATAATTCATTACTCTCATTTTATTTTATGTCTATGATTAAAAGATGGTTTGGTTTGATCATGATATTTAAGTACTCATACAGCAAGGTTCTTATTTGTTCATATTTATTTTTTTAAAAAAATTATGATGTTTATAGGATAAAATTCTGATAATGTTTGATGAACAGTTGTTTGGTTAGGTTAGGAATTAGGATATATATTTTCTATATGGGTTGGTTGGTGCGGTTGTGTGATATGAATAGAGTTTAGAATTTTTATATGTTTTTAATGAATAACTACTTATCACTTTTGACAGAATAAAGAGTATCAAGTCCACATGTTAAAGACTTAAGAGTGATAATCACAAATATTCACCAACCAAAAATTCCTTAAATTCATAGTCTAGTTACCTTTTTGTAGACAAATAGAGCATCAACATCAAATAGCTAACTCTTGTTAGTTGGTGCATCAAGTCTCAAGAATGGAATCTAGTATTAAACATAACAAGTTCAACATTGATTATTTTAAACACATCCATTTTAATATATATTCATTTAGATCTTTCATCTATGAGTATTTTTTTTTCTTCAGAAAAGTGACTTTAACCTCTTCACCTGTTTAATTATGTGAAATATTTTCTACTTCTTTTGTGTTATAATTAACCTAATTTTCAACAAATATATTTTGAAACGGTAGAAATGATATGATTTTATAAATGCTGATATCATCAATATATTACTTTACATTTTACTTCTTTTTTTAACTTTGGAAGCAACTTTTCCAACTTCATTCATTCTTCAAATCACAATAATTACATCTTTGGTTGAAATCTCCCATTAGAGAAAGGTGCATTTATTCACAATTTTTACTTGTTGCAAAGTGACATTTATTAATTAGAATTTATATCACACAGTGTCAAATCCGTAAACCATCTGAAAAATAAAGAATGTGTCCTAAGTTTCCACTGCCTTTCATTTAACAAACAAGCAAACGAGTACATATTTATTAATCTATATTCATCTACCAAACCTATTCAGTAAACCAAATATAATTGCATCATCAAAGTCTCAAACAAGCAAACTAAAATATATTTATTAATCTAAATCCAACTGCCATGATACGAACCAATAATAAAAAAAATCACTCATTCTCAAATCCTTGCTTTCTATATTTTGGAGATGCTCAATTGGTCAACAGGTGTGACAAATCATTCATTCCAACCCTGATTTTACTCTCAATTGCTCTTACATGATTTTAGTTGTCTAGACTCGTTTCAAAACACATGGAATAACGAGCACATCACTGTTGCACCTTTAATTATCATTTCCACAATTTAAATAATTTTAAAAAATCAATATAACTCTATATTTTTTTTATCGTCACACATACGATAGTTCTTGGTAAGACAAAAAAACAAAAAATAGAGTTGAATTATAATCACAACAAAAGATGATTTCTTCAATTTTATACATTTGGTCTTTTATACTATTTATAATAGTCTCGTATTTTACTGTTGAGTTATACCAAGCGTGATTTACTTTGTTATTGATTATAAATCAAAAGTCTTTTTTTACCACAGTACCCTAATACAAACAAAGCAACTAGAAAAAGTAAAAAATTTCATATCAAACACATGTTCATTAATAAAAAAATCCATCCACAACCACACCAAAACCAATAAATCATATAAAAACAAAAACCCAAAATTTAAAAAATATATTAAAAAAAAAAAAAAAACAGGTGTGTGTTGTTATTGGAGAATGGTTGGATCTTGTAGAGGTTTGTTTGTGTGGATGGGGAGAAAGGAAACAAATAGAACCCAGTGGATGTGGACCGCTCATCAGCAGCAGCAGCAGCAGCAGCAGCAGCAGCACGAGCCGTGCGCGCGCGGGCGCTACTTTTTTACACGTCTTCGTCCTCATTCTCGCTCTCGTTCTCGGCGTGCGCACCCATATAATATATACTCTTCACAATTCCCATTCTGCGTGTCCGTGTGCGTGTGCATGCACGCACATGCTCAAACTCACTCCACGTCTATCTTTTTCTCTATATACTTTCTATCAAATGAGTTCCTCTTCTTCTTCTTCTTCTTCTCTCTCTAGAAAATTATGACGTCATTATTTCTCTTTTGAATGAATGAATAAATAAATAAATATAAAAAGAAGTGGTGGTAATAAGATCATCATCTTCACTTTATTATAGGAGTTCACTTGTCCTCAAAACCCGGTTTTCTGAAGAGAGAAAGCAAGGAAGACAAGGCATGCAGTTTCCGGACGTTGAATCATTCATTCATTGTGGTGGGTTCCATGCAGTCAACTCAAGTCACTGTTTCCTATCTCATTCTCCGTGTTTTAATATTCATAGTAATAATAATAATAATGTAGTTAATTAATTATATGCTGGAGAAGAAGTATATATTAATGATATTATTGTTATTGTTTTGGTTTTCATGCTAGCTAATTGTTTTGAAAGCAGATATATATGTGAATTAAGATGGGAGATAGCTAGCATGGAAGACACACTCCTTGGATACTGCTTGTTGGACCCAGCAATGTAACACAAAGTGAGATAACAATGAGTCATGTATCAATCCTCTTTCTAAACATCAATTGTGGCCTTTTGCTGGGGCACTATCATTTTTCCTGCAGTGCATGATATGAAATATTCTTCTTTACTTTGCTTTCTCTCTCCATCTCTTCATATCTTCTCTTTGGACTCCCATTTCTATTCAGTCTTCACTCCACTGTATGTACTGTATTGAATTAAAAGTAATAAACATGATTCTTTTTCTCTTTCTTTTTTTTCCCATCTTCTTTTCTTTACTTTTGTTTCCTATTCCTGAGGTAATAAAAGAAAGGTGCAAATTAATTAAAGTTCATAAACATAGTCATTATTTTGGCCAAACTAATTAAGTATCAAGAGACTAGTCTTATTATCAAAACAAGTCTATATACATATGATCACCTAACAAAGATGCTTTCTCTCATAATCCTCTCATTCTCTTTCACTCAAACACAAAGACTTCAAATGGTAAACAGAAAGCAAAGAGATAGAGAAAAATTAAAAATAAAAAACTCTTTTTTATCTTTTGAGAGAATGGGGTTCACATGGAGGTTAGCATCTTGTAGTTAATGGGAGACAGTGATGCTCAACTTCAATAGATTAGCATTAATTAATCACACACGAGTCCATCAACTATAAATACAAGTCACATGCTCTCATGCTCATGTTGATGCTCCACAGTCCACCACCTCCTCCCCTCCCTATCAAACCTAGTTATCATATATGATCATATACAAGTTAGTTATCATAGGGATCCGTGCACACTCTAATCCCCATTTCCATTCCATCGAGCTTAGTGTTTCCCTCTCTCTCTCTCAAACACCCTCTCACTCTTCCCATTATAATTTAATCTCTCTCTTTGTATTTTATTCATCAAATCAAACCGTATTATGTTTATGTGTGTATATATATATATATTTTATAAAAATGGAATAATTTATATATATATTATATAGGAGAATGAATGAATGAATGAATGAAAGAGAGAAGAATGGCATGCATGAATGAGTGAATGAGTGAGTGAGTGATGGATGAGTGAAGAAAAGAAAAGAAGAAAAAGAGTCAACTCACGGGGGTGGCGCACAGGGCTCGATGAAGAGAAGGAGAAAGAGACAGGAACACAATTATTGGGAGTCGCACACATCATTCACCCCCACAAAATCAGCTACTTTATTACCTCTTTCTCTTTCCCTCTTCTCTTTTCTGTGTGTTTTTTTTTCCTTTCCAGTTTCTATGTTTCCAATTTCCATCCATGGAATGTATATATGTTTGTATTTTCACACTGTCACAACATTTAATCTTTCTTTCTTTCTTTCTTTCTTTCTTTTTACAGTGTCATCATCATTCTTAACATATATATATATATATTTTTTTTTTCTTTTATTTGAGTACATAGACCACATAGTATTTCATTTCATTGGTGAGTGTACAGTGTACTACACTTTTTGTGTACCAGCTCTATTAAAAATGGAAATAAACATCCAGATATATATAAAAAAAATAAAAGACAGTTTATAAACAAGAGGATGGAAAAGTGGGAGTAATTCTTAGTAATTAACATATGTGATGATATAAAATATATTTGAATTTGAATAATTTTATTATTACACAAAATTATTGTCATAAATTATATAATAGTTGGTATTGATATTTTATTCTATGTTTTAAGTTAGTTTAATAATTAATACATAATTGTATGGGTATTTGCATATGTATTTGATCAAATTTTTAATTATTCTCATGTGTTTATCATAACTATCTCAAGAGGAAAACAAAAAACCCAACTCTCTTATTACATAATTGGTGCTATTTTTAATTTATTGCATATATTAAATGTTATCCTCGTTTTTCATTTAAAACTTCACACATTATTCTCAAATTAAAATATTATAAGTTTATTCAAAATACTATAGTGCGTGTGATTTAACTTCAGAGACAATTATTATACAAACTGAAAATTAGAAAGATTTAATTTTTCCCCCCTAAAAGCAATGTCTTATTTCAATTCCTCTTTTAGCTTGTTCCATATTTCTAAGGCCATAGCATAAACTAACATTGGTAATCTATTTAATAAGGGATCATAACTAAGTGGGGAAGCAAACATTTACTATTGTTACTTGTGTTAATTAAGACGCGTACTGCTTTTTTTTTTCTTTTCTAAAAATAGATAAGTCACATCATATATAAGAAAAGTTCACGTGCATTGATAATAGAAATGTAAACAAATATAATAAAAATAACAAGATGGATGTAATAACATGATGAATGACAAACAAAAGCTCAGCAAAAACACCTAATAAAACAAGACATTCAATTATGTTAACAAGCAACCGAGTTGTCCCACAATAATAACCTTATCTTAATTAATAAATAACCTCATGAGTTTTGAATTTATATTAGCTTGTAAGCAAGCTTAGTTTTGTTATAGCTTAAGCCTAAAAGATAAGTTATCTATGGACATCCATTATCAGCCATTGGATCAATATCCAACGGATGACATTGATAAACAGTAGTTACTACAGTAATATAAAGCAGTGTTCACTGTTTGGAACAGTAATTACTATTTATCAATGTCAGCCATTAGATCACAATCCAACGGCTGATAGATGGATGTCCATAGATTTCTTATTTATGGGCATCCATAGAGGATGTATTGTCTATATATATATATATATATATATAATTAGAAAAAAATTATAGCTTCCTATATAGACATGCCACAAAAACATGAGTTCAGACGAATCAAGAGTATTCACTTTTGCATGTGTGGCTTTAAGTTGAAGTTTTTGGACAACATTAATCCAAAGAGATTTTATTATTATTATTATTATTTATATTAGATTTTCCTTGCAATATAAAGTGCTCCAAAGTTCTTAAAGTGAGAAGTTTCAGTATTTATTTATTTATTTAGCATTTATTATATATATGAGTATTTATTATTATCTTTAATAAATATGAACAAATCACGTGTCAGGAGATACAAATTTTCTAAATATATTACATGCACTCACTTTGCAATAAGAGGATTCAGCCTCCGATTTTTGCATGGGCACAGGAAATCTTGTATCACTGTGATAAAGTGACATTGGTGATATATGAGTACTAATTACGCATCAAGGGATATGAGTTTTCTAAATATATCACATGCTCTCAATTTGCGAGGAGAATTCGACCTATGATTTTCACATGCGCCTAGGGGATCTTGTGTCACTGGGCTAAAGTGTCATTAATGATATATGAGTACTAAATAACTTGATACGATCTAATTGTATTATATAAATGATTAGAGATAACTTTATAAAAAAAATTAGAAATGCATTTGTATATTTATCAAATTTGTAATTTAACATAATATATTTTCAAACATAAATTATTTATATACAATTTAATCAGTCATGAGAATTGTTAGATAAGTTGTCATAGATCATGCATGAGTTTCAAATTAAATTACAGTGTGTTATTTTTTGAAAAGTTAGAATGATAGTAATTTTTAATAACATAAACAGGTTTTTAATTAAGAAATAACAATGAATAAAATGTCCTTCCAAATAATGTAAAATTAAATTAAATTTTAAAAACAATTTGAATAAAATTATGCATATCTTATAAATGATTTCTTCACTGATATTAGATGAAAGGTTAAGTACAATTTATTCATTCCTTCACATAAGAAAATTTAGTTTTTGTGAAGTACATACCTTCCTTCATTCATTCATTCATTCATTAATATGAGAAAATTTTAGTTTCCTATTGATCAGTACTTCCATCATTCATGTTGAAAATTATCACTTTTTAATTCAATTTGTTTATTAATGCTAGTTCTGGTTGATCAGTACATCCATCATTCATATTTGAAAAATTTTAGTTTTTAATTCATTTGTTTGTCAATGCTGCATTTCTTATTCAAGGGAATCTATTTAGGCCATCTCTCATTCATAATCACTGACAAAATCAAAAGCTAGCACCAAAATTTATATGCAACAACTCACTCAACACCAACACGCAAGGAACATAACTTTTTCACACATAAAAACATTTACATCATATAAAAATCATAATAAATAATTAGAAGTAATAAATAAATAAATAAATAATTCTCAAGAAACAACCATATTAGCACCATGTAAAAAATAAAAAATCACTCTAGAGATAAAAAATAATTTAAATTATATATTTTTTTAATAAAAATTACGATGAAACCATATAATTTTGAATGTTTGATTTTTGATTTGAGAAAGAAATGAAATACAAACTCTCTTATATTATCCAGTGTAATTTAACCTGAATAATGAAATATGAATATATAAATAATTCCATGATACCAATAAAACATTATTCAATCAATTTTAATGATAATTTTATTAAATTATAGTTTGATCTATCCTCAAAAATAAAAAATAAAATAAAATAAATAAAAAAAGGGTCCTCCCCAAAGTCCCAAGTGTCTCATAGTTAGCAACAGAGTAGGGAGGGAAGGGAGGGATTCCCCCCATAATTTTTTCTTTAAAGACCAACCTTGTTGGACAGCATCCGTAGGTACAAAATATAGATTGTGTTAGATCTGGCTCCCAATAAAATAACTCACCATAAAAATATAACCATCACAAACGACAGTACTATCACTATTTAAGATCATGGTTGACTCATATCCATAACACAACAACGGCATCAACAACAACAACTTAACAAGAAGCAAAGAAAGAAAGACAGCAAAGACTAACACTATTATTCTTTTCCTCCAAAACTAATCCAAATATATACTAATAATAATAATAATAGTCACTTATGTAAATTTAGAAGAAGAGAACAGAGTAGTAGTTGCAGTAATAGTAATAGTAATAGTAATAGTAATAGTGAGTTAATAAGTTGGTATATGGAAATGGCGGGGTGACCCAGAAAAGCACCGGGTTTTCTGGTGGCAAGGACGAGCAAGCAAAAGCTGGCCAACTGACAAATGGAAGAGTGCATGGCCATTGGATGGAGATCCAATGGTGGTGTGTTGAGTTAGGACGAGTGGAACCAGAATATGGGGGAAGAGAGGGAACACGCCCGGACAGATTAGATACATCTTTCCTTTTACTTTCCCCTTCTTTTCTTTTTTTTCATTTCCCCTTCACAACTCATCTCCCTCTTCCCTCTCCCCCTTCCCTCCTCCTCCTCCTCCTTTATAATCTATCTCTTCTTCACTTAAATCTCTTCAACCATCTTCTTTAGAATCTCCAAAACTTTTCTCTTTCTATCTCTATAGTCATCCATCCTCTCATTCATAGAACAACAGCAGCAGCAGCAGGAGCAGGAGCAGGAGCAGGAGCAGGAGCAGGAGCAGGAGCAGAAGCAGAAGCAGAAGCAGAAGAGCAGCAGGAGCAGCAGTACTAACTCTGGTTGTGTTTGTGACTTTGTGTTTGTGTTTTTTGATTAGTTTAAGAGAGAAAGAGAAAGAGAGAGAAAGAGAGAGAGGGACAAAGACATAAATGGGATTGAGAAGGGTGGCAGAGATGGGTTCAGAGTCCATGGCGGCGTTGCAGTGACTCTAATTCTGTGTCTTAAATATGCTGTTTTGGAGGAAAAGAGAGAGAAAGAAAGAGAATTCAAGAAGGAGAGGGGAGAGGCAGGCAGCAACTGCTGCTGCACCTGCTGCCGCCTCTCTAAAAGTATCAACAAAAGGAAAGCAGGAGAAAAGCCAAAATTAAATCAGCTCTCTCTCTCTCTTCTTTGAGAGTAAGAGAGTGTCTGTGTGTATGTGGTGTTTCTCTTGTTGCTTTGTTTCTTGTTCCTATGGACAAGGACTACTACTTGTCACTAGATAAGCAGCTACTCCTACTCCTACCACCACTACTGCTACTACTACTACTACAACCAGTGTTGCTGCTATGGCTGGTTTCTCACTAGGAGGTGACCGGCAAGCTGCCGGCGGTGACGACGAGCAACAACCACCGCCGGTTATCCCACCTGAAAGCCTGTTTCTCTACGGTGGCAGCAGCACTAGCCGTGGCTTTGAGCTATGGCAACAACACCAGATCCAGCAACAACGTCATCATCTTTACTCCTCCTCTGCAATCCTCTCCTTCTCTTCCTCCGCTGAGCCTGCCTCCGCTCCTGGCCTCTCCACCTGCAGCGGCCGCATGCGCGGCAGCTCCAGCAGCGGCATGAGCTGCCAAGACTGCGGTAACCAAGCCAAGAAGGACTGTTCCCACATGCGCTGCCGCACTTGCTGCAAGAGCCGCGGCTTCCAGTGCACCACCCACGTTAAAAGCACTTGGGTTCCGGCCTCCAAACGCCGGGAACGCCAGCAACAGCTCACTGTTCTTCAGCAACAGCGCCAACCAGAGCCTTCCAAACGCCCTCGTGAACTCCCCATCACCACTACCAACACCAATACCACAACCTCTTCTGGTATCCATCTTCTTCTCCTCCCCATCTTTCTCTCTATAGATATCTATATTATTCTTTAGATTACTACTGAAAAGAAAGGATTTTGTTATATATAGGAATGGAAGCGATAAGTTTTCCGGCTGAAGTGAGCTCACCGGCGGTGTTCCGGTGCGTGAGAGTGAGTCCGATGGATGAAGCTGAAGACGAGTATGCTTATCAAACGGCGGTTAGCATCGGTGGGCATGTATTCAAAGGCATTCTCTATGATCAAGGCCCTGATTCTCACTTACACCATCAACACCCTGGTGAATCTTCTTCTTCTCCTACTACTGCTGCAATTCCAAGTAGCAGCACTGCAGCTGCTGCTTCTGCTGTTGTTGTTACTGCTGCTACTACTGGTACTTCCACTGCTGCATTGCTTGATCCTGGATCACTATATCCCGCTCCTCTCAGCGCTTTCATGGCCAGCACCCAATTCTTTCCTCATCATCCCAGACCTTGATCATGAACTTTTCTTCTTTTTCTTCTTCTTTTTATCTCTACTTCAGTGTAATGTTAGAGTCCATTGAGACTAACAAGTATTGTTAAGCTTAGCATTAGCATAAGCATAGCATAAACATGAGCATTCGGTACTTCATTTTCTCTCTCTATCTATATCTCTCTCTCTCACACACACTCTCTCTCTTGTCTCATGCTTTCCTTTTTCTTGGTGTCGGCCCCCTTGGTCGAGTGGAAGGGCGCGTTTTGAGGGTTATGCCCGATAAGCTTGCCGGTTTGACAAGGTGGTGGTTTGGTACTTAGTCACTCACTTGACATGAAGGAGTAGTAATAGTAGTAGAAATAGCAGTAGTAGCTAGAGTTGGGAAGAGCCAAACAAAGGTATGGGTCTCTTGACTTAGTAGCTCTTGTTTGGTTTACTTTTTAACCAGCTTTAGAGAGAATATGAATGGATGACGGAATATAGATGAAAAGCCTTATTTTATGCATTCTTGAGCTCTAGTGTCTCTCCTCTCCATGCCATGCATGAACTTCAAAGTCCAAACCCCATAAAAAACTATGGAGAAGAGAATTATATATTAACCTTCTTCTTCTCTTCTTTGTGTTTTTTTCTCCTTTCCATTCCTTGTTTTGCACGCATTTAGAATTATTTATGGCATGGCTGGCACTTCTCTCTTGACTTGTGAAATGGCATTGATGGATGTGACTCTAGTCTTCTTCCTGTTTTATGGATCTGAAACTAAGAACATTAGCCTAATGATATCACCAACCATGCCATTCTGGTTCATTCACCACTGAAACTATAAGCCTTCCTAGCTAGACTTCCAAAAAAAGATTCACATCCTGCCATTTACTGCCTCTCTTCACCAATCCCAAACCTCAACTCTTTAGCTGATCTCTCTTATTCTCTTTCTTGTTTTCCTAAGCATTCTTCCCTTATTTCTTGATCAGTGATGGGACAAAAACATGCCTTGCAACAGAAGCACTTGTCACTTAGAATTTATCTTTTGGCTATTTTTCGTACTTCTATGAAATATGGCTACAAGAATAAAGTGCTTCTTGGAGTAGACATGTGGTCAGATGAGTCTCAAATTTAAGTTTTTTTTTTTGTTTTTTTAATTTTAGCCTAGCATTTAAGCTTATCTTCATTCAATTGTTCTGCTCTTCTTTCTTCATGAGATGCATCACATTGAGCTACATTCGTCCTTATTTGCATTGTCAAATATCATCTTGACACATAAACTAATGACTTTATCTTGAACAATATTCATGTTGTCTTCTTGTTCTTTCTTTATTAATTTCTCAGCATGAAGAAGCTTGTTGTTGTGTTGCTCTAATATTACACAAAAAATATGTTTTTAAAGCTTGTGAACATCTTGTCAGGCATGTTGTCTCGGACTATTGCCAACATTCTTTTGAATTGTATTTGTCTTTTCAGGTATTCTCACAAAGCATAGAAAAAGCTGTTCCATCTCATTAAGATATAACTCTCATCATATATATTTATATATATATTCATCTACCTGCTTTTCCTGAACTTCAATGTTCTCCTTGAATGCAGACATGTTCTCAGCTCTAGCTATCATCCCTCCATTTAATGCCTTCACTTGCATGCCACTGTTATCTTCTACTTCTTTGATATTTCCACAGTTTTCTCAAGGACTAGACATAAAACAAAGACAAAGAAATCCTCACTCTTCTATTCCAATACTGCATGATCATCTTATTTTTTCATATAAGGTCATGCATATATAGATATATGATCGTCTTCGATTCGTATATCTAGAAGATCAAGTATACATGTATTGAATTATCCAGTAAAGCTTGAACATTCATCTTCTAGAGTTTCAATGCAAGTCTTTTGAGAGGGATGGCCATTAATTCAGTGCTGCATCTCAACTTGTGATGAGTGCTCTAAGCCATTAGCATGATCTTTTCTTGGATCACTTTGCACCAATGGCAAAGCATTTGCCATGTCATTTGATGCAATACATTTTCATCAGAAATGAAACTCCTAGTGCTGAAATTGTCCTTCATTTCCTTGCCTTTCTTTTTCATTGTTTTTCCTTCATCCAACCAAGCACAACAAAGATGTTTTCCCTCTTTATTTTATTATTTTTTTCTTTTTATTATCACCTTCTTTTCCTTTTAGCAAACACAAGCATCACAGAGTTCTTTTTGCTGATGAAGTTCCTGACTTTTTTCTTTGTTTCTTTTCTTTCTTTGTTTTGAGCTTGCTTCTGAACTCTTTATCCAACACTCTTATTAAATTTTCTTATAAATGCATACTTGTGTCTATTATAAAGACTCACTGAGCTGTTTTTTTTTTTTTTTTTTTTTTTGTTCATTATGATACTAGAGATAATAGTTTTATATCAATTAATTAAAAATTCTTAAGCAGAATATTATATCAGGATGAGTTGGATGTGATTGATTGTTTTATATCAGATAATTAATGAACAACTTTTTAAGTAGACAGTGCTTGAAGGTGAAGCTATATGTTTGATTTTCTGAAGAATTAATTAGCATGAGCTCATAGAGTTCTTAGCATAAGATTAGACCCTAACGTTTGAATTTGCATGTGTTTTGACCACATGAAAACACTTCTCTTGAAGTCAATACTACACCCCAAATCACAATGCATTTATATTGTTGGAAATTAAACTTAATTATATATGAAAGTGGTACCTAGAATTAATGAAGTGTTGTTTAGTTAATGAGATGGTGAGTGCCAGTTTCTAAAGACTAATGTTTGGGAAAATGAGAAGTTTTATTATTCTATTGATATAGTTGGACTTCAAGTTTTATTATTCTATTGATATAGTTGGACTTCAAGATAAGACATATATATATATATATGTCTGTTTTTTCTTTAGAATTGAATAACTTTTTCTTTCTTCTATGCACCATGCTTTTCTCTCTTTTGTGTGTATTTTTCTATCCAACATATGATATATGTAAAGTTGGACTTCATATGTTTGCAATTAAGATAAAAATACTTGGTTCTTTGAATAATTAGAAGTATAATATTGAGAGGATTCCTTTAACCAAAGATTATATAAGAGAAAACATAGACTTGAGTCCTCTCCCTTCAGAGATATAGCGTTCAATTTATTTGTGATTTTGTGGTTATTTAAAAAAGAAAAACACATCTAATTATAGAATTAATGGATCTATCAAACGTATCATTAAGACAAAGGCAATCAAAGCACTTACAGATAAATAAATACATATATATACGTATATAGTGTTTTAATAACTTTTTAGCTTGGTTTGGATTTCTAATTATATTTATTTTATTCCTTTTGGTTAGGATTATGTTGATGTGGGTCAGTATTTTATGTGACAACTAGAGTTAATGTACATTAGTCTAGTAAGTTTTGCTAAATGTGACAATCAATAGGTAGGTTGGCATAAGCCATTTAGTTCCTACATGACCTTTCATTGATTTTGCCTATCTTGACCTAGTATCTTCCTTTAAGGTAGATATATGTAGCTTACGAAAACTAATAATAGTTTATATAATAATCATGGGTATTATTCTTTGATAAGTAGTCATCATCATACAAACATGCAACCATTAGTGACTAAGAATATAAGATATATCTTGGAACTTTTTAGTATTCGTTTTGAAGATATGGATAAGTAACACTAATCTATACAAATATAGGTGGTCAAAAAAAAAAAAAAAAAACCTGTTTCAGAAGAAGTGACTTCTTATACAAACAAGAAGTTCAAATATATTAAAATTCTCATCTATTTTTTAATTTTTAGACTTTCTGTTTAAGATGTGAAGAGTATAATGTTACAGTGGTGGATATAATGATAAACAATAAATTAAATTTATTTTTTCTAAAAAAAATAATTTTGAAGTTTTGGTTGTTGGAATGGAGTGTTAAGGCTGTAATTGCTAAATGGGCTAAAGGAAATTGTTATTGGGCCTTTTTCATTTCATCTTTTAGTTTGTTGGACACCATCAACTTATTTATTTATTTATTTTATGAGTGATGTTATTTATATATGTCACCGATACATGTTAGTATTTTCTTTTTTTTTTTCTTTTTTTAATTGACAATATCAATTATAAAATTTATTTGAATGCACGTCAATGATTTGGTGAACAGAAATTTATTTTTAAATAATAAAATAATAGATTCTTTTGTTATTTTTTTCTTTAATAAAAAAATAAACAAACAGAGAGTGTGTGTTGAAAGTAGAAACTCTGCAAGAACAGATGGGTACAACAACGTTTGTGAGGATCTTCTTTATTTAAAAAATGGGTCAAATTCTCTTTGCATTTTATATGTTGCTGTAGGTCTCTATAATTAATTTTGTTAGGTCTTGGCCATGAAAAAAAAAATATAGAAAGTAATATTGTCATTATAATGTTTCAAAATGAACTTTTTCTTGTATGTAAATAAAGTTACTATTCTACTAAAACTCATTTCATTCAAATTTAGTATGAAAAAGTAACTAATAATCATGATTATAAAGTAATTATCAATTTATATATAAAACAAAAAGATAACATGCATGAATAAAAAATGGTCTCTTTCTAGTGCAAAAAAAAAAAGTTATTTATAAAGAATAGAAAAGATTCTCTGATTGCCATCACAAACTGTTTTTTCTTAAATTGAAAAAAAAATTCCTATTTAATTATACTTCAAATTTGACCTCAAAATGTACAAGAAAAATATTCAAAGGACTAATGAGAAAATTACCAAAATTTTAATCTCCATCAAAACACTGCCAAACTGGCTATGTTTCAGGAACGCTAGGACTTAGGATTAAATTGCAAAAGTTTGATAGAAATCAGAATTCATATAACATGGAACAATGATAAGAAACATTACCTAATTAGTTATTAATTGTACTTTTAATCTTCTTTGAAAAAACAAAAAACAATAAAAAGGAAATAAAAATAAAAACAAAAGAAAACAAAAAAGGACAATGCTAAGATAGCATAGATTTCTCCAGCACAGGAAAGGACAGTGTACCCAAAGCCACACCCTTTTTAGGTCACTACACACCTTCAGGAAACCTCCAACCATGACAAGACTTAGGGTACCCCAGTACTACCAAAATCAAAACGATACAGCCTGTCTTTTGGACTCATCTTGCATTTTACTTTTTTTTACTTAAAACAAAATCCAAAGATAATTTTGTTTTTACCACTTCTAAATTTACTCTAATGTGTGGTTTTCATTCAATTCACAGTAAACCAAGGCAACCAACTATATACAACAGTTTGTAATATTCGTTATTGATAATTTGGAGAGAATTGAACCCAAACTGTGAGTGTCAATGTGTCATCAAATGTCTCTATAAAAATATCTTTATAAAATTAATTATTATGACCAATTAAGCACAGTATTTTTAATATGAATTTTAACTAAACATAATAATATTAAATTATCATAATATTTTTAAACATATAACATTTTTTATTTACAACCATAATTAAGTGATAATATACCGTGAATCAAACTGCTACTAAATATAACAAATTAAAAAAACTTACTGTAGATAATATTTATAAGTTAAATTAAATTTTAAACATGGAATCCAAGCTAATATTACTTGGCCGAATTCTTATATAACTAATAAGCTGAAATTGCTTTTTTTAAAAAATAAAATTAATAAATATGGGTATCAATAATAAAAAATAAAAACAACATTTTATATGACATCAAAATTTCATTTTTCAAACTAAAAACTCATCATCCTGAAAGATATTTTTGTTTTGAAAAGACGGACCAAACTCCAAAGCCATGAAAGAAAGATAAGAGAGTAAGAGAAAGCAACAGCAGTAGCAGGAGCATACCCATGTGATAGATCCGCGCCACTGTCCCCACTCTACGCACACTACTACTTCGTCATTTCATCGAACACTTCCCGTGCTCTCTTCCTTCTTCTTCATCGGAAACCCATGGATACCTCTCCGACCACCACCGCTCTACTTCTCCTCCTTCTCACGCTCTCACTTGCATCTCCCATCTTCTCCCTCACCTTGCCGGCGGACGTCTCCGCCTTGAAAGCCTTCAACCTCGCCGTGGAACCATCCTCAATCCCGGCTGGCTCCTGCTTGAGCAGCTGGGACTTCACCCGCGACCCCTGCGACTCTGCCTTCACCGACCGCTTCACATGCGGCTTTCGCTGTGACGGCCGTGACCCCGCATCTGGCCTTGCCCGTGTCACTGAGCTCGCTCTCGACCCTGCTGGCTACTCCGGCCAACTCCCCCTTTCCTTCTGGTCCTCCTTCCCCTCCTTGGAATCCCTCGATCTCTCCGACAACCAATTCTCTGGTCCCATCCCACCTCCCCCACCCTCCGGTCTCCCCTCCACTCTCCGCCGCATTGCCCTCTCTCGCAACTACTTCTCCGGCGAGATCCCATCCCTCACTCCTTCTTCCTCCTTGGAAGAGCTTTATCTCGACAGCAACTTCTTGACTGGCTCCATCCCGCACGGCATTGCACGGCTGAAGAGGCTTGAACTACAGAGAAACAACCTCTCGGGAGAGATCCCAGATCTGAGATCCCTTTCGTCGCTCTACTTCCTGGATGCCAGTGATAACCAGCTCGGTGGTCGATTCCCCGATGTTTTGCCCCAATCTCTCGTTGAGCTCTCGTTGCGGAATAACAAATTGGAGGGTTGGATCCCGAGCAGCGCCATCTCGGCGTTGCCGTGGCTCCAGGTGCTCGATCTCAGCAACAACGCCCTCTCCGGCACCGTTCCCGCCGCCATATTCCAGCACCCTTCGTTAGAACAGCTCGTGCTCGCGAACAACGAGTTCGAGAGCTTGGAGGAGCCATCGGACGGAGGGGTCGGGAGCCGATTGATAGCCTTAGATCTAGGGCACAATCAACTGGGAGGGATGCTGCCGGCGTTCATCGGGATGATGCCGAGGCTGAGGGCGGTGACGCTGGAGAAGAACCGGTTCACGGGGATGATTCCGGCGGGGTACGCGGTGAGGGCGGCAGGGATGGGAGGAGCTGGAGTGGAGCCGTTCGCGAGGCTGATGCTGGCCGGGAACTACTTGTGCGGGCCGGTGCCCAGCTTGATGCTCGGCGGCGGAGGGGTTCCAGCGGCGGTGAGCTTGGGCGACAACTGTTTGTTCAGGTGCCCCATGGAGTTCGACTTCTGCCGCGGTGCCCAGCAAAAGCCTCCGGCCACTTGCCGAGATTTTAATCCTCTTATTCCTTAAAATGTTTTAAAAATTAAAAATAAAATTATGTAAATTTTCTCTTTTTTTATTATTAAAAATCAAAAGTGCTTTTTGATTTTTATTTTAGAATTTTTTATTAAGTGTTTACATTTTTCAAAATTATATTTGGGTAGAGGATTGATTGATTTTAATGTGAAAAAAATAGATATAGTAAATGAATAAAAAATCTAATGTTCTCTTAGCCAACAAGGTAAAAGAAATACCAATCTATTGTTTAGATAATGGGCATAATAAATTTGTGAGGGGTATATATATTCATATCTAAACAATTTATCAATTTTTTAAGCTCATTAATTTTTATTAATAAATTTTCAAATAAAGGGAAGTAGCAAGTGGTACCTCGTCAGTGGACAGGATTAGCTTTTATGTTGTTTTGGGATGTTTCAAAAACTATTTTTCTGTGTTCGAGTTTTAGACTCTGGTTGTATTTTGTTAATGCTAAAGTATTTTTGGAAGGACAGCCTTCATTTATATTTTGAGTAGCATATTGTTATTTGAAAATATCAAATTATTAATGTGATATTTGATAATTGTTATATTTTTGTTATAGTAAATTAAATCTAATTTATCATGATGTAAGGTCTCATATGTTCACAAGATTCATGTATGATGTTGAGTTATATTAGAAAAAAAAATTATATAATATGGTAGACTTGCATAAAGAGGCCAAAAACATTAGTAACTTCCTAACTAAATCCACATGTTTGTTTTGGTGTATTTAAAAGTCATTGTAGATGGAATTATATGATTCATACGACTCAGATGTTTGGCTTAGGAATTTAAAAAAATTATTGAATTTGGAAGTGCTTATTAATTGGTTTTGGGTGATTTTGAAACTACACCTAAATCAGACGTAGTTCCAGATCCATGATTTAGATCTCCAACAACTTCATCATGCGAGGCTATCAACAAAGGGTGATTGGACCTATATCACAATCCTTTCCCATTTTCCCCAACTTCAGCTCCATTACACCTTTTTCCACATTTTCCCATTTTCTAAACTTCAAGGTGAGGCTATAGATCGATCCACTCCCATTTTCTTTTATATGCATATTCTCTTTAAATTGATTAACATTATTTTTTTAATTAGTCATGAGTTTTATTTGACCGGTATTTATTTTAATTTGCTTTTATTTATAAGACTAGTTGTTAAACACATGCATCTTTGTAAAACTAGTTTTCATATATAAATATTAAACATAAAACAAATTTTAATAAAAAATATTATCATATATTAAATTAATCATATATAAATTAAATAAATATATACCTAATTATTTATTTTATAATTAAAAATTTTAATGAAGTATTTTACACTTCACAAAACCTATGGTCACACAAGGTGGGGTATAACCTCACCATGGGTATTGTTACATCCCTACTGGTGGAAGGTTACCGCTGCAGCAATGCTTTATTATTTTTTTCTTCCAAAGAATTACGATGGCGCAATGCCAGCCCTTGCTCGTTGCTAGCCAAGCCTCACCCCACCATAAGAGTCAATAAGGCACAACGAAAGCAATAAGAAAGCACACACAAAGAATAGGCAGCACAAACTTAGCTTAAACTTTATGGATTTCCTCAATCAATTCTCCATCTCACAATGTCTATGCTTGCATCCCTTGATGCCTGATTGATGTTTACAAAATTGTCGGTCATAGGCCTCTTTATCTAAGCACAAAGGGCATTGCAGTTACATTAACCGACCATTACATGAACATGGAAAATCAAATGCCAAACCACCCGATGGAACCGTCCATTGCAACCACTCCCACCAACACCAAGTGTACATTTTCAAGAAGAACATGCATCAACTTTCTATTGCAACCACCTGATCCCACGTTTCCCACCTTTGTTGTTGGTCAAGGCTACTCACTCATAACCAGACGCCCCTTTGGTCATGCGCATACTGGAGGAAAGTGTTGACCACTTTCCCTATGTTATCTACCACTTTGCCAACCGGTTGGAGCAACCGTTCACTACTCCATCACTTCGACAACCGCTTGGAGCAAGCATCAGTTCCTCTACTGCGCATGTTCTTAGCTATGCACGGACGACCCTCCGCACGTTTCTTGGTCACTCGCTCGTGGCAACCAGCCCACGTGCGGGCACCTGGCCATGCGCATGTGGCAATCCACTTGCACACCTACACCCATGTCTCTTCGTCACACCTACGCCACCACCCGGTTGTGGCAAGTTTTCTCAGTCACATTTGCTTGGCCCACTTGCCCATGGCAAGTTTCCTCGGTGCTCTCAATCACGTCACTAGCCTACCTCGGATGCGGCAACTTTTCTGAGCGCTATCGGTCACGCATGCCAATCCCATCCGGCTGAGGCACGTTTTGCCACCCATCTGCCTATCACCGCAGATTTTCTTGCACATCTCTCGTTCAACGCAAATTTTCCCATACATCTACCTACAAGTTTCTATACTTCAAATATTTTTAGCCTCTTGCCTATCTGCCAAGGTCACCGCAGTAACACCAAGCTGCTACTAGATGGTCTGTTAGACTATTACAGGTATCCATAATCTCTAAATTCATCAAACCAAACACGAACTTTTCAAATCCGGATTTCCAAATCTCTCTAACTAAACACAAAATTTCACAATCCACCACTCCAAAAACATCCAACCAAACACTAGATTTGTTTCTCTGTATTTTTAAATACAAAGATTTTCAACTACACTGTAATTGAAAATCCACTACATTTTTAACTACAACTAACCAAACGCTACCTTAGGTATTATTTGCTTGGTAGAATTTAAAATTTTTTAAAGTTAGAATTACAAAATTGGTTAACATAACTTGTTTGGTTAGTGGATTTAAAAATACCCTTTCATTGAATTTGGGTGAATTTGGAACTACATTCAAATTGGACATACTTTCAAATCCAAAATTTGGATTTCCAACAAGATTTATAGAAATTAATTTTTTTAATTAGCTATTAATTTTATGTATCTAAGTTTTATTTTAAAAAAAATCTTTCATATAAGGTTACATATCATGCAAATATTAAATATAAATAGTAGACAATACAAATTTTAATGAAACAAAAAAACATAATCATATATTAAGTTAATTTTATATAAAATTAATTAAATACATATCTAATTATTTATTTTATAATTAACAAAATATAATATGATATTTTATATTTAACGAAACTTAATTGTCATCCATGATGAGGTAATCTCACCATGTGTAATTCAGATTTACAAATCCTTTCAAATAAACACTAAATTCTATAATCCACTACATCAAATACATTTAATCAAACACTGGATTTAACTCTTCTAAATTTTTAAATATAAAGATTTACAAATAAACTGTGCGTAATTAGAAACCCACTGTATTTTTAACTACATATAATCAAACTCTACCTTACTGTTAAAGATCCCATTAGTTTGAAAGCATAGTTTGAAAGCAAAACAAGCCTATTTAAAACTAGACTAGACCCATAACGGCGTTTAATAGGCAGCCCAAATGAGGTGCAACCTAGATGAAATTGTTGCTAATTTATGTTAGCCTGAAACATAATTAGAAACCCAATATAAAGATTTACAAATAAACTGTGCGTAATTAGAAACCCACTATATTTTTAACTACATCTAATCAAACTTTACCTTACTGTTAAAGATCCCATTAGTTCGAAAGCAAAACAAGCCTATTTAAAACTGGACTAGACCCATAACAGCGCTTAATCAATAGGCAGCCCAAATGAGGTGCAACCTAGATGAAATTGTTGCTGACTTATATTAGCCTGAAACATGCAATATTTGGCATTTAAATCTTTAGTTAGCTCATCAACCATCAATCTAGAAATAATCAGGGCAATATTTAGGGATAGGTGGTCTGTTTGGTTGTATGCAAGTAGATGTGAACAGTTTTAAATGGACTCGCACTTTAAAAGTAAACATTAATAGTGATCCAAGTAATCTTACATGAAGAGCATCCAATGTTAAATAAGCCTACAAATGAGTAAAGCATTCACAGTTGAAGTTGTGTATTTATAGTTTTACATTTTGCAAACAACTTTTTACATTACCTGTTATATTAACATATTAACATGATATGGCCTGAACCTAAATACAAAGCTTAATATAAAACCAAAGAATGAATGCTAAATACTTGAGCCAAAAGGACATGAGAAACAAACACCAATGGACACAAACAACTTGTCACTAAAGTGAAACCACACAAGGGACTTTCTTCCGAGTGAGTGAGTGAGTGACTTTAAGGAGTATGGTTGTGGAGACAAAGGAATAATGGGAGCTAAGTCACAGTGTCCTCTTCACCAATGAGCATGCTTACCATTTCTGAACACCTTGACAATGGCTCCCAATAAAGCTACTCGAACACTTGCCAAGCAATGCATTTGCATCTTTTATCACTCTTTTAAATACTATTTGAACCAATCACTATTAAATTGATAGACTTTTCTATTTCTTCAAGTTTGAGAGCTGACAGTCCAAGAAAGCGGGCAGTTGAAGTTGAGAAGAAAGAAGCTTTCCATTGCTCAGGAGGACCACCACTGCATGTGATCACACAAGTGAAAGAGAGAAAAAGAAGATGTATAATTTTTTAGGGGGGGATCACAAAGTAAAAAAGCATCACAAGACAAGGAATCAAAACATGTTGTGAAGATAGATATTGATCACACTAATTAAATACACTGAAAACAATAATATATATGCTTTAAACTTGCACCATCATATAACAACTGTATTTTTACCTCTCTTTCCAGTTCATGCAGGTAAACCAAGTAGTTCCCACAAGTGACTGACTGTTAAAAGAGGCAAGACATCACATGTTACCCCTCTCTGCATGTTGGAAACCTTTACCTTTTATAGGTACTCTACCTTTTAGCCCCCCTTACCTTTAATGGAATTCCCTCCCATCCATCAATGTCTTCTTCTTTGCTCCTCTTCTCATCATCAAGCATTATATATCCTGTCCATGACTACTCATGAGGTTGCAGAGTGGTGGAGAGGATGGGGAGGGGGAAGATAGAGATAAAGAAGATAGAGAACCCTACAAACAGGCAGGTGACTTACTCAAAGAGGCGCCTTGGACTGATGAAGAAGGCTAAGGAGCTCACTGTTCTTTGTGATGCTGAGGTCTTAATTATCATGGTGTCCAGCACTGGCAAGTTTGCTGAGTATTGCAGCCCTTCTACTGAGTATGCATCCATTTTTCCTACTTTCTTTTATTAGTTTGGACACCCATAATATTGAACTTGAATGTTCTTCCGTTTTTGTTTCCTTGATCTGATAGAATTAAGAGGATGTTTGATAGATACCAGCAAGTTTCTGGTGTCAACCTGTGGAGTGCTCAATATGAGGCAATGTCTTGCTACTTCTTCTTCTTCTTCCTTCTTCTTCTTCTCTTTTTCTTTGTATCCATTTGGTAAAGTTTTTTTTGGTGTGTTTTTTATGGGAGTAGAAAATGCAAAACACTCTGAAGCATCTGCAAGAAATCAACCACAACCTCAGGAAGGAAATAAGGTTTTTTTTTCTTTCTTGTTTGTAATTCTATGTATGTTGTTCTTGATTATATATGTATATATATGGTTCATGAACAGGCAGAGGATGGGTGAAAATACTGAAGGGTTGGCCATGGAGGAACTGCGCGGTCTTGAGCAAAGTTTGGATGAGTCTTTAAAGCTTGTCCGGAATAGAAAGGTATATATATATATATATACTTTTGTTACTTAGTAAAAACTCGATGTTCATTTTCTTTGACAAGTTGAGAAGTTTTGTGCCCATTGGATAATTGCATGCTCCATGCTCTTTGTCTTCTTTAAGTTGTTTGATCCTTTGGGCTGAGGAATGAAAGGCAAAACACAAAATAAATAGATATGATTAAAGTTGTTAGTTTGAGACAGCATAGTGGTGCATGTCATAAACCTACAGATAAAAGAAGAGATCTTCATCTCTTTTTTTACTTTACTTTTAGTAGTGGTATTTGAATGAATATGTGAACAAGATGTTTGTTCTTATGGTGGATAATCATGTGTATATACTTTACTTTTGTTTTTGTTTTGTTTTTGTTTTTTACAGTATCATGTGATTAGCACACAGACAGATACTTACAAGAAGAAGGTAAGTAGACTAATCTTTTTTATTAGATGTTTTAATTATAATTTTTGTTCATTTAATTATTCAAAGTTGTTTTCATATGTTGGATTAATTGACAAAAGATAATAGATCAAAGTTGTTCTTGATTTTCATCATTTTTTTTTCATCCAAACATAGCATAAAAGATTTGTTAAGCATTTTAAGATGATTTAAAATGCTTGTAGTAGCAATTGAATGTTGGCATACCAAACAAAGTCACATGAACAAGGTGGAAAACAGGAAAACTATAAATAAGTACACTAGAAAGGAAGAGAGATTAATTCCTTGAAAGAAAACATAAAATTATTAGCATTTTATACTAACATGTTTCTTTCAATGGATATGATAGTTGTGGACAAGTGTTTTTAGGAATCATAGGTAAGATTGTCAATGACAATCAGTGTTTTCTCAGTGAAATTAAGATCAATATATCAAATTAAAAGGTTGGCTGAATTTTAGTGAATAATAAAATTACTTCACTGGAAGATGGCAATAAGTAATCAGGAGTTCATAATTATGTTAAAATTAAGAATATGAACTCGGTTAGTTTTTGCAAGAAACAAGACTGTGAAGTCAAGTAATGATATACAAGAGTGGAAACTTAATTATGTTATAATATAAATAAACAGAATAACAAGATACAATAGAAAACTAACATAATATTGATACATAATGTAAATATTATTAGAGTAACTAATAGTCCCACATTGGTTTATTTAAAAAATATTTAAAAAATTTAGATTTGTAGGTAAAAGTTTAGGTCTCTCATAAGCTTAAGTTTTTAAGTTGAATTGAGTTCAAATAACATGTTTGCTTTACTTTATGTTAAGTTGCTCATGTGTTCAATGTGATTATTTATTTCATCGCCAAACACATCTCACATACCCCAAAAATAACTTCAATTCAAAGAGGGTATTTCAATCACTTCTTCATGGATTAGTGGATGTGAGTTATATGCATGCAAAACCAAAAAAAAAAAAAAATTAGGATGTCTTCATTTGATTAGAGATCACATATTCTTTCATCCAGCACAACTAATGAAATTTCTTTCTTTCCTTTCTTTTTATTTTTTCTTTTCTTTTCCTGCATTTCCACAAACTGAACACAACCTTTAAATTAGGTACTTGTACTAAAGAAATCCCACAGGTTGAGACTTTATATTTTGTAGGATAAGGATTAATTCAAGTTCACAGCAAGTATATATACTGACAACTTTTGTTATCCTTTATATGAGTCTTCATTCATTGATTAATTAGTTGAGTTAGAAAATAAAACTATGAATTTTTTTTGTTGTGAGTCTGAACTATTTAAATTGACAAAAATAGGAAACATGCACCTTTCCAACTTTTCTGCAAAATGACCTAATTCATAAACAATGTGATAACACCATATATATGAATTAACAGAAATAAAAGTCTTTCCCAATTTAAGGAAAAACTTCAGTTCAGCTAAATCAGTACTCTGTCATCAATTATCACACTATTGTACTGATTTATTTCCTTGTGAGCAGTTAAAAAACTCCCATGAAGCATACAGAAATTTACTTCATGAACTGGTCAGTAAATTCTTATTCTTATCCCTGTAACATCTCTACAAATTCATTATTAACATCATAAAAAATACAATGATATGAGTTCTGATTATATTTTAATTACTGCAAATGAGTACAGGAAATGAGAGATGAGAGTTCAGAGTATGTTTATTTGAGTGAGGGCCACAACAACTATGAAGAAGAGCTAGCACTTGCCAATGGAGCTTCCCACTTGTTTGCCTTCCAGCTTCAACCCAACCAACCTAATCTTCATGGCTTTAGATTCAACTCACATGACCTTAGCCTTGCCTGATTAATTGATACAAGACCTTGATGATCATTAAATTTCAACTCCAGCATTGTCTTCTGTGGTCTTTTCATATTTAATTAGTAATTAAGCTCTGAATTCTATTTGCCTGTTTGAATGATTGACTGTTTCTTTTTCATTTTTAACAAATCAACAATATCTTATGTTATTTAGCTACAACTTTATTGTGTGTGGTTGGAATATTAAATGCACAATTAAGTATATATACATATACATATTTAAGCACTTGCAGTAATTACCAACTAACAACTAGAAAATGACGCATGCATGCCATGATTATTTGAATATTCAAGTTGTTGGAGAGGTTTTATGAATGGAAACTGAAATTTTAGGCAAGCTTTATTGCAATGCAATAGAGATATACAAATTGTTTTTTGATGACAATATAATTAATGAATACTTTGAGGAGAAGTACTGGGGGTAGAATGAGTCATGAATGTGGCATAATATGTATTTATGGTGGTTCAATCAAGATGGGGCCAACTTCACATGTTTGATACAAAGAGACGACACCTCTTTATTTTTTGTGTTTTTTTTTTTATAAAATGGATAAATAACAACTTGACTATTCCAGTATTCCTCTTCTTTTATACCTTTCTTTTTATTTGAGTAAAGTGGATAAATTACTCGGCCCACTTATTGTGAGAGAGAAAGTTATCATTTTTTTATTATTAAGATGGTAACTAATATTCTTCATTTATGGTCTCTATTTGACAATTAATTAATATTTAAGGATGTCAAAATTATATATATATATATATATATATATATTTGATGAAATGTGAACAAACATGTTAGGCGCATGTACAGAGTGTAATTAATACTTCAACATAGGGGCGGAACCACCTATACGAGAAGGGGAGGGGGGGCCAATTGCTCCTTTTTAGTTTTGAAAAAAATTATTTTCGAGTTTTTTTTATCATCCCTCTATTTTTTTTATTATAAATTATGTTAGAAAAATTTGTATTTTCACCCCTATAAAAATATATAATTATATATACGCTCTTATAAAATTATATTTACATGTTCATCCTCACAAGTCACAAAACATAAATATTTTTCAGTTACCCTTTACTTTTTGAAGAGAAAGCCAACGAAGTCATGCTTTTGTCTCATCCATAGAAATCTTTAGGCATTTGTTTCTCATCTTCACCTTGATTTCTCACCCTCATCAATCATCACCACCAAGCTCCGGCGGTCCGACCTCCGGGATTTGATACGCTATCTTCCTCATTTTCGTCTTCAATTAGGGTTAAGAATAAAGTTCTCATCTTCAATTAGTCATGCTCTCATCTCATCTATAGGAATCTTTGGGCATTTATTTCTCATTTTCACCTTGATTACTAGCCCTCAATTTCATCACTCATCAGTCATCACAACCGAGCTCCGACCTCCGGAATTTGGTACACTATCTCTCATTCTCTCTCATCTTTGTCTTCAATTAGGGTTAAGATTTAAGAACAAGTTTTTTTTTATTATTTAGATTTTGGGTTCTCATCATTAGATTCTTTCAATTAGGTTTTTTTCATTATCTAGATTTTTTCTACAGGAATCTTATGTTATTATATAATTTTAATTGTATTCAAAATTTGATTTACAAGATTTTATGTGCCCCTTATAAAAACTTTCTAACTACGCCACTGCTTCAACACACCTGTGACTTCATATAGTATGAATACTTTATGTTGGACCCAGTGCTAATAGACCAAAAAGTCCATAGTTTAAATAAGCATACTTAGTAACAAGTTTCAATTTAAAAAAAATATGAATAAAAAATAAATTTTAAATTACTTATTTTTATAAGTATTAATTAAATCAAAATTTAATATAATTCAATATATTAACATATAATTTTCAAGAGGAAATTTAATCTGCCATGCCTTAATCTAAATAAATAAATACTTTGAAAATACTAATTTAATACTCCCTTTAATCTAAATAAATAAATACTTTGAAAATACTAATTTAATACTCCCTTTAGTCCTTTTTTCTTGTCTCATTTTAAGACTTTTTTTTGTTCTCGTCAATTTTGATAATTTATAAAGCGTTAAATATTATTTTTTCAAATTTATCCTTTATATTTAATATACTTCTACAACTATAATGAATTACATTCAACTGCACATTCTATTAAACCATACTTAAATATGGGTAATTTTGAAAAATTAGTATAGTTTTTTATAAATTTTACATTACTAGTCTAGCTAACTTTAACAAAATGTTTTAATTCATAGTTAAAATGGATAAGAAAAAACAGACATGCGGAGTAAGAGCTAATAAATTTCTATCATTTTCTATGTCCTAAAAATACGCGATTGCATACAAGATGCCCAAAAGTCATTCTTAGTTCGGTTTCATTCATAATCCTTGTAATGACGTGGTATTTCACTTTATTAAATCAAAATCATGTATATATTATTGACAAAACTAAATGAGAATTTTATTCACCCGGGATGTTTGTACTATTCTATACTGTTCATACAATGTACACCGGGCTCTAACACTATTCATATACCGGGGCGCTTGTCACCTATTATTCAAAAAAAAAAAAAATGAGAATTTCATGTGCTCTGGGAAACAAACACTTGTATATGAACCAAAGTAATAGAGCAGAGATAAGTTATTTTCATCCCAATATATATATTTTCTTCTTCATTAAAACTAATAAGAGAATCAATTTTGGTTTTCTAAGGAAAAATAAAAGAAATTGTAGAACTAATTAGTAAAGTAAAGTTAGTTATATCACAAGATTTATTAATGAGTCAGCATCAGAACAATTAATTTTTGGTTGGAATATTGCTATCATCAATTAATATCTGTTTGGTGGGTCTTCACGTTTGGTTTGATAACCATTTTTCTATGTCAAGTTATTTTATTTCTTAATAATTTTCAATTGTGAGATTTTGTTATCATTTTACCACTCATTAATTTTTCTATCCTTTAGTTATCAATGCAAATTCGTTTCAAGATATCATTTCATAAATAAAAAAGACTGATGTAAAAAAAAATAATAATAATTTCTATGATGAAGTGTAACTTACAGTCTCATGAAAGCCTCGCTCATGGTGAGAACTCCAGACGGTTGTCTTCGTAGATCTAACTTCCACTATTTTCTCTTTTGTTGTCTATTTCTTTTCATGTGTGTTGTACCTCTCACTCCTGGTGAGAATTTTGTCTTGTCTTTTTTTCATGTGTGGTTGTTCTTTTTTTTTCTGAGTTATAAGGTTTTTCTCAATAAATTCGTAGTTTATCTATTTTTTTTTAAAAAAAAAAACTTACAGTCTCATGGGAACAGTTATTATATAATTATGATTTTCATTTAACAAAAATATAAGTCTCCCAGAATCTAATTTGTATTAAATCCCTTTAAACATTTAAGTCTGATTAAAAAAAAAGTTTCACCAGTACAACAATGTTTTCCTGAAAACAATTATGCAAAGACACTCACTCCTTTCTGGCACAACAATTGGCTCAAGGGTTGTGCAGTAAGGTATATCTGACCTGAAGAGTGTAGTACTTCATGAATGAGTTCCCTATGAAATCTGACAACAGAACTTGGAAATTGACACCATCTGATAGACTCTTAGTTCAATTTTTTTTTTTTTGTAAGTTTCTAAATGATGGGGGGCAATGATGCATGATGACACTAATCATCCTAAAGAGCTCTTATCATTGGAAGATTAATGTGCTTAACTGGTTAAATTAGGATAACAAAATTCATACCTTGAATAATCTTTATGGTAGAGATTGTAATAAGTTATCAACAACCGCATATCACCTTTTTATCCACTGTTTTATCGTAGTATCCATTTGATATCATGTTGACCGACCTCTGGGATGGCTGGTACAAAGGTCTTGGTTTTTTACACAAGGCATCATAGTCCTTACTTGCAACACCAATTATTTGATAAATTTGGCTTAACAAAAATGAATGCAATTTCTATTTTAGAACTCCCTCATTATATTCATTGATTGTGAAAATTAGTCACATATTATAGGTGCTTGTAGAGACAAAAGATAGAGGAGTCATTTATTGCGGTAAAAAAAAAATTAAATTCCCAGACTTTATTAGTGGTATGAACATAACCTTAACAATGATCATGATGTTGTCACCGGCTAAATTAAAGTACTTCCTATGAGTTGTATCTTATAAAAAGATTCGCTCCACATCTAAGGGCCTTTTCATTTTCAAGAGCTTGGTGTTGTATGCACATCCAGTGGACTCATATTATATATTATGTGTACTACTGTCTTTCTTCCAACAATCTCTTCATTCTCCTTATTTTGTATTTTGGAACTTATTCTGCTATTTTGTCTTTTTAATGTATTTTTAGTTTATTCATTTTATTAAAAATAATAAATAAATAAATGCAAAGTGTGGAATGGTACTTACCCCCAAGATTCTTGCAGAGCTTTTGCCATTAATTAACCCACCTCTGCATTCATCATTAATCACTGCATCCTTTAAAATAAAAGTAAAATTCATTAAAAAAATCAATTTTTTTTTATTTAAATTCTTTGCTCATGTTGTATAAAAATAGTTACTTGGATACTTCTTGTCAAATCCATACTTGTGTCAGCGTAACCGTTTGGGTAATTTAGCCGTGCAGCGCATTGAGTTATGACACCTACACCTCATTGTGATAATTTATTGCTTCTTTGCTTACTCAACCAATCACTACAACTCTTGTTATATATGGCCAACTTCTCAGCAACTCTAATACACACAAAGGAAGAAGAGGTTTAAGGGGAGAGAGAGAGAGAGAGATGGGGTTCATGGAGTCAGTGGAGTTGGACTCGCTTGTTGAGGAGTTGAGGAACACTTTTGAGTCAGGGAAGACAAGAAGTTTTGCATGGAGGAAAGCTCAGCTGAAATCACTGTTGAAGTTATTGGAAGAGAAGGAGGAAGACATCTTCATGGCACTTCATAAAGACCTTGGCAAGCATCATGTTGAGGTCTTCAGGGATGAGGTGATTGATTTTTGTCTCAGAACAACAGAGTATTCATGTTTTAGGACTTTTCTTTTGATGTTGTTCTCCTTGTTTTGTGTGTTGATGTTCAGATAGGTGTTTTGATAAAGTCTGTGAATTATGCACTGGATAATTTGAAGTCATGGATGGCTGGAAAGAAGGTAGCAGATGATTGGTATTTTTTTTATGTTTGTTGTTGTTGTTGTTATTATTGTTGTTGTTGTTGTTTTAGGCATATATTCCGTTGGCTGCGTTCCCTTCATCGGCGGAGATTGTGCCGGAGCCTCTGGGGGTTCTGCTTTTGTTCTCCTCATGGAACTTCCCCATAGGTTTGTCTTTTGGAATTTATCTTTCTCGACTATTCAGTACTTAAATGGAAGAAACAGAGCAATTGGTTATTTATAGTGTTCATAAATTCACATTTGAATGACTTGTTTATTTGCTGGAGATTGCCTGACATGCACAACAACTCACTGAGCAAGATGGTACATATCTTCAATGAAATGAAAACATAGTTTTTGTCTTTCTCCACTAATCTCTCCCAATTATACATAGATTTTCAGATGCTGAACCAGGCAGTGAATGAATTTGCTGTCGGTGTGATTATTAAATGGCTACTTTTTTTTTGTTGAATAGTAAATGATACCCAAAGCTCAAACTCAAGTCTGTGGTCCACAGCATTAATTAGATGACATTGAGCTTTTTATCTATTGATGCAGGACTTTCTTTGGAACCATTGATTGGAGCTATATCTGCTGGAAATGCTGTTGTTCTGAAACCTTCAGAAATTGCTCCTGCATCATCTGAATTTTTAGCAAAAAACATTCCTTTATATCTCGACAACAAATCAGTGAAGGTTGTCCAGGGCTGCCAAAAAGTTGGAGAACAACTCTTGCAGTATAAATGGGATAAAATCTTCTTTACTGGTAAAATTTGTGTATATGGCTGTATGAAAACAAATGTCTTGAATTGGCATGTATAATTTGATACTAAAAAACTAAGCAGGTAGCAGTAGAGTTGGACGCATTGTTATGTCTGCTGCTGC
This sequence comes from Dioscorea alata, assembly GCA_020875875.1. Taxonomy (NCBI): domain Eukaryota; kingdom Viridiplantae; phylum Streptophyta; class Magnoliopsida; order Dioscoreales; family Dioscoreaceae; genus Dioscorea; species Dioscorea alata. Next base: position 21,179,125 of record CM037014.1, on the reverse strand, counting down.
AAAGCATTTGACACCAGTTGCTCTTGAACTTGGAGGGAAATGTCCTGCCATTATTGATTCTCTATCAAGCTCTAAAGATAGGCAGGTGAGAAATTCTGTTTCTTGTCTTTATTTATTTCTGCTTTTACATGCATGCTTCATTGAAGAATAACAAGGAAGTAAGCTTTTGCAAACATTCTTTACAAATTACAATTGTGGTTGCTGTTTTTGTTTTTGTTTTTTTTTTTTTCTGAACATTAGGCAGCCATTAATCGAGTGGTCGGGGGAAAATGGGGATCTTGTTATGGGCAAGTTTGTATCGGAATTGACTATCTCTTTGTGGAAGAGAAATTCGTATCAGTCGTGGTATCATTACTAATTTGTTAAATTTTTTTCCATTCCAATTCATTATGTTGGATGTTTTCTCTGAATTTTCAATATAACTTTGTTCACTTTGTTCTTTTTCGGCTTGAAAAGATTGAGTTACTCAAGGCTACAATCAAAAGATTTTATCCAAAACGTGAATACATGACAAAGATTGTTACCAAGCAGCACTTTCAAAGGCTAAGCAGTCTTCTGAAAGATCCTGAGGTTGCAGGATCAATTGTATATGGTGGTTCACTTGACTCAGATGCATTGTAATTTCCATCACCTTCAGTGTTTATTTTCACCTCTTAAACTAAAGTTCGGCGCGAAACTAAAGCTTTCCATTCTCAATGTTAAAGGTTTATCGAGCCAACTATCTTAGTCAATCCACCACTCGATTCTGAGATCATGACAGAAGAGATATTCGGTCCATTACTTCCAATTATTACTGTAAGTGAACATCTGCCCATTTCTGACTTTCCAATCAATCTGCAATAACCTTTTATCTTATACTTCTCGCTCTTATATAGCTGAAAAACATCGAGGATTGCATAGGATTTCTGCGGGGTAAGCCTAAACCTCTTGCAATATATGCTTTCACACACAATGAGAATTTCAAAAAGCGCCTTATCGCGGAGACATCTTCAGGATCCATTATTTTCAATGATGCGATCGTACAGGTATATATTAGGATATTACTTTATGTATTTGTATTATATTACGCAATAAGAGCCAGTCGAAAATTAATGTGACCATGGTTCATGTTGTCTTGCAGTATCTTTGCGATACAATACCATTTGGCGGAGTCGGTGCCAGTGGTTTCGGACAATACCATGGCAAATTCTCTTTTGAATTGTTCAGTCATGCAAAACCAGTTCTTAGAAGAAATTTTTGGACTGAATTTACATTCAGATATCCACCATGGGATGAAAGCAAGCTGAAATTTATGAGATTGCTCTACAGATTTGATTACTTTGGATTGCTGCTTCTGATGTTGGGACTGAAGAGATAATTCTTTAAAGTGGGAAAGTTTGTTTATGCCAGTGATTACACATGGATATTTGGGACTTAATATATCTACAAATGCAAAAACTACAAACTATTTCAATAATGGCTTAAGTCTTGATTTATCATCTTTGCATTTTCTTCCTTATTATCAAATTTTTCATGATTTCTAATAAAATCAGACCGAACTTTCTTTTAGAGGTTGATTCCTTGTTCTGATGTTATTTTTTAAACAAATTAAAAGAGTTAAATCCATCAGTCACTTCTGAATTTTGAATTGTTATTTGTTTGAGCTCGAGTTCTTTTAATAAACAAGCCAAGTATAAACTCAAACTTGAGCATTTTAATAAACTAAACACAAATTATTTGGTGAACAGTACAGTTCCTTAACAATAACAGTAGATTATTTATGTATTTGCTAAGAAATTAATAATAATATGGAAAATTGGTTGCTGACCGGCCGTCAGGAGCAGTTTTTTTTAAGTGAATAAACCACATTTATTACAAAAAAGATAAATACTACTAGATGTGGTAAAAATACACCCAACAACAACAAAACACAAAATACAAAAACGAGTAACAAAGAGAACTAACAAAAAGTGATGACAATCTTAAGGAGCAACTGTATCCGCTGTAGAAGTCAAGGTATCACGGCAATCACCCTCTTGCTTCATCTGACAAGGATGATCGCATGATAAATACTTTATTTTATTTATTTATTTATGACAAATGAATGTTAAGAGAATACACATAAACTATTGAATATCTAGTTTATGGGGAATTAAATATTCAATCAGTACATCCTCATCCAATGATACCGAGAATCTAATATAGTATATCCTCATCCAATGATACCGAGAATCTAATATAGTATATCCTCATCCAATGATACCGAGAATCTAATATTACTATTAAATTTAAAGAAACTTGAATTCAAGATTTTTTTTAACGTGTCACACTAATATTTTTCATTGCGGGACTAAAGTCACTGTTGTATAAATCCTTCGCTGATAAATACTTTATTGTTAAGATATCAATTAATTGATTAATAATTATTTAAAATAAATATCATTAAAATAATAAAATAAACAAAACAATAGATATTGTGGTGGGTCAGGTCTATGAGGACCCAATAGTTTTCTGCCACGTGAACATACGTACGTATGACGTGGCACCCCTCTCTCACTAAATGCCCACTGATGGGCCGCCACGTCATCACTCTATCGCATTTCTTGGGGCTTCTCTTGAGCTCCAGCTCCCGCTCTCGCTCCACCGAGCTCACCCAATCCTTCACCAATGGCGGCAATGACCGCTGCTTCGACGATCCCCGCCCGCTCCCTCCGTCGTCCTCCCCTCCATCGTCAGGCAATGACTCCTCTCTCTCTCTCTCTCTCTCTCTCTCTCTCTCTCTCTCTCTCTCTCTCGGCCGTCAACCCCATTGCGTCTCCTCCCTGCATCGTTCTCCAAGTTCACTGCTTGATGATCTTTGTTTCTCGTTTTGCGATGCTTTTGATTTGTGTTTCAGATTCTCCCCTATTCCAGCAGGGTGATTCTCGTGAATGTAGGGATTGATGCTGCTTCAAGGCTTGCTCATTTAGTTTGCCCCTTTCGGTGCAGAAGGAGGTTCGTCCTGATTTGGCTGATGTTTTTTTATGGAAAGCATTCTCCTTATTGATATTTCTCGCTTTCTTTATCTTCTAAGCATCTCGCGAAGAGCTAAATATGTTGAATTCTATGTTTGGATCTATGAACAGGAGAAATTTAGTATTTGCGGTGAATCAAGATGCTGAGAAATCGTTTCAGAAAACTGTGGAAGTTGATAGACTGATTGACATGTTAAGAGAGTCAAATTCTAGAGAAGTAAGTGGAATGATATTCTTTGTTTGGTGTTTGCCTGCCTGCCTAGCCCTGTTGTTGAGTATTCAACCTCACCGAGTGACCATAGACAAGAACATATCTTTCCTTTTTTTTTTCAAAGTTTCTATTCTTGCTGTAACATCTTTGCTGCAAAACTGGACCAGTCATTCAGTTTTTTGAGTCCTCAAATCATGGTCCTAATTCAGGCTTTTCCAACACTTCGCATGGGATGACTTGTTGAAATTGTAGCTTTTTATCAGTACGTATCCATTTAGGACAAAAACATCTAAAATTTTGCACTAATTGGATGCCAGCAATTTGCAGAAATTTTAATTAATGGTTTCAAAGATCAGTGTGCACTTGTGCCTTTTCTTTTCATTTGAAATTCAGCTAATTGAGGAGTCATGCCTCATAACTACTTGAAGAAAGTTGTCTTTAAAGTTTATTAACTAGATTAATGATGGATCCCTTTTTCTCCAAACAGCTAGAAAAGCTTGTGGTTGAAAATATCTTTGCATTCAATGAGGACTTCTGGATCCGACTTGCTGCTAGATCAGACTCATGCAAATCTGATGATGATAAAGCATGGTTTTCTTCTTGGTTACAATTTTTTACTTCAGAGTCACTTTTCCTTACAATAGCTATTATTTTTGTTGTGATGGAAATCTGATTTTTTGTACATGACAGAAAGACTACGAGGAATTAGCTGCATCAGTGATGAGCATAGTTGATTGTGTAGTTCATAAGGCCCATGTAAGGTTTTGTTTCTTTTCAATCAGATGGTTTTCTAATTTTTTGCCATCACTCATGTGCATGAAGTAGTTGAGCTGTAAAATGCTTTACAATTCTGAAATATAAGAGGTGCAAAATAGGATCTCCTTTTAAGGAGGAAACTTGAGTTATTTTTTAAGTTATACTTCAGTCATTCTTCAGAAACCTACTTTTCTAATTTTTTAAGATTTTTGTGATTATTTAAACATAGTAAGCAATAACGCTACTTGAGCAATTTATTTGTTGCATAGGTCTCTACTCTGTATTGCCTGTTGTATACTTGTATTGCAATGCGGGAACTGTGATAGCTTTTATGGCCATTTCAAGTTGTCTGCCCCTTTTTGTAGCATAAAGACTTACTGTAGGTGTTTCATATCTTTTATCATATTTCAAACTGAATTTTCTCTCTTTGAATATCATAATGTAGGGAGAAAAAAAAAAGGTTTATTGATACACTATACATCCATAGTTATTAGAAAAGTTGCAACTTGGAAGTGTTACTGACTGGGATAGGTTTCCCCATTGGTGAGACAAAGCCAGATGCATCTTTACTTATATATGTTTATGAATGCTTTATTGTTACATGTACATCTATTGTCTCGCTTTAGACAAATGATTGAATTAAGCATGCGACATATGTATCTTTTATCTTTCAGGAAAAAATTGAATCTGCTACTGATATTCTCAAGGCAATCCTGAAACCTGTGGTTGATGACGTTGAAGAAACTTCGTGGCCACCTAGAGATCCTGAAGGCCTCATAATGATGGAAAAAGTAAGTTATTGTAACTCTAAAGAATAGGTAACAAAGCTACTTTGCCGCCTACTGCTACATGATATTTCATTTTAATATGGTTAAGAAGAAAATAAGTATCTTCAGCAATTAGAGTCACCCATGATTATTGCTTGAGCCATTGGAATGATCCATGCATGGTGAGCCGTATTCCTTTGTTGGTGGTTCGTACTTTACACTCCTGGTTCTGTTGTGTAATCACAAAGGAACTGCTATCTTTTTGTTTTCTCTATACATTGTAATGATTTATGAAACTTTCTGTTTCTAAAATGAATATCACAAAAATTTTAGTTATCCGATAACCTAAACTATACTCCATCTGTGCTCTTATTTGAAACCTTAGCGTATCCTTGGATTTTTATTTGTCAAAGAAAGTTCATGTCTTTATGTCTCTTCTTTGGCTTCTGTGCAAATTTCTGTAGATAGAAGTGTTGTATGAGTTGTATCTGTGTAACACTTCTTATCTTCCACAGAAATAGGGTTGTCTCTATCCTGCCTCTGCACTGAATTTTTGCATTTTATTATTCCCCAAAGATTCATTCATCTCTTATGATTTTCATTCTAAAACTAAAGTGGCTCTCCAGGAATTAACAAGAAGAGAACAAGAAGGACAACTGGATGAAGGGTTTCTTTCAGAGGTCAATGCCCAATTACGGCAAGTATGGATGTTTCTCAATAATAAATTTCCAAGTACAATAAAGATTCTTGAACTGCCTCTTTATGCTTTAATTCTGTAAGTGCGCAACTTGATATGGTTAGATAATTTAGATTTAAGTATATCTTGCCAACTCTCCAAATAGAGGAAGAGTAACTATGTGGTAAATTGTGCGGGACGGACACATGTCCTTGTTGGTTTGCTTAATGTGCTGTCTTTCTCATCATCATATAATTTACTCCATTCTGAAATACATGTTGTTTAAGTATTTTGTACAAAAATTAAGGGTGGCATTAAATTTTTAAAATTTAGAATAAAAATGAACCAAATTACTAAACTAACCATTGGTTGAAAATATAATTTTTGTTGGAAGTCTTGGGACTATGAATATGACTCTTTTTATTTATATGACTTTAAAAATTGGAGAAAGGTAAAATTGAAAAAAAAATTGATTATCTTGTTATTATAAAATGACAATTATTTTGAAAAAAAAATTCAAAACTACTTATATTTCAAAATGGAAGGAGTACTTAACAAGCTCATAACATTTGTAGGCAAAAGAAGATGGCGATAAGCCAGGACTTGTCGCCATGCTGCAGAAGGTCTTGCAGCTATATGCCTCTAAAGTTCTTTGTAAACGCAGCTATGCCTACAAAGGTAAAATTTCATTAGAACTGATCCCGCAACTCTTGCCTCTTTTTCTTGGATGCACATTTGGTGGGCTATGCAAACTATACTTCATACTCTCAATTTATCTGGTGGAAATGGAAACCTCATTAGTATTTGATACAAGCAGCATTTCAACTGATCAAATTTTTTTTTTTTGTTCTTTTCATTTTAATTATTAGATTATCCGATGGTTCAGTGGTTGATGTTGTAACTTGAAAGATATCATTTTTTTTTGTAATGCGTGTTTTTCTCCACATAAATTTTGCAGGAGGTGAAGTTTTGAAGGCAGAAAAGTTCCTTGAATCTGTTCTTGAAGGTAATCTAGCAAAGGGGGATTATTTATGATCAATTTAACATTGCTCTTGGCCTGATACATCACTTTAATGCTTCAACTACTGCCTCAAAAATAAAAAAAGAAAAAAAAAATGTTTTTGATCTTATGGCAACCCCTTATAATTCTGCATTGTCTGATGAGTATTGGAAACTGCAGCCCCTGAAGAGGAATGGAATAAGCTGATACTCACTGGACTTACAATCGGAAATGGAGAAGTTTCTCCTGAAGAGTTTTATGCTGTTATTAATAAACGAAATGAGAGGATCTTAATTCGCACAGTAAGATGTACCTTTTATTGTGAATGAATTCTAAAATAAGTGAGTGGTTGATCCATTGTTTAAATCACCTTGTATTCATGACTTCAGGAAGGAGGTTCATACCAGCAGAGGATCCTAACCGAGTATCTCAAAGGTGTTGAATCAAGAACCAAGGAAATTGTCCAGGCAATTCAAGGGCCACAACAATGAATATCTATATATATGTAGATATAGATATCTACATAATAACCATACTTTTTTTACTATCTAGGTCTGTTTCTATAACTCCACTGCAAAAAATCAGTTTTGATTCAGAAGCAACCAACCATATTGGCTAGTGATGGTTTGCTATTTCATGTCAGTGATATGAAGAGCATAATCTTATGATAACATATGGAAAAGCATTTACAAGAAAAGGAGCACAGTGATGAGGAAATGTGCAATTGATGAAGCAACAGGAACAACAGCGGCGGCGGAGGCGGTGGCGGTGGCGGCAGCAGCCTTGGGTAGAGAAGGATAAGTCTCGGGCGAGGGCATGACACACTCATGGCCATTGAACAAAACTCTCCGAGGAAACGCCCATCCTCCTTCAAAGGTGAAGTCTCTACTATCCTTATGCAGTATCATCTCGGTCTGCACATTCCCGCTTTCACCATGTTCCAATAGCATTGTATTATAGAATGGCATCCCCCAAAACAATCCTGTGTCATCTGCACAATCAATCAACCCAATTCACATCAGAATGCTATTTTTGTTGCATTGTATTTATCCATGTTATTTTCTTTTCTTCTCCTCGATCAGGATATTGTTTAACATATTCATAAAGCAAGAAGAAGGTTTGAAGAATGTGTGCATTTCTATATTTGTTTATCAGTATGAACCATCTGAAATAGTCAAAATAATATCACACCAATGTGCTAATAGATTCATATCAGTATTTACTAACATCAAGAAAGCTGATGAGAGAACTCAACTGGTGCCGGGATAAACAATCAGAGGTTGGTAACTGAAGCTGAAGATCTGTGTTATGTTCTGGAGATTCGGGTGCTCCAAAACCAAGTTCCAATCACTGTAGTTCTTGAAAAAGTTCAAATTAGTGATAGTCACCTTAACCCTCCAATAATCCTTATAGTTCACTTTCACATGCCAATGTACTTGGATTGGGCACATATGCTCTGAGCATTTCACCGCTACTTTGCCGTCTCCTTCGCCATTCGGCGTCTGCAATTTGTTATCTGGCTCATCATCTCTGCCACCACATCAGCAAACAGATACATAAACAAATAAATATTATAGAAATATTGTCATATGATATTATATGGACTTCTGCAACTGCAACAAGATTAAGGTTGAAGAAGAAGCTTGCATGTAACAGTTCCCAGCAAGTCCTGTATGTGGGCATCTGCAACTGCAACGAGGGCAATTTACAATTGCATCACTATAAAAGCTTGACAGAGAAACACAGCAACTGGGAGCATTTGATTCTCTGAACTGAGAAAAGGAACACACCACCTGCCATGTCACTGCATCAAACAGTAATAATACTCTTTATATCCATGAACACAAACATAACTGAAAACAAAGTATTACAAGACTTAACTCAAAGCCTGTTGTATCCTTTGGCTATTCCCAGTAGAAAACTTAGTAGGTTCAACAAGAGCCATATTATTACTGCATGTGTACCCAGGAACACCAATGCTGAAGTTTGAGGGACTTCCAAAAGTACCAGAAGTTGCAGTGAAATTTACAGAGCTTTGAACAGCCATTTGAAAAGAAGAAATGGCCTTAGATGGGTCTTGAGTCAAGGATGAAATGACTCCTCCCTTGCAACAATTGGCTGTTTGGAGATTATAAGGAACTCCAGGAACTAAGTCAACAATTACAGGGCTCCTCTCACAACTGTGTGGGAGAGGATCACTCTTGAACCTTTTGCAGTCACCTTGTTTTGTGGCTTCAGCTCCACTCATGTGCAGAATGATTTCATCTTCACTTGGCCATGTCCACCCCAATGCCCAACCTGGACTTTCAATGTGTCTGTAAAGCTGGTTGTTGTACAAGGTCACTGTCACCTGTGTGCAAAGGAATCAATCAAAGTTGTGGAAGTTCAGAGCTTTTTCATTTGAGGGATTTCAAATTCAATGTCAGAGGTTCATTATTGGTACCAGTGAAAGATGTGACAGTGATGGAGAGATGAAGTGTCATGCATGGCTATGTATGTAATTATTGTTACTAAGTAGATGCTGAACTAGTAAGTGAACATATATTTATTTAATTTGGTCACATGATTTATCTGATATGGATTCATTTGTGATATACAAAACATAGTTGTTACATTGGTTTGAGTTATGAAATCTTAAAACTAACGACTTCATTGAATTTATAAATTAAATTCAACATGTTTTATTTAAAAGATAAAAATAAACTTCAGAATGTAAAAAAGAAGGAACAGAGTTCATTGGATGTGGATACATATTAAAATGACAAAAATAGATGTAAGATACATTGGGAAACGGAGAATACATTCTTTCATATAAAAAATAGCTAAAACAAAAGTACCTTTTGTATTCTCTTTTTATTGTCATTTGAATTCTCTTAACAAAATTATTTATCCACTTTCATTTTATAAAAAATCAAAATAAATTGTGCCACCCAAACTTTAAAAAGAGAAAATCAAACAAAAATGATTTTTTTTTTCTCTAATATCAAATTACTTCAAGGTAAAAAAAAAAAAGTGAATAAATGAGTGTAAATATTTAGTTAAAGAACAATGGTAAGAATATTCTTCTCTTGCATAAGAAAAAATTTTAATCTGATCTTAAATAACAAAACAGTAAATATTGGTAAATTGGTCAATAGAGTAACAAGGGTAAAAAAACAAAAACAAACCACACACACATATAATAAACAAATTCATAGTAAATATTTTCCAAACCAAATGAATCAAACACAGAATGGATTACATTATTTTGAAATAAAAATAATTTAAACTTAATCGGTAAAAATTATTCCGGTAATAAACTAGAGATTGATGTAACATACGACATATCCATCTTCATCACGAATATCAAAGAAATCCCACTTGACTGTTATGTTCCCGTTTGGGTCTAGTGGATCATATGCACCTTCAAAACCCACAGCCACAATCAAATCAACATTTTAAAATATATATAAATAAATAAATAAAAACAGAGGAAAATCACCTGCAAACCATTGGAGAAAACAAAAGGACCAGAAAAAAAGATTAATCTTTTCCATTGTTTCTCTAGCTCTGTGAGGGTGGATGAGTGGAGTTTTTTTTGAAGAAGAAGAAGAAGAAAAAGGGGAAGATGTGATTTGGGGGAGGAAAAAGATTGGTAGAGAAAATGAATGAATGAGTTAATTAAGAGCATTAAATTGAAATGGGTATTGATTTGGTAATTCCATTGGTTTGTGTTTCCAAAGATAGAAGCATAATGGCTATTGTGTTTGTCTCTGGGTGCCAGTGAGAAGCTTTCTTTGTTTAGATAGGAATTTTCAAAATAAAAAAATAATAATAGACTAATATAAAGCTAGTTCAATATGAATATTAAGATAATTAATGGGTTTATGTGACTTATGTGTGTGTGTGTGTGTGTGTGTGTGTGTGTGTGCGTTGCTTGTGTTAATGCATGGGTATAAATTGGTCTAGTGGAGACGGTATAAGATGTGTGGTGATTTTATTTTATTTTTATTTACTAATGAGGTAATTAGTTAAGCACTTTTTAGATTTTTAATATTTTTATATAAAAGTGAAAACAATGAAAATATTGGCTGGTTAGAAATTTTCATAAATATTATATATTAATTTAATCGTATTAAATGGGTTTGATCCATTAATAAAAGTTTAGTAATGATATGAGAATAGTAAATGGGCATACTCATAGTCAAATTCTTGGATCGACAGTATTATTACAATAATATACATATATTGTAGAATATTTGTATAGACATTGTAGCAGTGTTATTTATTTACTATTTGTATATATTTATTTTTTTTGGAGGATGTCATTCTTCTCTTTTCCATTCGTGGCAAGATTATTTTTTATTTAATAGTTTTAGTTTGCTACTCAGAACAGCAAAATGCATAATTGATACAATTGAAACCCATGCAAGAAATATCATATAAACTTGGCTGTGGATCGCCCAACAAAATGGCCTGCAAATCATGACACATATGTATTTATTAATAACTAGCAAATTCTTAATCAGAGGTTTGTTTGGTACCATTTAAACTCCAATAACATCACCATGGTCACATTTGTAGGGCCTTTTCATTTATGATTTTTGAAAGATCAAGCATGATGTATGGATGGATGTTTGTATGGCTGACATGAAGATAGTACCACAACATTACTTTTGTGGAATTAGTTCTCAATCACATTCAACAACACAAATTCAGCAGACAAGGCTCAATTGTCAGCATATGCATAACTTATTATAAATTAGCTTCGGTTTATACCCAAATTTTCATTGCCTTTTAGAATTTTGTGTTTTGTAAGTATTATTTGAAATGAGAGATTTCTTTGTATTTATTTATCTATTTTTTTTAGGTAAGATATGTGCATATTTATAAAAGAAAAATACACGTATTAACATATGTAATGATGTGTCAAGATGATCGATAAATTAAAAATTACTAAAAAACACTGCTATATTTTGATTTTAAGTGATAGAATTAAAGACACTTATAAACAAGTGATTTTTAATTTAAATTTATATGTATATATATGCCAGGAGAATTTTTTTTTTTACTGGACTCTCAATATTTCAACTTATATTAATTTCAGGCCTTGGCTCATGAGAAATCAGTTGGCCAAAGGCCTAAAAAACAATTATTATACAATAAAATATAGAATAATTTTTTTTTTGAATGGGTTTTTAGTCAGTGAATGGGATTACACCGACAAATTTATTAAACAATTGATATAAATGTTCTTTTCTAAAATAGTTTATGTTGAAATCAAATAGATGTCCCAACAATAACAAAACCTTTCAAACTTGACATCTCTGGATTAAGTCAAGTGTGGACAAGCACACGAAATTTATAAAGAAATAATTGGGTAGGAGCCTAGGAGGGTTGCACAGAGCCAGCAAAAAGGCACAAGAGGCGACCACAATTGCCAATCATTGCTGGCAGGATGAGTTGCACGTTCTCTATGTGTCCCATCTCCAAAACATTTACTAATACTTAATTCACACATCTTTCATATTTTTCCAAATAGATCAATACTTTTTCTCCTTTATATATATATATATATAATATTTTTTGATAATTTGAGCAAACCATTTAAACATACAATTTTTTTTATTATATTTTTTTATTTTACTAAGAGCAGCAACTATGCGGCTAAGAAAAACAAAAACATACATAAATCTTGATGGAGCAAGTAAAGGTAGGACCTGTGCATATGTGAGTGCTAGAACCATTTACATACAATCAGGGCCTGTTTGGTTGCAAAATAAAAAAATATGGCATAATTTTATTATGTTGGAAGTGTAAGTGATTATTACAGAAATTGTGACATTTTATTCTTACAGAATGAATGTTTGGTTAACAAAATAAAAAAATTGTCAAAATCTGTTGGTCGACCATCGGACCGCCGGTGAACTGGTGGCCGGTGGCCGAAGGCCAACTGGACCACCGGTGGACTGCCGGTCGATGGCCGGATCACCGGCGACCGGTCGCCGAAGGTCATCTTATAACCGACTAGACCACCGATGGACTGGTGGCCGATTAACAGAGGCCACCTGAACCACCAATGAACCGCCGGTATGTCACCAGATGCTGGGAGGCCAGTGGTCGGACCCCTGGTGGACTGGTAGCCAGTCGCCGGAGGTTTGCCAAACCGGTGGCCGGTCGCCGGAGGCTGGTAGGGCGGTGGTTGAATCCCCGGTGGACTGGTAGCCGATCGCCGGTGGTTGGCCGGACCGGTGGTCGGTCGCTCGAGGCTGGTCGACCGGTGGTCGGAACCCCAGTGGACTGGTAGCCGATAGCCGGAGGTTGGCCGGTCGCCGGAGGTTGGCCGGCCGGTGGTCGAACCCTCGGTGGACTAGTAGCCGATCACCGAAGGTTGGCCGGACCGGTGGCCGGTCGCTGGAGGCTGGCCAGACCGGTCGTCGGAGGCCATCCAGACCAGCGGTGGACTAATGACTGGTAGCTGGATCAAAAGAGAGTGAAAGAGATTTTTTACAATGAAAAAATATTCCACTCTTAGTGGAATATTTTTTCATTGCCATAATACCTATATCATGCCATAATTTTATACTCTAAAATAAGTACCCAAACAACCAATATGGCATAATTCTCAGAAAATGTAAAATTATGGCATAATTTACGGATTATGCCATAATTCTAGGCTATCCAAACAGGCCCTCACTATTTTCATTTACAGAAAATATATCTTCACCAGTGATTTGAACTCTCATCACATATGAAAAATTCTAAAAAGACCCAACAACTAATAAACCACTTTGTCATTAGTTTTTATTATTACAAATTAAGGAGTCTCCGTTCACATATGAACGTTGGAACCACTCACATATAACCACTACTTATATTTATAGAAAATGTACCCTCATTCATCCGTGATTCAAGTTTTCATCACTTGTGAAGGATTTTAATAGGGACTTGGCTAAAATTATATCACTTAAGGCTCGTTTGACATTGTTGCCAATTCCTGTTTTTTGTTTTCAATTTCATATTTTGGAAACAAAACTAAGAAAACATGTTTGGCAGCTTGTTTTTATTTTAAAAAATTTTGGCAACAATCCTCGTGTTTCCAAAAAAACAGAAAACAACAATTTTATGTTTTCAACTGTTTTGGAAACGTTTTCAAAACTCTTCCTCCCACCATGAACTCTTTCTCTTTTCTTTCTCTCTCTCTCTTCTCTTTTAATTTTTAATTTTTAATTTTTAATTTTTAAAAAATATTAATTTTTTACAAAATAATAATAATAATAATTTTAAAAATATATATTTTTTAAAATTTTATTTATAAAAATTTATTATTTTGGCTTGATATTTTACAAATTAATTTATATAGTATAAAAAATTATATTTTTAGAAATTATTTGTGAAAAAAATTTGGTTATAATAATTTTATGTAAACCAAACATGTTTTTGTTTACAGTTTTTTAAAATACACAATAGTTAGTGTATCCAAACATGTTTTTATTTTCAAAAAATTGGAAATAAAACGAAAACAAAGTAAAAACAAAATAAAAGCGAAACGAAAATAAAAAACAAAAAGATAGAAACGATCCCAAGCAACCCCTTAGTTATTGGTTTTGGTTATTACATCTTAATTATGTATTGAGAAAAATTAAAATTTCAATCTTTTAATTAAAAACACGTCTTGACTGTTTGGTTATGACAGCGGTGATTAACCAAAGTATTTCTTTTTAAAATCATATTAAATTCTTATTATTCACATCATGTGCACATTTTTTGTTTATTTATTTATTTATTTTTCTTCATTTAAAAAAATGCTAAAAAAACTCAAATTTCCTATTAAGCTACTTGTAAGGCTACACTCAACCCAAATTCAAGCTCATCAATGGAGTTGGATTTGGCCAACCAAAATAAAAAGTAAATATATTTTTTCTGAAAATTAAAATTATTGAGTTTTTTTTTTAATGAAAAGATGTTTTTTTGCCACAAGCAACTTGCCCGGAAATCTTCATCTGCTTAATACAAAAGATATATATATATATATATATATAATGTTAATCACTATTCACCAAACAGAAGCAAGCGTTATGAGAGATATAAAAAAAAAAAATAGAGCAAAGGAAAAGAGAAGAACAAGTTGAGAAGAGAAGAGTGAGATAGCACATCATCGTCAGGCCCACCCCACCATGTGGAAGTTGGCAGCTCCCCACGTTCACTACTGCTTTTCATTTGCTCCTCTGTTTTTTAAGTTCAAAGGGAAAGTGGTTTGAAACGGGGAAGCCAAGAAAAGTAACAGTTCTCTTGAGAGGTTAGAAATTATTATTATTATTATTTTTAATCTTTAAAAAATGTAAGAAATCCTGAAGCGCTGAGATAAATGAGGGGAATTATGTTCATGTAAAATTTTATTTCCTTCTCTTTGATTTAAAAAAAAAAAAAAGGTTGAAATGAGAGTAATTAAAAATTAAAAAAATGTTATAGTTAGGAAGTGATGAGTCATTTTTGAGAAAATAAATATTTGAAGCAGGGAAGTGAGTCAATTTCGGTAATTTTTCCACTAATTTTCCCTTTAGTGAATGCTCTCTTATTTGATTAATAGAAATGAATAATATAATTTATTTCAAAAAATTTGCCTTTTAGTTTTAAATTATGGAGTATCAAAATTTAAAACGTATTAGATTGTAAATCTGCAAATATACTCGAAATCATTTATTATTAAATTTAAAATAAATTATTTATTGCCAAATACTTTTAATTAATTAGTAATAATAATGTTGTTTTGTTCATTTTTTTAATTGATTAGATGTTAAGTTATCATGTTATTATTGCCGAGAGTTCAACTTCTTTCTAATATATGTTAAAACATAATAATGAAAATGTCAAAAATCCAAAACCTTGGTTTTTGTATCTTTATTATAATTTTGATTAGGATTTGTATCCTAATGAAACTAAAATCAAATTATCATAATAATATTAAATAAAAAATTTGTTAGGTCTAGCCAAAACCTATAATAAAAAAGAAAGAATAATGTCTTTGTTCATTATTTACTCTCATTCTCTAGCAAGCGTTGTATTTTGCCAAACTTTTGTACGAATTAAATGAGAGGCACAGCGTTGTTTGTTTTCAATTTATTCTATGCTATAATGTTCGATGAATTGTCTTATTCTAATATTCTATTGTTGTAGTAGGTGGAAGCCCGCAGCCTTGGATATTGCATAACCAAAGCAATAATATATATATATATATATGTGACAGGTACATATATAATTAAAACAGTATAAACAATTAAAAATTAATTATCATGCTATACATTTTTATTCAGCAGTATGAAAATTGGATTACAGGTTTTCTTCTGTATCGAGAACTCTTTGACAGTATTGTGTCGGCTACATTTTGAATTTTAAACAATAAAAATTTAATAAATCAAATTTTATACAATAACACCGGTGGTCTTTGACCAAAGATATAGCCAATTATGGAAGGATATATATATATATATATATATATATATATATATATATATATATATATATATAATTAAATTTTATGGTTGTTACTTTTTCCGTTATTTTTCATATATAAATATAAATGTGACAAATCCTCTTTTATTCCCTATGAATTTTTAATAAATAATGTTTGTCAATTTTTCTAAAATAAACATGAACACGTTGAATTTGAGAGATTAGTGTGCTGAGAACATTTGTTTAATTATTGTTATTATTATTTTTTTAAATACAAATAAATAAACCAATGCTTCATTAAAAGAAACAAGAAAATATTACAAACTAACATGCAAATGAGAACATGATAACCATATTGAATATGCTTTGACACTTGAGATTTCATCCACCGTGAAAATAAGATATGATCAAAAAAATATTTAAATTAGTTTTTTTAATAAAAATGATTAATTAAAACAGTACACTACAAAACAGAGAAGTTAGAACAACGAGACCAAAATGAAAAAAATTAATTAAAGATAAGAACATAATAAAACAAAATAACAATGTAATAACCAGAGATTAAGAATAAACACAACGAGAAAAGAGTGGGAAACAACTAAAAACACTAATGAATCAACTATGTCCTCAAAATGATAACATGGAAACAACTCAACTGCATAGTTATTGATGACCATTAGAGGAGCGGGAAATAGTAGACGCATTCATTAATGCCAAAATTGAGTGTCACTCTCCACCCACAAGTATAAAAATAAATAAATAAATAATACAAGTTATCTTATATTATCAATATTTACAAAATTCAGTCAATAAATGCTGAATTAATCTAAACTCAACCTACTAATTAAATAGTTCCTCATGTGCGGGTTGGTAATAAAGATCAATCAAAGCAAATGTAAAGCATCTTTTAATGCCTGTGCTCTTTGTCCTTGAGAATCCAATAAGAAGTAAATAATTAAAACAATGCCGTCCAAACTAAGTTTTTTCCATTTATCTAATTTTTTATCTTTAATTGTTAAAAAAATATAATAAATACAAAGAGTCAATGGTGGTTAATCACAACCTACTACTCCCAACATGGCTTGTGATATGACGGGCCAATTGGTCGGCCTCATAAGTCTCTCATTTAGGAAGGATTCTATCAAATCATATATATATATATATATAATTTGAGAAAGGAGGTTTTTTTTTAAAAAAAAAAATCTTAAAAATAATAATTATTAGAGTTAGAATCATCATGACTTTTGTTTTACTCTTACGTCCTAGTCCAACACTTTGGGTCCTTTCATGTGATAGATCTGATTTTGTTTGATCCCCATTATCATCTAGCTTATTATGCCCAAGAAGTTTACATGATAGAAAAACTTAGGTTGATTGATATATCAAATACTTAAATTTTGTTTTTTTTTTTTTTACAATCAAAAGTTAAGTGCTTTAATTTTATTAAATTATGCTCGGTTTGTCTAAAACAAAAGGATGTTTACATTTCTCACGAATAAAAAGAATATATATATATATTATTTTTTTTGTTGTGTTTTTATGTATGAATTTTTTTGAAAATCATAATGCATATGAAATATACATAAAAATATAATCTTGACACATGGTATATTTCATATCAGTAGGGGAATGATAATGCTTTTAACAACCATGCAATTTAATATAGATGTAAAAATTGGTATATATATGTTTTTTTAAAAAGTGGATAAACCACATAACTGGTGGTTAAGACAGAACAACAAACAAAACAAACCCATTAGGCTTTACTGGTATATTCACATTGTAAAAAAAAAAAAATTACAACAATAGCAATTGTTTAAAAAAAATCCCTTAAAATGGTTCATTAAAACATTATATGTACATAATAACTAAATTTAAAGCTTTTCAATAGATGTGAATATCTGAACAAGGACTAAATAATAATTGAAGACTTCATTATTAAAAAGCGAATCAAACAGTATTTCCTTATTTAAAAAATTTCAAACTGCAAAATATTATTATACTACTTATTTGAACAAGTTTAGACGCAATCCAAAATAATTTTCTAAATATATAATAAAAATAATTTAATCACACATGTCAATTGATTCTTCTTGATGTTAACAAAGATTTGATATTATTACCCAATGACCCCTCCCTCCTTTCATCCTTTCCAAATAAAATAAAATAAAATAAAAAATAAAGAATAAAGAATAAAAAATAAAAAATAAAAAATAAAAAATTATAACATAATATATTCTAATTATAATAACAGAGAGAGATACCCTATGCGGTTATTCCCGCTCTTCCAAGCCTTCGTTTTCAAAACCTCGCTTTCATAGCGCGGGCGGGCTACCCCACCACCAGTTTAAACTCTCAAACCAGTTCAATCCATCCTCACCGTCCATTCCACCCTCGCGATCGACACCACCAACCCATCCAACGGCACGCATCTCGAGGCTCCTCCTCTCATCCATCTCCCAGTCCCACCACTCTCTCCACCATTTTCCCTAAAAACCCCTTTGCCACGTCACCATAAGTAGGAGCTTCAAGTGATACATACAACCTGATATTTTGAATTAGATCGTGGGCAAAAAGGTCATGTAGCGGTCACCAAAGCTCTGCCACGTCAGCTTCAACGGTCTGCGGTGTCCGCACTCCTCCGCCACCGCTTATCTAAAATTCCCATCCTACCCTCTTCTCCTTTCTTTCTTTTTAAACACCACCACAACTCTTCTCTCTCTCTCTCTCCGCCGTTGTTCGGCATCGGCGACATTGCTCACCGGCGGTGACGTTACCGTCCACATTGCTTTCAAATGCTTTCCCCCACTTTACACCTTACGAGCATGTGACATCCAACCCTAGATTCCCCTTCACTCCACTCCACCCTCTTATTCTCACCTTCCCCCCTCGCTTTGATCTACATCTCTGAGCTCCATCCATGGCGGGGCCTTCGACATCGAGGGGTCGGAGTAGCTCGCCATTCGGATACCGAAAGCCCCCGCCGAGCTCCTTTTCGTCGACCTCATTCTCCTCATCTTCGTCTTCTTTCATGAATGGTAGGCTCATTCCCCGCTCTTCACCCTCCTCCGTTTCCTCGCATTTTGGAGGTATGCCACGATCTGCTACCCCGAACCGCGGGCGAAGCCGCGCTCCTGCTGGGTTTGCTTCTGCGGATGAGCTGGTTGAGGAATTGAATGAGGCTGCGAGATCTGGGGAGGGGGATAGTATCTCTGTTACCGTGAGGTTTCGGCCGTTGAGGTGAGGAAATGTGGATCTGGTTTAGATGTCGTAGATCTGTTGTTGGTGTTCTTGGATTCAGAGGTGATTATTATTATTATTTATTTATTTTTTGGGTGTTTTTCTTGTTGTAGTGAAAGGGAGTTTCAGCGAGGGGATGAGATCGCGTGGTATGCTGATGGTGATAAGGTGGTGCGCAACGAGTATAATCCTGCCACGGCTTATGCTTTTGGTAAGCTTATTCTCTTTTGATTTGATTGCTGGAGCAAAAAACCCTCAATTGAAGTGCAAAATTTTATCTGAAATTCTTTTTGCGTCCCTGATCTTCTTCAAAGAATCACAAAGAGTACCTATTGCTTTCTCTCTCTTTGTTTATTATTGTTTTTACAAGTGCGGAAAGTGACTGCTAGATAATGTTTCACTGTTGTATATAAATATCAAAGGCACCTTTCCTTTGATTTTAATCATCGGTCATGAGCTACTGTTTGACTTGTCATCAGAAGTTCAGTTTGTTGCCTGTCTTTGTAATCTATGCGGGCTAATAATGGTAACCATTAACTCATATTTTTCGATTGTACATCTTAAGACTGTCTTTGATTTTGTTGGCGGTCTGATATGATTCACTAGTCTGTGGAGCAGCCTTGATCATGACGTATTCAAACTGTAGAACACTAGAATTTCGATGCATGACATTCATGTAAGAGTTAATTTGTATGTTTGTTTACACAACCAAGGACAGTTTATAATAAGCTCTTCATCATTTGCATTCCAAAGTCACCAACAAAAAGTTCACCTTCATGTTTTTCAATTTGTTCCCTACAACTATCTTTTAAAATTTTGATAAAGAGTAAAGGAGCATGTGGCTGCTGGTTGATTAGTATTGTTTTTTTTTTCCATAAAGATAATTTATGAATAAGATCACCAAACATTATTTATTGATTAGTTTTTCTTGGGTGGTGAAAGCTTCAAATCAGAAGGACAAATCTTATGGTAATGATAAAATGGTGTATGGTTGATGGCTATATGGTGAAATTATTAGTCTTTATGGTGTTAAAGATAGTTATTTTTGGATACTTGGGAGTTCCTCATTGACTAAAGGCAATGGATGTATACTTCCACTTAATATTTCAGTCACTTAAAAGTTCAGGGGATCAGATGGTTCCTCAATCTTTGGTAACACTCTAAAGTAAGAGCACTTTAATAATGTACAAAAAGCTTTAGGCTACTTATTTGCTTCTATGAATCATCCCTGAGGAAAGTTTTTACCTTTCTCTTGTGCATGCATTTTATATGAAATATGAAAAGTTTTTTTATAACCTTTTGCCTTGAATTTTTTTTTTATGAATTCCATGGGGATCTAAATCGCTTATCTTTTATTTATCTTTGGAATTGGCATGTAACAAACATACTTCAAGACACGTGGTTGAATATTTTTTCTTTAAAAGTACATTTGAGTCAATAATTTATTGCTTCCATGGTAGCAAGTTGGTGATACTTATATACTTTTCTGTGTTTTAGATCGAGTATTTGGTCCTGCCACAGCTTCTAAGGTTGTGTATGATGTTGCTGCTCGGCCTGTTGTGAAAGCTGCAATGGAGGGAATCAATGGTTTGCAATCTTGATTCTTGCTTTTGTTAAATTATATAGGTCACCCGTTCTTCTGCAAATGTGATTATTGTTGGATAGATGGTCTCAATCAGAAATTTGAGTTTCTGTTAAGTTGCAAGTTCTTTCAAATTTTTTTCATCATCATACTTGAGCCTTGATTGTTTAATTTTTCAAGGACCATGATGGGCACAGGTATTTACCATGATTTATGTGTACTTCAATAGTTCTATCCCATGCTAATGCTGTTATGAGTGTTTGACATGTGTGTTACAAGATAAGAGCGATCAACATAAAAACCTCTAGTTTTCTGTGCTATTATTTTATTTTGGTTGCAATCCTCACATGATTTGTTATTAATCATAATTGCAAGCTGTCACATCCTAAATCCTATGTTCAAAAGTTTGCTCTTGCATCTCTACAATGGATTGGATACTGGTGTCTCCAATATGAATTGTTTGTTTCTTTTGCTATGTGTTAGATTTCTTCATCAATTAACTATTTGAATGAGACTTAAATCTCAAAATTTAGTCATCATTAAACTATTGATCACATGCTAGCTTCATGAATTTTTTTGTTTATATTTGAGCATGATATTTATAAGAGGCTTAGCATTGTCGTGGGTAAAAACCTCATGCAATTTTACATTTGTTTATATCTTAGTGTTGCTTTTTTACCATGCCTCATGATCTTTGAAATTGGGCTTTCCTGCTTGTCTTGGACTAAATTGGCTTAAAAGTTTAGACTGACTTGCAATGTTTAAATCTTAAACCTGCTGTTTTTTCATTATGTTTGTGTATGGTGATTTTAAAATCCTTTTTTTGAATTGCAGGAACGGTTTTTGCTTATGGTGTAACTAGTAGTGGGAAGACTCATACTATGCATGTAAGTTCAACATTCTTTGCTATTATGCTACTCTTTTGTGTGGTTGAAAGCCATACAATTTGGTTGGATAGTTGCTACTTGTTTTGAAAAAACTGAATTAGCACCCAATTTTCTGCTAGCATTCAGAAATTCAACACACTCCTACATGTTTAGTGGTGGAATCAATGGTTGATGCTTGGGCTTACTCTATATATATTATGAGACCGAATCATGTGCTTACAATGATGTGCTCATTTATTATCTAAAAGAAGTCAATAAAAGGTAATTTGGGCTGTCAATGTTTTTGCTGTTGGCTTCTTTGCTATTGTCCTCTTTAGTCTTTGCACCAGTGCTTGTTCCAATTTAGACTTATAATTGTAATATATCCAAGTTGCAGAATATTTCATAGCAAACCAATATTTGTGCATCACAATAAGTAATCAGATGGGAGAAAAACCACATCTTATCTATTTGGTGCCAAGTTCAAACAGTACCTTATATGTAGCGTGCAACTTCATGATGTTATTTTTCGCTCTCTAAAAAACTGACTCCTAGGAATCATGGAAAATGGATGTGGTGGAAGAAGAGACTGCACTTTTACCAAGAGAACAGGAGAAGCTGATCTTAACCATGATACAGTAACTGCAATTTATTGTCTTCAATAGTCTGGAATATAGTATCGAAACCAATGCTGAATATTAAACACAAATGAGGAGAGCTCTAAGTAGCACAGAGCACTTGAACTTTAAAAAATATTAAGAACTAACCATATTAAGAAAAGAGCTGTTTTTAGATACTTGCATTTGGCTTCAACTGTAAGGCTCCTATCTTCCATATTTTGCTTTCCTTGTAAGTAAATAATTGATGCTTTTTTTTTTGCCTTATTATAGGTTTTCTATCATTTTTCCTGACATGTCAAATTGTGGTTTGAAGTTTATTATCTATTTTGGCATCATATGTCTCTAGAAAAATTTATTACTGAAATATAACTCTTATGCACATTGTTAATCTATTAATTCACAGCTTAAATTGTTCTTCAACTTTTGCAATTAGAGTATTAGTCAACCAGCTGAAGGTAGATGACTGCCGGGGCTTGGTTTTCTTATGTGATATCACTTCATCGGCTTTTCTCTCCATATTTTCAATGTGGAAAGTCAACTAATCTCCTTGGTTGATCATGCAGGGTGATCAGAATTCTCCTGGAATTATACCATTGGCTATTAAGGATGTCTTCAGCATAATTCAAGATGTATGTAGATATTATTCAGTTTGTTCTTGACGGCACAAGGCTATTTATTTCTTTTTATAATCTTGGATAGAAACTGTCGACCTAGAGAGATGGAACTTTTCTTTTCTTTTTACTTATTGCAACTAAAAGTACCGGAAATATTTGCTTTGTGAACAATCCAATAATTTGTATGAAACTGTTGCCTTTTGTTGTATCATCAATTTAACATATTCAGATTCATTTCTGAAGGTAATTTTGTATTCATAACCAGTTAATGGCTTGGTGGTTGGATCTTTGTGGCAGACTCCAGGAAGAGAGTTTTTGCTCCGGGTGACGTATCTTGAAATTTACAATGAGGTTGGTATATTTTTTTGTATGTTCGGAATAATATTCATTTTTCTTAAACATATGATTTGTTTTCAGGTGCTTTGCTAAAAGTATTTCTTATTATCAATTGGGCAATATGAAAATTTTCAGCTCGTGCTCTTTTATGATCTAATGATAAATTGATGAAGCTTTCCAGACTTGTCTGTTTTCTCAGTGCTAATCTCTAGAAAATATTTCAGGTGATAAATGACTTGTTGGATCCTACTGGTCAAAACCTGCGTGTCAGGGAAGATGCTCAGGTATGTAACAGAAATCATTCTGTCCTGGGTTTGTTTAGTGATTTTTTTTCCCTATTGATGGAGATATTTATTATTAATTAGATAACTCCAAAATAGTAATTTTAATGCTTACTATCTTTGTATGTACTGTGCTGGATTTTCCCTGATCCTGATTTGATTTATATGTTGCTGGAGTGCAGATGGTCAGATTTGTGTGCTTTGTTGAGATGCATAGCTTTTGCATTGTTTGTCATCATGGTGGTCTAATTATTTGTACTGTTGGAATTCATTGAGTCTCTTCGTCAATTGTCTTGTCTTGTTCATTCAGTTAATTTGAGTGTTCTGTATCATATCCAGATGAGCTGCTTCCTTTGCTCCTTTTTCTTGATGACTGATGGTTCTTATATGATTTTCATGCTGATGTCATGGAACTGTACTGTATGAATAATGTTGTTAATCCGGTTTTCTGATAGAGATCACAATCCTTTTGTTCAGAAAGTTGGGCCATATCTTTGGTGAAGCAGTAATCACAAACTCAAACATTATGATCTTTTGGTGTATGCTATTTTTGTATTAAAATAATTAAACAAGGATCTTAGATGAATATCAGTGATAATTTGGAAGATGGATTAGAGCTTGCAGATCTTACCATTGATGGATACTTTGCTGTTGAAGTCTACTAAAATCAACTGTACATAAGTATGAAGGGGAAAAATAATCTAGCCATTGTGCGTTGCATATCCATGATACAAGATCATTAATTTTGCTGCATCAGTGGTTTCATGTGCACATTTACTAGCAGTACCTTGCAAAGTAACTCTCTTCTGAATCATGCTCTTTCATTAATCTTTGGGTCAAGTGATTATTCAAAGATGATATGTTTTTTCTTTGGAACTCGGAAATAACTCGATTCAGACATGGTGCTTGGGTAAACCTTATAATGTTAACAAGGACCAAGTTAAGTTATACCAGCATAAGCTTTCAAAAATTATGCTCATAATTTTTATGTTACTCCAAATTCTGCTTATTTCTATAATAAAAGGGACAATGTTCTTTACTCATGATGGTTGTCTTTTTGTGTGCACATTTCGTAACATGTTTGTAACGAAGTTATAATGCTTCTGGTCTGTAGTTTTTATATGGAGTATTTGGTATGATGGTTTTTCACATGCTAACAGATCTTGATTTTGCTATTGTGCTTGCAATGTCTTTGTGCAATTTGTCAAGCTTCTTTGAATTTCTTTGTTGGCAGTTTCTATTATATATTTCACATTGTTTCTTTCTATTATAACTTCCATTTTGAAATTCTTGAGGTTGTGACTTTGGTAATACCTTCTTGTCACAAATAAATAAATAAATAAATAATGGTAATCTTTTTCTTTGGTGGGTATTTGTTTTCATCACTAATGTGAGTAATTTTTCCTCTTAAATAACCCTATTGGTTTGATTCCATTCCTGTAGTTTGAACTTGTGCCTCATGCTGGTGGTAGGGGTTGGCATCTACTTCATTTGTATGTAATTACGTGGTTGTGAAATGTTAACCATAAGAGAAATCTTTAGGGTTTACTATTAAATCCGTTCTTAATATTCATTGTTTGGCATTCCCTATTCTACATGTTGAAATTTCCTTTGTGTATTTTACCGTTTGTCTGGATGTGCCTTTTTTGCTCCATGTTTGGTTTTTGTTAGTTTGAACCCAATTTATTCTCCATTTATATTAGGCTGTTGTTTCATAGATATCATGCTTATGTTATGGTGCCCTATAAATGAACTGAATAAAAGAGAAGAAAAAATAAATAAAATAAAGATCAAGAGATGAAAAAGCATGTTTCATTTTTTGAAACATTCTTAAAAGAGCTGTATTTGACTTATTTCCTTTCTGTTTTGTAGGGAACTTATGTGGAAGGAGTAAAGGAGGAAGTTGTTTTATCCCCTGGCCATGCACTGTCATTCATTGCTGCTGGTGAAGGTAGTCATCAATTCAATCTATTTATTTGTAGTTGGGGAAGTGGTTCTATTCTAGTCTTGCCATTCTTTTAATCTTGATGCTGGTTACAGCTTTGCTTGTTTCATTTTTTACCAGCTATTCCAAAAGTAAATTTATTGGTTTGGCAAAAATAACTAAATATTTATATCCTCAAATAAGATAAATCTGTCTAAAGAATTAAATGGCGATTCCATTATGGATGTTCAACTATGGGCCTATATCCACTTTTGGTGTGAGCAAGTAAATGATGTAGTTTGGGCATGATCAATGGCTAAATTACATAAACTGCCATGGAAGTTCATTGGGCGAACCACTACGATTCCTTACTTTTTAGAAGTTCACTTTACCAGAGCCCCTAGCATGGAGTGAGATAACAAATAGACCCTTTCACATAGTTGCAGTTCTCATTGGATGGAATCTTAAAGTAATCTGTAGAGGATAATTTAGGCAACCCATAAAAGAGTTATGCTTGAAAATAATGTTTATTGAGTTATATAATGCATTAATTTGATGAACAACTAATTTCCAGTTAATGTAAAAAATTGTGAGCAACAGGCTTATAACTTCAAGAACTAAACTGTAGGTTTCCAAAAAGATTGAAACTTATGTAACAGATAATTTTTTTATATAAATTTTCATTTACCCTGTGTTTTTTCTATCACTGAGATGCCTTCTTATCATCTTGTACTCCAATTTTATGTTGATAAATTTATTGTTGGATGTGAATATTCTGATGTGACGCTTGGAGTGAAAATAATGATTAATGACTATATTTTCCAAATATATGTTGAGAATTTTTAAGATTTGTCTTCTTTTTAATGACCAATATGTCCTTGCTTCCCCCCTTTCTCTTCCACGCTCGTTTGCTACCTCTGTTGTTCAATGTTATTCCATTTGGGTAAATTGCACTCATTTACTTCAGACTGCTGTTATTGGTGGATATTGATGCTTGTAGTACTTTTATACCTGATAGCCATGTTATTTCCAGTATCTTTTCTTAATATTTACTGTTTGATTATCATGGCTCTATTTTGAGGAGTTTGTGTGCATATCACGAACTTGACCAATCCGATTCACATTCCAGATCGTAATTTATTTTATGTTTCACATTTACAGAGCATCGCCATGTTGGTTCGAACAATTTTAACTTGTTTAGCAGCCGAAGCCACACTATATTTACATTGGTATGTTCTAATTGTTTTTAGGTTTTGTCCTCTAGTATTTGAATGGTTTCCTCTCTGTTCAAAGTGAAGTTTTATGAGATAGTTATCTTTTCATCTGTGTCTTTGTTCATATTTGTTTGATTAGCATTACATTTTGTTGTTATTTTTCTTCTCAGCTTTTATTTAAGCTATTTGACCTTTTTTTTTTTTTTAAATTTTTTGGTATCAAACACTATTTCTAATGCATGGTTGCGGTGAGATTTCATTCGTGTCATACTGTAAATTTATTTTTAGCGAGGAATAATTGCAGCTAGATAATAATTATATGAAGTTGATTTCTCAGTCTAGGAATAGTTTGGGAGCTCTCTTTCTTCGAAATGTTTCTAGTTACTTGCTTGGCAAAAAAGTTGACATTATAACTTCTGAGTGACCATTTATGCATGCCTACTTTTATAATACGAAGCAAAGTGTTTGAAATTTCAACATTTAAATGTAACATGCCAGCTGCAAAATGGTCTTGTGAAATACAAGTAAAATGTTTACTTTTGTCTCTGTTTCGGGCTCCTGTCCAATAGATTTATCTTCCTATTCACAGCCTGTTTTGAGAGCTTTTAAATGTTGCTGTGTTGGAGGAATAGTTTGCTTCTGCTCCACTTCATTCTGTTAGACATGATGAAATATGGAGAATTTGGAGAACAACTAACCCGATTTAGCTCTTCGAATTTTCTTTTTGCCCTTGTATTTTTGTGCTATATGAACCATTTGAACCATTGTTCTTGTTGTAGTTCTATTTATGCATTCGATGATCTAATATGTTCTTTCTTGTAGATATGACATATTTATAATTTTCTGCAGATGATTGAGAGCAGTGCTCGTGGTGATGAGTATGATGGCGTGATATTTTCTCAACTTGTATGAATTCTGAAAAGTTATTGTTTCACCTACTATAATATGATAATTGCAAGGCCTCAACTCTTCATGTTTCTTTTTCAGAATCTGATTGATCTAGCTGGGTCTGAGAGTTCAAAAACTGAGACAACTGGACTAAGGAGAAAGGAAGGATCATATATCAACAAAAGTCTTTTAACTCTTGGAACTGTAGGTGCTAACTTTAATTCTTTTTTCAGATCTACTGTCAGAAGAGAAGAGAAGGGAGTATTGCATTCTATAAATGTTGAATGTGATTCCATCATATCATATTTGTCATATCTATTGACTATTGACCCTCTTCCCTCATGCTCATTCCAAATTCTTTCTTTTGATTTGATCGTTTTCCTGGTCTATTCAGTTTTGAACAGAGAGCTTTCTTTCTAGTTATGTGACCTCATATGAGGCTATATATCTTTTTTAAAAGGAAATAAGGCTATATTACTCAAAATGCAAATGGCTTGCACCTTAGATCTATGGCATCACCTTTCATTGCTTTGCTTCTAAACTTTTTTGTCAACTGTTGTGAAATAATCAGTATCTCTTTTCATTTGCTTTTCAACTTTCCTTTTATGTTGTAGGCTTACTTTGCATCTGTATAATTATTGATTAGATAGATTACAAAAAGCTACCAACCTAGGAAAATCTTGATCTTCAGGCTAAGACATTGGAGTGGCAACCCACATGCTTTGTGAATCACACCTTTCAAACTCTAGACACCTTCAATGCAATCAATAATCATTAGTTCTTAGCTATATGTTGTCTAAGTCTTCATAACTTTTTACCCTTTATAAAACTAACGTAGTGTGTTGGTTGAGTTTGAAGGTAATTGGAAAGCTAAGTGAAGGAAAAGCATCTCATGTGCCTTACCGTGATTCAAAGCTGACTCGTCTTTTGCAATCTTCGTTGAGCGGCCACGGACATGTCTCGGTAAGTATCTGATCAATAGTTATGTCAAGGGTGTCTTCCAAGTGTTTTATATTATTATTGATATTATAGATAATTTATGTAACTTCATATTTGAACCTGTCTCACGTTAATGAATATAAATCTTTTTTTTTTATTTTAAAATACTTTCTCTATGGCTCGTGTAATTTTAATATTCATATGAAATGGAATTTGCATATGTACCACGTGTTATGCAGCTTATTTGCACCGTTACGCCCGCATCCAGTAACATGGAAGAAACGCATAACACACTGAAGTTTGCTAGCAGAGCAAAACGAGTTGAGATTTTTGCCTCTCGGAATAGGGTGAGTTTTTTCCAGGACTGTTCATATAAATGGGATTCCCTTTGTAGTGTTTGCAAGTGAGTGGCTTATAAATTTTGCTATATCAGATAATAGATGAGAAATCTCTGATCAAGAAATATCAAAAGGAAATTTCTAGTTTGAAGCAAGAACTAGACCACCTTAGGAAAGGAATGCTCTCGGGTGTCAATCATGAAGAGCTCTTGATCTTGCGGCAACGGGTATGGTCCTACTGATGTATTTATTTAGACATTGAGCTCTTTAGATTTACATCAATGTTTTCATTCATATTTTATGCGGAAATATTCTAGTTAAATTTGCATTCTGTTGTATATAAATAATTTTATATTTATCACATTTTTGTGTAATGATATATCCTTTTGCATTATCCTTGTGCAGCTTGAGGAGGGCCAGGTAAAGATGCAATCTCGTTTGGAGGAAGAAGAGGAAGCAAAAGCTGCTCTGATGAGTAGAATTCAAAGACTAACAAAACTAATACTTGTTTCTACAAAGAACACTATTCCTAGTTGTTTGAGTGATTTGCCTAATCATCAGCAACGTCATTCAATAGGAGAAGATGAAGTAAGTTTTATCTTGGCTAGAAAATGGAAGCTAAATCATACTCCTATTTTTTTATATCTCAACTTGACGGTCATGGTGAAAGCATGTTATTATATGTTGGGATTGGGTTACAGATGTGCCAAGATCTCTTTGAAATGACTAACCATATTAGAGAAATTAGGGTTTTTGATGATTTATCATCTTATTACACTGTACATCTTCTAAGGTGTTTCTTCCACTTCTTAGTTAACTAAAATTTCAACCTTTTCATATGTATTCCATGATTGTTTGCGTCATTTATGCCTTTCAGCATTATGCACGGAAGCATATTACTTATATTTTCTCAATTCACTGCTAGAAAAGTATGTTTTATTTATTTATTGTTATTATTACTATTATTTTAATGTTGGAGTGACCAAATAAGTATTTATTTATTGTTTTGTGCACTTGCGCTGTTGTGTGTGTTGCTGTGCCTGTTTGTGCTTATGTGCCCGTTTCACTTGGCTTGTCAAGTTCAATCTAATGAAAGCACGTAGTCCTGCAACAAAGCTGTTTCATGCTTGTTAAATATTGGTGGTGTTATGTGACTTCTGCCTGTAAAGCTATTTCATTTTGCATTTATGTATTTTGGAGTATTTAGTAACATATCAGATGGTGCTAATGATTCACATCTCCCAATTTTTGAACTCTAGAAAATGGATGTCTTACGTGAAGGTTCTCCACTTCTTCTGGAAAGTGCAAGCATATCTTCTGCTCTGTCAGATGTATTTGACCCACTTAACGATCTTAAGAACAAGATATCTTCAGGCAAGGTGAATGATGAACATTCGTCTATGGGTAGTTCAATCACAGAATCCACACAAGCAGGAGAACGAGGTGGTGGAATGGCTAATGGCCACATGCTTGCATTGGTATGATTTTGATGTGTGGTTTAAAACTGTGTACTCCACCAAATTTTTTATTTTTTATTTTTTTTGTTCTTGTTGTTTTTGTGCTCGAATATCTGATATTGTTGAACCTCAATGATGCTTGCCTGTGTCTGCCTAGAAGAATTCTTTTGCTGTGTGTAGTTCTCACATGTGTGTTTTTATGTTTGCGTTGCATTGGTGTCACATGCCACCTCTCATGTCATTTGCTGTGCATGTGAGTTCGCCTGCATACCTTCATGTGTGGGTTGCCTAATCTTGAATCTAGTCTCAGATAGAAGGCAATGAAGATGAATATTTGTCATCTTGTGATGTATTATGTTGTGGATTACCACCTCTCATAATTACTATTTACAATTATGGTGCACTTGTCTATTATTCTTCTTTTTTTAATAATAATAATAATAATTATTTATTATTATATTTTTCTTGCCTATGCAGACAGGGATGACAATGTCAGATCAAATGGATCTACTTACTGAGCAAGTGAAAATGCTTGCGGGCGAGATAGCATTCAGTACCAGTACACTAAAACGATTAACAGAGCAGTCTATAGATGACCCAGAGGGTTCTCAGATTCAAGTATAAATTCTCTACTTTAGAAACACATTTTGTTTATGTAAATATCATTCATGCCCTAACAGTATGCAGCTTTACCATGGGACTGACAATATGGTAGCCCCTGTTCTTAGGGCTGTTTTAGGGCTGTTTATGATCACCACAAATGAGGGTTTAAAACCATACAAGTGGTAAATATCATATCTTGTTTAGAGGCATCGAGGCATCCAGCTATGTTAAAGTAGTAAGCAACATGAATTTATATGACAGGCAGATGACATAATTGAAAGGCGCTTTCTAAAGAAGTGTTGACTGTAAATTTTATTGAGTTGTGATATCCATCTGTGTAGTTCTTACCATGCTTTGCCACCTTCAACCTCATATTTATCTGTTATATCTGCCGCTATTTTTGTCAACAAAAGCCTTTGAAATGTATCATTTATTGTTTTATAGGAAATTTATTTGGTTTTTTTTCCTGAATCCTATAAAAATAAATTTGAAATGCTAGATAATTGATGGATATTTCCTTATGATTTATTTGAATAACTATAGTACTTACCGAGAGGAAATATCTGTTGTTTTCATGCTAATCTACCTCCATGCCTTTAGATTTTTCCTATTTCCTCCTGAATTGCATATCATAGCAAATGGCTTGTTTCTGCACCTAATGAGCCACTCGGTATATCTTGATTTGGAAGTAAAGTTCAGGTTCTCTGAACATAACCTGGCAACTTTTACTAGTTTATCCTTGCTTCTTGATTCCTATAAATTGGTTCCCTTGTCCTCTAAGTGCTTATGTTAGCTAATTGCTTTCTTCCGCTTCTGTATAACCAATTTATTGGTTCAGTTGGAAGTAGATTTCATGCTCTAAGAAGATAACACGGCAAAATTCACTTGTTTTTGATGGGTTCTGATCAAAGGGATGGTGGATGACTTGTTTTCGTGCTTTTTGAAAGGAAAGGAATTTCTGTATTTTGAAGACATATAGGCCATTAAAAGAGTCCCCTTCTATAGACTTTAGAGACAGTGGTCATCAATTGTGAAGTAGGTTGCTCAATTTTAATTTTTTCTAATGTTGTATGATTCTAAGTGGAGAATGCACTGTGCAATATGCTAACTAGTATATCTTGTTCTGATTGTTTTGATTTCTTGCACAGTGTAGTTTTGCTCCACCATATATGGTAATGATATACAACATTCTCTTTCACATGCCAATAGCTTTTATGCTGAGATAAAACACCTTACTTTTTACAAAAGTGATACTCAACCGCCACTTTTTTACTTATTCTAGCAATGCCTGCCGGTGTGCCTTGTTTACTCAGATGAGCATGATTTTAATACTCATCATTTGGTCATTGAATTGAACCAATACATGTTATAAGTTCAATATGTTTTTGATCCAGGTTTTGATTTACATTGTTGGCGTACTTTGTGTTGATGTAGATTCAGAACTTGGAACGTGAAATTCAAGAAAAAAGAAGGCAAATGAGCGTATTAGAACAACGCATTGTTGAAAGTGGTGAAGCATCTATGTCAAGTGCATCGCTAATTGATATGCAACAGGTGTGTTTCTTTTATTATGTTTTCTTGAAGAAGTTCGATTTTCTTGTTCTGTTTCTATTTTGTATCCATAACTATATTCTTATTTTAATCAGAATGTCACGAGATTAATGACTCTATGCAATGAGAAGGACTTTGCGCTAGAGGTAAATCCCTTTCTTCAATATTCAAAGCATGCTTAATTGTTACTTATTTTATTTTGGATTTTGCATAAACCATTAATAAGGTATAATGCACTTTAATTTAGTATTTTCTGGTGGTCAAATTCTTGAAATTCCTATTCTTATGCCATAAATGAGTGCCCCTCCAACTTCTTTCTTGTATTAACTCTTGAGCTAAATTGTTGCAGATAAAATCAGCAGATAATCGTATCCTCCAGGAACAATTAGATCAAAAGGTGCGTTTTGTGGTTTCAGTACGTCTACATATCTCAATTAAAGGGGCTATTTTTGTTTAGTCCTTGCCTGCCTGTATTGTTCCTAAGGAGGGTGCCGGATATGAAATTATCTGCACAAATTACCGAATGTTGTTTCTTGCAAGGCTTTATTTGAGTTTTTCTCTGGCAGTGTGCTGAAAATAGAGAGTTGCAAGAGAAGTTCATCTTTCTGCAACAACAGTTAGATTCAATGAAAGGAGAAAAGTTGGAATTACCTCCGGAACAGATTTTATCAGAGGACTTGTCCAGTTTGAAGAATAAGCTACAGTTTCAGGTTGTTTTTCCCATTTACAGCATTAGGAATTAGGATTCAACTTTACTATTCTAGCTGTTGACATCAATAATTATGTCCATGAATTTAGATGCAAATAAGTTTATTCTTTTTCTATATTATCTTGTTTCTTTTGATATGCTTGTGTTATTATTATTTCCTTATCATAATGATTGCTCATTTGTCTAGTGTAGTGTTCTAGCTAATTGGACTAAATTAACTTTATGATGCTGATTGTTCCTGACAGGAAGAGGAAAATGAGAAGCTTGCCCTTGAGAAACGTCAGCTCTGTGAAGAAAATCGTGGGTTGGTTACTCAGAATAGGAAGTTGGCTGAAGAGGCCTCATATGCAAAAGAATTAGCATCTGCTGCCGCTGTTGAGCTGAAAACTTTGGCTGCAGAAGTGACTAAATTGTCACTGCAAAATGAAAGACTAGGAAAGGAACTTTCAGTAGCTCAAGAAATTGCATATTCGAGAGGTGGTAGTGCTGGCGTTCGTAAGCATTCTGAAGGCAAGAATGATGGCATCAAACTAGGGAGGAAGAGCAGGCCTGGTAGCAGGGGTGGTGAATTTGGGAGTGCAAGTTATGATGACATAGACTGTTGGAATGCTGAATTAGATACAATGAAGATGGAGTTACATGCAAGAAAACAAAGAGAAGCTGCTTTAGAAGCTTCTTTAGCTGAGAAGGAGCTTTTGGAAGAAGACTACCAGAGGAAATTTGATGAGGCTAAGAAAAGAGAAGCAGCTTTAGAAAATGACTTAGCAGGCATGTGGGTACTTGTTGCTAAACTGAAGAAAGGTGCATTGGGGATTTCAGAGTTAAGTGCTGATGAGAGATCTAGGCTTGGAATGGACTTCATAAATGACGCGGAGAAAAGCAAAAGTGACTCTGACGAGCCTCATCTGAGAGAGAGACAATCATCAGATGCTTTCACTGCAACAACTAACAGCCAGATGGATCAAACTTCTGAGTTTGAACCTCTTCTTGTCCGTCTTAAGGTATGGTCTGAATTGATTGAATTATTTTTTGTTAAGATACAATGCTCTGCCTTGTCTTCTACAGTGTGTTACAACAGTACTTCTGCATTCAGGCTAAGATCCAAGAGATGAAAGAAAAAGATCTTGAACCCTTAGGAAACGGGGATGCAAATACTCATGTTTGTAAAGTATGCTTTGAATCACCCACTGCTGCAGTGCTCCTCCCTTGTCGGCATTTTTGTTGTAAGTATATTTTATCATTGGCATAAAGCTGTGTACTTGAAAGTCTGTCTTTAGTTTGGTGCCAACTGATTACCGTGATATGCTGTCTGTCAGTGTGCAAACCTTGCTCCCTCGCTTGTTCTGAATGCCCCCTTTGTCGCACGAAGATTGCTGACAGGATTATTGCATTCACATGACGGTGGGTGTTTTTTTTTTTTTTTTTTTTTTTGCTATATAACTTCCTATAAAATAAGCTGTGTGATCACTAAAGATTAACATTTGTTTCAGGGTGTTATTTCTGCATCTTCTGTACAATTGAAATCAGCCTGATTCTTTTATTAAGTTTTTCTCCTGAAGGTATATTCACATATTTCATGTAAGTGGTGAGTTGCAATTCATTCTTGTTTTGAAAGGCAGAAATTGCCTTTGAAGTTTCAACTCTATATTAGTCCATATTTCCCTTTGTCCAAAATGTAATTGGTGTATTGCTGCATTTTGTGTATAGAAACCCCATACTGGAAGTTGTAGCTGGGACGATCATCATTTAAAATGATATTAGAAGAAAGAAATTAAAAGGTTTCATTGGGGGAATTTCTTGATCCCCTTTTCTTCCATTCCCTGCATTCTTTTTCCTCGTCTAATCTTGCTCAATTTATGGGTTCTTATAATGTAAGAGTCATTTAAAAAAAAAAAAAAACACACACACACACACACACACATATATATATATTGTCAGGTTTTAAAATTATTTAAAATTTAAATAATGAATAATGGTAAATAATTTAAATTATTAATTCATTTTTCCATTTTTAAAAGTATAAAAAAAAAACCCTCAATAGCCAGACCAAACGGGTGTTTTCTTATAAAAACCATTTTCACCAAAATATCCTGCGAGCGTCGAGTTCACCATTGATTCTCTCTCCAATGGCCGCCGCCGCCCTTGTTCTCGGCTTCCGCCTCCCCGTCACCATCTTTTCATCTCTTCGTTCGCTCCGATCCTCCTCCTCCCTCCCTCTCGCTTCTCCTCGTCTCTCCTTTCGCTCCTTCTGCTCCAACGCCTCCTCCTCAGCTCTCACCTCCTCTTCTCCTCTCTCCACCGGCTTGCTCCGCGATTCAAACGAAGACGAGGAGGTACCAGGATCACAAATCTTGGAAACCGAGCCTCAACCAGAGCCTGAGCCAGTGCTTGTTTGTGCTTCATCGCCCCCGCCGAAGCTAAGCGTGAAGGAGAAGAAGGAACTTGCCTCATACGCTCATAGCTTAGGCAAGAAGCTCAAGTCCCAGCAGGTCGGCAAGTCCGGCGTCACACCTTCCGTCGCTGCCTCCTTCATCGAGACTCTTGAGGCCAACGAGCTCCTCAAGGTCTTCCCTTTCCTGATTAACTCTTGATTCCTCACATTTTATACAGTACTTTCACTCTTTCCTCATCTACTGAATTTGGTACTGTTATCTCACTAGAAGAGTGATTTTGATGGTAAACCCTAATGCACTTTGCTGGTATTATTTATTTTTCTTTGGGACATTTTTAAGCTAAACTTTGTGGATGGCTGTGATTATATGTGCAACTAGTTAGATAACATGTATAAAAAACCTAGCTTTTTTTTTTTTTTTTTTTTAAGTTTAGCGAAAGCTTTGCTTCATGTGATTAATTGAGCATTGGTACTAAGGAGCTCAAAGAAGCTCTTGTGAATTCAAATGTTACTATATTATAGTTTTTTAGCTAACTTTTGCGTTCCTATTTGATTGCTATAAATGATTGTTTTCATGCAACTTATTATACAACTTCATAAGGCCACATAAACTTTTTATAACTTCCATGAGGCACATTCTTCCTGCAGTTTGCCACATTAAGGTATTTCAACTGGGAAAAAAAAGGGGGTTAAATCATCTCTAGCCTAGGTTCAACAAATCGAGATGTTCTTCTTGAATCTATAGCTTGTAATATTCCATTTAGCTCAGTTTGGCATTGTTTTCCTATCAATTGTTGTGCAATGATCTCACTGGATTGGATTTAATTCTTGATTGGATCAATTATCACCATGTTCATTTTATCTCTTCTACTCTTGATGCACCAGAATGAAAAAAACAGTTGTTTGGGGTATAGAACCTGCTTTTAAGTTTTATCGCTTCATTGGATTTATTAATTCTTCAGTCCATTTGCTAAGATTTGTTTGGTAGTATAAAACTTCCTTTGTGTATACTTCTCAGTACTAATTTTCCTAGGTTGTTCATTGTTGAGTGGAACTTGCTTTCTGTGATCATGTTAAACATTATGCATGACGAGATAATATTGTTGCAATTTGGCATCTCAACTTCCCATGCAAATTGAAGAAGCTGTTGCTTACCTCTTCTTGCTACTGCTTCAACAAAGTATCTAACTTCTTGCATTTGTGTGAGCAGCTCAAAGTGCACGGAAGCTGTCCCGGAGAGTTATCTGAGGTGATATCTCAACTGGAGAATGCAACCGGATCTGTGGCTGTTGGTCAGATTGGACGAACGGTGATTCTTTACCGGCCTAGCATCAGCAAGATGAAAAAGAGAGAGGCTGAGATTACCAGATTGAACTCAAAACCAAGAGAATTTGATACTGCTTATTCAAGGCCGCAAAAGAGAGGTCAATTTCGCAGAGCCTCATCGCAACATCTAAGCGAAGCGGCGTAGTATGAAGTTCTTCTCCTTGGTTGTCCATGTTGAACTTAGTTCAATCACGGCTCACAACAGCTAAGATAATTTTCACATGGTCATCGCACAAGGTAGTCATTTTCTCTTCGGCTTTTTTTTACTTATTTGTGAGTCTGTGACCCCTGCTTTTTCGATAAGTTATCTATAATCCACTGTTTTATATGTTTGTATATTAACATTTACTGATTTTTGAAATTTTCATATTTTGGCAAGTATACATGAAGTGCAGGATGTTCAAGTCGGAAGGCTTTGTAATGTCTATCTAATTCCTGGTTTGTGATGGAGTTGATTAAGCCTCATTAGAAATCCATGCTGTGCTAAAATATATTTGGCAAAATTCATTATGTGAAAGATATGTAATAAATTGGAAATTTGGGAATTTAAGAAATCTAACATAAAAGGAGAATATTTATGTCTATGGCTTTTCATCGTTTTAATTTTGTTCATTATGGAACCAAAATGTTGCACATGTGATAATTTCTAATGGATGATTCAGATAAGAAAAATCACCTTGTTTTTTACTATGTATGTAATTTGAGTTTAGCACATTACAGAGATACATGCAGATAATGTAAAATACATGAGGGTTATATAATGCACAAAGGCGTTATATGTTTGTAGTGTAAAAGCCAAATTTCATGAAGCTCACATCTAACACATGTTGCCAACCATGCTAAGAGCTCATTTAAATCTTATTGTTTATAACAAGATTGATAAAAAACTAATCTAGACCTTAACAATTGCCTTTTTTGTTTTTCATTTTCAATCATTGAAATTGAATAAAGAACTAAAATTTTTATTTATTTATATATGAGATATTAGAGAAAACCGTATTGGATAATTCTTATATCAAAGGAAACTACTTACCTTTTTTCTAATCTTGTTTATTAGGCAAATATTATTGTTAGTTCCGCCGGTTAGGGTTTGTGAAATAAGAGGAACACTCACTCACTTAAGCACTCAAGAAAATTAAACACAAACCACAAAGAGGAGACACAAGACGTTGGTAACCCAGTTCGGCATCCACTTGCCTACATCTGGGGGGCCATGCCCGGAGATCAACAATCCACTAAAAGGGGTAAAAGATAGAAGAGTACAAAACACACTTGTCACTCTCTCACATACAAAGAATACTACCCTCTCTAGATTGTCCGGTACCTCCCTACTCCCTTTTCAAGAGTCGTACCCAATCCTAGACCAAGGTTGTATATATAGACGCCTCAACGTCCCAAATATAGCACATACCCTTTTTAGAATCTCCGCGGCTTCTAACTTTGGAACCTTCCGAAATTAGATGTCGTAACTTATGTTGTAACATTTGTTGCGACATTGACCCTGACTGTTGGTTTGGCTGAATTCTGGCTCCATTGCTAAGCGACCTCAAGACACCCCATCTGTGTCGATGTAGCTCGATCACTTGATCCGAACCTACCAGCAACTAACCTCCCTCTTCAGCTCCTCACCACACAGCCCCCTCGCAAGGGGCGCACGTCCTATGTGCGTCTTCATGGAACTTGCCAAACTTGGTCTTCACATCACCCAAGTTTTGGTCTTGAAGGATCTTCAATCCATCATCCAAATCTTGCCATCAATAGGCGCATCTTCAAACATACCCATAATAGACTTCATATCTTCTCTATTATGGTTCTTCAAATCTTCAACAAGAATCTTCAAATCTTGCCTTCAATAGTCTTCAAGAATCATTCCATTGATAGGATTCTCTTCATTTAGCTTCACCCATATTTAGTCTTCAATCAATCTCCTAAATATGGTCTTGATGAGATATTGACTCCAAGATATTGCTTGCTTGATCATCTTGCCTAAAATAGTTTTCACAAGATCTTCATTCAATTTTCATGAGAGTTGCTCCTTCTTTCCAAAAATAGCTTCTACAAGATCTCTCATGATATTTTCCACCTAGTCAAGTGTATTTGCCATGTCATCCTTCATTCCATGTCCTCATGCTTGCCACGTCACTATACTTGCCACGTCACCTTGACTAGGTGTCAAATTATGCCAATCATTAAAGTGCATTTGCACTAACAATTATTATTTCATCCATTGTTCAAGTGACGAAATTCTTAATTACTTGGTAAATATAATTGAATATGATTTTCTATAGGTTTTTACAGTTTCTTCCCAATGTTCTTCACATTTTGTTTCTAAAAAGTTTATTTATATTTAATGAAAAAAACAAGACATGTAATTCCTATATACAGTTATTTAAATTAAACATCTTTACAAATATTTTGTTTAAGTTTATTTTTATTTATTCTCGAAAAAAATTAAATAAGATTTAAAAGTGATAACATTTGAAATAATTTTATATAATTCTATGTTTACTCCACTATTTAAATTATTAAACTTTAGATTATATGTAAAAACTTGGGTAATATACTTAAATTAATATTGTATTAAATAAACATGTTATCATTATATGTTTATTTAATGAAAAATAATTAGTTTTTGGATAAAGCAAACTTAAACCTTTGAGATCCCATGAAAAAGTGGATTTCTAAGGTTTCTCTAGAGTTAAAAAAGAGAGAAATTAATTTTAGGGAGTGGAGAAAGACAGAAAAACCTACAACATTGATTCTGTTCTTTGTTATTAATTCTTAATTAAGTGATTTTGATGTAATATAACATACAAAATCTATTATGTTAAGTTATGTCCTTCCCTTCATTAGCTCTTGTGTTAAATTTTGGATTTTTTTTTTTAATTAACATATGAACTCCAATACTCAATTAATTCTATTCTTTGCCATTAATTTTTTAATTCTCATATTTTTATTTTAAAGGGAGACACATAAAGTTACAAGCAATCAGGAGGAGAAATTAGCGGAATAAAAATATAAAATAGTCAATAGGTCCATTAAAAGTGGAAGCACAACTAAACGATCAAAATTAACAAATACTCATATTGCTTGTCAATTCACCGGGATCATCCACATTGAAGCACCAGAATCATCCACATTGGAGCAAAGGGCAATGAGATTGATTTTTGTTTTTATAAATTTATAAAAATAAAAAAATATATTTTTTTACAGAACTTATTAAAGGCGATAGAGAGTTTTATAAAAAACACTAATTTTTTTTCTGTGATAAATAAATTTGAAGAGCCTTCATTCCTTGTTTAAGGAAAATAAGGGATGTTAACCATTGGATAATCCAATGGTATGACACAAATGTGTTAAAAAAGAGAGGTCATAAATTCAAATTTTCTCCCCTACAGTATTGTTTTTCTGTTCATATATTGTTCATCCGGGATGTTTATACTGTTCATACAATGTACACAGGGCTTTAATATTTATATACCCGGGCGCTTGTCACCTATTATTCAAAAATAATAATAAAAAAAAATAAGGGACATTAACAATAATATTTCAATACACATTTACTCTTATTTTATACAAATTTTGGGTTAAATCTTGTGCACTATTTAAAACAAAAGTCCTCAAAAATACCCAATGCCAATAAATAAAAAAGCAGTCGTTCCCAACACCACAAAGTTAATGACTACTTCAGTGCCTTGTCATTCACAGGGTGTCCCCATCCCCAATGAATCCCAAAGGAAAGGAATAATGGGACCTTATGAGCCAAGTCAAAGTACCACTGACAATGCCTCCAAATTGAGGTACCTTAACATTCATCTAACAATGCAGATTTAGTATCAACTTTAACCTCACTCTAAACTTGCTAATTCTTTATCAATTTTCACAGTTGATCTTATGTTAATTTCTAACTTAATTGCTTCCTCACCACTCTTTTTTTTTTTTTTAAATGCAGAGTAAACCAAGAGTCTCTGAAAAAAGACAAGACATCACATCTCACACATCTCTGTATGGAATTCACTACCTTGGAAGGCATCCCCTTGTAAAGCATCCCTGCATTTTAACTTCCCTTCCCTTTAATGGCATTGCCTCATTCTCTTTTGCAAGGTTGCTGAGTATGCACTTCATTTTCTAGTTTTTGTTGTATCTGTTTAAATTGGGAATTCTATTTCTTTGTTTTTCTTGATGTGATAGTACAAAGAAGATGTTTGCTAGACACCAGCAAGCTTCTGGTGTCAACTTGTGGAGTTCTCAATATGAGCCAATGTCTTCTGATTAACTTCTGAGCAATGTTTTGATGAGTCTTTAAAGCTCCTTAGCAATAGAAATCTGTAAAATTTAAAAATTCCATTGTTTTGTTTGATCCTTTGAATTTATACATATAAAGGGTCTGCCAAATATCAAGGAGAGTTGATTAAAGTTGATAGTATGAAGCATTATTTATGATGGTTAAAGAACAGACACAGAGAGCCTCATCTCTCTCTTTTTCTTTTATAATTGTTATTTCTTTATTGGC
The DNA here is from genome assembly GCA_020875875.1 of Dioscorea alata. Classification (NCBI taxonomy): domain Eukaryota; kingdom Viridiplantae; phylum Streptophyta; class Magnoliopsida; order Dioscoreales; family Dioscoreaceae; genus Dioscorea; species Dioscorea alata. The sequence goes on along the minus strand of CM037014.1, from coordinate 21,137,897 downwards.
AGTATCATGTGTGTGATTACCACACAGACAGAGAGCTACAAGAAGAAGATAACAAATCCAATTCATTAGATTAATTCAAGACCATGATTAACCAAAGGGCAATACATCAAGTGTAAACTAGATTCATATTGTATAGAAATTCATTGATAACTTCTTCATCATCATCATTCTTATTATTAATTATTATTATTATTATTACTGCTGTAGTGAATTCAGGAAAGAATATATTAAAATTCAGAGTATGTTTTAACCCAACTAGCCTAATCTTTGTGGCTTTAGATTCAATTCTTATGATCTTCTTCCCTTTTACTGTTTTATTGCATCAAAATCCAAAATAAATCTGCAATGCTTGATTCTAATAACCCAAAAGCTATTAAATTAATTTTAATATTGATGTCTATATATAAATCAAAATTTTCTCTAAATTATATAAGACATACAACTAGTCAATGTTGGCTTTATATATATATATATAATCAAGAAGAAATGACCATTGTTTTGCATGTGGTGTCTAGGTACTGTTTCTTGTGGCCATGGTTTTGGGTATGATTTGTATGGACTGTAGTTTTAGTGGGATTTTAATTAGTGGTTATTATTTTATATAAAACAGATAAAAATCAATAATGTAGTGGCCTAAACAGTGATATTAAGTTTTTTCCTGTTTCAATCATTTGATTTTATGTTTATTGTTGCTGGATTTGAATGAGGAGCACAAGAGCACTAAAATTCTCTGTTTGTTCATTTGATGTCTTCCTTCATTTCTTATCACAAATGGGCTCCATTGTATTCATATTTCAATAGGTTCAAAGATATTTATCTATGCATTATTGAATGTCATGTTATTTCTACTAAATATTATATATATTTTTTATTTTTCAAATTACCATATCGAAGGGAATATAATGTGCCATCTAACATGGTTTTTTTTGGTTTGTATAAAATATTTTGGTATTAATTGGAGAGGGTTAAAGAAAGTAAGGTCTGATCTTTCACTATTATGCTCCATTTGACTTTCATGACAACTAAATAAATCATTTATAAGATAAAGTTAATAACATCGATTATGAATGTTACATTTTTACATATTTTTTATATTCATCAATACAGTTAAATAAATATTTATCAACAATTAGAAAGTGTTTATTCTGTTTGTTGAATTTAATTTTTTGATATATTGTTGAAACAATTTTGAAAAATTAAGTAATCTCATTTGCTATGACTAAAAATTAAGTATACACAGTAAAAGCAGTCTTCTGAAGAACATATTAATTGGTAACTTTTTATGGTTAATAGTAAAGATTTTGCCCATTATAAGATTTGCCTTTTCAGCTTGGAAGTAGAAAATTCATTTCTTCATTTCTCCATGTTCTTGTACAATGGTCGTTATTTTTTTCTAAATAAATAAGTTTTTGCTCAATGGTCATATACGTTATTATAATGTGTGAAAATTTTAAAACAAATTAAAGATAAATTTAACATTTAAATGATATTTTACAAATTCTACAAAGCAAAATTCTACAAAGTAAATTTGAATTTTTCGGTTTTCGTTAATAAATCAATAATTTATTCACCTTTATAATATATATTCAAATTGATTTGAATATATAAACTCGTCACTCATATTATTAAAACAATAAATAATTCTAATAATTCTACGTCCGCTTACCAAGAAAAAGATTGCAAACAATGGTTTGAATCTAGAAATAAGAAGCTAACACTCTTAATCAAACTCAATGAATTAAAACACTCATTGACAACCTTATAGATAAAAACAAAGCATTTGGAAATTTACAAGACAATTAAAGGGCTTCTAATTAAATCTTTATTTGGCCTGTTTCTCACACCATGTCAAAACACACACTCAATGTGGCACAACCAAGAGAAAGCAAGGAACAAAGACATGAAACTCATTCCAAGTATAAAAACACAAACTTGGATGTTGTTGTTTTCCTTCAAACACTGATAATACAAAAGCAACTCATTCATTTAGTCTTGATAATTTTTGCTTTAATATATTTGCATTATAGAGAACTTTTGTTAAACTGAAATGCCAATTGAACTGATTGAGACTAAAAAACTCATCTGACAATTCATATATGTACAACCAGAAAAGAAAGAAAACAGACAAAAACTCAATTGTTTGTACCACCATATGATGTGTATGTGTATAAGAGAGAAAGAAAAAAAAGAAAGAGACAACAGAGAGAAAGAGAGAGAAAGAAGAAGAGTGGTTGAGATGGTTCACAAGAGTAGCATGGGAGGATGGAGTGGGCAGGCTGCAGTTCCAAGAGATGCAGGGAGGAATGCACAAACCATCCTTTGTTAATGATCAATCCACCACCACAACAAGAACAATGAAATGAATACAGAATAAAAAAGAAAAAAGAAAAAAAAATCCAATTTTTATAACAATTCACCATCATCATCATCACCATCATCAGAACTACAACACAAGGATTGAAGAAAAAACATACTGTTTCTATATATATATATATAAGAGCTAAGCTAAAAACACACTCATATCTCCTAAAATTTCTGGTTCTACAATTTTCAGTGAACGTCTCTCTGGTCTGGAGAATAAGAAGCTAAGAAAAACAAACTAAGTCTGAGCTAAATGTGAATTCAATGATTAGGAGTAGATGGGAAGAAGAGGGGAGGAGGGAATGGTGAGGAGGAAGTGGCGGCGTTGGTCCTCCTCCGCCTTCTTCCGGCGCATTTCCAGGACTTTACGGTGACTGTTGGAGTGAACATGGCTGATAAATGTTGGGCTGCACGCCGGTCGGTACTCCGGGAGGAGCCGGCCAGACTTATACCGCACGCCGCACGCGTTGCAGAGAGTCTTGGCCCCTAATGGCCCGGCTCGCCACTGCGGTGTCTTCTGGACGCCGCAGTGACTGCACCTTCTCTCGCCGGTTGCGCCGGCGGTGGCGGCAACGATGGACTTGGGTTTCCGGCCTCTTTTCTTTGGTTTGGGGCTTTGCGGGGCTTCATCGTCTAAAAGGAGGAGACTTGGTGGTTTGAAGTCGTAGATGAGGCACGGCGGCGACGAGGACGACGACGAGCAGGATGACACCGGAGAAGAGGTGGAAGACGAGGACGTGGGGTCGGGGTTTTGGCTGGAGCTTGCCCGGACCCAACCGGCCGTTCGGTGACGCTTGCTCCGCTTAGCTTTAACAGGGACTACGACTTCCACCTTGGGCTCTGTTTTCGGCACCGGAACGCTGGGGATAACGCCGGAGCACGGTGGGTACTCGGAGTAGGAGTCATCCATGATACGCGAGACCCATTCCAGCTCCGCCACATCCGCCGCCTGAGAAACATCAACCAAAACCCTCAATAAACCTCAACCTCCATTAAGAAAAATCCCATTTTTAAGCTCATTTCACCATTAAAACCCAAAGAAAAAGAAACCCAAAAGGGGGCTTCACCGGCAAAGCGATTTCAGAAAGCGGAGGGAGTTCCAAGGAAAGCGACGAAGAAGAAGACGAGTTAGAGTTCTCCGCTTCAAAGACTTCAGCTTCCTTTTCTTCTCTCACTCCAGCTTCATCCGCTTCCTCTTCAGCTCCAAAATCAAGAAGGTCATCAATGGAGAACTCATCCCCCAAACTACTCCCTTTCTCCAATCCCACACCAACCTCCTCTCCCACCACCTCTCCCATCTCCTCCCTCGAGCTCACCTTCAACGCCACCACCTCCATCTTCACCTTCACAATCAAAAAACAAAAAAAAAAAACCCAAAAAATATATATAAAAAAAAACTACACAAAAAAGCAAAAAGACCGTTCCTTTTTCTCATATTTATACATAAAAATCCCTCACCGGAGAAACCAGAGCTTGCAAAGAAGAAGAAGAAGAAGGAGAAGAAGAATGGTGGAATGAAAAAGCAGTGAGCGTTTGGTGCAGCATTGAATAGCTAGAATGAGTCCGTGGGCGCAACCAATGCACGCCTCCCTCTCTCTCTCTCTCTCTCTTCTTCTCCTACTTTAACCCCCGCTTTTCCCTCTTTTCACTCTTCCACTTTATAAAACGCACAAGCTTATCTACTTTGGATTTCAAATCACGGTGTGGTTTTATCGAGATCGGTTTCATCCGACGGTCCACGTTCATCCTGGATTTGATTGCATGCCGGCTCGAACCGTTTTCAATCGGTTCCTTCCCACCAAATCGATTTGATTTTTTTAAAAAAAATATTTCTTATTTTTCTTATCTATTTTGTTCTGATTTTTCTCATCCATTCCACCCACTCTGTCCTCCAGATCATCTTATTAAATTTGATTTTTTTTTTAATTAGTAAATGTGAGGGTGTTTGGGTAAATTCACAGCCTGGAATTCGTTCCGTAGAAGGGAAGCTAGAGGGGGAGGTCCAGCCAGTGGGTCTCATTAGTTGGGGGTATAGCGGTCATTTCATGTGGGTAATCGGGTTGGATTTTTACCGGGTAAGACATGCCGCCGACCCGAGTCCGCATCGGGCCACGTCGATATCGTGACGTGGATCGTTTTTATTGGTCCACGATGAGACCGTCTCGTTAGTGGATTCGGGCGCCACGGATTCGAATTTCAAACCAGAGGTTTGAAATTAAACATTACCAACCGTTCGGAGAAGAGCCGCGCTTTGAAATTTTTTTTTTAATTTCTTTTCTTTCTTTCTTTTCTTTTATTATTATTATTTTAAATTATTTATTATTTATATTTTAAATAAACTTAAATTAGTGTTGCAATGTGATGCCAAGAGTGGACATTGTGGCACAAAAGTTAGATGATATCAAGAAAATTTATCATACCGGTCCATTCCTAGTGCTATGTGCTGCTCTATGTGCTATGTTTATTCATCAGATAAGATGTCTGTATCCAAATTCTATGAAATTTTTAAATATTTGTTTCGTTTAATATTAACCGTAAATTTTTCATGCAAAACACACTAATTTTGAAAAAAATATTTAGTACTTATCTTAAAAAGTTATCCATATTTTAGTTTTTTTATACTATTTGTATGATAACACATGCATTTTTTTAATAATATATATTTTTTTATAAAAGTGGATAAACCACAACTTTATTAAAAAAAAAACAAAAGTACAGAACAAACACAATAAAAGACAGAAAAAATAAAGAAGACATACATACTAAGGCTTCACCAGGGATGAGGTAAACAACGAAAGTAAAAAAAGATGTAAACGAGGAGGAGAGGCTGAGCTGGCAAAGCCTACCTACTGGAAACATAGGCCTGCCCAAATAATGAACATGGGAACTACTCGTGATCGAACGTTCACGAAGAAGTGACCGAGTTATCTGTAAGTCTAGTGCTCATGAAGCTGAGGGAGTGCTTGATCCTCTGTGCATCTTCAAGATTAGGCTGAAGTTGGGATTCTGTGCCTATAGAAAGTCAAGAAGGAAGCATCTTAGCAGTCTTAAAGTAAACAAAATGAAAAGGTAGAAAGTTGGAGTTAAAAATGCAATTATTTCTTTTAAGCCAAATGTTTCAAAATAAAACTCGAATACTGAGGTCCCAGACGTTTCAGATTGTAGTATTAAGAGTCCAAATCCAAGATGTCCAAATAGAAGCGACCATGTTTGGCAAGGTGATAGAAGGAAAGATTTGTAAGAAGATATACTAGATTTTCTTTGAAAACCAGCAATTAAGAAATAGGTGTTCCACCATTTAGAACTCTTGTGGCAAAGAACACAAATGTCAGTTCTGGATTATAGCATTTTTTGGATAGATTGAAACATGCATGTGAAAAAATCAATTAGAACTGAGAAATATCTAATTATTTTTATAAAAATTTAATTTAATTTACTTTAATTAATATTAACCAATTACAATCAAATATTATTAAAAATATTGATCAAATATTAAATATTGCACATATTTTATTTATGTCTCATGTATATTGAGAGGGATTTAAACTGCTGACTCAATCATGTGCATGATACTCAAATATTTTAACTATTCCACAATTGTAACGTTGGTGATATCAAATTGTGCTGGAACAGTGTTCACTAGAATTCATTCTCATTTTTTTAATTCAACAACAAAATTTAAGTAATAGTTAGAAGTGAACATAAAAGAGCATTGATTTAGTGGAAATAAAATAAAATAAAATAATTTTTAGAAAAACACTTGAAATCATAAAATCAATAAATAAAATTTATTTTTATTGGTGTTTATTTTGAGTGACATGGGAGTTTGAAGAGGAGAGGTAGCCCACCAAGCAGGACATGTGAGGTATGATGATATCAAAACGAAGATGATCACGTGATTGACGGTGGAAAACGAATAGAAAAAAAAAAACAAAGAGCATGAAACATGGTGGACCATCAAAACAATGGATGCTAATTTAATCTCTCTCACTTACCAGAAAAAGGTCATATTATGAATAATTATTATTAAATATTATTATATTTCACGTACTAACAATGATGAATGCCTCCATAATCTCGCACTCTCATAATTAATTAATTTATTTTGTAGTGCGAGTTATAATAAAATATTGATAATTATATGAATGAATAGTACTAAGGAGGTTGTACAATGCTTAAAATGATTGCTTAATTAGGAATTTTGAATTAGTGTCATGTTAAAAACCACTTTGGAATGATTTATTCTATAAAAAAAAAAAATTAAATAATTAAATATGAATTCATTGCCTAGATCAAATTTTGTATGTTGGGGATTTTTTTGTTTTGTTTTGTTTTGTTTTGTTTTTTTTAATGGTGCTGGTGTTTGTCATTTGCCATAACTATTTTTAATAAATATTAGAATACAGATAACCACTAGATAATTCAGTTAAAGTTACTATAAATGGTGAGTGAATGATGCAAGGTCAAATCTTTTATGCCATAATATTGTGCAAAACATACTGTAGAGGTATTGTAGAAACATTATATTAGTCATGTTCACTCACTGTTCACAGGATCCCCTATAAAAGAAGCCGTATTCTTTATCTTTCCAAGATTACAAAACAGAAAGATCTACTATTATTGGGTTGTAGTTATTGATATATCATTTTGGCCGTATGTGACGGATTTTAATTGATCATCATATTAGCCCATTCCACATGGTAAATCCCTGAGAGGTCGTTAAGCCACCATAATTCATACATCACTTAATTTATCTGGCCATTTAACATCTTCTTGTGGGGCGATGCTTGTCGCCTTGGTAAAAAAAAATAGATGACTAAATTACTAGTTATTAGAAAAGATTTGACTAATTAAAAAATATTTATTCTAATTAATAGTATATTAAATCAGTAATTAAATTTCTATTCCAATGTCGAATATCTAAAATACAAACTATAAGGGAAAACAAAAAGTTAAAACCTTGAAAATTGGAAACCTAACAGTACCTAGGTAACTCAAAGCACCTTTGACATTTCTTTAGATAAGTTTATTTTCCTATCGGAACGGTTAAATTTCAATATTAGTACATTTCAAAAAAATAAAAAGTACTAAAACATCAAAAGTACATAGAATCATTAAATAAACCCCCCTTTGTTTCCCCACATTCATCCAAAAATAACATAATTTCTGAGGAGTTTGAACTTTGAAACGACAAATGTCCCAATTTCCCACTTTTTATTTATTTGTTTATTTTTTTAGAAAGTGTTGTTTATTTATTTTGATTTGAGGGGTTTCACTATCATTTTTATTATAGAAATAACCCAAAATTAATTTTTTATTATTTGAAAAGAGTACAAGTTATTTATAAACTGACAAAATAAAGCACCATTTGTACAACCAGTTTTCCAATTGGAGGAACTCTATAGCTCAATTCACTTGCACATGGAATACAAAAAGAACCAAACACAAAAGAACTGTTAATTTATTATTCATTTCATTTAAAAAAAAATCGCTCGCTATGTATTGACCTTGAGGAATGTGTTTTAATTTTTTATTTTGCATGACTAAAGTCTTAAATTAATTACTGAGTTTTAATCGAAATTTTATACATCATCAAAGTTTTGGTTAACTTCCATATGGCATGTTGTATAATAAACAGTATCTTATACATGGGTCAACTTGATAGATTTCTCGGTCCAATGAGACAAATTAAATATATTGTCTTAAGCGGAAGGGCTTTTGAATTAGCCTAATCACACTATGAAAGTTTTCATTTGCAGAATACTCAATATTCAGATTTAAAATAGGTTTGATATAACGGGTGCCAAGTATTCGTGACTGTGAGTGTGGATTTATGGCCTAATCTTTCTACATATCAAATGAGAGCCCCTATTAACCAAACGAGGGTGTATGGATGGAATTTTTTTTTCTAAGGGCGACAAGCGCCTAATCAGAGACGGACACATGGGGGAGCAACGCTCTACGCGCACACCGTGCCCTCACCTTGCGGGTGATGGGGATCGAACTCGGGGAGCCACGCTCGACATTCGAGGTGAATACCCTACGCAAGGGACCTGGTGCCAATTGATCCAAAGGCCGTTGGCGTATGAATGGAATTTCAATGTCACCTATTTGTGTACATTTGAGTATTTATACCTATCACACCTCTAAAAAAAACTTAATTATAAAAAACATTTTAGCTATATATACTTTAGTAAATTTCAGTATTTAAATCATTGTGCATTATTAGTTATATATGTGCGTGTGTGTACGTATTGACATACTGCAATAAACTGAGTGGATACATGAGCCTATTTAAAAAAAAATAAAAATAAAATACAATAAAAAAAAAAGGTAAGAATTTGCATGTTGCCATGGCCCATGAGGTCTTATTCACCAAAGTTAGACCTATTAATTAAAATCCATTGGCAATCCAATTATGTGGCCGGATTTTATGGGCCCATAAGGCCTACTTACCGAAGTTAAACCATTTGTTATAATCATTTGCAATCCAATTGATTAAATGCTCCCAGAAGGCCTTGTTCAGCAAAGTTCGGCCTATTTGTTAAAGTCCTTTTTTGAGCCAATTGTATGGCCCGATTATACAGGCCCATTAGGCCTTACTCACCAAAGTTTTTATTTTTTATTTTTTTTCTTATTATTATCGTTTTCCTTTTATAACCATAGAAAACACCAATGAAATTGATTGCAATAGCCTGAATTAGTCTTACTTTAATTAATTAACATCCGAAATTGACTTAAGAAAGTCGAAGATATTACTAAATTGTAAGATCAAAATTTGAAGTCTAGTGAAGTTTTATACTAATCATAATTTATTCCATGGTTGAAGTCATGATCTTTTCTCTTGGTATTTATTTTTTTGGTGATAAATGAATTATTCAATAGCCTTAAAAGTTACAACACTAAAATCACTCCCTTAGATTTTTCATGTAATGCAACATGACTAGTTTTCTTTATGTTCTAGATCATACCTCTTGGTGGATGAGATGCATCTATCACTGATCTCTTCTTTGTTTACTCAAAGTGATGAACATTAAATCATAGCAATAAAACTAAATATCAATTTTCCATTCACATATATCTAATATTTATCATTTAAGGAAGCACTACTCCAAAAACACCTATCCTAATCTTATTATGACAAGTTATCAAGGCTAATCAGTCACTTAATTGATGAAGACCTTGTGCTTTCATGTACAAAGATTTCTCATCTCCTATGAAAATTTTCAATTAAACTGCGAACTAAATTTGCATTGAATGTTAAAAAAAATTTATATATCCACTCAACGTGATTGATGCTGAGGTGGCATCTTGATTATAGTAAAAAGGGTTTACTTGGTTTTTTATCATTATTATTTTTTATTGTTATTGTGTACCTTATATTATCTCGTAATTTTCAATACTCTAACATGTATTTACAATCATATTTATGATATTTTAGTTGTACATATGCTAAATGTAGTGGCAGACCTAAAAATTTGGTCCAATCCCAGCTTCTCAATCCAACCACGGCACTCTCCTCATTCAAACCATGGCTCCATTTTGGGTTTTTTTTTTCTCATTCTAGGTTTAAATCTCATTGGATGGAGTTCTTTTAAGTTTTTCTAACTGGCTAGTCCGGGCTGTCAACCATGTGGGTTTGCCCTGGCTAAATGTGGCATGTTTTTTTTTTTTTTATATATAACAAATACGAGAAATGCAATACTGAGGAATATGTGCATAGCTAAAATTTGGTTGTCTAACTTTGTGCCCTATTAGACAAATAAATAAGTAATATTCAGTTCAAAAATGGCAATCCGTTGTAGTCTAGTTGGTTAGGATACTCGGCTCTCACCCGAGAGACCCGGGTTCAAGTCCCGGCAACGGAAATTTTATTTTTCATTTATATAGTAATATATATATTAATATATATATTGAATTAGTATCACCATTCGGCGTCTGTATCAATTGTCTTTTGGTTTTTTACTGAAAGCACCCTGTACTTTTGTATATGACAGACAATTCAAGCAATCTTTATAATACATTTACTTATTTATTCATTTAATTTTTTAAAAGGAAACTACTGGTAATGAAAGCAATTGAATTAGTATTTTAACAATTGTTATATGGCAGTGTCTTCTTGTTAGTTTTACACTTAAAAAAAAAAATGGTTAGTGGGGAAATTTATTTTTATGTGCAAAATTGTTTGGCTCCAACTAACTAGTTTTGATAGACAGAATCACTGTTATTTATCTTCTATTTTACTCTATTTTTTTTAATATAATTAAGCAAATTATTAGTATATTAAGCTAGTGATTTTAAAATGAAGTTAACAAGAGGTTAAAAAACTAGTATAACTTAATTATCTATGACGTAAAGAAAGAACACACATTTTCAAAGACATTTATTAATAGCACTATTTCAAATAATTCAACTATCTCAAAATAGTTGAGCTTATTTAATTGGTTTACTTAAACTCTCAAATCATGAATTTTAAAACAATTTATTGTTTTGATAGACAGAATTATTGTTATTTCTCTTCTATTTTACTCGATCTTTTTTTTAATATAATTAAGCAAATTATTAGTATATTAAGCTAATGATTTTAAAATGAAGTTAACAAGAAGTTAGAAAACTAGTACAACTTAATTATCTATGACGTAAAGAAAGAACACACATTTTCAAAGGCACTTATTAATAGCACTATTTCAAATAATTCAACTATCTAAAAAATAGTTGAGCTTATCTAATTGGTTTACCTAAACTCTCAAATTATGAATTTTAAAATAATTTGTTTCATTTTCTTTATTTCAAGGCAATTTTTTTTTTTCTTTCTTAATACCTACGTCACAGCGAAAGAGCTAAATATATATATGATTAAAGTACAATCTTGTTTTGTTAATCTCCACTTCTAAGGAAGCTATCTTTAAAAAAATTCTTTTTTGTCTACTTTTTAAAGATTATATGCCAAAGAAAATAAATGTGAAGAGTAGAGAAAAAGCAAAGGAAGAGAAAAATTCTCAAATCACCTATTTTGTGTTCAATTAACAAATTATGCATGTTATGCATCACATGCAGTATGATTCTATGTCATTATCATTCCTTCGTGATTTGAGACCGGCTTATACAAACACACATTATTTGTAGCACATTTTTTTATTACCATAAATTAATCATATATTTTGGAACATGATTTATAAAAATATAACATAAAAGGCATGCTTTAAAAATTATGTAAAAAATAAATTATAAATAAAAACAAAATTAGTTCTTCATCACATCTCAAAGTGGATGAGATGCATCTATCACTTTACTTATCCATAGTATTACAAATTAAGCTCATTATCATTGATTTATTATTCCGTTCCTATGAAGTATCATGATTCATAGATGATTCATAGTGTTATCTGGTTGGTGCAACAATTACATCACATTAATGTTAAAACAGAGCAAATGAAGTAAAAGATGAATGAGAGGCACTTTCCCAGTTTAATTAATTAATTAGATTGATTATCAAACTATCTTATCTTATAATTAATATTTAAGAGTTAACAAATGACTTGATCCGAACCTTGTGTCTTGTTGTTTAATATTATTTGTAGATTTTTTTTTTTAATTTTTACTGCTCAGTATAATTGGCCTTCAAATAATTACATGATTGCATATATATATATATATATATATATATATATATAGGACCCATCATCTAGGGACGTCCTTAGATTTGAAATCTAGGGATGTCCACGTACAGTAGCCATATAGGACCCATCATCTAGGGACGTCCTTAGATTTGAAATCTAGGGATGTCCACGTACAGTAGCCATCAGATGGTAATCTGATGACTATTATCATTATAAACAGTAGAAACAGCGTTCTACAGTGTTGTACAGTAATCATGAACAGTGAAAAATATACAGTATTTATGTAAACAAACAACCATTAGATGATGATCCAATGGCTTATATTTAAAACGTCCATAGAGTTCAAATCTATGGACTTACCTAGATGATGTTTTTTCATATATATATATATATATATATATATAAAGCTGATTTTTAACGAACAACTAGTGTTATTATTATTTTTTTAAAAAAAATCTAGTGTTATTATGTGGTTACTGCAGGTTCAGCTCATGTTATAGGTAGATTGATGTGAGTTACAGGTGATCTCACAAATTGTTGATTGAGAAAGTGATTGAAAGCTACCACTCACTGAAACCAGAAACCCAAATGACCAACATTAGAGTTTAGACAAGGAAATATCTGTCCTTTCACTGAAGGAATATTTCCATTCTAAACCCTTTTGAGGGTTTGAGGGTGTCGGTATTCCATTCTTTGCTTTGAGCAAAGATAGACAATTAAATTATATAATATATATATATATATATATATATATATATATATATATATATATATATATATATCTTAAACCCTTGTGAGGGTGTCGGTATTTCATTCTTTGCTTTGAGCAAAGATAGACAACTTAAATTTTAAAAATAATATATATATAGAAGATTTAAGAGACTAATTATAATAGCATGCAACACTATATAATAGAAGAGATGATATTTAATATTTCACTCAAATTAAAAGTCTAGGGTTCAAATTTGTGGTTTATTTATATTATATATATATATATATATATATAACGGCTGCAATTTGTTGGATAACAATGTTTATAAATTAAACTTTTGCATCCCTCATCAACATTAACAAATTAATACTAATTTCCCCATCCAAGACAAGCAAGAGTCAAAGATTTTTTAACATCCAATCCACTTCATGCATGACTTCTAATTAGTTCTTCCTATATATCGTATATTAAATTTTAAATACAATATAAATCAGATAACCACATCAGTCAATTAAATAAATATTATTTCTATAAATTATGATCTCAGTTTCTACAATATATATCATTAACAGTTTAAACAATTATGAAAGAAATATTTATAATTAATGACTATGAGGTTGCGTACTATGATAGACAAACTGCAGAGCATGACTTTGTCATGCATGCATGTCCAAAAACATGCAACGTCTTGATCAAAACATTACTTCAGCTGCCAACTTCATTAGAATATGAGATTATTTTGCTAAGAGAGCAGACAAACACAAACTTCCATTTGTTGCAAAATGCTCTCTGGTTGGTTTGCTGTCCTTCTGGAATATATATATATATATATATGAATGTTAGTTTTATACAGGGTGGCTAGAAAGCATAAAACTTTCATTATTTGTATTGTGGTACGGACTTGTTATTTATCATGAGAAATTAAGTAGTATATATATGTACATCTTGTATGTGTACTATCGGCTGGCTGTTATGTATGTATGGTGTAAGGGTATAGTATTTTCATTTAGCCTAACTTACAATATTAATAATAGAAGTATTTATTTTGGTCATTGAAGTATATGAAAATATTCATTTGATCTTTTCCTCTGATTAAGATTCATGTAAATATATATGTTACTATTTCGTCATGTCGTTTGTTATGTTCTACCACGTTGGAATAACTAATGGTATTAAAATTTAAATAAGTCAATAAATAATGGTTATTTTGCACTCACTACGGTATGCAAAATGAAATGCGTGGAGAATATAATGAAACTAACATTTAATTTTGTTTTGCATTTTCGATGTTAATGACGTATATTGATTATCGAGTCCAAAAATGTCACTTTAATATTTTATAAAGTTGAAAATGTTTTTAATCATAATTTTCTATTATGAAAATACATCACTAGATTAGAAAGATTAAAATGAATATATATTTATTTCAGAGGCACAAAATAAACAATAACTCAAACTTTAAAGCTACTTGTGATTTCAATCCAAAAAAAAATGAAGAATTAAATGATATATACTAGCTAGAAATTTCCACATTAAAAATTAAGCAAGTATGTAAGTGTAAAAATAGTTTGACCATTTATTAAATAAATTAATAAACAAACAAACATAAGCATAATCCAAACAAATGATTAACTGAACTCCATAAACACATTTTTTTTTTCTTTAAACGAATAGGCAACAAGTGCAATCCATTTAAAAGATTGTTAAAGCGACAAGCACTTTTGCTTTATAACTCATGAATAGTAATAATAAATAGTATTAAATTCGAATGTACAGTACATAAATAGTATTATTGGGGGATGAATTTGAATAATTTCTCTCCCATTTAGTACTTGTGTGTCATATCATTAGACTATTCAATAGTTGACCTCTATAAACACGTTGATACTAATATTTATTATCAATAAAAAAATTATAAAAATCCATGGGTGTACAACTCTTATATCCATGAAATTCAATTTTTTTTCTTAACTAATACCCATTAAATTAAAAAAGTATTTATTTATTCTTGGTCAATCCTAAGCTAAAAGTTACACCCTTGAGAAATCATGAGAATGCGACAAAGATATATTGCTTCGATATTCATATGCTACTTTGCTTAATTATAAATAAATATCCTGTTAAAATTTTTACTTTATATATAAAAAACACGTGAATTGTGTAATATTTTGAAAATTCTTATCTCACCAACTCTTTCCATTGAATTTTGGAAAATGACAATTGTTCATGCATGGAGTGCTATGTACACCAACCCAAATTGCATACTCTCAGAAAATTCAACACTAAGGTGTGAAAGGCTTCCAACAAATATATTAAAGTGAATGGCTGAGAGAATGTCTTTGAAAAATAGGGAGTCATAGAGCTTGAACGTTTTGATCAATATTAATGGGATAGGTTGACTCAAGTGTCTAATAAAATTAACCACCAATACTCAAAAAGTAATACCTAAACAAATATAGGTGCACCAATCTTAGAAAAAATTTAAATTCAAGAAACCTGTACAAATTGTTAATTTGTATTAAAAAATATATAAAAAATTTTCATTTTCATTAATGTACCTTCAAACTCTCTCTCTCTCTCTCTCTCTCTCTCTCTCTCTCTCTATATATATATATATATATATATATATATATATGGTATGCATTAAGATTCACACCCACCTTAACTTTCTAGATTTTTTATTTTTTAGTTTTTATGCTTATAACTTCAGTCTGAATTATGGTGGAATTATTTGAGGGTCCAATTAATTGACTCTGTGTCATTCTCTCTCTTTCAATTTGATTAATTTGTCAAATCCATCATGATGACTTATGCTGAAAAGCAAGGATTAGATATAAGTCTTGCCATCAGAGAAATAAAAATGCCACCAAAATTCATGACACACCTTTTTTTAAAAAACAAAATTTGATGGAGGTTTCATTGGTGAATTTTGTGCAAATATGTACTGACATATCAATATGCATTTATGTTTTTGTTTTTTTTTTTGTAAAATTTATAATATGACTATATATATATGACTTAGATAGCATAATAATATTTACAATGACAACTCCATCCGTGTGTATATATATATATATATATATATATATATATATATATATATTTCCTATGTCTTCTTAATTTTATCTCTTGGGGAGATTGTTGTTTTATTTTCACTTGGAGGAAACATAATAAATTATAAATGTATAGCTTTATTGGTGTAGAATTCCAATTTTCAAATATGAAGGTTTCAACATCAATCATATAACTTTTATGTATGCATGTATAGTATATATGTGTAGATATATATGATATATATACACACGCACCATACATACATATATACATACATACAGATATATACATGCACGGCTGTATATGAAGTTTTTGCATAAAAAATTTGTTTAAATACTTCATCATGCTGATGAGAAGCCAACGCCAACAAAATTCCTTTTCGGATTAACATTCCCGAGAATGATATCTAAGGATCATTGATCATTATTATAAGAATGGATTTATATTTGATGAAACTAATTAAAAATGAGACTAGATTCAGCCAATTGATGCTCAGAAAAATGAGGATTTTCTTGTAAGTGTGAAAACAATGTCCAAGAGTCCCTTTCTATTTGATTTTTTATTGAAGCTAAATGTGGTGTTCTTTTCGATAAAATAATTTTAAAATCTCAACAGAATAACATGATTTTAACCGCTTCTAATTGTTACACTTGTAATTGTTAATTAAAGAAGAAAACTAGCAAGGATAATGCATGTCCCAGTATAAAAATTTAGAAATGAAAATATTTTCGTTTCTAATTAAAATGAACAAAACTCTATTTTTAATTTAAAATAGAAATATGACTTATTTCTGATTTGGAAATAATATACTTTTCATTTCTATTCCAATTCGATTATAAAAATAATAGAAATATAAATTTACAAATAATTTTTTTTAAAAAAAGTGTTCAATATAGTCCAATAGTATGACACCAATATATAAAAGGGGAGATCATGAGTTCAAATCCTCCCCGGTAATATATATATATATATATATATTCACCAATGCATGAGAGATTCAAAATGTGCTCATCAACATTCAGTAATCACTCGAACTAAGATCCAATGACTTCAAATAAATATGTCTCTCTCCATCCCAAAACTCTATTGGAGTCTTGGAGATGATATATAAGAGTTAGAGCCAAATGGCACTGTATTTCAAAGGCTAGTTGAAAGGTCTCTCTCCAGGGTGGTGCCAATTGGAAGACCATACCTAAATGGTCCAAAGTCTCTCACAGCAGCTTAACTTGCATGCTAGGAGATCGATTGGCATCCAACGAAATAAAAACCAATGTCTATATTTACTATTGTGAATATTCCATAGTTCTTCCATAAATCATTGAGGCTTAACTAATTTTACTTTTTCCAGAGGCAGGACCTTGCCTAGCAATTTACAGATAATTAAGAAGGTACTAGTACTTCATGATCATTTTGTGAGTCCTGAGAAGAGATACAACAGGCAAATTACTCTTCGTTCCAAATTCAATCATTGTGGTCCAAAATTCTTATTCCCAAGCGTTAGATGTGAATGGTGGGTGATTACTCTCACCCGCCATGCATGCATGGTAAGTGAGCTAGGGAAGACAGTAGTAGCTAGAAACGGTTGGAAGCTGAGATATATAGATTGCCTTGTGAATATGGACAGGGTTGGATAGCAGACAAGGTTGCCCTTGCTTTGAATGCCCTGCCCCCACCCACCATATCCAAATATATATAGCAATATAAATCTATATATTGATATTGATATTGATTTGGTGCAGTGTTTTGGAGAAAAACAAAAGCAAGAGAAGGTTGAAATAACTTGGAAGCATATCATTTGATACTGTTAACAAGAATGGAAGTATATGCCATTTTTTATTTTTTATTTTTTGTTTGTCTGATTTGCCACATTTTAATAGTCAATAAGGCGGGTGGTACTGGTAGGCTCTTGTAGGTCCACAAGCTTTATTAAAATTCTTCTTCTTCAATTAATAAAAAAATGTTTTATTAACAATTACTTAAAAACAAATTAACCAGCTTTTTCATCTGTTGATTATTTTTTTTTTAAGATTCAAACTAAACAATAGATATTTTTTATTGCTTTACATAGTTCTTTTTCATTTATCAAAGTAATATTTTAACTATTGATATAGATTATGGAAAAATATACTATAGTCATTGAACTGAGGTTGTTAGTATTTGGGTTGGTGAGCCGAAAAATGAGTCAATGGAGATGTATTTAAATATTATTGTTATTGAAATTTTGTAGCATCAACCATAAATAATTTAATAATATCTTTCATGTTGCTTTGACTAACAGTGCACGGACTTGATCAAATCACACCTAGCACCTTAACTCCAGATCAACATGAAAAATATTGTTTAATTATATATATCAAGATCCTCAAAATTTAAGGTTTGAGATAATCTATTTTTAGATTCAGAAAATAAAATAACTTTAATTTTTTTTAACATAAAAACTAATTTTTATATTTTATCCTATATATTAACTTATCATCCCTTTTGAAAAAAATTAACTTCTTATCATTGAATTTGATAATTCTTAAAATGTATTTCTTATATTAAAACATTTATATGCATGAAGGCTATGAAGCTCTCTCTCTCTCTCTCTCTCTCTCTCTCTCTCTCTCTATATATATATATATATATATATATATATATATATATATATATATATATATTCAATCATGTAAGAACTGCCAAGTGCCAACCCAATGGAAATTAAAATAAAGAAACACTTTCCTTTTGCATACTAAGGACAGTGTCAGGCTAACAAATGCCAAGTGGTAAAACATCTTGATTGGTTGTTTTTACATTTCGAGGTCCCACTTTCTTTTGATCTTAATATTATTCATATTGGACACAGTTCACGGGCCAAAGTACAGCAGTTGAGTATCTTAAAATAACACTTTTACTTCTTCCAATCATTTCTCCATGAAGATAAATCATCAAGATAAAAAGTTTTTTAAAACAAAAATCCAACCTTCGGATTGTAAAGTTTAGTATAGAGAAAAACTTAAACTACTGTTTTTGCTTGTAAAACAGTACAATTATTCCTAACTCATTATTTAATCTTTCAAGTATGATGATTTGTTATCCGTGTATCTCCTACCTAACAACCACCCACCAACTCAATAAGCAATATGGTAGGTTAGGAATATTAAGCATTTTCTTATTTTCTAATTATAAGAAGTAATAATTCATTAATTATATAGTGACTTATTTTTGGCTAAGGTGTGCAGAAAATGCAATTAGAGGATTAAATAGTCAAAATTAAGTACTTCTCTTTTGTCTACATATACAGCTTCAGTGGCGGAGCCAGACAATTTATTAAGTGGTGTCAATATATAAATATAATATCATTACAAATAATATAAAAAAACATGTATATGCACAACTATATATAAAATAGCTATGTTAAAACAATACAAACTTATAAATAATAAAAAAAACCAAAAAAATTTGTTTAAAAACTTATATTAAAAAATTAATTCAAAAGACTAAAAGTTGAAACTCATATCAGAACTTAATCAAACTATTTAATGTAGTTTGGGCGGTGGGAAGAAAACCCTATCATGATTAAGAGTTTAATTTTAAAATTAAAAAAATCAAGCAAAATGAAAGGAGAGCAGTTGGAAAATATTAATTAATGATGAAGACAAAAAGATGGTTTTATTTTATATTTTCTAAAGTTGTTTAAAAAAAATATGGTTCTTTAAAACTTAATTTTTATATAATAACCCATAAGTTTTTCATTTGACCTCACAAATTTTCCAAAAATAATTGATAAATATATAATATTTTAAATATCTCTAAAATTTTTGTGGGTTCATTTGACCCCACAAAACCTAATGTGGCTCCGCCCCTGTACAGCTTTAAAGCTTAACAACTAGACAACTGTCTTACATGAGCATGACATACAATCTTATATCATTTCCTCACCCAAAACTTCAAACAAAAAAGAAAGAAAAAAAAAAAAAACACTTTTTTTTCAAAAAAAAAAAAACACTGATTCTCCCATATAAATACAGCTCCTCCACCCTCCCACCATTTTAGCTAGCAAACCACACTTGCTAGAGATAAACCTTAGCATTAATCTCCTCCTCCTCAATAAACAAAAAGGAAAAGAAAAAAAAAAGTGCAAAAATGGATTATGTCCATGAATTTGCATCAATGAACTTCATCATCTTCTTCATAGCTCCACTCTTAATCCTCTTATCAATCACAACACTAAGAAACAGAAGAAAGCTTCCACTTCCTCCAGGTCCTCTGGGCCTTCCCATCATCGGCAACATGCTCATGATGGACCAGCTCACGCACAGAGGTTTAGCCAACCTCGCACAAAAATACGGCGGCCTTTTCCATCTCCGTCTCGGCTTCCTCCACGCCATAACCGTCTCCACCCCTGACATGGCACGCCAAGTCCTCCAAGTTCAAGACAACCTCTTCTCCAACCGCCCTGCGACCATCGCCATCTCCTACCTCACTTACAGCCGTTCCGACATGGCCTTTGCTCACTACGGTCCGTTCTGGCGCCAGATGCGCAAGCTCTGTGTGATGAAGCTGTTCAGCCGCAAGCGCGCAGAGTCTTGGGCTTCCGTGCGTGACGAGGTCGACCGCGCTGTGAGCACGGCCGCCTCGGTCACTCCGGGCTCAGCGGTGAACATAGGCGAGCTTGTTTTTAACTTGACTAAAAACATCACGTTCCGGGCTGCGTTTGGGTCGCAGTCTCATGAGGAGCAGGATGAGTTTATATCCATTTTGCAGGAGTTTTCTAAACTTTTTGGGGCGTTTAATATTGGAGATTTCATTCCTTGGTTAAGCTTGATGGATTTGCAGGGCATTAATAAGAGGTTGAAGAAGGCCAGGCTTTCTCTTGATAAGTTTATTGATCATATAATTGATGACCATATTGCGAATCCCAAGGAAGTTGATGATGTTGATGGTGATATGGTGGATGATATGTTGGCCTTCTTTGAGGACTCCGGTAGCAGTGGGAAGAAGGACTCTGCTGGTGATGAGCTACAAGCTACGCTTAAGCTCACCAGGGACAACATCAAAGCTATTATCATGGTAACTAACTGACATATTAGTTACTCACCTAAACTTTTAACATGTATATATTCAATCACAATTCATAAAAGAGAGAACTAATAAGTTTAAAAAACATAAGATGAATAATTACAAAAATAGAAGAGGCTTTAGAATGACTTTTTGTTTAATTTGGTGGAACATTAGGAATTAGTTGGAGATTTTTTTCTTCGTAATAGTTATCTTCTCATTGAAAGATGCACACATATGCCTGACTTTGGTGATGGCTTATAAATATGTTTGGTAAGAGAAATACTGTTTTTTAACCAAACTTCTCAAATTTACTTCACAGATTAATTTATTTTCTTTACAAATATTCCCCCAAAAAATAAAATCCATTGAACCTGCATATCACTTCTCAATTCTTTATTTAGATTATTAATTCAAATAAATATATACTACTTAAATTAAATTAAATTAACAGACTAATTAAGAGTATCCCATGAATGATATTTTTTATCATCAGGATGTAATGTTCGGAGGAACAGAAACAGTGGCATCAGCCATCGAGTGGGCAATGGCCGAGCTCATGCGAAGCCCAGACGAGCTCAAGCGCCTGCAACAAGAGCTCGCCGACGTCGTCGGTCTCGACCGGAAAGTCCATGAGTCGGACCTCGATAAGCTTCCATTCCTCAAATGCGTCACCAAAGAAACACTCCGACTCCACCCACCCATCCCTCTCCTCCTCCACGAGACCGCCACTGACTGTGAGCTCGCCGGCTACTTCATCCCGGCCCGTTCCCGAGTCATGATCAACAGCTTCGCCATCGGCCGTGACCCGTCCTCTTGGAAAGACCCTAACTCCTTCCGACCATCACGGTTTGCTCCAGGTGGAGAAGCTGCCGGCATTGACTTCAAAGGGAACTTCTTTGAGCTCTTGCCTTTTGGGTCAGGGAGGAGGTCATGCCCTGGGATGCAGCTGGGGTTGTATTCACTAGAGCTCGCCGTGGCGCAACTGATTCATTGCTTTAAGTGGGAGCTGCCGGAAGGGATGAAGCCGGCGGAGCTGGACATGGGGGATGTGTTTGGGTTGACTGCACCGAGGGCTGTGCGGCTCGTTGCAGTTCCGAGTCCCAGAGTCTCTTGCACTCTCGTCTGAAACTCATGATCAATATATCGTTGGAGTTTCATGAAGCGAAGAAGTGCAAGCAAGAGATTGAGATGGAGATGGAGAAGAAGAAGAAGAAGAAGGGTTTGGTTTCTTATCATCGAATGCAAAATAAAATCATATATATAAATAACTTGTTTATATTTAATGTTTTTTTTACCTTCTTCTCTTTCGCTTTGGTTTTTTTTGTGATTGTTTGATGATGTTGTATGCCAAAGAGCATTGAAATTATACCGAGTTCAAAGAATAACAACTTTTGATTTTGTGTGCCACTGTTTTTGGTTTTAGTTCGGTCTTGGATTAATTAATGATCGAGCAGCCGACAAGCAGCGGCCCCATTTGCATAAAATTGAGGAAGTGGATTTTTATTGTCCGAATTGAAATTCTTCTGGTTATAAAGTGGTGGTAATAAGTTTTAAGTATGTGTTAGAGTTTATTGTTCCAGTCTCGTGTCTCCGAGTGAGGATGTAGGGATGAATATTCAATCCTATGTTTTGTGCATGTTTCTGATAAGTGGGTTGTCCACTTGTAAAAAAAAATTTTTTTTTTATATATTGTGTTTTGATGTTTATTTTTATTAATATGTTTTAAAAATGTTTAATATATTTTTTTATTTTTTTAAATATACTGACACTGATATTAGATATTTTTAAAAATATATGAACTAAAATGAATGATAGGATAAAACACAAGGACTAAAACGGTGCTTAAACTGTTAATTAATTGGGGTTTTTAAAAAAATATATTTTATTTTATTGGAATAAATTTGATAATATCCAGTTAGGGTTGTTATGGTGTGTAAATGTCCATTTATTTAAAATGATAAAGGTTGAAATCAGTCACAAGGAATAGTCATAATTTGATAGAATTCCACTCTCAAACTATTTTATTCCACTTGGACTTTTCTATTCCATCTATTTTTCCTCTGTCCTGTGAGAATTGAGTGCGCGATTATTTTGTTTCTTTTTTAATTTCGCTTTCATAATGATAGTGACATAGAATAAGATTGTTTATTTTTTCTACCAAGTGATATACTTAAATAGATATATAGATAAGATTGTTTCAAGTTGAGTGTTTTGATTGTTCAAACATGACAATGTCAGGTTTGAAACATAGTCTCTGCTTTTAAATTGAAGAAAATTTCAAACCCAAATGAAATGCCGTTTGGTGATGAATAATTCAATGAAGTGAATTAGTTTCATCAATAAAAATATTGATTAATAACATAATAAAGTGCTTTTTAAATGAAAGAAAGAAATAAATAAACATTTTCATTTTCTTTGATAAGCACCGGTCAGCTTGAATCACACATTTAAAAAAAAAAACTACTAAAATTACTCTCCAATTCCTGTATATATTCATTATTTTTTTTAATAGCTTAATCTCTTTGAACTTTCTAAAAGACAGCAGTGGGGGAAAAAGGTGGCAGCAATCACTAATGAGAGAAGAACAAGGAGATGAGCAGATGAGTTATGGCTTTTTACCATAATAAAGGCTGAAAATGATCATATCTTACTTTAATAAAGGCTACAAGAAGTCATCAACCTTTATGAAACCAGACAAAACTAAGATAAGCATCAGCGCATAAATCACTCATCATCCTTCCTATTTGTTGTTGGTGTGGGTCTCATGTGTGTTTCATAGACTAGCAACTATATATGAAAGCACCTGGTTTTGTTCTAACTTTAAAAACCCTCAGACAATGAAGCTTACGGAACTCATGCCTAATAAAAATTACAAAATAATAATAATAATAACAAAAGCTGGAGCTTTCTTAGAAATCACTTGAAAAGGGAAGCACCTAGTCCAGTTAGACAAAATATCAGCAATCATCCAGAAGAGCAATTAATAGATGATGAGATGGCAGCTTAGAATAAAGAAGACAAATTATGGAGGGAAGTGAGCATCACCGGATGAGTAAAGAGGTACATCCTACACCTACTTTGCAACCTTTAGTTCAAACAAGAAAGCAAAAATATCATGCCGGAATATAGAATGCAATGTTATGTTGCAGCTCTGTGTATGCTGGAAGGGGCCTTAAATTCAGATTGATGCTTATCTTTTTTCAAATCAGGAATGGGACTTGCATGACTTTGTGGCCTTGATGATGTCTGCCTGCCAACAAAGAATTCAATCGAATTTTTTATCAAAGTCTTTTTCCAAATTTAAAGTGCATATATAAATGTGTGAATGGCCTGAAAGAGCGGAGCCACCTTTGGCTAAACTCCAACATTTAAAAAAATAATAGAGATAGAAGAATAACTTACCAAATGACATCTACCTGTTGACACTTCAGGCATCCAATTATATATGCAAATGATTTTTTGCATGAGCTGAAGTTGACTGTTTCACACTACAAATGCTGAGATTTTGTGGTGACATGGTGAAAACAATGAAATACTTTTATCAGTCTGGATTACCATAGCTGTGTTTACTTTACACGTATAAAGGTGACAGATGCTCAATTTATATATTATTCACAAAGTAGGAATTAATAAGAGACTAGCCCAGGCTGTTTATCTTTTTCTAATTTTCATCACAGAAAATTGAGCATTAATCACCCTTTAGACTTCCCAGGTGAACTTAGTCTCAATTTATATAGTTCTTTTAATTTCAATCTGACAAATATAAGAAAGTCATATGATATTGTGCTACCACTAAATGAATGTTACAAAATGGTATGTTCCAATTCTGGGTGTTCCGAGAGAATTTTCAAGAGAAAGAATGTTTCTAACTACATCAATATAAGTACAGGCACTAGCCAGACTAACAGCAGAGGTGGAAACAAGGGTCCCAATGCAGCATGTAATAACATTATATGTTATTGCCTCCAGTTGAGCCCTAAATGCATGAATTTCCTGTTGATAGAAGTAAAAAAATACAGTTGAATACCATGTAAGATGAATTGTTTTTTGTAGTGAGTGCCATGGTTCCCCAGTGTTGCTTACAAAGTTCATCACGTATGTGCCTGCATTTAAGTGCATGATAAATTAAAAACGGAAAACCATGACACAACAAAGTAAAAAAAAAAAAAAAAAAAAAAAAACAACTCTAGAAAGCTTGAACAGCTTACTTCCTTGTCCTTTTACTGTTGGTACTTGATCTATAGCAAATAGAAAGGGTTTCAAGAAGAGCAGGTAATAGATGATCAGCGCCAAACAACTAGATTTGAACAATATTATTTTGATACAGCCAAAGCCCAATTGAACCACTAGAGAGAGAGAGAGAGATTTAATTAAATTTATAAGAGGCAAGTGCTAGGTGAAGAAGCCCGGTTAATTGGACATATAGATAGGTTTATCGAGGGACAGGTTTTATCATAAAAAACCCTAAGCATAGATAGACCAGGTGGGTGGGCTTCTTAGATTGATATCAACAAAAGATAAAGTTGAATAGTGATTTGCCATCCCACATATATATTTATATATATATATATCACTATATAACCATGCATAAACTCAAGAAATAACAACGTTTCTCTTTTCCCATCATTACCCTATATAAAAATTCCTAGATATAACGTGAAAGCAGGTTGGATAAATAAGAAAAACAAAACACAATAAAACATAGAAATGAATGAATTTACTCTTACCCTCTCCCTTGGTTCAGATCTAGACGTTGTCCAGCAGTAACTTTACCAATCTCATATCTGCCATAAAAAATAGACTGATAGGAGTTCTGAAACAAAAAATGTGAGCAGTATTAAGAAGTTGCTTTATATAAGTAACAAAACTATGGGCTGATCAGCTTTTTATAGTACTGTTTAGGGTTCCCTGTGGTCTCTGAGCAGAGTGCCTACGTTCTTTTCTCTTCTTTGAGCTTGTTTCAATTTTTCTCTTTTGTTATTTCACTACTAGTGGATCCTGTGTTATTCTTTGTTTCTTACTCTTTACTTTTTTATAAATTATGGTTTATCCACTGTTTCAAATATATATATATATATATATATATATATTAGTTCACCGTGTATTTGCTCTATATCAACCCAAAGTTTCTCAAAAAGAAAAACGGGTGCTATTGTAGCAAGAAGATAGCATAATCATAGAGGAGAGATTTATAATATAAAATCAAATATTTGAACTAAAATATGATTTTCAACATAGTATCTCCAGACACAAAGATGAATTATTTACTTTCCAACTTAGCCTAAATGTTTGAATTTTTCAATTACAAAAAAATAGCAGCAATAATAAAAACAAAATGATCTTAATAATAGAGAGATTTTTAAGAATTCAACTAAAATGATTACCTAGTGGATATAATTTGTTTTAGTTCGAGAATTTATCTTTAGGATATTACCTTATTCACAATTTTATATTGATTTGATTTATTACTCTTTATAATCCTAGAGAACACCATGTATGATGAGCATCAAGAATAAGAGGCAAACAATCAACAGTAGAGACATAACATCTCATCTTGATAGAGTTTATATCACTTCATTGCCCACGTACCACTTGCACACGGCCGTCAGTAATTTAGCAAATCTAAATTTTGGCTGCTGGAGTGTATCTAAACCTGATAAATACAACACCATGTGGCGGTTAAGCCATGAAAACAGAAATAATGCATGGATGTCTTGGGTAAAACAACAGAATTCTTATTAAGCTTGCTCTGATTTCATTAGAATGGAAAATTTTCAAAATTCAGCTAAGAGTTAAGTGCATTTACATGAATTTTATATTCTTGCACCAATAGCATGCCAACTATGTGTCACATGATAGGTCAGATACTGCACTTAGTTCCTAGGGTTGGTTATAAATGGTTATCAAAAAGTGAAACAACTGGGCTTCTTTTTAGTCTCTTTCTAATTCAAACCAAGCAATGCTCTTTAGTCTCTTTCAGAATATTCAACATCTCCAATCCAAAAAAAAATTAGTTCTATCCTCAAGTAATGATCTTTCCTTTAAGATATACAAAAAAAAGTTGGCCTTCATCATCACAGCAAGTAAAGTATGCATAGCATGCACTTAGACTTTTACCCAAAAACCATAGCCGAAAACTAGTAAGATTGATTTACCTTATCTTAAAATCAGATTCCTACTGTAATTTTTTTCCCCTGAAATCTCATTCTCCTTTTTATCCAATTGTATGATGAAATCTTATTCCCAATCTACAAATTATCCTGATCAGAGTTGTATGACCAGTTTCCCTAATGTTTTGTTTCATATCTAGCAGTGATTTTCTACAGAAAAAACATTCACTTGAAAGAATAAAAACAAGGCAACGTAGCCTGCAACCTCCGTTCACTCATAAGAAAAAGACTTAGTGTTTCTCCATCAATCCATAAACTTGCCTCAATTAATCATATAAGCCGGCCTCGTTAAAAGAGAAGTACATAGCAACCTCATATTCAAACTTGCTTCTGATGCTTCTCTTAACAAAAGCATTCACATCCATACCATTCCCCATCACATGATCCACCATTTCACAGAATATTGTGTATTCTAGAAAAGAAGCTGCTTTCCATACAAATCAGCTACCAAACAGCAAAATCTGGACAGAGTGAAGCAAAATCATTTCATGCACCCACAAGATAACCTTCTTCAAAATTGTTGGGGACAATTGTAAGGGTTGCCTAAAATCAAGTCTTCCACCAAATCTCCTTTCCTTTGAGGTTTGTGCCAAAATTTAGTTTATTCCTATTCAAAATAGTAAACTGATTTTGTGCTTACTCAACACCAGGAAAGCCAAGTAATTTCTCAATGACAACTACACAGCCCTAAAAAACCTTCAAAGTTATCACTTGGCAAAATTTTAGGTCTCAAATATTAGTTATATCCATCCAAACAAACATTTATTCCAGAATGTTGGACAAAATTGAGACTTAATTTGAAATGGTGGCTTGCAAGTATGCAGCGTAGACATGAAATCTTGTTCCCTGAGTTTGACAAAATTATAGGCAAATCCAACAATTCAAAGCAGCAATCATAGGGCCAACTCATTTCTCATCTTTGATAGGTTAGTTTAAGCCTTAAAGCATGAATCAAAAATCAATCAACATAATCACATGGTTTGTGATTCTTTATAGTGTTGGGACGCAGTGGTTAACCTGGTCCATAGTCCCACATCGCTTGTGAGAGCCAATCTCCCTAGCCTTATATATCCTAAGCCAATCCTTCCCTCTAACTGCAGTTATGAAGAAGTTAGAGTGGTGGGTCCCTATATTAACATATAGCACTTCATTTAAGATTATATACAATCGTGAGTAAAAATGTTCGCATACTTACTAAATTCATGAAGAATTCCACACAAAACAAACCAAATTATACATAATTTAAGAAAATACAAATATAAAATATATCATAAAAGACCATACTTGGGAACTTTGGACATGCCATTTGAACTTGGAGAGATTGGCATCCTGCAACAATTGGCTCTGCAAAGACAAAGAAACAGGAAACACATACATCAACAATCCACCCAATACCAAGAAACAAAATCTTAAAAAATTTATAAAAAAAAAACAAAGAAAGAAAGAACTCACTCACCTTCTGCATGTCCTCTTTGATGTTATTCAAAGACTGAACTGATAACAAAGATAAGACAGAAAGAAAGACTGATCACAATTGATACAGAAAAGCAGGAAACAAAAAAGTTGTGGTCTAGTACTAGTAGTAGAAAAGAAAGCTTCTTCTACCAGATTGATAAGCCCAGCACTCAGAGTTAGATGTGTGTTCACCAGGATCTCTTATGGTAAAATGGAACCCAAGGAATTTCAGGCTTCGCTTCATTGCACCAACTTGCTCCTCCGCCTTAATTAATTACCTTTGGCTGAAGAGCTGCAACAATGCACATAATGAAAATTGATGATTAATGTTAACCATACTGGTAGTTGTAGAAGTCAATGTATAGTTAAAAATGGCCTTATTTCTCTTTACCTGAATATTTTAAATGACAGTGCAGACTAGGGGATCTTAAGCATCCTTGCCCAAGCCTCTATGAGAAGCCCTCTGCAATCCAGCTGGGCTGAGCCAAGCTCTGTTATGTTCAAGCTTGGCTAGATACTATTTGAGCCAAGCTCGAGCTAGAGCCAAGCTTATTTCAAGTTTTTTCTGTGAAGCTCTAGCTCTGCTCGCTAAGAAAATATTAAGCTCGAGCTTGGCTCGGGTAGTTATAGTATAGACTGAAGCAATGATTTGCTACAAAAATATAGGTACGAATGCATGTGTTGCAGTAATTTTAATCACTATAACACAACTATAACAATAATTTAAAAAATATATAAATTGTCAGTACCGAGTTTCTCACGAGTCTTAACAAGCCGAGCGAATTGAGGCTCTAGCTCGGTTAGATTATCTACTCGAACTTGAAAGTTCAGCTCGAGCTTGGCTCATTTGCTTAATAAACGAGCTTTTATTCAAACCGAGCCTTGAGTAGCTTGCGAGCGGCTTGATTTATTTGTAGCCTTACTCCAAGGCCTCCACAGATCAACCATAGATACCCTGTAATGAGAAAGTTCAGAAAAAACTCCTATAGTGATTCCAAATGTGAACAACAATAGCACATTAAAAAAACAAGTGATCCACATATGTAAGTGATGGTAGGTAACAGGTTATATCCCCTAGATGTGAAATTGTCTAAAGCGAGAATATTATTGTCTTATGTAAGTTAGGCAGCTAAATTCACCTACTAAAGATAAGATCCTTTTCAGATGATGGGATCACTTAGCACCTCCTAGGTAGGTATACCTCCAACAATGATGGGGATTGACTTTATTTGTTTATCTGCATTGATTGATTATGCGTCAAATTATCAGGGCGATTTCTGAAATTTGTGTGTATTAACATAGTCTGTAATTTGTCCTTTTTTTTTTTTTAAATTTTTTTTAAGGTGTGCGTGGTGTTAATGAATTGATTCTCCTGTCTTTTACCCGTAGAGGTAGGCATTTAGTGCCGCCAATTTTCTATGTCATCATGTTGGGATGATCGTATATTTCTTTAATAAAGGCAACATCAAATCATCAACCTTTATGAAACCAACCAAAAATAAGATAAGCATCAGTAAATGAATCACTCATCAACCATCTGATTTGTTGTTGTGCTTAGTGCTAACCCTAAAAACCCACAGGAGATGACGCTTGTGGAGCTCATGCTGATTTAAAAAAACAATGGAGTTTTTCTTAGAAATTACTTGAAAAGGGAGCCATTTATTCCAGTTATTGATGTAGAAGAGAAATGAAGAGATGATGATGATGAGATAGCAGCTTGGATAAAAGAGGACAAATTATGGAGGGAAATGAGCACCACCAGATGAGGAAAAGAGTTAATTCAACACCTACTCTGCAACCTTCAGCTCAAGCAAGCAAGCAAGAATAACAATGCCGGAATAGTGAATGCAATGTTGCAGCTCTGTGTATACAGGAAGCCGAAGGGGTCTCAAATTTAGACTGCTGCTTTGTCTTTTCAAACAAATCAGGAAAGAGACTTACATGACCTGATGATGCGATGTTTACCTTCCAACAAAGAATTCAATGGAGTTTAGTATCAAGTCTGCAAAACAGAGCCCACCAACCCACCCTTGCTCTAAACTCCAACAATGAATAAACATGATAGAGATAGAAGAACAGCTGTGTTACCAAAAGACATTTCTTTGTTGTGGTGAAACGGTGAAAACAATGGAAAACCATAATCAATCAGGATTACCATAGCTGTGCTTACAAGTATAAAGATAACAGATGCTCAAGTTATGTATTTTTCACAAAGCAGGCATAAATACTTTTTCATTAGACAAAAGGCTAGCCAAGGCTGATTTCTTTTTTTTTTTATCCCCTTAATTTTCATTACACAAAATTGAGCATTAATCACCCTTTAGTCTTCCTAGGTGAACTTTGTCTCAATTTTAACAAAATCATAACACCATCCCAAAAGAATAGCCACGTTGCAGAAATAAAAAAATAGTTCAACTGTATATATAGTTCTTTCAATTAGAATCTAAAAAATAGGAAAATGATTTGTTATTGTGTTACCACTTAATGAATGCTACAAAATGGTATATTCTAATTCTGGGGGTTTCAAGATAATTTCTGAGAGAAAGAATGTTTCTATACTACATCACTATCCGGGCAATAGCCAGACCAACAGCAGAGATTGAAACAAGGGTACCAATGCAGTATTTAATAACATCATATTTTGCTGCTTCCAGTTGTGCCCTTAATGCATGAATTTCCTGTTGACAGAGTAGAAAAAACACAATTCAATACCATGTAAGAAAACTTGTTTTTATAACAAGATGTACCATACCCGGTCAAGCTTGGTAGTGAGTTCCATGGTTCCTGAGTTTTGCTTGGCAAGTTCATCACGTATGCGCCTGCATTTAAGTGCATTCTAAATTAAAAATGGCAAAACCATGACAACACAACCAGTAGTTCAAAGAACATCTTGAAAAAAACAGGAAAAAGAAAAGAAAAAGATCTATAGAAAGCTCTGACAGTTTACTTCCTTGCCCTTAGGTGTTGGTGCTAGGTAGTATGCAGCGAACAGAATGGGATTCAAGAGAAGCAGGGAATGGATGATCAGCACCAAACAACTAGATTTGAACGAGATTATTATGAATCAGCCATTGCCCAATCATACCACTTGAGAAGAGAGATTTAAGAAGAGAGGGCAAGGTGGGCAAGCCCGGTTAATTGGACGCATAAATAGGTTTATCAAGGGACAGGTCTTACCTCAAAATATGTAAGCATAGACAAAGCAAGTAGGCTTGTTAGATAGATATCAACAAAAATAAAGTTGAATAATGATTCGACATCCAACATATACATATATATATAACCATGCATAAACTCAAGGAGTAACCACATTTCTCTTTTCCCATCATTACACTATATATAATTTCCTAGATATAACATGAAAACAGCTTGGATAAATAAGAAAAACAAAACACAATAAAACACAGGAATGAATGAATTTACTCTTACCCTCTCTCTAGGTTCAGATCCAGACGTTGTCCGGCTGTAACTTTATCAATCTCATATCTGTTTAAAAAAAAAAAAAAGACAGATGGGAGTTCTGAAACAAAAAATGTAAGCAGTATTAAAAAGTTGTTTTATATGAGAATTAAAAATATACTTTAGTTCACTGCGCATTTTCTCTATATCGACCCTAAGTTTCTCAGTCTCACGTTGCAGTAAAGAAAAATGGTGCTCCTGTAGCAAAAAGATACAATAATCACTGAGAAGAGAGATTTAAAATATAAAATCAAAATTTTGATCTAAAATATGATTTTCACATGGTAATATAGTATCTCCTCACACAAAGTTGATTTGATACTTATTTTCTTTCAAACTTAGACAAAATGATTGAATTTTTCTACCACAAAAAAGATGCAGCAGTAATAAAAAACAAATGATCTCTATAATTGAGAGATTATTAAGTATTCTTGCTGAAATGATTATTCAGTGGATATTATTTGTTTTAGTTTGAGAATTTATCTTTAGGATATTATCTTGTTCTCAATTTTATATTGATTTGATTTATTACTTTATAATCCTAGAGAATGCCATGTATGCTGAGCATCAAGAATAAGAGAAATAATCAACAAGAGGGTCATAACATCTCATCTTGATAGAGTTTATATCACTTCATTGCCCACCTACCACCTGCATACATCCGTAAGTAATTTATCAAATCTATATTTTGGCTGTTCAAGGGTGTATCCAAACCTGATGGCGATTTGCTGACTATACAAAGATTTTGTTTCATCTATGCACGGGTGTAGGTATACATACAATTAACAAGAAGTCTTGTTAATGGACACAGCACCATGCGTGGGCTAAGCCATGAAAGCAGAAGTAATGCATGGATGTCTAGGGTAAAACAACAGAATTCTCATCCAGCTTGCTCTAATTTCAGTCAAATGGAAAATTTTCAAAATTCAGCTAAGAATTAAGTGCATTGACATGAATTCTAGGTTCTTGCACTGATAGCATGCTAACTATGTGTTAGATGATTGGTCAGATACTGCAATTAGTCCTCGTACCTGCCCATACATAAATCTTGCTAAGGTAAGTTTCTTCCTCACAATTTATACGAAGATTGTCATGAAAACATAAAAAATATGTCCATAGAACAACTGCTTCAAACAATTTGTCAAAGAAGAAATGCTATTAAATGAATATTTCAAACACTTAGGAATGGAGTCAATGGACACATGTTTATTGTCTGGCAGTTCTGAATACAATACAACATTGTGCTTGAGAATGCAGACTATAAGTTTCTTTTAAGACTCCAAACTTCTTAAAAATCCATAATTGAAAAGCATAGTATGTGAAAAAATAGTAGTAGATGATGATGGTGGTTGGCCATGTTAGCATGAAAAAATGGTAACCCGAACACAAGGCAAGATGTATCTGTAATTCTATTTGCCATAAGTAATTACAAAAATGAGGGACTGTGCATCTCAAAAATGAAGTTATGGCCAATAAAAAACAAAACCCAAACTGAAAAAAAGCAGGAAAGTCATCTCCAATAAAAATTGGTGAAACTTTAATTCTATCCTAGGGTTGGTCATAAATGGTATCCCAAAGCCAAAAACTGATACTCTTTTTAGTCTCTTTCTAATTCAAACCAAGCAATGATCTTTGGTCTCATTCTGAATATTCAACATCTGCAATTCAAAAAGAATTTAATTCTATCCTCAAGTAATCATACTTCCTTTAAGATATATAAAAAAAAGTTGGCCTCCATCTTTGCAGCAAGTAAAGCATGCATAACATACATTTTTACTTTTGCAGAACATGACAGCCAAAAACTTATAAGATTGATTTACCTTAACCCAAAATCAAATTCCTACTGTAGTTTTTTTGTTCCAGAAATTTCAATCTCCTATTTATCCAATTGTATGATGAAAATCTTATTCTCAATCTGCAAAATATCCTGATCAGAGTTTGTATGATTAGTTTCCCTAATGTTTTGTTCCATATCTGGCACTGATTTTCTACAGAAAAAAATATTTGCATTAAAGAATAAAAACAGGGCAAAGTAGTCAGCAACCTCTGTTCACTAACAAGAAAAGAACTTCACTGTGATACACAACAGTGAAAAAGAACGAGGAGAAGACAGAGAAGCTATAGTGTTTCTCCATCAATCCAAAAACTTGCCTCAAGTCATCATATAAGACACCCTCAAAGAGAACTTTAGGGCAACCTCAAATTCAAAAGCTTTCTTCTGATCCTTTTCTTAATAAGAGCATTCACATCAATACCATTCCCCACGAAAGCTCACATGACCCAACCACTTCACAGAGTCTTTATTGTGCATTCTAGAAAAGAAGTTGCTTTCATACAAAACATCTATCAAACAGTAAAATCGGAATAGAGTGAACGAATCTCATTTCATGCATCCACATAATAACCTTCTTCAAAATTCCTGGGGGTGATTGTAAGGGTTGCCTAAAACCAAGTCTTCCACCAAATTTCCTTTCGTTTAAGGTTTGTGCGTCAACATTTTGGTTATTCTTATTCAAAATAGTGAACTGATTTTGTTCTTACTCAACACCAGCAAAGGAAGTAATGTCTCAAAGATAACTTCACGGCCCTATAAAACTTCAAAATTATCACTTGGCAAAATTTTTAGGTCTCAATATTAGTTATATCCATCCAAATGAACATCTAGTTCAGAATGTCGGACAAAATTGAACTTCATTTGAAATGGTGGCTTGCAAGTATGCTACGCATAAATGAAATCTTATTTCCCTGAGTTAGACAATTATAGGCAAATCCAACAATTGAAAGCAGCAATCATAGATCCCAACTCATTTCTCATCTTTCATAGTTTAGTTTAAGCCTTAAAGCATGAATCAAAACAATCAACACAAACACATAGCTTCTGATTCTTTATAACACTTCATTTAAGATGATATATAAATATATAATCATGAGTAAAAAGCAAAATTCAATTATAACCAGCACGCCGACTAAATTCATAATCAATTATACACATAACAAATCAAATTATACATAGTTTAAGAAAATAAAAAATATAGAATATATCATAAAAAACCATACTTGTGAACTTTGGACTTGCGATTTGAACTTGGAGAGATTGGCATCCTGCAACAGTTCGCTCTGCGGAACCCAAGAAACAGAAAACACAAACATCAACAATCCACCCAACACCAACAAACAAAAGCTCAAAAAGTAAAAACTAAAAAGAAACTCAACCTTCTGCATTTCCTCTTTGGACACAAACGACTGCGCAACATTCTGAAGACTATCATTCAAGACCTCCGTAACAGCCGAAGTTATCGCCTCTGCATGCTTAGTCGGCAACCCTTGCGCCTCTAGCCTCCTGACCTTCACTAAGCCATTTCACCAAACACCATTAATGCAATTTCACCACACCACCCAAAAAACAATGGCAAATAGCCGCTTACCAGAGCCAAGGTGTCAACGAGGAAAGCCCTATTTCCATTAGCCTTGACGAGACCAGACCAGAAGCGGATACCACCAAGTGCGGCCAATTCCGGCTTCGGCGAAGGGATCGGCCGGAGCAGCGCTGCAGCTCGTCTCAAAGAAATCAACGAATGCATCGATACGAAGAACAAGGGTTTCTCTGATCCTAAAGGAATCCAAAGAAAGACGAGGCTATGAAAATGCCTCAAGACTTCATCTCTGGAAATCAAAGCTCAGAGATTGAGTTCTTGTTGCTTTGGATTGCTGGATTGAGAGCTGGGGTAGAAGGCGATGCGCGGGCGTAGAGATCGGGAAACAAGAGCAGACTTTGGGGAATGCGATTCTTTGTTTTCTTTTTCAACAAGAAATGTGAGAAAGGCGCGTAAGTGCATTTCGCACGTGGGTCAGAGTGAGAAATGCTGACTTTGACTTTGACCGTCAACATTTTAAAAATAAAAGTACAAGCATGATGGAACATAATTTTATCGGTATAAATATCAAAATTATTCCTCTATTTTGCAATTTCTACCAAAACGGTTGATCCGTCAATTGGAGGACTAAAAGGACATAAATGTGCAAATACGAGGACAAAAAAGATAGAGGGACTAAAAAGACGGAAAACGCAAAATAGAGGGACCATTTTGATATTTTGACCAGTTTTATTTGATTTATTTCAGTAATATATATATATATATATATATATATATATATATATATATATATATATATTTCAAAAAAAAAAACTTAAAGCTATTCTTCTCAAGTATATAAGGAATTAGACTTTTATTTTTAGGGAAAAAAAAGGAATTAGACAATTTTTCAAGTAGCATATAGAACAAAACCATTTTTCAAACACTTAATATATATCTATATCTATATAGTATATAAATTGTGTTGTTTAAATAACCAATAAAAAAAACTTAAATATCAGTGTTTTACACATTGAGAAGATCATAAATCTGGGCTTCTAACGAACTGAAGGCAATGAAATTTTAGTTCTTGCTCCCAAGAAACATGTCTAGTCGGGGAATTGGCTAATTAATAACTAGTGAGAACCTAAGGCCATCTCCAATGGAGGACCCAAATCTCAAATTTGGGTTGGGATTTGGGTGTGGGTTGCAATAGTGTGACCCCAAATTTGGGGTCACACTATTGCAACCCAAATTTGGGGTCCCACAAAAAAACCAATATTTTAAATTTTTTTATTTTTATAATTATTGTAATTAAATTTATAAAATTAATAATTCATTAATATAATTAATAACTAGTCATTAATATACCTACAATATTAATTTGTATACAATTAATTACTTAATTAAAAATAAACTTATTAATTAAATTAAATTATGATAAATTTATGAAATCGGAATAGTTAAAATTTTATTGAAAAATAACCTTTATTATGAAAAAATAATTCCATTATTTATCAAGATAATTAAGAAATTTATAACCTAATTTTTAAATAAATTAAATCATGAATTAAAAAATTTTAGTTGTAAATTTTTTAATTTATTTTTATTAGTAAAATATTAAATTATAATAAATATTTAATTAAGTTATTGTTAGAAATGATTAATTTCAAGTATTCTTTTATTGAATAATAATAATAATAATAATATTAAAAAAAGAAGATCAAGGAATATTAAATGAATATGCTTTTTTGAGGTAAAATTTGGAGTTTGTGGTTGGAGTATAATTTACTGTAGTAAAACCAAATTTGGGATTTGGGGTAGAAATTTGGATTTGTGGGTTGGAGATGGCCTAATACAACGTCTCTGGGGGCCATCTTGTCGTAAAATGAGAAGGAATGAAGGATGCCCTTTGATCAACTCGAGTAAATCTCATTCTCAAGTTTTTAATATATATATAAAAGAAGGCATCTTCATCACTGCTTAATTCCTCACCAGTTATTAACAAGAACGGCTGGTTCAAGGGCCGGTCCCTTCTCGCCAGCCTGTCTCTTTCCCTGTTCCTCCTTGTTCCGTCACCACAGTCTGTGCACACCACCACTCATACTCATACTGATGAGCTTGTTAAGACTATGATATGTATCTCATTAGTATTTGATCATAACTAGGTTAATAGCAGTTGAAAGATAAGTCAGAGAATACAAAAACGTGACATTGTGATAAAACGTATACATATTGTGCTAAACATCTTAGTTTAGTGCAACTGACCAAAAGCACAGTCGGCATCCTCATCAGTCCTGCTGCACTGGTTGTGAAGGAGGCTGCTTGCGGCCTTGCTTGCTTGTATGCTGCTATCTCACAAGTAAATAAATACATTGACGCATGCTATTATTGCCGGAGAGCATGGTACTGGAGATGGCACAGGAGGTTGGGGCAGAGATCTTCTACGGCCTTAAGAGAACACCATCATGTTTGAATTGATCCTTTTCAAGCACAGTATGATGCTGATTATACTTCTCAACTATTCACAAGGTATGCATCTAATGACAAGTGGGCCATAAACCTCAATGTGAGGACCAAAAGCACCAATCCATGGCACGTTTTATTAAGATAAACAAGAGCTCTCAAAAACACCTGTGTGAAGACATAGCGCGGGCGCCTGGAGATCATGAAGGTTGCTCATGATGCAGCACCCATCCATGCCAAGTCCTACACTCGTATGCAGCTCAGGACGTACACAGACAAAGGGTGCGTCAGTAGAAGCCAAGAAGGGAATTTTTTTGTCACAAACTATTCATAACAAGTCCATTAACATCTCTCTCTTTCTGGCTGCGCCAGATATGCAAACCATGAGAAACTTCTCTGTTTTGGCTTCAGTAGCAACTTTGGCTACTAACAGTCCTTACGGGTGAGACTCTGGTTTGCATTTAATAACATGGCTATCTTGAGCAGTTCAGCTATTCAGAAATAAACATTGGAATATGTATAAAATGCTATGTCTAATCTGATTAAGTCTATTATTGCAACAAATTACCAAGATAAAAAAATGCAGAAATAAAAATTGTTAATTGAAAGCTATACCTAGTTGGATCAAAATACCTGCATCCTGAATTTAATTGTTCATGTACATCTACAAGTACTACTATCATTGCCAGCTTTCTGGACTTCAAACCTGCTTTAAGTTAGTTGTGGGAATATAAAACAGAAGAGGGAGAGAAGCAGATGTATCGACAAAACAATGTGCAAGGAAACCTAAGAACTAGATGGATGTCAGCACTCAGCAGACACAGGGAATAAACAAAACCATCAAGGGGGAATCTAGAGACATCTGCACATTTCATATTAAAACATGAGTTTGTACCTGACAACGTGTGGAAAATCCATAGCTCCACATTTCAAATTGATCTACAGGAACAGCGACTCGGAGTGAGTCTCAGAAACTCCAAACTTCTCAAGCAAATCCCACACAATGGTAGTCTTTTTAAGTTGCCCTGAAAAAGATATCCTGGAGATTGCAAGAGAACAGACAGTGTCTATGTCATCCTAACTGAAATTAGAAGTCAAAACACAAACTACTGTAGAAACAGCCCATAACTATATTTGGAATGAAAGGAAGTTCCCACCTTGGCGCACATCCAGTTATCTCTGGCAAGGTTTTCAGAAAGATTGCTTAAGCAAATTCTCCAGATGCAGCCGGTTTGAATAATAGAGTTCTTCTGTTGGTGCTTTTCTGACTAGAAAGGAGCTAGAGCTGTTGACCAATGATATGCATGCTTTGACAAACATTGATGAAATCAAAAGAATTACCAGCCTAGTAATCAAGTTTACAGAAATAAAAAGGCCAGGCAATAAATTTAAGAGCTGGGGCACAATTCATGGGCTGCTCACAAGTAACATCTAAATATGTCATTTTAAAACCATTATTGAAAGACCAATATATAAATTTTAGTTGGTATCATCAACACAGCTTAATGAGCATATCTTAAAATTTCCATATAAGCTTCTTCAGTCTTCCTCTTTGGTAAAAAGTGGTTTCCAAGCATCTTTATGTCCATGTCACTCAGAAGAAACCATGCTTCTTGCTGCAAAGAACATGTCTGGCTCATCATCAGTACCTGACATATAAGGAAGCAATGAGATCAAAAGGAAAGAAGAAAACAAAAGTCTAGTAGAACAGTATTGTCGAAGCCGCAAGGCGCACTCTAGGCACCAGGACCTTATATTGCCTGAGGCCAAAGGCACAACAACAAAAAAAAAAAGCTCATCCAACTGCCGGAGTGAAGACTCATATAAATATATATAAAATATAAAATTATAT
Organism: Dioscorea alata; assembly: GCA_020875875.1. NCBI lineage: Eukaryota > Viridiplantae > Streptophyta > Magnoliopsida > Dioscoreales > Dioscoreaceae > Dioscorea > Dioscorea alata. The sequence continues at coordinate 21,098,352 of CM037014.1, read as the reverse complement.
ACTTAATATAATATAATATATTAAGTATTAAAACTCTAAAGTAACATATAAACCAAAAAAAAAAAAATTAAGATTAAATGTCCAATTAGTTCTAAATTCTAATTCCTAATCGTGCATCCATCCGATGGATGATATTCAAAAGACTTAATTATATATGAACCATTGGTTGATTAAAATTTTTAATATGAGTGGTTGGCTAATTCAAATTTTTTATATGGGTGGTTGGCTAAGTAGAATTCTTGGAAATAGTTGACTAAATTTTTATTAAAATCTTAAACGCCTAATTAAATATGGGTTGGCTGGCACCTTTTTCCAAAATTTTACGGTTTACCAAAAGTCTAAAACAGCATTAAATATATATCCTTTTAATATTTTCATCCTAAAACTAATCAAAAAAACCATCAACAGTCAACTTCAAACTTAAGCGATGGCGCGAAAGGCGCCCTAAAACGCAAAAAAGCATGCGCCTGTTTGAAGCCACATTGCCTAGACAACAAGCTTAAGATGCCTGTCATGAAAAGCACTGTGCCTAGGTGGACCTTGACAACACTATGTCTAGGAATTCATTATTAGCAAAAATATGCTGATGGAACCAGACCTTGAAAAAATAGAGAATTAAATATATGAAGATTGCATGGATAAAAGCAAGTTCAGGATATGTACATAGCACAGGTAATTCAAGCTGATTACAAGATGAATAGCCCGCAATCCTTAGTAAAATATCAAACACGAAACTGAAAGGGCAAAAAGGATCAGATGCATGGCATTGACTAATACACCGATGCTTCATCAAATGGTGGTGCAGTTACTTCATATATCAAATGTGATAGTTTTATGCACAATAAGCGTCAGACTTTAACACTGACGACCAGACAGATAAGTTGTCATGCTTACTAGTTCCAAGGGAATGTAACAGAGAAGGTACCTAAATGAACAGCCTGGTAATGAGTAACATTTCTGTTTTCAAATATGTTTTTCATCCTTTCTTTTTCCTACAAAAATTCAATTTCCACATGCTTTCAGAAACTACATTGCCATCCAACATATAAGAAACATAGAAATGAAGATTTGAGCAAATGTCTTTGTCGAAGGTTCACAAGCTAGCCATGATTGACCGATTATTAATTTGTCCATTTCATTGAATTCTTAAAATATTGACACCAGACACATCATTAAGTTGCTAAGAATGATTTTTGTTTTCACAAAAATGTATCAAACTTCTGAGATAAAGATTTGTACCATACAAAGGATAAATCCTGACTACACTATCAAGTGCTGATCAGCTTCCAATGAGGACTTTTGAGAGAACACAACGGGATGGTCAAAACTCTCTAGTTGTAATCCAACAGCATGACACGGTGTCTTGGTTTAACAACAAAGCAGCAAATAATTTAAAGAAATTCATCCAGGAAAATTCAAATTTGATGTTCAAGGGAATCAAACTTTACAAACATTGCAATCATAAAAAATAAACATTTGCGTAAGACATGACCAGTTATAAAATTTTAGCTAACCCATCCACTATGCAAGGAAGAACACAATTAGTCAAGGTTAGCGCCATTAAAATGCTGAAACAACTTTTAGGATAGCACTTCAAGCTGGGCAGGCATAACACTACTGATAGTTTGAATGATCTTGCAGCCTAGATCCCACTATGCCCAAGGGAGCACCAAATTGTATATTAGGTGAACCTTAACATAAAAGTGAAATCAAAGGATCATTTCCCTGATTAATGCATAATAGCTCAAATAAGTGTATATTCTGGCAATAAAATAGTTATAAGGTAGAATTCCAACATGTACCTTTGCATTCTGAAAGCCACAAGTCAATATGATTTATGACCTCCTGTCTAACTTTGTGCACAGCTTCAGGGGAAGAACAGTTTTCAGCATTACCTGAGGGCATACTTGGTATATAAGATTACAGCCTTTAACAGCATTAACAATAAAAAAACATGAAAGAAATTCCAAATTGAAAACTATTTCCATATTCACCATCACCAAATATCCAAACCCACATATTACACTGCTAAAATTTTAGCGAGAATGCCATAGGAAAAAGCTGCTAACAAAATCAGTTCATGCAGCAAATACAATCCAAAAGAAATCTAAAATTTGCAAAAGGCATACAGACATAGTTTAGTTTACCTTCAATGTTCAAAGGAGACTGGGGACATCCTCTCAAGTCAGTCCCATGCCCACAATTATGGCAGTTGATGATGTATGAAGGCACTGCACATTTTAAAACTGTCTCAGTACACTAAGGCAATTAAATTAATTATGTGAAATGCACCGGCCATGCAAGCAAACCACATTATTTTAAATTTTAATCCCAAACCAATAGTTATAGCATCTTTTCTTCATTTGCAATGATTTCCTCTAAGATCAAGAAGGAAGCTATAGAAAATAAGCACCATGATCGAAATCTTGGAACACATCATTGAATGTCTTACAGTTTGAATAAAATTTAAAATGAATGCCTATGAAAACCAAGAGAAAAAAAAAAGAGTCATGTCTGCAGCAGCCAGCTTTGATGAGTGCATGTTTCAATAAAATGTAGTTTAATCATACAAATTCTACAGTGAATAAGTTTCCAGTGAAATGTTGTAATACTCACAATCTGGAGATGATGTTTGCTTGGATGCATGCCGCCAGGGGTCCTGTGAGCCATTAGTAAAAACTATGCGTGTACCTGCACTCAAGTGCTTTTCAACCTTAAAAGACAGGGTAAGGATCACCAGGAAACATGAGTAGGACCACTAAAAAAAATAAATCATGCATTATAAGTAAATAAATGACTCTCAATATACTTCCTTTCCAGTAAGGGATGATGCTTCTGGAAAAAAGAAATGGACCAGAGCCTATAAATAATGGAATGACTAATTTTTAGAAATCATACCCAACATGGCCACTGGGCAGGATTAATGGACAATTATGAATTTGGTTCACGAAATGCACAGTTCAGATCAATGAAATCAGGGTAAAATAAAAAGAACTGAACAAACAAGGAAATATTAAGAAGAAAAGGTGTACCGGCAATTTTTGAGCCTCCATAGTATAAATTAGTCATGTCCACATCCGGGTAGATACCTTCACCAAAAACATTTTTGCAGAGATTCAGGTGGTACCTATAAATATCAATTAAGATGCAGTTTAGGGTAATAGAATGGTTAAGGCAGATAACAACTACAAGTCTCATCAAGTACAGATATATCTCAATATATCAACAATAAACAGATCATTTTGTGACATCAAAATAGAATGTTGGCTCAGAACAAAGGGTTAACTTGCAAAGAAACACAGGATATATCATAGGAACATATTTACATATATAAAGCGTATAACTTTACAGAGAAAACAAAAAAGTAGGCTTTGCCCTGATGCTCACATATATACCTTGCCGTCATTCACATTGCCAAAAGTTTTGCAAACAGATGCCTAAGTATTTCAGGATTTCTTAATCAGGGACAACACTGTCACTAAAGTGAATGGTTTATGTATATCTGTGCCTCAATGAAATAACTTGTTGAAAAGATATGCAGATTACATATTAAAAGAGAGAAATATATATATATATATATATATATATGATCCAGGTTAGCTTTCTGACATTTACTACAAGTACACAAGTACACAAGGAAATCATTACTCCCCTGTGTACACCTTCTTCATTAATCTCATTCAAAAGTGCTATTAAAACATTAAAAAGGACAATAAATTCACACAAACAAAGCCGATAAAATCGGAACAAAGATGAGGATAAAAAATGGCACAATAATGACATTTAACATCTCTTTATCTAAATTTTTTGCATATTTATATGATCTCATTTTTATGCTTCTTTTCACTAATCAATCCAAGGGCATGATGCGGTTTATAGATCACTGATAGAAAGCAGGATGAACAAGCATTCTGGCAATTTATTAACTCAATAGCACCTTAACATTCACAATACCTTATTTTAAATGCAGCAGAAAATATCTTGACAATAATTTTGAAACTTATAAAAGAACGAATGTTTGGGGGAAGTATACTGTGTGTCAATTCTTGGTGAACGAACAGTGTCATTTTCAGGTGCGACTTGAAAATAAGCTACTTCGCTGCAAACTTGGAACCACCATAACCGATCCCCTAAGTGATCCAGAGGCCAACAGATAGCAGTTTAGAAATTAAAAGCAATGTAACACAATTAAAATGGTGGAGCAAGTATAAAATCCTCATTCTAAATCAAAAGGTCAGAGTGGCAATTTACCACTTGCATCACTAACAGTTGTATTCTTCAAATACTGTTGATCATACGTTTTAACTGAAGCACCAAAGGTTCCAAGATAGTAATCTTTAACGTAGCTAGCGTATGCTTCCTACAAAACCACAGATTCAAAGCACATGTTAGACTAACCACAGCATGCCATCTTCCATGAATTTGTCACAGAACATCTACCCAGGAAATGAGTTGAACACAACAACACATCTTCAAACTTAAAAATGAATGAGAATGCCAATGATGCAAGAAAACAAAAAGTAACACAACCAAATAAATGATGATGCATACAAGATCAATTGTCTTGGTAGATCAGTCTACCTGAATCCTGTAGATAAAAGGTAAAACAATTCCCACATGCTGTAATAAAATTGCACTGGAAACCAACCAGATATGCACAACAAATATAAGAAATAAAGCAACATGAAACCTACCACCAAGTTTTTGCCAGATGCTTTGGCATCACCAAGAGGAGAACAGAGTACATCAGGATTGCCATATTGAAACTGAAAATTTAACAGCTTGTGTCAAAATGGTGTTATCACTCAGAAGCTTAAAGCTAGCAAAGTAAGGTTATCCATACCGCGATAACAGCAGCATCAGCCAATAAGTATAAAAAGTCCACATCATTCTTCAGCTGCATTGAAAGATGAAGAGGATCAACTAACCCACATAATGCTGAGACAGTTTATATTTGCTTTCAGAGTGGCATTGAGATAGATTCTAAAGAGTAAAAGAGTAAGGTAAATCAACTGAAAAAATTATCATACACTAAAGTTATGGAAAAAAAAGTTTCTAGCAAGAATTAATCTCATGGATTCTAGCATATGCATAATACCATAATATTATGATTTGATCTACTGTTACCAGATGTTGCACTATAATTTGTTGAGATCTGGTTTTTTGAGTGACAACCAGTTTACCAAAGGTTAAAGTTCAACAGCACAAAAATGTTCCGTCATGTTTGGCAAAAAAAAGGCATGCATGAAAGTGGCTTTGAAGAGGCAATTACTGAGGATTCACCATTAAACTCTAAAATCCAGAAGCATAATATGATGTATCATACAAGATGTAATTGTGAATGATGTAGCATAAACCATTTATGACATCTTTTTAGCAAAAGCTATTTATGCAGGAGTGTCTCTGAGTTACAAGCAAGATTGTTATTACAAGCATCGAGGTGGCAAGCAAAGAAAAGAGGAATTTCACATTAGAATTATGACTGATACGAATATCCATGAATGATGCGAATAATACCAATATAACACATATCACATATGGTGGAAAGTGATCCAAAATTTCATTTTCTAATAGTTGACTTGAGAAGCCAACCCAAAATTGTATCACAACACAGTGACAGACAGTGCAACTCAGGCTTTAATAAGCTATGGATTCAAAGACCCAGTCAAGAAGTCTACGCAGATTGCTGCATGTAGTGCAATCAGTGGTGGCATAGGCTCAATGACTTCAAACCAGAGAAAAGATAAATATGCTAGTGCAGAAAACCACTTTTTCCAAGAACAACCTGGGATGGATCAAATTACCAAAATAACCCAAATTCTAGAAAAAAAATACAATAAGACAATAGCACAATTCTGCACCAAAGCATAAAATCTCGAAGAATTGCAAACTTTACTCAGGCAAAATTCTGCAAATAAGCCAGACAACTAATTATCAAATTGAGACAGGAAACTGATAATAAAGTGAAAATTACCTGAGCCGCACCAAACAAAGCCTTCACTGATCCTCCATCAGATTTAAGTTCCTCGTCAACAAGTTCAGTAATTTCTTGAAGTGCTGCTTTACACTGAGCACCAGCAGATTCTCCAATCTGCAAAATGACAATGGTGGAAAAACTTAACACCATTTGCTCAAAGAAGGCCTCATTATATACAACAACCAAAGGCACAAGGACAGTAATAAAAATATACAGTAGCAAATATCCTCATCAGAATAGGACAACATAGGATGCGCACAACTACGCTCCAGTGTATAGGACAACTAGGGACCCTTATACCTGCTGGTCAAATTCTGTGAAGTTGTAAACAGCTAGAACAACAGCTGAACTTGCTAGACTCCCACATGTCAAATGAGGAAACTTCAAGCGGAACCATGCACTGAGTGCTCCAGAATAAGAAACACCAAAAACAAACCAAGGGCTCTCCGCTTTTGAATGATTATACTTTGCATTTATAGATTCCTGCAAGACAATCAACAGTTGCATGTAAAGAACTGATATAAGATATGAGTAAATAAATAATCAAAGAATATGAAATAATTTAGGTGTGAGAAGATGAATGAACTTTTATAATCCTAGCACATGGTAGCCACACAATCAGAAATAACTGTGCTGGCACAAAGCAAAATACTTTGTCAAGGATCAGCAGGCCAGAATCGCAGGAACTTAACAGAACAAAAACTAGCTACATACTTATCTGAATTGAATGAACATGTTTGTATGGAGATCAACTCTTCGGGACTACAGAGTAGAGACACTTAAATCAAACCTCATGAGCATCAACTGTATCAAAACTACATTTGTCATTTGATAGTTCTCATGCACAATGCATCCTGGATTTTCTCAACCAAAACACACTGACTGAAGTTTCCTAAAGTATTAGCCACGCCCACAACTTATCACACTAGTACTATTATAGCATGGTTCCATGTAATACTTATAAAACAGTTGTGGATTGTTATCATTCTCTTCTGGCGGAACGTGCCTTTATGGATTTACAAGTTCATCGATAGACAAGGATATTCTTTTTCCAAAATTTTGAAACTACGACTAAAATTTTTAGTGCCATTTTACTTTCTGTCAAAGCAAAGAACCCACCATTCATGCCCCCAAAAACAAGAGATCCAAGGATTACGTTAACTATGCCATGTGATCATAACATCGTCATTTTTTACATGATAGATAAGAAGTGAAAGGCCAACCTCACCATTTCATCAACAATGATACTCCAACCTTCTTAGGAATTCTTTCTGAAGTGAACCATTATTGTGATAATTTGAATATCAGTAACAAAGATGCCTACAATCTAATTTTTCAAACCATCAATATCACATGTTATATTTTCCTAGCATGGAATTCAACAACTGATAGAAACTAAATTCCCATGTTTTGGGCATTTCAGACAGTTTTTCAATTCCAATTTCAGTTGACATCATCATTTATAACTCAATAATAGTATTAGCCTGAACTGTTTCTCATAATGTCAACCAAATATTATCCATGAATTTCCACTTTGAACTCACAAGTCCAAAATAAACAGTCATACTCTTTGCTCATTTCATGCTTCATAAATACCACCCACAAATCATTTGAAGATTTAAATTTTTCAAAACAAACTTTCTTCTGAATACTGTCATAACATATCTCTCATCCAAAGTCTTGTTGAAGGCAAAAAAAAAAAAAAAAAAAAAAAAAGGTTGTATTACAATCTAGAGACCCTTTAAACTGTTCCTCGTAAGTCATAAACAACTTATAGTTAATGGCTTAATAAAGATAAGTCACATATTTCCAATTCAATCCCATCTGCTTGCTTTACATAATTCCCACACACGCACGCACACACACACACACAAAAGAACAATTACCTGATAATATTGACGGAAAACAGCTAGGTCAAATAAAGCCTGCTTTGAGGAAAGATATCTTAGGTTGTTAGTAGCTAAGTCATCAAAAGGAGAACTCTTCCCATAGTAACGATGTTCAAGGGAAACCAAAGCAGCGCCAAACTTCTTGGCTAAGACCTGCATCACAATATGCACATTAAAAACCAATCAGCACTCAGCAACTAGAATATATGTATCATCTCCTACATCTGCAACCAGCCTGCAAGAAGCTTTAAATAACATGTTCACAATTTAATCACTACAACATCAGTTCATGCTATGATATCTTTCTCAATCTAATTCAATATAAAAAGTCCAGGAATGATTGGAAATTGAAAAGTATACCACTTACAGCTGTATAATCATTAGGAATTCCTAAGCATGCAGATTCACCACATATTTTCAGAAATATGGGTCCGCCAACTTGGTAATAATCCAAAAATTCATAAAACCTCTGCTTGAACTGACGATGATCCTACAAGAACCAACACAACAAGCTTAATGGAAGGCATTCCAAAAGAAGATAAATGTCATACCACAGCATTGTGTATATAATCCAAAATCCCTTACTGGAATAGAAAGCAGCTGAAATATTATCGATAATAGAATAAAACTATATAGTCTATGGGATTAAATAAAAAACATAGTTGGTGAAAGGGGACTTTGGCTCATGAAAAAAATTGCTCATTGGCAACATGATATAGTTGATATCATTTTGACCATCTCCCGACTATTGGCTAGCTATAGCCTCTTGCGTTGGCTTACCATTTCTTAACACAGTTTACGCATTCTTCTATTTAAACTAAGTGCACAGACAACTGATTTCCTTTGAGAATAAATGCATTAACTTTTTAAGAAAAAAAAATTGTACTTGGCTAGATGAAAGGAAAACTCTTCTCTTCCTTTACTAATCAAACACAAATCCTGTATCCTCTACTCTTCCTTGGAAATCTACAGTTCTTAGACTCAATTAGTCACTGGCATCTAGGTCATCGATCATCCATCGAGCTGAATCAACAACAGATACAACTTCGCAACAAAATTGCTACTCGTTTTAACAAGGATCCATAATGAAACACTACTTTGAAAGAGAAAAACAAAAAAAAACAAAAATCGATCAAATTCAAGAAATAAATAGAGTGATTCGAGAGTGCAATTTTACAATGGGAGAAAAATGATCGATGCTTTGATCGAGCCATTGTTCGTCCTCGGTGAGATACTTCCCGTCGGATTTGGGAAGATGAAAGCGATGGGATTCCACGGAGGAGAGGAGGAGGAGAAGCAAGAGCGTGCAAGCAGTGAAAACCCTCATTTTGGGGTTCGCGGCGAGGAAGAGGAAACGAGAACGACTTGCGAGAAAAGAAAATGGTTTTAACCAAATATTTGATTGTTTTCAAATTATTAGAAAATTAATTACACCATGAAACATCGCTGGTTTAAACCCGCCAATCAGAGGTTCTGCTTTTTATAGACTCGTTCAAAAAATATTTATTTTACATTATGTATTTAAGAAAATAAAATAAAATAAAATAAGAAACTTCTATTTTACATTTGTGCATGAAAGTCTTGACTCGTGCTTTCATCTTTATTGGGTTAAAAAAGTAAATAAATATTATTTTAATGAAGAAAAGCTTTTGTTAGAGTTGATCATGATCTAATTAAAACTATAAATTTTTTCAAGTTTTTTTTTTCATCTTGCCTCCCTAAGTTGTTTTTTTTTTTTTTAATAAATGTGAATAAACTATCCTCCCTAAGTTGTTTTAGTATTATTTTTAATTAATAAACTAAATGCCAGTTAATTGTAAAAGATAACATACCTGCTAATGAAAAGTATACTATAGAAATATTGGGTGAACAAAAAGTAATGATATAGTTATACAATAATTTTTTAAATAGTTATTTTGAATGATGTGTCACCCCCTTCATCACATAATTTTTTTAGAATGAACTTGGTTTTTGAGCTGTTTTTTCTCTTGCATTGTTGATGTTTTTCATATATTTTGTTTACATTAATAAAGAGTCAAACCAAAGAATGGTGAGATGTGATTTATTTTTTTTTTCTCCTAAAAAAAATAGTGGTGAGGAAATTAATCACAATTGTCGATTAAGGAACAAGGATAATTTGCAAAAAAAATTTGAGGTAGGAATTGATGGAGTTATTACTATCCTCAAAATGGAGGTTGATGTTAGAGCTAGACTGAGAAGGCATTTACACCTCATGGGATTATTACACAAGTTACACCACATCATTATGTCAAGAGCTATTCAAAAACCTGTAATGCAAGTATAACATTATTAAAAAGATTTTGTTTGACGCAGATAATCTAATCTAAACCATAGGATTCTATCCCATTGCTTATCCACTGTATCAAAAAGAAACAAGCGGCATGATGCTAAATCAATCTCTAAAATAACCAAATTGACAGGAAACGTGGAAAACGAATTGCGGATATTAAAAAATTTCTACAAAATAAAAAGTTTAATTCAATTTTAATATTAAAAACATGGCTTAAAAGTTGCCCACCAAACTAAATTCAACTTAAAAAAAAAACACGGTGCGCAAAATTTTCCTAAAAATTAAATTCAAAATTCAAAACTTATCCCAATACCCAGCCCCAAAATAAATAAATAAATAAATAAATAAATAAACAAACAAACAAATCTCGTGTCAGCGTCAACATCTCCTTGTTAATAATCATCACCTATTTTTAGAAATTGGCCTTTTTTTTCTTGACCAAAAAAAGCCCAAATTCAAATGAAATTCAAAGTGTCACCCAAATTCTCTTTATTTTAAAATTTCATAATTTTCCACATCTTTTTAAGTTTTAGAAAAAAAAAACACAAGAATAAATTATTCCATTAGCGCCGCTTTAATGCTTTGGAACTTGGGAACACTCGTAACTCCTCACGAGCCCTGTTAACACTTGTGTGCACTTCCCGCTCCCTCTATCCTCTCCGCGACGACGAAGATCATCATCCAATCGGAGAACCCATTGATCGGCAGCCCGGCGATCCAGGGTTCAAGATTCGGTATGCCGCTTCCTCCACATCCTCTCCAATCCTTCCAAATCTCCAATGGTGTTCTGTTTCTTGATCAAGATGTAATTCCTCGAAAATCCCAGAAACCCTAGCCACTGGTGATTGACATACTGACTGCATTTAATAGCTTTGATTTCATAGGGCTGGGGTCTTGATTCTCCAATGTTGATTTAGAGTGGTTGTTTTATCTGGGTTTTGCTCCCACACACGATTGATTTTTCTCTACATTTTTTTTTTGACACCTTTGTGTTCTTGATGCTTTTTTTTGTTGAGAAATTTTGTACTTTTATGATCTTATTGACATGATTGCCCAACTATATTAATATTTATATTTCATCAGAAAGTTTTAATCTTGATATGGTTGAAAGAACTGATTGCTTTAATTCTTTTGGCCGACAAAAGGTTATACAAGTCCGTGTTCTATTCTTTGCTTGTTACTGGTGATTTGCCTTGTTCTCTATTGATTTACTTGAAAGAATCTGGATTATTTTATAGTTCAACAACATGTCGATTGGATCCCTCTGGCATTTTTTTGGCTCCTGACAAGGGATATATTCTTTAAGTCCGAATGATGATATGTACTGATGAGCAGGTGTTGTTGGAGCTGCGTGGATTCTCTAATCTATGCTGAAAGTTCTCAGCCTAGTGATTTCTGACTGCAAGGCTTGCAATGAGGTCTCCAAGTAGAAAAGAGAATAATTGGTATGAAAACTGGAGCAGAAGAAGTCGGCTTCGATCTGGGACCAGATTGTTGGCTTCAGTTCTATGTGCTAAAGAGGAGGCACCAAGCAATGGCAACCAAGGTTCTGTGTCAGATACATCTGAAACTTTCTCAAACAAAGTGGCTGAGAACCACATACAAGAGCACTCGGATGATGATGATGATGATGATGATGATGTGGATGCTGATTACCAGTTGTTTCTCAAGCATCTTAGATTTGATGGAAGATCCTATGTTACTGAGTTGATTATCGATGGAATCCCCACCCTTGTGCGGTACGAAGGAGAGGATGATGTTTTTAGTGATCTCACTGAGTCAAAACCCATGAGAATGTTTGATGTTTCAAAAGAAGAAAAATCTTGCGTGGATGGGATGGAGTTGAAGAGGGATGGTCATGGTCCAAATTCTGGCGAATCTCTCCATTCTGAACATCCCTTGGTTGGTAATGGGACGCTATCAGATGAAGAATACAGGATGTTTCTGGATCATGTGAGAGATGATGATGGTCTGATGGTCTTTGAAATGGACAATGGTGGCATAGTCCGATATGAAGAGGGTGTAGTGTATGAAGAAGAAAGAAGATATGAGAAATCATCTGGTAATGATGAAGATATGGCTAAAGAGGGCAGTATCAACTCTTCTAAAATGGAGTTGCAACCATATATGGGTTCTACAATTTCACTTGTAAGTATATTTTATTTTAATTTTTTGGGGTTGTGTGTGTGTGTGTGTGTGTGTGAGCGGTGTTTCTGATTATTAATTTCATTTGATTAGTTCCTGGTATGCATATTTAATTTTTGTTGCTGCTGCAATTTTTTATCACTTATCCTATTTTTCTTATTTGATATGATATAAACTCAGAACTACATGATCTCAAGCTGATTATTTGATCTCATATTAACTTGTGGAAATTTCAGGATAGTGATGATGATGATGTCTCTTTAGCATTTGAAGACAGACTCAAGGGTATTCTCGAGGTGCCATATGATCAAAATGAATATGAGGAACTGCTAAAGGTTGCAAGTGTTCGGATGCCAATAATTAGGCACAGGCAACTGCGGCATAGGTCCAGTCCATATCCTACAAAAGACTTGGGCTTTTCATATTTTGATCATTATCCTGGTAAGTGATTGCAATGATGCGATGAATATCTGTGTAATATTTGTTCAACACTCACACATCATCAAGCTCTATATTTTCTTATTATGATTATTGTTATTATTTTGATTTGCATCAATAACATGACACGGCAATAGATCTTTATAAAATTTAACTTTTAGTACTACTGTTTTTATGATGTAGTGCTTTGTTATGCTTGTATCATAGTTCATGCCTAATTTTGTTTCAGAAAAGTTTTTTTGTTCTTGTTATTGTTATCACTTCTAAACTTTCTTGTTCTTCTGAAATAATTACCTCTTGTTTTGAGGCATTTGTCTTTTCCTTTGAGTCCTTATGTTCAATAAGCTGCACTTGATGTAAATATTTCACGTATTTTATCTTAAACTGCTCGTGTTTGTATAGAAGTTTCTACTTGGGTTCAAAATGGTAGTCCCCCACTTACACACTAACTTAAGCTCAAGCTCTAAATCTTCCTGATTGTGGAGGTACTTCATTGCGGGTTTCGTTTTCAATGAGAACTAAATTCAACATTGTTGAATTGCTTTATTAGTTTTTTGTTGAATCTACATGTAAAATACATTAAGATCTGCTGTCAATCCCTTGAGCTATGAGATACATTGCTGGTGCCCTGCTCTGCTTTTGGATAGTACTGGTTCCAATTAGTATTCATGATCTGATTCAATCCTCATAACCTAAAATCAAGCAATTATAGTAGCTTCTTATCAATCAAATGGATGTCCCATTGGCAGCATGACCTTGTCTGTTAAGATCAGTGTTACAAGGACATGGGTGATATCTAATAAGAAAACTTAGTCAACAGATTGAAGATTGAATAAACATTGGGAGGAAAGAATTAAAGAGGGAAGGCAAAGTAAACAATAAGGAAATATAAAAGGAAAAAAACATGAATTAGGATTTTAGAATCTAAAGCCATCTGTGTATCAGCGAGAAGAAAATCTTATTCCTGTTAATATCCCCTTTGTAGATTTTGCAGAAAGAATATAGAGAAAAAGTTTGACAGTATTTTCAAAAATTTTCTTATAAAAATTTGTTATTTTTTCAATGTAATAATGCTAAAAAAATAAAATCATGATGAGTGGTATGATTTCAATTTTAGACCCTTTAAACTTATGCTTGAGAGGACAATAAAGTTGTTATTTTTTTCCATTATGATTAGCATTGGTACATTTGCACACACAATCCTTGCTTCAATATTGATCAGTTCATATTTAGATTATCATTTACTACTTTCAGATGATCCACTGGACCAGTAAATGCGACATGTTACTCTAGTGCAATTGCTTTACTTTGACTGTAGAAATGTAGGATTTACTACTTAGAGCTAGATCTCATCAAGGATTCATACTTGCTTTATAAGTTTCATCTGCATCCAATCTATCCTGTAGTTTGCACTTGACCTTTTATCATCAACTTTAAACTTTTGTACAAGTGTCCAGCCAAAGATATGTATGGTGTTAGAACTCTTCGTGAATGGCCTATTTTTTTTTTGTTGGACATCTTGTTCTTTAATCTTGGAGGACAATTCTTCATTTATCTTGGGCTAGTATAGAAATGAAATGTTTTGTTTGTATATCAGTTGGATGGCATTCCTCTTTATTTATCAGTATGATTTAGCTTTAAACATTTATGAATTGTTGGTGTATCTTCAATTTTAGGCTTTAGATTAAAAATTTCCAATAGTCACTTTCCTTCAAAATAATATTGGTTTTGACTATGTATTGCCTAATCTGTTATTTCTTCATATCAGACCTTGCCGAGAAGGTTCATCATGCAGATCATCCTGAGGGACTGAACCTATTGCGTGGTTTCTTCTTTTGGTTGAAAGTAAGTTGATCATTGTTGTTTCTGTTAGTAAATTAAATTCTATGTTTTATTTTTATGCATTTGCAGCTTTACTGTATAATTACTCCTATGCTTCTTTCAGTGTCTCATCATTGAGATAAATCCCATATATATAAGTTGCCTATGTTTCGTTCATCATTATTTCGTTTAATAATAATTTTTTGGTGGTTGTGGCACCAGTTCAATTGATTTTATATCCATCTTTGCTTTAGTTTGATGCTAATGTGCTGGTGCATCATGTCCGATGTTTGGCAATGAGAAGCACTAGATATGATTTTATGATAGATGTCCTTCACTAGGGTGGGTTTTCCATTTTTAATTTTCACCAGCCAATTTGCTTCTGTTTGGATTCCTTTTTTCAAATGTATATTACTTGAGTTTATGCTGATCAGTTAATGCAAATATAGAAATCTAGTCATCGTTATATTTTTGGGTTTGAACCACTGTTTATGTTCATTTTCTTGATCATACGTGGGGATGTGTCTGGTTATAAGTTTGACCTGACATAATTTTTTTTTATTTTTTGGAAATCCTTTTAGAGATTGTCCTGAAGATTTGATGGATCAAAATGATTGAGTTTCATAGAAGCATTTGCAACAAGTCTCTTGTATCTGATTTATTTGGAACTAAGCTCAAACTTTGCCGTGACTCTTTTTAATGTTCCGCATACCATTCATGGTGTAATTGGTTTGGTTTGGTCAGTGGTCTGCAGTGACAAACACTTATTTTTAGCGGTTGGGAACTTAGGATACAAGCATTTCTGGGAAATCTGCATCAGATGTTCTATGTTTGCTTTATAAAATATATTGTTTGTCATTGACCTTGTCAGTAATTCCTTTTGTCAAAAAAAAAATCTTGTCAGTAATTCCATTTGCTTCGGTTTCATGACAACCATCACGGGCTTATATAGCTGCTATCTGCTTATGACTGTTAGCCAGTTATTATAAAAAATGAAGATTATGTAGTGATCCTTTTATCTGAAGACATCATGTTTGGAAGGTCTTTATGGTCCAGGAACATACACCGTTTATTGAAGAGATGGTTAATTAGTGCATTAAGAGCACCTTGCATGACTTATGGATTCATAGGGTTCTAATTACTTTTAAAATTTTGAACATGATTGCGAATGTTGCTTATTCTTCTCATAACTATTAGACTGATTATATCTCATAATTTGAAAACATATTTTTTGACATCAAGTACAATTGGAATTCCATTCTCAGAATGTCAGCCATGAAGGAGCTTACATGCCATGGGCATCACCAAGCGGCAAGGACATGCTGGCTGATGGTTCTGATTCTGTGATCCCGCTTCAAATCGAAATGAACATTGACTGAGAAAAAAAAAAGCCTTGCTTGCACAGGCAATTTTCCTATGCTCCATTTCGCTTCATATCAGAGAGGTGCACCATCTCCATTTTGTCAATCTCCCATATCAGAGCATTTACCTTAGTATCATGTTAATTTAAAAGTAGAGACCAGACGTGCTTGTGCATATATGTAAGTCTGAAAGCAAGGCACCCCTTGCACATAACCTATCTATATATAAGCCAATCTAATTTACCTTTTATTTCAAGTTTTGAATCTCACTGCTGTTGAATTTGATTCTTGGCTTTCCCATACTGAAATTGAGAACTCTCGCATTCATGTTATACTTGATCTCCCCATCATACAGCAATTTGCATATATAGTGCTCAATGTCAGAACCAATCAGGCGTAGTGTATACTCTGTCAGTGGAGCTCCCTGTTACAGATTTATGTTTTTCAGCAAGTCATCTAGTTTTCAGTTATGAATATAAACATGAATCACTGTGTGTTTGTGAAGAGTGTGATTACCTCGTAATGATCTACAAGTTCTACGAAATAATCATAAACCTTTTGGCAAGCTTCAGGTGTCCATGTGAACTCATCACTAGGGTCAAGCAATAGAGTGAGTTTGTCCATCTGTGTTTGATCAAAGGCATGTGTAATGGGATCAATGTATGCAGCGTATATCCTCACATGCCGAGTGACGCTGCTGAGCCACTGGCCACCGTACTCGACAGTCATGTTCTTGCTTTTGGCGTCCGGTTGCCGTGGCTGCTGCTGCACTCCCTTTGCTTTCTTCTTTGTTGGAGTATCACCACTATCTTGTTCTTTTTGTTGTGGTTCTTGTATTTGTTCTTGCTGTTGTGCTTCTTGTATTTGATCTTGCTGTTGTGCTCTTATTGAGTAGTTTGAGCTCCTTGTTCTAGTTATTGTTTCTCTTTTGCTTTTGCCCCAACATTGGATGCTGCAGAAGCTGCTTGGGGTCAGGAAGCTGGTACTTGTGGCCATTGCTTTAATGGTCTCTCTCTCTTTTTTCCTTGTAATTCTTCTGTGCTTGGTTTTGAGTATGTTCTTCTTATCTTTCTTCAGGCTTCACTTGTGGTTCAAGTTTCCTGCTTTGTAGTCACTCATGCTCTGTGGATAAGATTGTGTGGCCAGATCATGATGAATGGTCTCTACTGGTTCCCACCATTCATCAACCTTGCTATTTTTTTTTAAACAGATATTGATCATTTTTAGTAGTGTGTAGTGGTTGTGTATTGATGATTTCAACATATATGTGTTTGAATTTTATCTCTATTTACTTTGTCGAGATTTGTACACGTTTTTTTTTAAAGCAATCTAGTCATTTATCTGAATAATAAAATAAAATAAATGTTGGCTATTTTCTTTTAGATCGGATCTAAACCATGTTTAACATCAACATTGGCTCCAGGCAGCTGAACTACCCAAATTATTCCACTCTCTAACATTTTTTTTTCATTGTGTTTAATTATTTAAATAAATATATTTAATAATTGTCTTAAATATTTATTAATGCTAATAAATTTTAATATTATTTAAAAAAATAAAAAATTGATTTAAAAACATTTAATTTTGAACAACTTCAGGTATAATGGAGAGCTGGTAAAATTGGTATTCAACTCTGAGACTTTTTAGAACTGTTTGCTAACACTATTGAAAAATATAAAAATGTGGATGTTAAGCTAACAAATTTTTGTTTAAATATAAGAATTTAAACAAAAAAATTGTTTTTATTAATATAAAAAAATCAATATTTATAGAATTTATAATATATTTTAATGATATATGTGGGTATATATATACACACACAAGCAAATCAAATTTTAAGAAGTATATATGATATTTAATTTTATTAAAAAGTATACATGCAATTATGTGAACTTTTAAAGGTATGCAAGGGGAAAACCCAAAAAAATAAATGACTTCTATTTTTTTTACAATAAATATTTCAATTTAAAGGATGACCACATAAAGGATGAAGATAAAATGGTTTTAGATTTCTATGTAAAACATATTCATTTTAATAGAGGTTGATTTGCTTTCTAAGTTATTACGACAAATGGGTTTTACCCTTATAAAATATTATACATTTCATTTGAGGTTTGTAATGCTGTAGGGGAAGTTAAAACACTGTTAATTATTTTTTTCCCATATTTGGTAAACTAGTTTTATCTAAACTGAAGAGAAAGTAACATGAATTATAGTTTTAAATTTTAAAATATAAATGCAGTAGGTGATAGCGTTTATTTATTTATTTATTTTTGTTAAAAGTAGGTGATAAATTGACAAAGGGATATGCAATTAATCAGCTTTATTGTGTCAGTTTTGACTGATTTATAATAAGATCTTTGATGCACAACCACCTCCTTGTTTTGTTAATTAAATGCTTTCTTTATAACGTTGTATCAATCTATTTATAAATCATATCATTTGATCAAATAACATCAAAGTACAACCCCACGAAAAAAAACATCAAATTCTTTTGTCTTTATAACCCAACAAGCATTTTTTTTTTATTAATAGGCGACAAGCGCCTCCCCTCAAGGGATTTTAAAAATAGTATTAGACCCGGATGTACTTTGTATGAATATTATGTGAACAGTACTAGAGCCTGGAGTGAATAGTGCATGAATAGCATAGGAACAGTGTATGAACAGTACTGCCGGGGGAAGGATTTGAACCCATGACCTCCCCATTTTACATTTTAGTGTCATACCATTGAGCTATCCAATGGTTGACCACAACAAACATTTTATATATTTTCTTTTTGATGTCTCTAATTAATTCATTTAATTCTTAGGGAAGGAATAGTAATGTGACAATTAAAAGTTGTGAATGTCCTCTTGGTCTATTGGTATCTGGTCATCTACTTAGGGCATTTGTATCATTACCAAGAAAAAATCGAACCCTCAACTCACATAAAATGAGGACACAGATGAATTGATATATTAATAACTTATCGCTTATGCACATCTTTGACATGGTTAGTCCATATTCATAAAATAAATAAATAAATAAATAAATAAAAATTCTCATTATGTTGCTGAGTGTTTCTCAAATAGTGTTTTTGTAATTATTTTTTAATAGTTATTTCTGATAAAATGTGGACAAACTGTATGTTTATAAACTAGAGATTGATCATCCAGCCCACATGCCCCCAATCCTGGATGAGAGGTTGTGTGCAGGAGATGGGGCCAAGTACCATTGAACTATAAGCTATTTGATTTTTTAATTACTTAATAGATGAATCCCTTTTGTAATATTTTCTCAAACATGATTTCATTCTTGATAGATCATGATACTTTTGTTAAACAATTGGCATGATAAACACATCTTAATTGATAGAATGAAACAAACATTCTTAATATTAAATAACAAGCTTGAATAATATTAGTTTAAATCTAATCCTCAAAGCAAGGATATATCACGTAATTAAACATCATTTCCCCCATTTATAGGTGCTGATTAAATAATAAGAAACCATGATTATTGTGAAACATCTTCTCCTTTCCTTTGGCCCTCCCCACTTACCACTCTTTAAGGATTCTAGATTTAATTATAGAAAAAAAAAAATTTATGAAGTGGAGTTGAAGGCAAATTGAGAATAATAATGTGTTATTATTACATGATTAGCAATTCATTATCAAAGATAGTTTGGTTTTCTATTTAAAAGTAAATTCAATGAAATAATAAGAGCATGCTTAGATTTATCCTTTGATATATGTGTGTATATATATAAACATCACCTTATGGCCATTGGTTCTATGCGTATGGGTAAAGACGAAGAGGCAAATCTCCTGAGTTACAAGAGGGGAGGGTTGTGTGGTATATTCAGACAAAATTATATATAACCTTATTTGTCCATATTTGTTAAAAATATGACTATATATATATATATAACATAAAGTGATAAACGAATGAGAAACACCTTCAAATCAATGAAAATAAGTGATTCAATAGAAATAAGAAGACAACAAGACAAGTGAGACATGACATTGAGGAATAAAGTTGAAATATTCTAATGTGGATCCCATTGGCATGTTTTGATGAGGAAGGGAGACAGTTAGAAGTTTTAAAAACTACAAACAAATTAAAATATTAGAATGGCCTTTTTGTTAATCGCCTTAAAATTTAGAATTTTAAAATCATAAAAAATTGAATGAAAGGATCCATTAGGTGAAAATAAGTTAACTCATGCTTTGAAAACTAATTTTTCATTATATGTATATATATATATAATATTTACATATGAAACTACGTCATCTATGTCACATATGCACGTTCATAGATATAAAGTAGATATAAAATCTACAAATAATTGTGTTGAATCATTAGAGTCCAATTTAACAGTCATTCGAAGAGGCTCTGTAATGTAGAACCAATTCTCATCTAATTTTCGGGATTGAATAAAATGGTTATTCAATAATTATTATTTATTTATTTATTTTTGATGAATGACGACAAATACCATCTCGTGAAGGAGTGTTGAAAAAAAAAAAGTATAATAATGCATCAATTACATTAATTAATAACCTCTTAGAAATTTGGCTAAACAATGATCATTAATTTTATCCACACCAAACAATGGAAGCAACAACCCATTAACTCATTAAAAAAATAATAATGCATTAAATATACACCAAATAACAACAGCATAATATATACTATTATTTATTCAATAATTAAATCATTTTTCCTTTATTTAATTATTTATTCATTAATTTATTATTTTGGGAGGTTGCTTCGCTTGCGGACCAGTCTCATTTCCCGGCTCCAACCGCTTCTAACTCCTAAGCATGACCTCAAACCAAATGAAATAAAAAAATATATATAATTAAAAAAAAAAAGTGGCAAGAATGGGAAGAACCACACTTTTTCACTGTAATACTTCATCTCCAGAATCCCAATCCACCAGTTCTCAATCCACATCTCCAACCAGGTACTGCTCTTCCTCTGAATTTCCTTCAATTCCTTTGAAAAAAAAACTAGTGTTTTTCTAAGATAATTATCATTTTCAATAGATATTTGGCATTTGCAATGTTGCATCCTTTGATTTTGACCGGGAATTTTGATTTGTGGGGAAGAAGAATCTGATAAAGAAACAAATTGCTGTTAATTCTTGCAAATTAAGCATATGCTCTCATTCAATGCAAGTACTAGTAGTAGTAGTAGTAGCTGTGGTAGTGATGTGTTGAGCTTGAATAGAATGACCATTTAACTACCAAACAATTGCCATCTTCTTCCCGGTAGAGTGTTGCCAGGCACCATCCTGCTCCCACCTTCAATAGCAACACCCCAACCACTAGTTCCTTTTCTAACAATGACATTGTTGTTATCATTCTTGCATTTGATGTGATTCTTTGTGTTTTTGATATAGGTGTTGTTGTAGTTAACTTTGAATGGAGTAGTGTGTTGGGAGGAGAGTAATGGGGCTGATGTGTGGGGAGGAAATGGAGGATGGTGTGGTGCTGAATGGAGCTGGTGGGAAGGATAGGATATTGGTTTCGGTGCGGCTGAGGCCGTTGAATGAGAGGGAGATTGCGGCGAATGACCCAGGTGTTTGGGAGTGCATCAATGATACGACGATTATCTTCCGGAATAGCCTGGCTGAACGGTCTATGATCCCCACTGCATACACATTTGGTGAGTGATCATCTTGTTCTTTTTCTCATCTTCTTCAGTTCAATCTGTTTGTGAAAACTTGTTGGCTAACTTTTGAATGTGTGTTTTTGTAAGCCAAGTTAATGTGCTATTCATTTAATGAGCTTACCCAAGGTATGAGTTTGATGAATATCTCACACTGGTCTTGTGGAATGGAGATTGGACTTTGCTACAATTTTTTATTACTGGCATTTTCTTATCTCAGGATTCTCATTTGTAGTGTTTCAGGGTTTAGAGTTTGCGGATGATTCTTGGCTATCAATTCTGTCTCAAATTTCCATTTTTCCATGTTTGCACGTTATGTTTATCCAATGCCTGGTCCACATTTGATGATGCAGTCAAAATTTGTTTGTGAACAAACTGAAACTTTTTTGTTTCTAGAGTTTTGTTGTTTTCAACTGTTTTGTTTTTTTACTTCCTGTGATAGACAGAGTTTTCCGAGGTGAATGCAACACAAAACAAGTGTATGAGGATGCAGCCAAAGAAGTTGCTCTCTCAGTCGTCAGCGGCATCAACTGTAAGTGTAACATTTTCATCTCTCTTAATAGTTCTCCTCTTTGGTCATTGTATTTTGGACTAAAAGTGTTACATTTTTATTTTCATTAGCAACTATATTTGCATACGGACAAACAAGCAGTGGGAAGACATTTACAATGACCGGAATTACTGAATATACCGTAGCAGATATATTTGACTATATTCGAAGGGTAAATTGATAGCACTTAGATTCATCACTGGTCCTTAGTGTTAGAATAAATTAGCATCAAGTTTCTCTTTCTCACTTCTTGTAATAATTAAGAGCAGTGCTTCTTTAATTCTTGTAGCATGAGGAGAGAGCATTTGTCTTGAAATTATCAGCAATTGAGATTTACAATGAAGCCGTGAGGGATCTCCTCAGCACTGACAGTACTCCTCTTAGACTTCTGGATGATCCAGAGGTAAGTTTCTATTTATTAATCAATGACTTAACTTAGCCCAATTTCAATTTGACCCCATTTGTCTTTGCAGAGAGGGACTATTGTGGAAAAGCTGACAGAGGCAACCCTGCGGAACTGGAACCATTTTAAGGAGCTTGTTTCACTGTGTGAAGGTCTTAGTCTAAATGAATCATATCAGTCAATTTAATCAATCCAAATCTTTATGAATTCACCTCTCTTTCAATTTTTTTTTTCCCTGCAGCTCAGAGAAAGATTGGCGAGACCTTGTTAAATGAAGCAAGCTCAAGATCTCATCAAATAATTAAACTGGTTTGCCTTCCCTTATCACATGAAAGCACTCTTTAAGTATATATCATACATTACAAGTTGAAGGTTGCATGCTTTCTGTTTGCATGGTCCTTGCAGACTATTGAGAGTTCTGCTCGTGAATTTTTGGGCATGGGCAACTCAAGTACTCTTGTAGCAAGTGTGGTATGGAGAAATAGTTGCTTTTATTTGTGATTTTTTTTGGGTGCATGATAAGGGGATGGCTTTCATACAAGTCCTTAACTTCTATGCAGAATTTTGTTGATCTAGCAGGGAGTGAACGTGCCTCTCAGGCATTGTCTGCAGGTGCTAGATTAAAAGAAGGCTGCCACATAAATCGAAGTCTACTTACGCTTGGAACTGTTATTCGCAAACTAAGGTAGCCAATTTCTGTTTTTTTTTTTTTTTTTTTCTATTTGTCTTGAAAACTCATGGGTATACTGGATTGAGCATGTGAATTAGCATAGTATTCCAAGCAGTTAGGCAGTTAAAAAATGTATAAGCGCGCACAAACCTGGCGGAGCAAATAGGGTTAGGGCTCACGCACACAGGAGTGCTGGGACCACCCACATAACCATACACACACTCCCATAAATGTGTCTTTTTATGAAAGATTCTAATAAGGACCCAACTGCCAACTGATATTGGAGGACTGGAATCACACAGACACTGGCTTTTATAGCATTTCTTGCCTTTTTTAAGGATCAATCAGTTTCATATGTAACTTTTTCTATCTGATATATTGTTGCATTTTTGTGGAGTGCAGTAATGGAAAATATGGTCACATTCCATATAGAGATTCAAAATTGACCCGCATACTACAACCTGCTTTAGGAGGCAATGCACGAACTGCTATTATTTGTACAATGTGCCCTGCAAGAAGCCATCTTGAGCAGTCTAGGAATACACTTTTATTTGCAAGCTGTGCAAAAGAGGTGGCAACAAATGCACAGGTCAATGTTGTCATGTCAGACAAGGCATTGGTTCGGCATTTGCAAAGAGAGGTTGCTCGATTGGAGAGTGAATTGAGATTTCCAGGATCAGCTTCTAGCACATCTCATTTTGAAGTTTTACTGAAGGAGAAAGACGCTCAAATTAAAAAGGTTCACTATGTTCATGCTCCTTACTAGTACAACTTTTATCAGAATGTAACTTGTGAGCACTTGCTCAATGAGATGCATTTTGCTTTCATTTCATTAGGCTCACAACAAATGAAATAATACTAATATTTTGCAGCTGGAGAAGGAGGTTAAGGAGCTGATTCAACAACGAAATCTTGCTCAATCACAGCTTGAGAATTTGCTTCAAGCTTCAGCTGATGATCGAGCTTCGAGAAAATTGGTATCTGTTCTTGCTCTTAAATTCTGAAATTCACAGTAATCACACAAGGATATCTTTGATTTTTTGAATGTCATCCTTTAGGAGGACTCTAGACAGGTCTCAGCACTCCATGTAATGACTAGTCCCTGGGAAGAAGTACTTTCAACTCCCAATGCTTCACAATTTCCTTATCAAAATCTAAATTTTGGCTTGACAATGTCTGCTGCATTACAGGAAACTGAAGAATGGAACGAACATCGACTCCAGTGTTTCAAAGAGCTCAATGAACAGGATGCTTCCTCACCTACGTTCTCAACCAATGGTTCTAAATTTACCGGTTTGATCCCACATCACTCCGAACGTTGTCAAGCTGTTGAAGATTATGAAGATCATTGCAAGGATGTTCAGTGCATTGAGATAGATGAATCAACTACAAGCAGAAGCAAAGGAACTGATCTCTTGGTGCCTGGAAGAGTACAAAGCCAGCAATCCCTGACTGTGGACCAAGAAGGCATGGGCTCAAGATCAAGACCTCTAAGCCAAGGTTCTCCAGCTAATGCATTGGAGCAACAACTCCTGCATGTGAGGAAGACTATTGACAATCTTGTCAAACCTTATCATGATGAATTGTCTCCAATGTCGTTGGCCATTGGGTTTACTAGTTCGCGGGGTTTGACTTTAACTAAAAGTAGAAGTTGTAAGGCCTCTCTTATGGATGGTATGTTATCTCCTATGTTTCAAGGGGCAGGTCAGAATGATTACACACCACCTAGCAGTTTTTTCAGAGACTTCCGCGGAAGGCCTGAAGGAATTCAAATAAGACCTATTGCATTAAACTATGATGCTCAGAGTGAAATACTTTTAGGTGAAGCATTTTGTGGTCATGCAGTTATTCAAATGCTATTCATCAAGCTCTAACTATTAAGTTGCTTCTCTAGATAACGTTTTAACTTTTGTCAGTAATTCTCCTGCAGGGATGAAGGAGATGGCTCAAATTCAACATAATAAACAGTCTAATTACAGTCAGGTACATCAAACCTTGGAATGCAGAAAGCTTTCTTCCTAATATTTGTGGTTTATGTCAACTACTTTTCTCTTCATGTATAACTTGACAGTCAATAACGTGCATAAACTATTGCAGAAAACCAAAAATTCAGCAAAATTCTTACAAATATGTCTCTGTTTGTTGATATGCTCTGAACTTTTTTTTTCCTTCTTGTGCTGGTAGGCAAGAGAGCAGGCAGCAAATGGAGACATTGAAGTTGCAAGTAACCGAAAAGACGTCGGCATTGATCCAATGTTCATCTCTATGGAATCTCCTTCTCGTTGGCCTGTGGAATTTGAGGGAAAACAACAAGAAATCATAGAGCTCTGGCATGAATGTAATGTCTCTCTGGTTCACAGAGCCTGTTTTTTCCTGCTATTCAAAGGTGATCCTGCAGACTCTATTTACATGGAAGTGGAGCTCAGGAGACTATCATTCCTCAAAAATACATCCTTCAGTGGAAACATCCATAGAGCCCCAGTTCAAGATGGTCCTCTCATCACCCCAGCATCAAGGTACAATCCCATCCTCAGTTCTTTAACTAAACTATAACAATTAAACTCTGCTGACAAGCACTCTGGCAAACAAACAGTGTGAAGAACCTGCAAAGGGAGAGAGCAATGCTATGCAAACAAATGCAAAAGAGACTCTCACTAGAAGAAAGAGAAAGCCTCTACACCAAATGGGGAGTATCACTGCACACCAAACAGAGAAAACTCCAACTTGTCAAACGCCTCTGGACAAACACTAAAGACATGGAACACATCAGAGACAGTGCAACACTTGTTGCAAAACTCATTGGAATCCTCAAACCAGGCCTTGCTCTCAGGGAAATGTTTGGCCTTACCTTCACACCTCAACAACCCAACAAGAAGCCATTCACCTGGAAACACATTACCATGCATTCTTTCAAATGAGAAACAAGTCAACAACTACAAACTTATGAATTTATTATTGTTATTACTATTATCATCTTTTATTATTACATTTATTCAGTGTTTAAAGATCATGTACTGACTAATCCTTCTCCTTGTCCATGTTCAGCTTGGAATTCACAACCTTTTCAACATCTTCTCCTTTTCTCTGCTTCTCATCTATCTCCTTTTTGGTCTTCTCGTCCAAGTCCTCCACCTACTCATCATGCAGGAAAAAGAAGTAACTTTAGGAAAGATGG
This sequence comes from Dioscorea alata, assembly GCA_020875875.1. NCBI lineage: Eukaryota > Viridiplantae > Streptophyta > Magnoliopsida > Dioscoreales > Dioscoreaceae > Dioscorea > Dioscorea alata. Next base: position 21,071,954 of record CM037014.1, on the reverse strand, counting down.
GGAGATTGAAAAGAACTGTAAGTCCTTCACTCACTGGTTTAGAGACTGGTGGCCTGGAGCCGTGGACAGCGGCACGGTTGGCGCCCTTGGCGACAGTGCCCATGAGCCTCGGTGCTGCGGCGAGCGCCATAGCTGCCGGTGATGCCAGTGCTCTTAGATCTCTTCCCATACCTGTTTGAGAAAATGTCACAAAGAAATGTGTTAGTATTTGAGTGTTTGTATAGCCGTTGCGTGTAGAGACGCGTGTCACTGTGCAGCCGGGATTTGTTGACACCTCACGCTCAATATATAAAAAGTAAGATTTACCCGGAGACATAGAACCCGGAATTCTTTAGTTATCTCGTCACTGATTTCAATAAAATAACTCTCAATATAACAACTGATTAACACTCCCTCACCCTTTTAATTCCCTCCAGTGCCGTCCAATACTCCAATGCATTACTGAGGTGTATCGATTATACTGATTTAATAATTTTTTTATGTATTTACCATATAGGTAAGTTAATATATAAAACAACAATGATTTGTTTTTTTTTTTAAAAAAATAATAAACCACTTCATTAAGGAGAAGAAAACAGTACTACAACAATCACAAAAGCAGACAACACTTACCAAAAGGTACATAACAACTCATAATAAATAAGAGAACATAACACACAACAGAGGCCCCCAAACAACAATAACTCAGAAAAATCACCTAGAGAAGGAGACTCTCTAGGAGGTCACAACACCCTCCAAACTACTAGCCGTCGTTTAGGGAAGAAGAAGTCACCGGAGAAACACTCAGCTCTGAGTCTCTAGTACAAGGAAACTCGAAGCTCGTTTGATTTTCTTGATCAGTTCTTCCATTTTAGCCCTTTTAAAATCGGAATTGCATTCAGCTGCAATAATGATTTATCTATTTTATTTTATTTCTTTATTTAATAAATCAATAATTTATTTATTTTATTAAAAAAATAACTTGTTATGTGAATAATATAATATTTATATAGTACTATATAGTACCAAAGTCAGAATTTTGATACATGATCTGCTCATTTACTACTCTAATAACCCATTTTATTTTATTTTTATATTATTAATAATTTTTGTTCATCTGTTACCTTCATCACTGATTGATTGCATAGTCTTTTCGCATATTATTAGTATATTATTATATTTATTTTTTATTTAACAAGTTGTAATTTATTTTTATTTTTTAAAAAAACTGTAATGTGATACTAACCGCGTTGCTGAAGGGTCTCATTCGGTTATTAGTATTATTATTATTTTAAAAATCAGATATATTGATGATGTGGCTATGTTATATGCTTTTTAAGATTGTAAGAGAACATTGTTTTGGATCCCAAAAAAACGATGAGAAGTGGTTATAATTATTTCATAGCTCAAACAAAATTTTCCAAATAATAATAATAATAATAATAATAATAGTGTTAAAAATAATATTCTTAATAAATAATATCAAAATTTTCTCCAAAGCCTAAAATTAAGAATTCAAATCACTCCTAAATTTATGGTTAAAGGTTCACGCCTTATCCATTTTATGGAAATAAATAAAATAAATAAAAGTTTCTTATTAAACTAAAAATTTGAAGAAAAAAAATAATTATAAATAAAAAGATAAGCGATCTATTTTTTATTTTGAGATTCTTAAAAGTTAAAACCATAAAATTGGCGGACTATATCTCTTGATATCTCTTTATAGTCCTATGATTGTTTTACTTGTTTTTAATAAATTATAGTTTATCTATTTTTATAAAAAAATCATCAAATTAAACATATTTTAATTAAGTTTATTATATATACACATACAACAAATTGAGATATTTACATGTTACACGTATGAAAATTCAGATTTTTATTTTTACAAAAGCGACAAACGTCACAAAAAAATATCAAGTGACATATAAGTACAGTAATGCACTAATTATACTATTGATCTTGGAATTTAACTTTAAATATATCTATTTATTATTCACATAATATTCTACTATACCAAGCGGAGATTGTCATGGAAATTCAGATTTTAAAATATGTTTATAAGTGATGTAAATATATACATATTTTCTAATATAAATTAGACATGGTTTCAGGGCACATCTGACAAACCATTCAATTAGATCAGGTTAGAAGGGTTTATTTGTAAAAGAACAGACCCCTTGATCCCAATTGGCCGGTTACATCTGATCTCCCCTGGATACTCCGATCAGTAGCCGCAGACGAGGAACAAGGCGGCGAGCGAGAGATGAGCTTGAGCACGTTGGGGTACCTTGCGCGCAGGGCGGCGCAAAAGGAGCGTGTTCGGATCCTCTACCGGCGTGCTCTCAGAGACACCCTCAACTGGGCTGTCCACCGCCATCTCTTCTACCAAGATGTAATCCCTCATCGATGTCTCACTGTTTCCATATTTTTCGTTCTGGTTATCTAATTTTTAATCAACTTTTTGGGAATTGCAACGTTTATGGGAGTGATCTGTACGAAAAAGCGTTGATTTTTATGAGTATTTTGATTAGGTTTGTGTGATTGGTAATTTTGCTGGATAAACGCTCTTGAAGTCAAGATACATTGTCTTATTGTCAACGATCGTGTTTCTTGACCTGTTTCGTTTTTTGGGGCACCAGCTGAAAAAAAAGCATCGATTTTTATGGGTTATTTGATTGGACTTGTGAAATTAGTCTTTGAGGTGAACATTCAGGTGGAGGCCATGTAATTATGCTTATATTTTTGGCAGTGATCGAGTTTCTAGGGTTGTTCCTTGTTGGGATGGGAATTGCCAAAAAAAGCATCCATTTTTCTGAACATTTTGACTAGATTTGTGCGATTGATCTTTGGTACTTCTTGCTGAATAGATGATGTTTCTGGGAACCTTAGGTACAATGACAGAAACCATATTTGTTATTGGCATTTCAGTCCATTTGTATTCTACCAGATTGGATTGCAGTTCATGTTGTCTGCAGATTTATTTAATGAAGGGACTATTTTAGGTTGCTATATTACGAAATTATGCTAATTTCTTTAAAGCTTTGACCTGACCCATTGCAGTGTTTTTTACACTTTATGGAACTCATTTCTTCTTTGTCTTCTGAAAGTAGAAACTAGTTTTTGTACTGTTGCAGTGGTTTGCTGGGCCTTACGATTATTATTTTAATTTTCAGGCATCAGACCTGAGAGAAAGATTTGAGGCAAACAAGCATGTGGTATGTTTTTTTTTTGGTTGCTATATTTTTCTAATTATAAGCGTATTTTTTTTAACCTTTCATTATGCTCACTTCCAAATCTTCCTTATCAACAATGTGACTGTAAGGTGGTCACCCTTTTGCTTCATAGAATTTTCTTCTATTAGATAATTGTTGAATGTTGGCCAAGCAATAGGACTGGGGTGTGCTACTTATCTAATTTTCCTTATTCAAATATTGTATTGTATGCTGCTGCAATTACATATTTCCCTCTTGCTTTTTAACAAATAATTTGGTAACTAACTTTTGTGCAACTTATTTAAGTACAATACACTTGAATGAGCTTTTATAGTGATTTTTTCCTCTGGTTAAATTTCAAAGGGAGTTAGAAGCTTCTGGTGGTTATTGCTGAGTAGTTGCAAATTTTATCTGTTCTCTTCATGAGTCTGGTTCCAGTATATTTGATTGCATTTTATTTTCATACAAAAGGGGCAACATAAGGTTTCCACCCTTAAAAGTTCTTATTATTGGGCATAATTGCCAAGTTTATCCAGAATCTGTTTCTCCTTGGTATTTGTAATAATGTCTATTCACTATTTGGTGGTGGATGCACTTACATTCTTATTATAATAAGCAACGCATAGTTCAACTGACTGCTTTACAATTATGTATATTTCTAGGAGGATCTGGACACCATTGATCACCTCATTGCTGATGCTGAAGCACAGTATGAGAAGTGGCGTCACCCTGATCCATATATTGGTAAGTTATGTTCTTCTTTTGATCATTCAATTGCACCTTATTTGTTTCTAAAAATATGTATATGTCACCTTTCTACCTTGTTGTAACTAGGTATTTCCTAGTTATGTTGTGTTCTCTTTTACAAAATATGCTATAAAACCATCATAGAATAAAGAATATTATCCTGCATCTTTTTATTTCATGTGGCACAGAAGGTAAATGGTATCATTGCATATCTAGGTATTTGAAGTGAAATTTATCATTGTACATAGTAGGCTCTGGCATATTAGTTGCTATACGGAAGACAACTAAAGTACAGCACTTTGTTTGATAGCGCTGTAGCAAAATAGATTTATGGAGTGCTACATGACCTACAATTTACATAAAGATCAACTGCTAGAATGCCTTTTTTTTATCCCACACTTGGATGACCATTCAGATTTTTTTCTCTTTTCAAAGTATCAATTTTGTCCCCATTTGAACCTCGAGATAAATCTCGATATGATATGCAGATCAACTATCCTGCACACCAGGCTTGTGTTTCTACTTTTTCTCATTCACCTGTAGTATGCTTTCACAAGTGAGAGAAGTCTTAATCATGAGCTTCCACCTACAGTCTGCATTTCAGAGGATATTTTTCTGTTATTTTGCTAGCTATGCAGTTAATGTTGAATGGACTAGTAGCAATATGTCTTCATTTGGGATGCTTATGATTAGTTTTTTTATGTGCAGTTCCATGGGCTCCTGGCGGCACCAAATTTACTCGAAATCCACCTCCACCCTCCGGGGTAAGTGATTGTCTTTATTGTCTCAACTTTCTAATGATCTTCTCTTTTCTAGAATATATTGCTTTGATAGGGAAATTTTCCCTTTCCTTGTATAACTTTTAAATTGGCCAGATTGAAAGTCATGACAAATACTGAACTCCTCTCCTTATATTGTGAATACTATTACTTGGCGAAATGGCAAATAGTGTCTTTGGCACATCATTTGATGACATTGTTATGTTGTTGGTTTTTTTTTTTTTGGGCATTGTGCATTCTTCTTTTTCATAATAACAAATTCTATTGAAGAAGTCAGTGATGATGCAGTAGAAATGTGATATATCCATGATCAGGAAAAAAAAAATGGGGTTCTAGACTATTGGGTTTTTTTTTTTTTTTTTTGATAGAAAAGAAGATAATCAGGAGGTGGACAATAACATAGGAAGTGAGATAGAAAAAGAAATATGTTCCTTAAAGATGGAGAAAGAGGAGTAGATAGATGACATTAAGAAATAACTTGTAGGATAGAAACAGAGATGATAGCAACATTATTTCTGGAAATGTTTATAAAATTTATTTATCAATAAATTAGTAGATCAAACAATGCCAGATGATTACCCATAGCTGAATGTTACCCAATATTGGCAATCAAGGGCTACCATGTATGTCAGCATTAGGCATCAAATTTGTGCCTTCATTGAATCCAGAGATGATCTAGCTTCTGTTATTTCAACTGTTCTGCGTTAACCATACTATCAAGAATTTTACTGTAATCTTTGTCCAAAAAAAAAAAAAAAAAAAGAATTTTTGTTTGCTAGAAGTTATTTTGATAAATCTTCTTTCTTTGTATTAGCACTGAAACTTTTATGAATGCTTTCTCTGATGTCCTGCATTCTGAAATTATACTTCTTTCATGCAGATTGAGATTGTGTATGATTATGGGAAAGAAGAAAATGAGTGACTGAAGCTCAATCATTGCAAATAAATCCCATTGAATTATGAAATGGGACTGTGCCGAGTGCTTCTTCTTGTTTAAGTGAATAGTGTATGATTTATCAGGTCTAATTAATTTCGGCATGCCTAAAAATTCTGAGTTATGTTTGATAATTCAACAGCTTTGATCTGTGCCATTAGTTTTGTGTCCTTCGGTTGTAATACATACATCTTTTAAATTATCCAGGAAGAACATCAGAGTTGCTGATGTTTATCTTTCCTTTACGTTAAAATTTTTCATGAAGAATTCTTCTCTTTATCAACTTGGTTAGAACAGGATGAATTAATGTTTATCTGCTAATATTAAAATGATTCTAGCTGTTAATTGTGCAAGTAAAACATTCCTTGTGATAAATTGTCAAATAAAAGCAAGTGCAATTTGGCATTTGTATTGCTTAAGTTGTAAGGCAAAGAAAGTTTTACTGTTTTATTGGCCTCACCTTATCCCTGATGGAATTTGTGGTATTTTCTTGTACTTAATTTTGTTTGTTTGTTATATTTTTTCTTGCTTTATTTGTAACCGCTCACTCTCTTTTTCCATCTCAATCAATCCATAGTTTCAAGCCTCAATGTGAATCAGTTTGTGTGGTCGGACCATTCTGGGTCAAGAATCTGGTGCAAGTATGAGTAGTGATTATCTCTGTTTTTTTCTTTTGCTTCCTAAAGCAATGTCAAAGAAAAAGAACAGACACACTGGGAAAGGCTGCTTGTGACGCTGATGACAATCTCTTAAATTAATACAGCTTATCTTCTCTTTCTCCTTTCTATTTCATTACTTTTGATTTAAATGTCTGCATTCCTCCTAAAGATACAGATTTTGCTCTCAAACATAACTTTAGTGTATTATTGTTAATCAAATCTGTTGTCTTTTTCATTTCTTTCTTTCCCCCAATCAGAGGACCTGCCTTTGTTCATATTTTGGTTCTGAATGAACAACAGTTTAGCTTTATCTAAATGGCTAGCAACTGCCTTCTTTTTGTTGAGTGTGTCATTATGTCAATTTGCAGCAAATTTCATTTGTAGACTGTTTTATATACATTTTGATTCCATTGATCAATTAATCTATGTGATTCACTCTCCAATTGATCTTTAAAAACATGCAGTTTTAGTGTTTACTTATCAATTTCTACAAGATTTGTGGTTTATTTGATATTGCATGTGAGATGAAAACTAGTGCAAGCCTGATATAATTTCTCTTCAGCTCAAACCACTTTCCTACCAAAACAATATCAGCTTTGAAGAGTTCTGTGCAGCTGCAATCAGTTCTTAATTATCAGCCTGAAACCCTGGAGAATTGGAATTAATGGATCACATATACAGTGTTTTAATGCTTCCTCCTTTTCATATCTGTTATTTAGTATATCTGTTTGAATATGTTTTTTTTTTAAATGTAGTTTTTTTAATTGTTTATTCATTTATTTACACGTAAGAAATACTTCTTAAGTTGTTGGCTAATGTCCCAGATTTTCAGTCTCATGTCTCCACAAATTGTGACTACTACTTTTATTTTTTTATGCATTTGTTCATCATAAAACTAACAAAAATCAACCCAAATTTTGTAATGTGTGAACTTTTTGAAGAACTTTTACTATAATAATATTATAAATATTTTTTTTTTTTTTTTTTGGGTTCCTTTTTAGCTCCACAACTGATATGACAGTTATGCCACATGGTATTTATATATATTACTATTATATAATTGTTGAACCAACTGATTGTAACAGAGATATTTTATTACCTTTTTTTTTTTACAAAGAAAGTATATTATATATCCACCCTGATTCTTGAAACCCCACTTTAAAAAGACCATTCTATCTTTTATGATTTATCATAAAAGCCATTCTCACACCAAATATTACATTCTTAAAATATCTTTGATATATCCAACACATTTATGCCAATCTATTTAATTATCTAGTGTTAGAAAAAAGACTGACTTGATATTCATTATCCCAATTTAATAAACTACTAACAAAATCTTAATTCTAGCCAGCCATCCATCATCATCATCTTCATTCTTAGTTCCCTTGCATCCAAAGTAAATCACAAACAAAAAGCAAAAAAGAAGAAAGAAAGAAAAAAAAAAGCAAAACCACAACATGCAATCCCATCTCCATTCCTTTCCTTAGCACCATAATGATCCCTAGAGCCCACCACCTCTCTCTCTTTAATCTCTTCATCATATATACACACATACATAAAAAAACACACACTCAAACACAAATTAAAACCTCTCCATTGCTAACTAATTATAATCAGTTATCAGTGCACATATATCAAATGGTGAAGAAGGTGCTACCAAAGGGTTGCATGGCCATTAGGGTTGGCAACAAGGAAGACCAGCAGCAACGCTTTGTTGTGCCAGTGAAGTACTTGAACCATCCTTTGTTTGCCAACCTTCTGAAGGAGGCTGAAGATGAGTATGGCTTCCAACATAATGGAGCCATCACCATCCCCTGCCACGTTGATGACTTCCGTAACGTCCGCCGTCTCATTGACCGTGAAAACTCCTCCTCCGCCTACGCCACCCACCACCATCATCACCATCATCATCATCATCTTGGATGTTTCAGAGCTTGATGGAGTATTAACTAATTAATCCACCATGCATGCAAGCCTAGCTATCATGTTCTTCAGAAGAACTATATATATATATATATATATGTTTTTGTGTATTTTCATGCATGCTCATTCTACTGGTGTGTGTGCTTCTCCCTTTTCTTTTTTCTTTTTTTTTTTCTTTTCCTTTTTTAGATAATATATATATGTATATTATATGATGAACCGAAGGTTTGCTTACTTACTCTTTACATATATGGCTGTGACAATGGTAAGATTGGAAAAGTACTACTGCTTTGATTTATATATATATATATATATATATATATATATATATAAAGAAGTTTTCTTAAGTGCATAGCAAACACTGGAGAAATTAATTAAAGATGGGAAATCAAGTGGGGTTATTATAAATTATTGTTAGTGTTTAAAGAGTGACACTTGATTGTTCTTTTATGCTAAAAGCTTGCTCGACCAAGATGTCAAATTTTGTGATAAAATGTTTGTTCAATAAGAGAAAAAGGAAAACCATACTATATAGTTGTTTTTATTATTCTATCAAATTAAACACGTATCATGAAAAGAGTGAACTTTGTAATTGATTATTCTTTTGATAATGATGAATGGCAAAATTACTATAAACATTCCCACTTGTTGATGTAACAACCAATTTTTCTTTATAATAAAAAATTCCTTGTGTTTAATTATGGTCTATAGCAACCCATTCCTACCACCTTAAATTCTTTTTATTTCTTTGAAAAAAAAGTGGTCCTTGTAATTAATTATTTTGATGAAACAAGTCTGAAAAGAAATAAATCTTTATCAAGTAGCTAGGGTTTGCTCTACTTTAGCATAAAAATAAGCCACATATAATTAGTGGAATAAAATGGCTAAATATTTTAAAGTCATTCTCACACCAATCTTGATCAAGAAAATTGGAATTGAGGCCACTACAAGGAAACCTTTTTTTTGTGGGGGCTTTGCTCTCAGCCCCTACTTTCTCCAAAGATAAGGAAAGAAGATCATATCCATCATGCAAATTGCATAAGCCGTACGAAGTTGTATTTCTAAAGTGAAGGATCTTGGAATTTTTCATAGTGTTTGTGATGAGTACTCCTCTTGGTGGTACTTGACAAGGAGAGCATTATTAATCTCACAAGCTACTTAAAACCACAATGCTTTTGTGATAAAGTGAGTGCTCTTTTTGCTTTTTGGCCACATTAGTGCCATTGGGAATTCTAAAATGTACACGTAATTGAAATGAGAATATTTTATTTTTTATTTTTTATTTATAAAAATAGATAAATTATAATTTATTAAGAGAAGACAATGGAACAAACTAACAAGAAAAACAAACAACAAACTAAACCCATAAAAAAAACAGAAAAAAAGAAAAATAAAATAAAATAAAACAAAACAAAGAACTAGGAGATAATCACAAGATGAACAATAAAAAACTAAAAGATCTAGGAAGAGAAGCAGTTGAGTCAGCGAAGTCCAATGTGTAGTAGCTAAGAATCGGCTCATATTGATAGGAGAGCAAAATTACTCCTCAGGAGGCTAAGTAGATATTGTGCCAGCCTAATCAATTGATCTCTCACTCAAAAAATAAGAAATGTCAAAGATCTACAATGAATTATTTAGAAAGCATAACTGCAAATTAAAAAAAAAAACATATTAATAATTTTAGAAATAACCTAGAATGGGAAAAGTAGTTTAAAATTCAAGATTCTATTGTAATATATCTCTAAAAACCATGGAATGGAATATTTTTGGGGTTGTAATGATTGTGTTTATTTGCCAAGTATTGATTGTCTGTTTCATTAAACTTATTTTATACATTTTTGAACTCATTTATATTTTTAGTAAGAAATATATATGTTTATCATAGATGAGAGATTCTGAATTAATATATATGTAAATATATATATTAAGAAAACACCTGCTATATATATTGTCTGTTTTAGTGATCTTGATTACTCCTTGACTACAGTATGCGTCCTTGACCAAAAGTTATATCTACATAATGAAGGTTTTTCCAAGTTATTTTCACAATTACAAGGATTATCTAGTACAACTGAAATTAATAATTAACAAATTACACACCGCTTTTTTTTAATAAAAAATAGATAAATCATTTATATCAACAAATTATACTTTTGTAATTGCACATCTATTTGATCACTTAAATGGAGGACGCTTATCACCTATATATATATATATATATATATAGGGTTAACAAATTCAATCATGAAGGTGGTCAATTACACAATTGGTATTCTCAATTCAATTTGGCCCATTATTAAATTGGCAAAGGTTTATTCTCAATTTGAATTTGGCCCATTATTAAATGCTTCAAGTATTTAGACCTAAAGTGACCCTAACAACCGTTTTATAAATAAATTATTAAAATTGTATACTAAATCTAAACAATCTAATAATTGGAACTTATTTACTACTTTTTACTTAATATAAAATAAATACTTAAGAATTTTTACCCTGGATTAATGATTTACTAACAGCATAACTAGATTTTTTTTTCAAGTCAAATAAATGGATCAATCTATTTAAATCCCAGCTCTTCTCACTGTCCAACCAGACTTATTTGGCAGGTACCATAAATTGACACCTCAACGCTCTACACTATGATTGAGTTAGGTACTTATATCTAATTAATATATCATATTAAAATGTTTAAGATTAATCAATAAATAAATAAATAAATATGGTTTCTTAGAGTACGGAAACCCAAAAAAAGTCCACAAAAGAACAAAGACACTTGAAGAAAAAGCATTCAAAAGTAGCACCTAGAAGAAGCCTTGATAAGTCCATCAATGAAAAGAAAGGAGGCCCAAAAGGAAATAGAAAGTTAGGCTAAATATCATGTACAATGATGTACACTAGAATCTCAATTCAAGACAAAGACCTTGAGAGCAATTGAGAGAGTAATTGTAAAGGCAAATGTCCTCTTTCTCCTCTCTAGTATTAAACTGATATAAATAGATGATGATATATATAATCAAACACATCATCAACCTAAAAAGAACATGGAAAAAAAAAAGAAAGTTAAGAACTTAGGAAAACTAAAAAAGTAAAAAAGAGATAAAGAGAGAGAGATTAGATTATCATTCCATTTTGTACTTAAAAACTTCTACTGTTGGACATCACCATGAAATGGAGCAGAGTCAACATAAAGCAAGAGATTGACATTTTCACAGAAACAGAGCACAGAGAGAAAGAGAGAGAGAGAGAGAGAGAGAGTACTGTGAATCACGTTGTAAAAGGCTTGACATTAATGGCAGGGTGAGTACTTTGTCAACAACCCCTCTTAGTCTTGTAGTATGGACACCAGACAAGTGTTGTTATTATATGGGACCAAATCCAATGGCTCTCACTGTGTACTCTGTTTTTGGGATTCCGGGCCACAAAGACTTGGACAGAGATTGTGAATGGTTTTTTCCAAGTTTCCAAGTTCCAAGCTTCAAGTTTTCAACACACATACACACACCAGTGTGGTGTAGTGTAGTGCAGTGTGCTTGTTGTGTCTCTGGTTATTAGAGCTTGGTTATTCATTTGGCACGGCTCCGGCGCGGCCGCTGCGCGGGTCGCGTTTACTCACATGCGAGCGCGCGCGCGGCGGGTGCGCGTGTTTGGTCTCTAGTGCCGAGATCCAAAGAGTGGGGGGCTGGCCTGGCCTGGCCTGGCCTGGCTCAGTGTTTTGATGAATGGGACCATACTTATTCATTGCATTGAAAGAGAGTGTTAATTGTTATATTTTTCTTCTCATTTAAACATGCCAGACGGGCCCCCCACCAGTAAATAATTGTAGTAATTTTTTTTAAAAAAAAATCTGTATTTTCGTATGAGTTTGGTGATTCGTACCATTTTTTAAAATAAATACACTATCAAGTGTACCTACAAAATATTATTTTTTGTACGGTGTTTATCTATTTTATGTTTGTTTTTTTCAATAAAATTATGATTTATTCATATTATTATAATTTTTTTTTTTTCAAATTATATAAAATTTGAATTATAAATACACATCCACAATTGAACATTTATTATTATCATTGTTTACCGGGACTTAAACTTTTGTATTTAAACTCTAAGCAACAATGCCTTACTCGGAGTATATTACAATAAGTTTGAATTTTCTTATAAAAAATTATATTAATAATATAATTTTAATCTTGATTGATATTGGATGTGAATAAACAGTGAGGAAGGAAAACAAGAAGTGGGTGGTGGTGATGAAATAGTACAAGAAGATGAATAAAGAGAGGTTTTTATATTAATGAGAGGGTGGCTTCTTTTCAACAACTCTTGCTACATCTCCAGGCTTTTAGTTTTGGCCAGGTCTGCACACATGTCTTTCTTTAATGGTACCCAATTCCCACGCATTGCTACTGCTCCTTTGGGATTCCGCGCCACTCTTTTTTAACTCTATCTCTGTACTTTAATATTATTATTATTTTGTTGCTAATAAATGTTAATTAAGTTTTTAATTCATGAACAATAATGGGTTGTGAATATAAATTGGGTATGTAAAACATGGCTAATGAACAGAATATAAGGAATAGTTATTGCTTTATATAATATATATATGTGTGTGAATTAGTGAACACTTGTTCAAAAGAGTGAACTGTGTGTAGTACCACATGAAAGCTTCGAAAGAGGACACATAAGAGATAAAAAGAGACCAAACCACATGAATGCCAACTGGTATGATTGCACGGCTTGAAAGTGGCATTCTCAATCTTGTCTCTTGGTTTGATTATTACTTGATTAATTTTTGATTTAGTATTAACAAAACAAGGATTATTTGTTGTGATTGAATTATTCTCACACGCTAATAAGTAATTAGAGTTCACTTTGCATGGAGGGAGAGAAAAAAGCAAGCTTAGAACATTCATTCTCTTTGATAATAAAAGAACTTTAAGTAAGATAAGAATTAGTTTTGTCATAACTTTTACAAAATTGGAAAGTAATTGATGTCAAATATATATATATATATATGAAAAATAGAGTAATAAAACAAGAAACAATGAGTAAGGACCACAAGTCTAAGTATGAGTAGAAAGTGGGCGCTTTGACAAGCACTCAACAGACATCAAAAGAAATAGAAATTTCTTTTCGCTTCTTCATTTCTTTCTATCTTTCTTTCCCAAATGATCAGCCCCATCATGTGTTTGGTTGTAGTGAAAGAAGGATAGAAGAAACGGACATAAAAACATATCTCATTGTTTCAACGAGTGGGAAAGTTGAAACTTCAAAAACAAATTAAAGAAGATGAATTACATAAGATAACGTAAATACTTAAATAATATTAAGTTGAAATAAAGAAACTTAGACTAAGAATGTGTCTATCTATAGCAGTAAAACTTTATCTCATGTGAAAGAGGAAAGATCAAAGGGACACATTGTGGTGCCCCAAGAAGTTGAAAGTTGCTGACTTGTAGGTTTATAGCTGTATCATTTTGAACTCAAAAAGAAACACAAAGTGAGAGGTTGACAAGATTAGATGTTTGACAAGATGTCCAAGTTAATTCAACTCAAGTCTCTTCCTGTTTTTCATTGCACCAAGTTAACTCCGGTAACTAGCCATGATGGGAACCATATATATGATGCAATGCCATCAAGTGTTAAGACAACGAGTAAGAAGAATACTCTTGAAACAAGTGTGTGACCAAACAAAGTCCCATTCAATTCTAGTCATTAGAATCAAAAACCCATTCAAACAAAGATTAATAACCAAACAAGTAAAATCAAAGTGTGTTATGGGGAAGAGCAAAGAAGCCAACTACTCCAACTCATGTCTGTAAACAAAACTAGTTTAATATTATTATTTGTTATTGATTCTTTTCTCACCTTCTCTCTCTCTCTTTCTCTCTCTTATTTATGACTGTCAGAGATAGGAAAGAACATGACAACAATATCTATTAACTCACCATAAAGAAGAAAGAGAAAGTGAAGGAGTGGTTGCATGAAGTCGTAGTCATTTCTTAGACCCAAAACCCAGCTGTATGGCTTTCTCTTGTCTTTTATTTATTTTTTTAATAATCTACTTCTCTTCTTCAACCCTTGTTATTAATTATCTCCACCTCTTCATCTGCACAAGTTGGTAATCATTTCATTCATGATAAGCAGACCAGTCTTGTGTTGTTACCTTCTCTCTCTCTCTCTCTCTCCTCTTCTCTAGCTCTCTATAACCAGGCCAAACCCCCTTGAAAGAAGCCGTGAGTCATGGGAGTAAGTAAGAGAGAAAGAGAAGGATGCTTTTCCATTGAGGGGAATGTTGTCTGGCTCGAGGATTCTCTTTTTCTCTCTGCAAAGTTTTCTCATCATCATGATTTCATGATAGACCTCGGACCAGGCTTCATTCCCCCCAAGCAACAAAGCTTCCATGTTTCTATCTTTCCATCTCTCTCTCTCTCCTCTCCTCTCCTCTCAGAGATTTATCCTCAGGTCTGTTCTTCTTCTTCTTCTTGTAGATATTCTTGTTTTATTTATCATTTGTTAATATAACTCAGCAGTTGTTATTTGCTAACAAAACTGTAACAGAAGATCTGGTGTCATGATGGAAAGAAAAAGGTTTTCATTATGAGCTTCTATTTTTTTTTTTTTTAAAGACTGCATTGTTCTTGTTTGGTAGTGATTTCTCTTGCTAATTTGTTGAGCATTTCAAGGAAGGGTTTGCTGCCTTGCTCATCCATTACTCAAGAATCTATGCAAAGTTTTGATCTCTTCTTTCTTTCTTTCTTTCTTTCATTCACCTTCCAAGATTGATCATGAAGTTTTATGTGATATCACGGAGGACCACACTTTCCTTGACCTCTAGAGATAAAGCTTCGCACTACCACAAACATCTTTCTCTCTTTCCCTAGGCCCTTTCTCCTTTCTCATGAACAATACTTTTTTTGACCTTAAAAAGTTTGACTTGACTCTCTCCCTCTAGATTTATTTATATCTACTTATATTTAGTTTTCCACGTTAAAAAAAAAAAATATATATATATATATATATAAAGATCATGTACTAATGAACTGTTATAAGTGAAAGCTTTATGTAGATATTTATTCTTCATGATTCATTATCACTCCATTAATGATATTTGAAGCTTGCCACTTGTGAGGTATAGTTCTTTTAAGGTTTTAGGGTTTTGCTTGCAAACTTCATATTTTCTTTTGAAAACTGGCTGTTTGATTTGGTTTTGGACTTTGGGGTCTTGAACTCTGTGCCAAGACATTTGTTGAGTTTTTCTTCTCACTGTTTCTCATGCATTCTAATTTCATGAGTAGTCTTTTGTGTGTATCTGCAACTTTTTCCTAGTGTTTTCTTTTTTGTCAAAATGAAGATGTAAGGCAGCAGGTAAAAGTACAAGATGACGCATGATGAGAAGTTTAAACCTTTGGTTTTCTGATTACTTTCATTGCTTGTATACCTGTGAAAATTACATAGAACTTCTCATGAATGATTCACACTATTGTATGTCTGTTTTCCATTTTTATTTTCTCACAAGGGTGAGGATCAAGTTTTGTTAATCTGTGGAGATGAGACTATGTTTTTCTTCTTTTTTTCCTTTTGTTTGAAGAGCTTTATATTGTTGTAATGTTAATTTATTGGAGGTTTATCTTTTGTTAATAATGTTGTTCTTTTCCCTGATTGTCTCTAAGAAATTAAAATAAAAGAAAAGAGCATGAAATAAATTATTTAGCTTGTTTTCTTGAAGGATTTTCAAAGTCAAAACAAAATCTGAAGTTTGTATATGTGTGTTGGATTTTCAAGATTTTTCAGAATCTAAACAAGTTGGTGCTGGTTCATTTTCAATTTATTAAAACTCTAATAAAAATGCACAAGTAATAGATATGATGTAGATGATGAAACTAATTTGAAACCAAAAGTCATGTGATATCAAAGTTCTTTTTGCTATTCATGTATAAGACTAGTGTATAAACAATTAAAGAGTCATTGTTGTAGAGTAAAATGAATAGGTAATGTAGTATTGTCAATTTTAATGTGTGTTTTTAGGGTCGGTAAATGAATATTATATATTTGAATTTATAATTATCATGCAAATCATTACTCCTTTCATTATGAAATATAACTCTTTTGAAAAAAATAATTTATTTTAAAATAGTTGTTGTTTTATAATATCATGATTATTTATTTGTTTTTTTTTATTTTATTTATTGTTAATTTATTAACTTATATAAATGAAATGAATAATATTTATAATCCGGAGAAAAATATATGGTTTTAAAAGAAATATATATTTTTGATTTTTGTACTAAATTTAAGAAAATATAATGCTATTTTTAATTATTGTCTAACATTTATAAACAATATGGATTTCGGGATGGAGGGAGTAATATATTGTTTTTCAACTATTGTGATTAGTCCATAGGAAACATAACTTGAAATGGTATTCAAGATTTAGCTTATATATATATATGGTATTCAAGTTTTAACTCATATATAAGTGTGTTACATTCTAAAATGAGTTTGAACGAACTAATTAATGAATTTGTCAGTTCTAAAACTCATCATTAAATGCCTCCATAGCTTCAATATGAGTGCAAGATAAAATAGATTCATGAAATTCTAGATATTGAGAACATGAAGAATAGCATTCATGATCTCAATCCCCGCCAATAAACGACCTTGTATTTTTCAATACAAAGGAAAGTAATAAATGTGTATATACTAATGATATCTCAACTAAAGTTACATAAATAATCTGATTTCCAAATATGTGTTTGTGTAGTGTTTTTAATTTTTATCAGTAAGTAGGGATCAAGGAGTGATTAATCTGTTATTATTCACAACACATGTAAGGTAAATTAATTAATAAGAAAAATTTCCTTTTTACCATCCCCTTGAAACAACAACTCAATATTAATATTATATGACCGAATTAATTATTGAGTAGGATAATGATGATATACAGAAAGATATCCGTCTTTGGTCTTAAGATCTTTTTCCTTCCACTTACTTGCTTTTCTATTGTTCTTGTGTGATGCTTATAGTTCACTTGTATTGTACTTCCTTTTCTTCAATAAATATGATTTATTCAATTTGTTAATATTTATATATATATATATATATATATATATATATATATAGAGAGAGAGAGAGAGAGAGAGTTTATAATTACAGTAGTGGATCAATCTATATACTTCATAGTTAAATAAGAGAGAAGTTTTCATTAGCAATTGGTTGATGCTTGAACATTCCATCTATCTAAACAATATATATATATATTGTTTCGCTTGGTTCAATCTTTGCAAAAGTTATAATTCCAAAATTAAATCCACATTAACTGTCCATATATAGTTAAATGATTAAGAAACTGATTTGAGGTTTGATTGACATGAAATTTTGATTGTATGACTCAATTAAAAATAAACTTCTGGATTTTGTGTAAGTAATTTGTCAATAAGATTTTAGTGCCAGACATGTTCCTTATGAACACAGTAACCCAAGTTAAGAAAAGAATGGAGGAATAATAGACCTCCCCTTTTAGCACCCCACAGTCTAATCTTGCAACTCTTATCCAAGCACAGCTCATGGTTTTCAACATCCATTCTGAACAACACACACAAGCCTCAGATTATTATTATTATTATTATTATTTTTATTATTTTTATTTTTTTTATAATATGTACAATCCACTCCACACACCTCAATCATATCATCATATTTTTAAAAGGGCATGATCCTTCAATCTTTCACGTAAGAGTTAATGACACTTTCACTAGTCTATTACAGTGATAATCACATACTATTATTAGTTCAACCAAATTACAAGTATAATTTATTATGGATTTAAAATCTCATAGATGCTTATGTAAATCCCTTTAACACTGTTCTCTTTGCTCATCTAATTTCAAGTTAAAACAATAATAAAAAAAAATTAAAAAGAGAGAGAAACCCAAAATTCTGGAATCCAAATCCCACTACAACATTTGATAGAAAATAACACTCCCGAACCTTAATTATTCTGGTCTTTAAATCCTAGCAGTAATCCTCAGAAGAAGAAGAAGAAGGAAGCAATCTCTAAATTATTCTGGTCTTGATAATGGATCACATGCCTTTTCATTTAAATATATAAAGGAATTAATTGGGTTTGGATTGACAATATAATCAAATCCACACAAATGAAGTGACAGCAACTAGAAGAAATCTTTGGCCCTCTCAATCAACCAGAAGACACCATGCCCTTTGTTTGTGGGACAACAAAGTCCATATGAGCTAAACCCCCCCAATTGACATTGATAGCTCATGACTGTGAGTTTTGAGAGGAAAAATATGGCAATGTCTCAATGAGTCCACATAAAATGGTGGGCTGAAAGCAACCCCACACTGATAGCTCTTTCCTTTTTTCCTCTTCTTCATATCTAAACATTCCAAGCTTATCTCTTTCTTCAACCACCCACCTCTTAACTCCCACATATATCAATGAGTCTTTCTCCCCCCTATCTAATTATAAAATTAAACTTTAGATGTCTACCTAACATAGGAAACCCCATTATGAGGGCATCACCACTTCAGGGGATGTTCTCTATTATCATCATCAGTTGAAGTTGTATACATTCACAATTCATAAATAATTCAATGAAGATATATTTGATGACTTCTCTTCAAGAGATTAGCTAATGTTTACAGAATTTGGATAAGTGGTCACACACACGGGCATATATATATATATATATGAGGACAAGTTATTTATGGACGTCCATTATCAGCCGTTGGATCAAGATCCAACGGATGACAGTGATAAACAGTAGTTACCACAGTAATCACTGTTTGAAACAGTATTACTGTTTATCAATGTCAGCCGTTGGATCCTGATCCAACGGCTGATAGATGGACGTCCATAGATTTTTTATCTATGAACGTCCATCGAGGATGTATAATATATATATATATATATATATATATATATATATATACTGACTGGTATTAAGTTAAAAGTGTTTTATATTAAAATAAATAAATAAATAAAAAGTAAATCTAAAAAGGACCCTGCATATTAATTTTTTTTATATAATGGATTAAATTTTGTAAAAAAAAAAAAAAGTTATTTCTCATTCAGATGGAAATTGGAATAGACCACTGTCCATTTAGAATTTAATATATATATATATAAAAGATGAAGATAAGAACGAATCTCAAAGAAAACAGTGGAGAGGTAGGAGGCAAACGCAGTGTCGAAAGGAGATGAGGACGGTCGGGCCGACACAAGATCCGAGGGGACTCGGCACCAAACACAACGTGGAGCCCACAACGGTGGCCAACACGCCAGAAGACCGCCACGTAGCGCACACAAAAACCCCACCTTCGTCTTCAGTCCAAGGGTCTCCTCCACATTAACAGACACGCGTCTGACGCTTATTCGCTAATGGGCTAGAGCTGACACATACCATCACGCCATCGATGCTATTGGTTCAACACGCACACGTCACCAATAATTTATTAATTATTTATTTGTTATCTCGCATTTTAGTAATTTAATATACCTGGCGTCTTTTGTCGTTGCTTGCGAGACTGACCAAATACGTGCCACCTGGGCAGGTACAATGTCCCGCGGATCAATCCGTCTTCGCGGGAGCCTACCGTTGAAAAGCTTCCAATGAGCCAACGAGACATTCCATGAAAGCCACTGGGTGCAGAGCATTTTAGGGAGCTCGTTGGGGGAACCTGAACGGCAGGGAGAAGAGAAGGACAAAGAAAAGACTAGTTTTGCCACCTAAAGATAGAGAGAGAGAGATTGAGAGAAATAGATAGAGAGACTGATAAGCAACAGAGATGTAGTTCCCCAGATCATATACAAGTATATATACCATATTATATATATATATATATGTATCTCTGCAAAGGATTCTGAAAGGAAGAGGGAAGGGAGCTGTGACTCTAACCTTCAAATGGAGAGTGGGGAGGATCAGTTCTCTGCTTTGGATGAAGGAGATCCATTTGGTTTTGATCTTGGACTGAAGGAAAGGAATGAGAGGAAAAGGAGGTTTAGTGAAGAGCAAATCAAGTCACTGGAGATGATGTTTGAGACACAGACAAAGCTGGAGCCCAGGAAGAAGCTACAGCTAGCCAGGGAGCTTGGCTTGCAGCCTCGTCAGGTTGCCATATGGTTCCAGAACAAGAGAGCACGCTGGAAGTCTAAGCAGCTGGAGAGAGAATACAGTTCGATGAGGTTAGAGTATGATAAACTTCTTTCCAGCTTTGAGAATCTCAAGAAAGAGAAGCAAGTGCTGGTCAAACAGGTATTAGATAGATACATGCTTGAATTAAGAGTTTTTACCTTTTCTGAAGTCAAGCTTTTCATTGTAGTAACCTCCAGGTAGCTTCTTTCAATGTTTGTAAACAGTTGCAGAAGTTAACAGAGTCACTGGAGAAGCAGAGGGAGGAGAGCAGCAATGAAGGTGAGTCTGATAATGGAGATAGCAAGGGAAAAGAGGCCGCTGTAAAACAAAGCAGAGGATCAGATGCAGGATTTGTCTGCCCAGTTGTTCAAGAACAACAAGTGGAAGACACAAAAATGGAGAGACTGAACTACGTTAATCAGGATGAAATAGAGCTTGTAGGAGCACCTGCATCAACCTCTTTGACATCAACCGAGCAAGAATGTTGCTTTGACTGCACTAGTTTCCCGGACCAGCAATGGTGGGAATTTTGGCCTATGACTGAATGATATAGTATAATGAATAGTTTTTGTTTTCAATACACACCTGCTCCATGAAATCTGTGTAGCCTTTTCCGGTTCCGCCAACCTCCATGGCCAGTAGTAGACCTTGGTTTTAGAATCAAATAATTGAGCAGCCTGTAAACAACATCCACAATGTAAAAGCATATCTGGGTTATAGAATGTAATGAACTGCATGTGTTTACTGTTTAGTGGGAATCAGGAAAAAAGTTTGCAAAAAACTCATGAGCAGATATGACAGAAGAAGAATCACAACCATGAATTTGCCACCAAGGTATAAAAAAGCCGCCATTCTATGCAAGCAAAACTAACCAATTTAAGGAAAGGATCATTTGATTCTGTTATCTCAGAATGGATTGTTGTTCCCAGCTTTAAGGTAAGCAACAAGGTCAACTGGCATGCATCAGTTGGAATTAAGAAAACTGAACCTGCCAAAAGGGGATGCAGTATTTTAACAGGAAAAGAATAAACAAGATCAAGAAAATCTGGTTTCACTGTCAAGACAAGATCTTCAACAAATATCAAAATTAGGAATTTAAATGAAATGGATACTCACAGGAGTTTCCCAGAAAATGCTTCATGCTTGCGTAACTATGGAGTCTTAACTGGATAAAGAACAAAGGATGGTTTGAGTTGAACCCGATAAATATATTTAAAATAGCTGCACAAACTCACCAAAGAATTTAACTATGGAAGCCATGTTTTGCTGGCAATCTAATATGATAATAACAATCACTATCTATTAAGTGTTTCTATCTCATGGAAGTTTTTTTCTTGTGTGTGTGCAAATCCTTCCAGCAAAAAAAAACATCCATCTAGATTTTCAGTTTACTCTAGAACAAATGAAATTTGTTTTATCTTCACCACCACAACACTTGTCTACATTTTCCATAAGGCCTTACATATTTCTATCTTTATCTTCCCCATCACCAGATATAACGGCCATATAGATTCCATAAAAGGTCAGCTTGTGAACATAAAATATTTCACAATAAGCACTTTAGGTCAGACATCATTAAGGATTTAAGCTAGTTTTACTCACATCACCATAGCCAATACCTCCAACCAGTTACCTGTGGAAAAGCTCAAGATCAACAGATCACAGTTTCATTGTAATGTTATTACCAAAACCAACAATAAAATCGTTTAAAAGATAAAAGTAAAGAGAAACGGACATCAATCATGGTATCGGGCAAAACAGCAATGATCCTCATTTACATAATTCATAACAGTTTTCATGCCTTAAAACATTTTACCCACTCCTTTGTCTATTCACCAACCTATAAGTTATAAACAAAAGAAGAAATTGGCTCATATAACATACCTTTAAGAAAAAAAGAAAAAGCAATAAATCAAACCTTTCCATTAGCCTTTCCTGCTATCAGTAGAAACTAAAGGACGGCAGCATTTATTGACTTTTTCTATAAGGACTACATCAGTGATAATGTAAAGTATGACCAAAGTCATTTCTTGCTAAATGGTACCTTAATGTCAGAAATACTAGAAGATACACCAAAATGGCTTCAGGTAAAATCTTCCTCAGCTTCATGATCAAGTTTCTTCACATAAAATTCACCTCAGCCTGAATTAAGAAATGGCGATGCTTCTCAAATTCTTGGGAAAGCAAGAGTGTGAGAAAAAAAATCCAAAATAAATTAAAATCCAGATATTAATAATCCACTAGTCTCTCATTAATAATTACAACAAAACACTTACTACCCCTTGTTATATTTTTGGTGTTTCATGCTCACGATTATTGGCAAGCCCTGCAATTACTTAATAACTGACCATGGGACGTTGCTTCACAGATATAAACTCCATTGTCATTGATTAGGTAATCCATCAAGTCATCTTCATGCAAATGAAAGAACAAGAATCTTTCTCAAAGGCAATAATCTGCTCTCAGCCTTAAAACGTTTCTTCACCAAGTGTCAGAAATCATTTGATGCTAATGTCAGCAAGCCGGATGCTTGAAAGTCAAGAGGAAAAGGACAACTCACTAAACTGAATTTCCCACAAGAAAAATATGTCATTCTTCAGGTGATTCATTTGATCTATACATTCTTTTTAAAATTCATTCTCATGCACGGCTCTAAGTCACTTCTCTTCATAAATCCAAAAATATCACGACTCGAGCTCAAAGAAAACAGAGATACCTATCCTAATATGAGCTCATTTTAAAACTCTATTGCATGAGCAACTGTTCAAATCTCATACCAAGGTACAAAACTACCAGCCCTTAAGCTAATAGAAGTGCTGATAAAATTCTGACAAATATAGCATTATTCTAGACAAGTTGGTGCAGCAACCATGTAGCCAGTTTCATATCCTTCCTAGCAGTCTATCACAAAATACAGGAAAAATATATTAAATAAACTTGCGATGTACTCTATTCTTGGCAGAAAAAAAATATATATATATATATTGTACAAATATTTATCTGGTTGCACTATTCATGGTTGACTCTGCACGGATGCTACCAAAGCAGCCTGACCAATTAAGCAGACAGAGTGATTCATCATGCTGGTGAAAATGAGGCTCTACTGTAGCAGTGCACTTAAAAACAAAGTTAACAGCCTTAGAACCATATGCTATCCGCCAAGAGAATATGCTTTTGAGAATGCAAACTAACAAGACATGAATATACAAAACTCACATGAAGGCCAACAGCCAGCAGTTTCCAGCAAATTTCACCCAAATAAGCCACAAAATTTTCCAGCTTGGATAATTGGTAGAGGCTTCTCGCATTATTTGATCTAGATTAATGGCTTACAGTTTGAAGAACATGGCTTAACACCAGCAGTTACCGCAAAAAAAATTGCCTCATTCTAGAACTTAATTTAATGAGTATCAGCCAGTTGGAAACTAGAAACTCAAAGAAGCCACCAATATAATTTGAATAACCTCATCTATGAAGAAGGCAAAAAAAATTCAATTTGTGGCCTAAGACCAGAAAGTATATAACCAAACTTTTCAGAGCATGATAAAATTCAGTTATGAAAATATGCCTCACGTGTCAGGACAAATAAACCATACTATGGTTCAATGTGTCACATGTAGCTCAAGGAGTCAACACTCAAAAATCCTCCACAAATATGAACATTAAGGGATATTAAATTGATAAAATGACAGTTACATAAGGATATCCAAGACATATGACTAGTAGTTTTAAGAAGGAAAAAATTAAATAGCGGATACTATCACATTTTTGCCTCTCGACAACAAGAAATATACAGATGACCACAGGGATCCCAAGATTCACTTAGCCTAAACACTATTGTCCGTAAATAGGACAAATAGATATCAAAATAGAAGCTATCAATGCTCTGTCTTCACTTTTACATCTCCATTGGACAAAATACCTTGTGCTTGAGCCATCCTTTTTGATTCCTAGAAGAGAAATAAGAAAACTGATTTAACAAAAAATTGATAGGATAAGAATGAGAACTAACACAAGTCAATTGCTCTTATCATGCAATATCTATATGACAGATCTTAATGCAATAGGCGTAAATTTTAAATTAGAGTAGCCTATACTCTAGACCAACCTAACCAAATACTAGTCTGAAGGCATATCCTATTTCATTAGGTTCATGCACATTAGCTGACACAGCTAATAAAACCCAAGGATTACTTGCCATCAACCTCAACTCAACCAGGATCCTCAACCATATGAAACCAATCAGAACAACTTTTCCGGGAGTAGTAAAAATAACAAGATGCAACTATAGTAAAGAAAACAAGGGTATTTCAATATTCCATGATAAGGAAAAAATTCATAATTAATTACTATATGGATGTTGCCTCCATTTTGTTTTCTATGCTGTGGTTTAGCCTGGTTGATGGTGTTGATTTAAGCACTTTGAAAAAATTCGAGGTTTTCAGGAAATCATTACATAACAAATAAAGGATATTAATATTACTATCTTGCAATAGTGGAAGTTCCTGATTTTAGAATCAGATGTCCACACAGATAATCGATACCAAAACATCCAAATTCTGAAAATGAGACATCACCCAAAACCTTTAGCAATTCCTTTTAATACAATCTTTTGAACATTGTAATTGCAACTTGGATAATACAGAACTTGTACAAACTTGAAAAGTAACTCCTAGCTTGTATTTGAGAATCTACTCGGTGTTCAGAGCATTGTTTTTGACATCATACTAGTTATGCTGATAGGCAAAAGACCAGAACTGGACTCAAATTGCCAAGCTAATGAGAAGCAAGGTGACAACTAAGCTGAAAGTCATTTCATCCCATCCTCTTTTTTTTTTTTTCACTGTTGAGAACATAGAAGATCATTTTCTGAAACTTAGTAAACTTTTCTCCCTAACCTAAACCTTAAAGCTAATATGGTTGAAAAGAAACTGTGAAATCAATTGCAAGATCTCCCTGACTGGTAAATCCTTGTTGCAAAACTACACATGAAGAGTGGGTTCTGATTCAACAATTATCACAATAAACCTAGTATCATATCAATAGCTCACTGCACAAATCAACATATTGATACAAATCAACATATTGATACAAATCATAAACAACAGAGATAAAAGATATTTCATCCAGATCGGCTGTTAAAGATAGCAGATTCATTAAAATATCCAAGAAATAATATCAGAAAAATAACAGCTTTATGAAACTTACAGCAGCAGATGATGAACGAATCTCCCTATAAGCTTCCACTTCATCAGGAAAAGTTTGTTCAAGTTCTTCCAAAAGGTGCTTTCTTAAGCTCTACAATAATAAATATAACATGAGAAGCATTTTAGAATGACAACCATACCAAGTAACCTATAGTTTAGAACCAAAATTATATGACAAGAATACTAGACCTTATAACAATGAATGCATTGAATGGCAACACAGAGAGTACATCTACACATAAGCTTGTATTATATCCAAAAATAACAACAAGACATGGTGCCAAAGCCATAGAGTTTTACTAGCAAGGGAAAATTTATACATCCCATGCACGGATATGTATTTTTTCCTTATATAGGTTAAGATATATAGGGGACCATATGGGGACAGTATCTGCTTTACATTGCACACTACATCTGTTTTTTTTTTTCGACCAACATCTTAAATGATTTTTAATCACCTTATCTTTTTTTCATCTTTTCAAACCTCATAATTTTTTTATATTTTTTGAAGAAGTTATTTTTACCTTTCTTATCTTTTTAATAGTTATTTTCATTCATTTTCATGATGTTAAGAATTTTGTTTTAGTTCAATTTAAGTTTAAAAAGATTTAACCTTTTCTCTAAACACATATTTGATTTACTATAATGTTTTAGCTCTTTCCAATTACAATGTGCGCCCATGACCATATATATGTTTAGGTATATAAGCATTTATACAAGTGCCAGATATTCCCTCACAGGAAGGAAAAAATATAGAAATGAGGGAGACTCCAACACTGGTTCAAGAAAATAAGGAGATGTAATCCAACTGATTTGAACAATAAATGGTCTAGTAAGCAAATTTGAAACCAAATCCAACCAAGCCACCTTGATAAATATGCACAAGTTTGTGAAGCCGACCCCAAGCCTTCTGTAATTTATCAGGATCAATATACAGGGAACACTGGGGAGACAAAACTAATGCTATAAATGACTAAAATCTCATCTTAAAAGTGTGACCTTACAATGACTGCATGATACTCCTTTTCTCTTTGCTTTGTTTATGTTAATAGGTAAATTATATATCCACATTGATCTAAACTAAAAATAAACATAGATTGCAACTTACAAATCTGACTCAATTTATCTTCCTGCTTGCAATAGTGTGAATCATATTTAGCATGAAACAGCAAACAATTCCGAGCCAAAGTTGTGTTCCAATTAAATCAGTCGTGGTAGGGATTCACAAGTGCAACTTAACCAAACCTTAAAAGCGTCTGTCTTGCCCTTGGTGATCTGATTCCTCGTGATGCAGCTGTTGAGCACGTCCCTGGTGAACTCGTCCGGGTTCTTCCCATCATCAATCAAACTAAAAGCACAACACAACAATATAAGCAAAGCAAGCCCTAAAATTTGCGAGGGAGAGAGAGAGAGAGAGAGAGAGAGAGAGTCAAGAAGACAACGGCAAACCCTAGAAATCGAGATCGATGCTCACTTGATAACCTCCATCGGAACTTGAATGTTGCAATTGTCCGCCAGTTTCTGCATCGTGTCCAGCTCCGTCACCACCGCGTTCCTGCGAATCGACACGTTCAAACCCTAGAAGCGTTCAAAGTGATCGACAGAGAGAAGAAGCAAAAACCCTAGATTCGAATTACAGGCGTTGGAGGAGGGGTAGTTGGGATGCGAGGTTGAAGGAGGAGACGGTGAGATGGAGCTGGTGTAGGAGGCCAAGGGTCTTATCAATGGTGTTGATCACTTGGGCAAGGTTCTGCTTCTGGTCCTCGCCGGCGTCGGAGCCGGTGGTGGAGGGCGTCGGGGTGTTGGCGGCAGGGGTGGGGATGCCGCCGTTGCTTCCAGCGATGCTCTGAAGAGAAGGATCCATCGCACGAAGGTCGTCTTGAACTCCCCCTCGCCTTTGTTTCCCTATTTTCCTTCTCGGATTTCAAAGTGCTACACAGATGGATTACTTACTAATAAATAAATCAATCAAATCCCAATCGTATTAGTTTTCAAGATAAATAGTTAGGGAATTGTCTTAAAAAAATTAAAATATGTTTTAAAATAGAATTATTTTTTAATCTATTTTTACCAAGATAATAAATAAAACCAGGTATTTTTAAATATAAAAATAAAATTGACATGAAGAGCAAATAGCCCGAAAGCCCTGTTAGTTAATCAAAGACGTGCACAAGTCTCGATGGAAAAAGTGAAGACGGGCTATGCTCATATGGACGCTGATACTATCTGCATACAACCATCGTTCACATTTCTCAAAAATATATTCTGGAAGAGCTTTATTAGGACCCAAATACCAATAGCCTTTTTTGATCTTGGCTTTAAATATTAAATTTAAAAAATATATATAAAAGGAAGCCGTTGGAGAAACGCAGGGCTTTGCTTTCTTTGCTTTGCTTATAATCCAAGTCGGGACAAAACCGAGCTCACACACTCCGAGGAAACCCCACCACTCCGCACGCTGTCTGGTCACTGTCCCATGAACGACCTCTCATCTTCCGCCTCCTCTGCCGCTCGCCGACGCTCCAACTGCAGCCCGGTGCCGGCTCCCGTTGTTTGCGTCCTTGTCCCTCTTCTTCTCGCTGGCCTCGCCGTCTCTCTTTTCATCCTCGTCGTCGTCCACAATGCCCTCCTCTTCATCTTCATTCTTCTCATCTCCGCCCTCGCTGTCGCTTTTCTCGCCTGGAATGCAGCTAGCTTTCGGAAGAACGCCGCTGTTCACTGTTTCGTTGATCGATTCCCGGTCTCCGACCTTCGCACCGTCAAGGACGGCGAGCTCGTGAAGATCACCGGGGTAAAATCCGTTTATAAACCTGGATTCTCTTTTCTTTAGCTTTTCATTTCATCTGAACTCGTGGTAGGGTATTCGAGTTTGGTAAAGTTTTTGGTTGTCATCAATGAGTGCTTCGCATCCGGAGATTGATTGTGGAGTGTACTAGCGTTCAAAGATTTCCTAATTTTCACCTAGGCATTATCTCGTTTGATGCTTGAATTCTTAGTTATTAGTGTTTATTTTCCACATGGCTGCAGGCCCTGCAGCTACAATGAGTGAGATTGGATTCCCTGTTTTGAGTTTGAGGTTGTGAACTTGAGCAATTGGAGATGGAGTAGTAGAAGGATGATAGGGAGAACTAACATTCGCTTGTTTATAAGAAAAGGGTAAAGTAAAAGGGAGATAGGGAGGATTTGTAACTCGAGATGTGCGCTGAAATTGCCTTTTTCTGTGTTAAGTCTAATGCAACCGTAGGGAATGGATCACCGGTTGCGGGCACTGACTTTTTTTCTTTCTCTCTCTCTCTTTCTTTAACACAAAATGGATAAAAAGTGCTGGAGGTGGTTGTTATTTGTTTAATTTTTCAGTGTCAATGCTTCCAAATTTGTTGCTTACTTCTTCTTCTGTATCATTTGGCACACTTACACATTACTTCCAATTGTTGCATAACTGTGGTAAGTGGTAACCATAATTTTCTAGTGTCAACCTCTGTTTTTATATGAGAAAAAATTATACTTGGAAGTGATTGTATCACAAGCTTTTTCATTGAGTTGGACATTTGAAAGTTATTTCCGATGGTTTAATTTAAACAATGTAATATGATTTTCCTCTGATTCTTATTTTCTATTAATACATCTGCAGATACATCTAGATTTACTCTTTCTTGTTTTTGATATGTAGTTGGCCAAACTGGCTCTATTTTCCTTAGTTCTTTTATGTGTTATTGTGTAAAATGCATTATGTTTGCTATCTGTTATTTTCTCTTTTTACACAGTTTGCTTCATGTGCGGATATTTCTCTAGAGGCTTCATATGAGAAGGTTGAACGTTGTGTCTATACATCAACCTTGTTGTATGAATGTAGCCAACCTAATTCAAAGGCAGCAAAAGCTATCAGTCAATGCTTTCCTTGGAGCTTAATCTACCTAGAGGTGAGAGGCGAATTCTTTTAACATGTGAAGTTGATGCTTTCTTTTCTCTTTTCATTTATTCATCTGCAAAAAGTGCATTGTATAATATAGATAATTTTAAATGCTACAATCAAGATGCAAGAAGAGCATTTTTTTGCTTGGTAAACTTGCTGATTTTGGACACTTCTGCCTCCCATAAAGTAAATATGATTTGATGCTTTGTGTGAGGATGTGATGTTATTCTGTCATTGCACTGGACATAGATTACTTAAATTCTTCTAAATAAAACTTCTCAGAATGTGATGTTCCACGTCATATCAAATATAGGAAATTTTGCAGCAAGGTAGTAAGTTATGTTACTGTAACAGAATGTATGCATAATCTGTATGCAGATTATTTTTCCAGCAAATGGAGCTTGATCTAATTCTTCAGCAAGGTAAAATTTTCAAGTTGAAACCTTGAGACAACTGGTTAAATACTGTCCAATTTCCTTGTCCATGCTAAATTTTGGAACAGATAAATGGTAGAATAGTTGTAGCTGTGCAGATTTTCATAATGTTTTCGCGAGATTATTATCTTGTTTGATTTTGATCATCAATAGTCTATGTGTTGCTATGCTCATTATACAAATCTCTTGCAGAGGTTCACTACAGACTTCTATATAACAGATGCAAGGTCAGGTGTCAGGGCTTTGGTGAAAGCGGGCAACAATTCCAAAGTGTTTCCTCTGGTTTATGAGAACACACTCATCAAAACAGCAAGCTTAAATAGAGAGTTATCCCTGACCCTAAAGAATTGGTTAGATGAGAGGCATCTTTCTGCCGAAGCACGTCTATTACGTCTGGAAGAAGGGTATTGAAATTTATTAACTGAAGAAGTTTACAAATTTTCTTCCTTTTATTGTTACTAAAAAATAAATTTGGATTTTAATGATGTCAATTTTCTATCACCAATGATGCATTTTTTTGCATTTTAATGATAGGTATATCAAGGAAGGCAGTTCTCTGACAGTTATGGGAACTTTGAATCGGAAGAGTGGTACACTTGTAATAGTTCCACCTTCTGATCCTCTCTCAACTGGTTGCCTATTTCAAAAGTTTCTCCTTCCTGTCATTTTTGATGGATTGGTTATAAGATTTTCTGAACAGAGTGGCTCTGGAGCTAACCTTATACTTTCTTGAAGTTCATTAAATGGTAAGAACTAAGAAAACGTAGCAAATGCCAATAATTCACCTAATTCAAATCTTTACTAATTTTGGTCTCTTCTCATTTTGGT
Organism: Dioscorea alata; assembly: GCA_020875875.1. NCBI lineage: Eukaryota > Viridiplantae > Streptophyta > Magnoliopsida > Dioscoreales > Dioscoreaceae > Dioscorea > Dioscorea alata. Next base: position 21,041,181 of record CM037014.1, on the reverse strand, counting down.
TTTGTTCATCCCCTGGGTCTACTGTTAGATGCTTGATGAGTCATCATGAAGTCATTATGTTCTGTCTGGTTTTTGTGGTGCTTGTGGTACCTTTGTAAATTGCAACTTGTTCCCATGCTTCCATGAATCATATCTTCAAAGTCTTTTGGGATTTAGGCTTATCTGAGTTTTAAGGAACCTGAGCTAAATCTTTTTGACTTGTAGAGTTGGTGTAATGTGAGGATGGTGCGCAAGGTTGCTGGTTGGTGATTTAGGCAAGGAAGCAAGATCCGTCTGTCTCATGCTATGACTGCTTACATGTGGCCCAAATCTACTGTGCACAGATGGAAGCCTGGTGCTCCAATCTGCAATTCTGCATTTTTGAGTTTTGTGACTTCTGATGGTTTTGCAGGCAGAAGATTGACCACATGGGTTTTAGATTTATCCTTGCGGTAGATGCTTCTGTTTGCCTTCAAATGAATTCCCTGCCTGTGATATTGTTGGAATGGATAGTCCTCCTTTTTCACTCTGCTTTTGACTTTTTTGCATTTTGAAACCAACAGGACCCTTATTAACAGTTAACACACCCTTCCTGTGTACACCGCTAGCTGAGCTAATAGCAACTTGTATTGGAACTTGGAAGCACAAGTTCAACTGTCTCGATTGACATCCATGAATATGTTTTAAAATGCTAATATGATGTGCTATTCATTTGGAAAGTTTGAGTTGCCAATAGCCACTTGTATTGGAAGACATCCATGGATATCTTTCAAAATGCAAATATGACGCCCTATTCATTTGGGAAGTTTGAGTCACATTGCCATTTATAATCTCAAGGATAACATTCTGTGGGTATCATCCTTTTGTGCTCTTCTGGGATCAAGTTTGATTAACAAGTTTTAACTGATAGTGATTGTTGAGGGAATGGTGACTTTATAAAAGATAACCCTTGTTGACAACAAGTTGGATTTGCTTCATATTATCAAACTCTTTCAACTTTGGAGTATGGTGTTATAGTAAGTATTTTGTTCCCGAAGTACATATTTGTTCTTTGTCTTCATGTCTGCTTATTTGATCAATTATAATAGCAACTATATGCCCTAGCGCTTAGCAGTGAATTGATGGAAATGGTAATCTCTGTCATAAATATTATCTATATTCTGTTGTATCTTTTTACATAAAACACTGACAGCTAAAGCATTTCCAGGCTTTCTTGTGTGGTTAGCTACAGAGACATCAGGTACATGGTTTCTGCAGTATTTCCTGATCACTGGTCCCTTAGAAAGCTTTTATCTGTGTACTATTTCTGAGCATATTCCGTGGACTCCAGCTTATTCTTTCCTTTTTGCTCTCTACGTAGTCACTATCTAAACAATCTCCTTTGGATGCTTCCTGTTTTTATGTCCCATGTATCTATCTGGATTTGGTTTTAGTTATGACATATCTTGTCCATTTATGATGCATATTTCTTTGTGGAATCAAAAGTCCCTAAATAATATTAATATAATAAGATTCTTCCTGTCGTTTGTGTGGTAAAGTGTAATATTCTAGTGTTCCTGTCATGTCATATCATAGATTGTCATGGTCATAACTAGCTGGCCGATGTTTAGTTTTTTAATTATAAAATTTAGTAAACCTGATCATTAAACCTCTGCAAGTAACATTATATTAAGACTGGCACGCCATAGGCCCATAGAAGTCTAGGAATCAAATTTCCAAAAAGCTCCGTGCCATTATATAAGTACATTGGCTATTGGACTGGATTCTTGGAAATATCACTTCTTTTTCCTTTAAATACAAAATTGGCCTTTTGGGAGTCATTGGTGATATGATGATTTAGACATTTTTAATTAAGATATCAATTATCCAATGATTAGTGGTGTTACTCTGGAGTCTAGACATCATAAACAATTAAGGTTCAAAGATCAACTTGTTAAAAAGTCAATGATAGGCAAGAAAAAAAAAATGTCTATAGCTAAGAGCAAACATGATTAATAGATTGCCCGTCCTCTTCTTTTTTAATATTCTTCATTCAAGTAAGCTTTCTTTTCTTTATGGAAAAGAAAAAGATTATGCTAATGCTTTATGATTGCTTATAAGGGATTTAGAAAACATATTCACCTTTTCTCAAAAGAAATACATGCCTGCGTATTACATTGCTCACTTCCCTGTTCTATTCTGTCCTGTTCCGCTGCACACTTAAATATTTTGTTGCTTGTACAACCTTCATAGTAATTCATGTTAACATATTTATGACAGGAAATTGATCTTCTTACAATGGAATACTCAAACAAGTTTAGACTAGAGATGCAAGTAGTTAATTGATCATAAAACATGCTTTACTTATTCTATTAGATTGGTAGATTATTCTGATGTACTATTTGAGATGCACTCTTCATGCTTGGTGCAGTTTAGCATGGAGAAATAGCTGGTTCTTCATGCACACTGTAAGACCATACGCCTCAGCCATGTCCAACTCCTGAGGCTTCTTCCCCCCAGGTAACTTCCAATCAAACCAATACAGCAGGTTGGCCAGCAGTAATTCAATTGAACTCATTGCAAAAGCAATTCCAGGACAAATTCTTCTGCCTGATCCAAATGGAATATAATGGAAATCATGTCCTTTGAAATCTACCTCACCACTTAAGAATCTCTCAGGTTGGAATTCATCAGCCATTTTCCATAACTCAGGGTCTCTTCCCAGAGCCCAGCCATTGATTATTACTCTTGTTTTGGCAGGGATGGTGTAACCTTGTATTGTGGTTTCCTCCATGGATTCTCTTGGCATCAGCAGTGGAGCTGGAGGGTGCAAGCGCATCACCTCTTTTATCACCGCTTTCAGGTAACTCATTTGGTTCATGTCTTCCTCTCTCACCTTCACCGTATTTTGCTCGGCAACAATCCTTCTTATCTCCTTTTGTGCTTGCTCCATCTTCTCCGGGCTCCTTACAAGTTCAGCCATTGCCCACTCCATGACAACGAATGATGTCTCTGTGCCACCTCCAAAAGCATCCTACAACAAGTAGATAATAACGAAGATATGAACAAACAAGAAGGTACTCTGCTTATATAATTACCATGAGAATTCCCTTGATTTCATCCATGCCAATCTCAAACCCATTTGTTTGATCCTTCTGTATTGTAAACAAGGTGTTCAACAGGTCATTGTTACCCTCTTGATGCTCTTGGATCACTTGGTTGAGAAATCCATCCCACTCCTGGAAGTGCCTCTCCACTCTCGCATCCTTCCCTGTGAGCCAGTTCAACCAACCAAGTTCCGGGAAGAAGTCTATCACATTGAAAGCTCCAAACAAAGCCGAACTCTCACGAGACAACTTCCAGACCTTGTTCTCCTCTCCATGTCCAGAATACTTCTTCCCCAGTGCAACTCTACACACAATATCATATGTGTAAGTAATCAAGATCTCACTCATGTTAACTGGTCCTTTGGATGACATCTTTGTGATCATATCCACTACATGAGCTACTTCTTCTTCCCTTATTTCACAAAGAGACTCCACTTTCTTGCTGCTCAGCAGGTGAAGCACACAAATCTTCTTTGCTTGTCTCCAGTGTTCACCGTAAGGCGAAAAACCGATGTCCTTTGGGCCATAAAGGATCTTCTTGGCAATGTCAAAGGATGGTCTGTTGGCAAAGATAGAATCTTGAGTCTTCATTATCTCCATGGCGATCTCCGGTGAGGTGACAACAAGGGTAGGGACACTCCCAAGTTGGAGAGATATAAACTTTCCATACTTCTTAGAGAGTGCATGAAGAGCAAGGTGAGCCTGAGGACCAAGTTGATGGAGGTTTCCAATGAGAGGGAGTTTGGGTGGAGAAGGTGGTAGCTTTGTTTTCTTACAACTCTTTATTGCAACCAAGATTAAAAAAGGAGGGAACAAGAGAAGAGAAAGAATGATAAAGGATGCCATTCTTGTTGCTGTTGTTTTTTTCTTTTTTCTTTAAATGTGTTTATCTAGTTGTTCTTCAACTAAATGTTTTTGGTTCTTAAATAGTGCAGATGAAGGGTGGCAATGAAGCACATAAGAACAAACAGAAGGTTAATTAGCATCTCTGATCAGAGAATGGTTTTGAGAGCTTGTGTTGTATTTATATATATGGATCATAAGTTTTGGGTGTTAGTAATATATTCTGTGAAGTTGATTTCTGATATAATAATAACTTTGAATCTTGGATAGATTACGTAAGAGACGTGCACTTAATTCTTATTTATTAAAAATGATCAGTATTGGTTGTATACTTATATTAACTTATTTTTTTTTATTTTAAGGTTGAAACTTGGGTATTTGTTGCTCTTGAATTTAGAGGCATGTTATTAAAGAAAAAGTTATTTGTATGCCCCAAGAAAAGCTGGTTATTGTTAATATTTCATTGTAAAAATCATGTACATTTAATTATTTATTTGCATGCACTTATTGGTAAGATTGTTATCAGTATCATTATTATTTTCAACATAACTTAAATTATAAGTGTAGATTAAAAACGCACCTCCAGATAGAAAAATGATAAGAAGAGGGGATGATGCTCTTACAATTTATATATATAATAACATTTAAGCCAAATGGCACAAAAATAAAAAAAACCATAAAAATTCCATTTTAGCTGTTTTAAACACAACACCTACTTAACATACATACTAATCCAGAGATGGGTTTTTAACTTTAGCTAATGGCCTATAAGGCAACAATATGATACCTTTCTTTATATATATGCGGAAATCTTATAAAGGACACACTGAAACATGGCACTCTTTGACATATCCTTGTCTATGTATGTATGTGCATTTGCATGCATGTCTTTCTTAACATTTTGATTTCGTAAAACAATGTATTTATATGACTCGAGAAATATATCTGTCTAAAAATGTGATGCTTTTGATATCATTGTAATTTTGGTATCATTATTTCCGCAAGAAATTAGAAATCATACTAAATCTTTGGGTAAATAAATTAGTATATTGTGCTCTTTTTCAGGAATCCTTGGCTACCTCACTAGTAACTATCTGTCTTTGTGATTCAAAGGTTTTGAGTTTAAGCTCTCAGATTACAATTTATTTTCTATGCCACTTATAAAAATTCTGTGTAAGGAATATTTTTTGTCGACTTTATCGAAAAAAAACTCACTTATATTTCTTTAAATCATAAAAAGTTATCACATGTATATAAGCACGTGAATTTTTTTAAATTGAATAAACACTATGTAATTCTCAATATCCTTGTGTTTAGAAAATTTTAGTTTTTACAAAGATTATGCATATTGCATCTAAAGGGGATTCACTTTTTTATTAGAATAATTCCATGACATAAAGGGAACAAAATTAAGGACAAATAATAAGAAAAACAATAGATATAAATTTAAATTAAAAATGTTATAATTTGACATATATTATGCATGAGTTACTAGGAAACCAAATGGCAAATATGAAAACCATTGCTAGTTAATTGAAAACCAAAATGGTTCATAATAATGTGACGAAATTATATTATATTTCATAGAATATATATCTCTCATAAGACTCTAGAGGAGGTGGCAGAAACATGTGGTGGCATGTGATAGCACCCCAATCATGTTCCTGATATTTATTGGGGTCCAAGTCCTTTGTATAATAATAATAATAATAATAATAATGAGGATTATGGGTATCATGTCATCTATGTGTGGCTTAGAGCACATGAGAAATTTCAAGCTCCTCGTTCATTCAAGATTCTTTTCTTTTTCTAAAAATCTTCGCTACGAAATTTACTTAATTTTAAATCACATTTGTCATGTATATATACATATACACCATATGTCTTTTTGACCTATTAGTATCGAATCCTCTGTATAGAATATTCATGTCATGTTAAGAGTTAGATTTAAATCTTTATTCACGCAGAAAGAAGTCACAAATCTGTTAAGGAATTAATTTTGTGCTTGTGTATGTCTTTTACTTGATTTGTCTATTATGTCAAAATAATAAAAATAATAATAAAATTTATTTATATATATATATATATACTAAAAAAACAAACAAACACGGGATGGAAATCTTGGGTGCACATATATACAACCATAGAATAATAAAAAAATTTATTAATATAACTAAATTAATAAAATTAGTAATTATTTTTATGTTGTAATCCCGTTTTACATATATGGAAATATACATAATAATATAATAAAAGCCATGCCTTTTATTCTACTAACAAGTCCATCCTTGTCCGTTTATATTCTAGAGATCGAACAACCAAATTAATGCCTATATTACAATACATGAATCACATTAAAAAAGATACAAGTAATGCATAGTTTACCGAATCAAACTACCAAAAAGGTCAAATTTCTCCAAAGATCAACAACCAAACTCCAAAAGAGAGAACTTATTGCCTTGCAAGAGATCCATGTGATAAGTTACATACATCATATGATTTTTAAGATGTGAAACAACCTCGTTAATAATGAGAACAATCTCAAATGCTTGATCCCAAGTCAAAATAGGACAAATTCATGCATAAAGATGAATGGTGCAATGCCAAGAAGGGAAGTTGAGAAGAATCAAATGGTGCATTAATTCATTAAACAATGGGCATACATAAGGCTACATTTCTTGCACATATCTTTCTTTCTCTATGTATCTTTCAATTAGTGGGACTCACATGCCTTCTCACTTGGACACTTTATCAACTAATCAATAATGTCAATCAAATTATTTACTTCAATTTAATACGTGTAATTATATCCACAAACTGTATTACTAATATTTTTTTTATTTTTATTTAATGATAAATATCAATTTCGTAAAAATAAAAAATAAATAAAGATCAAAAGATTGTTCATAAAATTATTCTATTTATTAGATTCATAAACTAAAAAAACATGTAGAGAGAGTTTGGAACAATTCATAGGCCCCAAAAACTTGCCTATTCACCTCATTTAAATTATATATTATATTCACATATCTATTGACACTATAATTTACTCCTTAATTTTTTTTGGGTAAATAAACAATTACTCCCTCCTATTCTTTTTTACTTGTTCAATTTTACAGCTTTTCTATGATTTTTTTTACTTATTTATTTTAAAATTTTGTGTAATATTAAATATTTTGTTTCAAATTTATTTTTTAAATTAATATACTTTCTGCAATGTTCAATAAATTAGATTCAACTAATTTTTTTATTAAACTTATGAAACATTAAATCATACTTCACTTGTTAATAAATATTTTTAGTTTTCCAATACGGGTGACACTTTCCAATATTATTTTAGAATTTGTTTTATTTCTAATAAATAAATGATTCAATGTGAGAAAGAAACACTTATTATTCAATTTTATTTTAAAAATTTAAATTTTAAATAAAAAACATGAAGATGGAGATATTTCTGAGAAATAAAATTTATATTGCTAATTAACTTCAACTGAAATTTTTAATCCCTATGAATGAGATAAAATGGACAATTAAAAAAAAGACCGGATGGATATAAATTTTACAAGAATATATCTTACAAAATTATAAAAAAAATCAGGGGTATATCTACAAAAAGAACTCAATGCAATAAACATTTAATGAAGGCACCCCCGAGTAATTACAAATTTTTAGAGCGGTAAAATGTAAATTTCTCTACATCTTTGCATTAAAACCCAAAATAAAAGAAAAAATCAAAGAAAAAAAAGAAGCAAAACAAAGGGGAGAAGAGAGTGGTAGCCCTCTTCTCCACGCCATCTCTCTTTCTCTCTCTCTCTCTCTCTCTCCCGTTCAAGGTCGCCCTCTCTCGCCGGAGAGAGAGAGAGGGAGAGGGGGCTGATCGGTGGGCCGATCGATGTGGGGGTGGGTGCAGAGGGTGGTAAGTAGTTTGGGAGGCGGCGTTGGCGGAGGCGGCGGCAGCGGCATAGAAAGTCGCTGGGATGTGAGCGTAGCGGTGGGCGTGACGGCCATGGCCGGAGTCGCCTTGGCCGCCGCCATCATCATCACTTCTCGGAGGTAATCTCCATTGGAGAACTAATCTCCAGAGTAGGTAATCCAGGGGAAGTAATGAGGGCTCTCCGGCGATCTCAAACCTCCTCCTCGTCCTCTTCGCTCCCCTCTTCCTCGTCCTCGTCCTCGTCTTCTTTGTCATCGTCTTCCTCTCCCCATTCTTCTTCTAGTTCTTCGCCGTCATGGGTCCCTTTGCGGTCGCTTCTCATTGTCGTCTCCTCCTCACCAGCGCCTGACCGGTGAGTCCTCCCCTTCCGTTCATCCTATTTTGATCATTTCTCCTTTCGCTTCTCTGCTGCTTCGGGACTCGATAGTTGATTCTACTTTATCATAGATTTTTGTTTCTCTCTCTCTCTCTTTTTTCCCTCTTCTTCGGACTTGGTGCTTAAAGTCTAGTATTTTAGTGTTTGTTTGAGTGACCGATCTCGGATTGCCACAAACCTCTCGCTGTCGAGATCCGGAAACCATTTCTGGAGGATTTATGTGTAGATCTTTACAATTCTCAGGCGTCTCTCTGGTTGGCTTTTGCTAAATTTTTCACTTGCTATTCTTTGGGATCATTGAGATTGGATGTTGAGTGAATACTCTACTGAGAACTAGGAATCGTGGGCTTGTGTTGTGTTGTGGAGGATTTGTATAAATATATGAATTTCATATAGATCTTTGTTAAATTTCTTATGAATTTCATTTAAAAATATGGTGGTTTTCATATCGGAGCCAGTTCATTTCACTTTCTAGGCATGAAGAACAATTTATGGATTGACTCTTTTCTAGAAATGTCTGATTTTCTTGGATGAAAGGTTTGACCTTGTTTGGGGTAATGATTGCCTGTTAACTCTCTATATTGTTGGTCTTGAGCGCAGTCCCAAGTGGGTCAATGCTTCTTCTAGATACTGTTATCATTCACTTGGTGTTATAATCATCTTTGCAACATTACCCACTTCTCTCAATGTTGATGACAGTTAGGAATGCTGATAATCTGGTCCTTTTGATTTTTCTTCTTTGTTGACTGAGTAGTTCACTTATAAAGTTTGGTTCGTTTGATATTCCTTCACTGAGTGATTTCATCTCCTACATAATCTTTATCATTTCTATCTATTTATGTATTGTATTTGCTAATCATGTCATTATGTGGTTTGCAGAGGTAGCATTAGATCACCATGGTCACGAAGGAAAAGGAAGCATGCTCTTTCTCGTCAGCAATGGAACAGTTTCTTCAACCCAGATGGAACCTTACGGGACAGAGGAGTGAAAATGTTCAAAAAAATTCGCAGTGGAGTAAGCAATTTAACTGTTCTTTTTTGGTTTATTTATGTTGATCCTTTGGATCTTATATTGTATTTTTTGTGAATTTTATAATTAATTGGCCAACTTGTTTGTGATACAGGGAGTGGATCCAAGCATCAGGGCTGAAGTTTGGCCTTTCCTTCTTGGAGTGTGAGAATCTGAGATTGCTAGTTGTCTTGCTTCCATCAGGATTTAATTGGTTTACTTATTCTTGATATTCATTTGATGATTGAGCAGTGAAGTTCTGACATCACATTTGGTAGCAAAAGAATATGATAATTTCCCCTTTTTATCATCTCCATGTTGTAATTTATTTACTAGTATTCAGGGAGAAGACTTATGAATTTAGCTAAATTTAATTATATAGGTTGTGAGGTCAAGGGCTGGTATTGTAGCATATGAAAACTTTATGAGTGATTGGCTCCTGAAAATCAGCCATTTAGTAAGTGTAAGCTACGACAGTCATTGCATCAAACATAGTTGTATGGACACTGACATTTTGTTTCTGTATCTAAGTAGGCTGACATCTAACAAAATGAAATTTCAGCAAGGGGAGGATATCCTGATTTATTCAATAATCATATATTGTTTGGATTTGAAAGGTTAAATTGTTCAATGTTATTATTTGATTGTGCTGTGTCTGATCCAACTTTGGGAATGAAATATATAACCTCTATGAACTTTTCGTTGAGTGCCATGAATGTTCCAGTGACACTACTTTAATGCTAACAATTCATATAGAGGACCCTGCAATCTCAAATTAGCATGCATATGGCTAATTAGTGCAAGCTAAAATTGCAAACAGTAGAAATGCTAATGGTAGATTGGAACAATGAACGGAACCACAGCGTATGGCGTCTATAGAATCATATGAAGCCTTCGTTGTTATTGTTTTCTTTTGATAAATTTGAGCGCTCTTCATGCCTGGACATTTTAACTGTTTCTTCATAGTTTTGATTTGGCTTTTTATTTTCATGCAGGTATGATCTGAATAGTTCAGAGTCTGAAAGAAGTGACATTAGGATAAAAAATAGGTATTCACATTTCCATTTCCTTGCCTGGACGCCATTGGTATCAATTGCTGGCCATTAAGATTAATAAATTCTTATCCCAAATAAAATGGCAACCCCACTGGCTACAACTATATGCTTTTGGAACGGAAAACTGAGAAGAATGATTGCCTTATATTTTGTCTCATGTTTGTATATTTTATCTTGCAAATGTTTTATCGATTTCACATCCTAATGGCTTTGTCATTTATTCAGAAAAGAGTATGAGAAGCTAAGACGTCTATGCTGCAAGCTTGTAGAGCGCTGTGCCAAGCAACTGAAAGAGATGGGTGAAGTTGGCAACGCAGAGTGCGGTACTGGTCTAGATGGTTCTGAATCTTCTAGCTCTGAAAACTTCAGCAGTGCCAGGCCGTCCCTTTCAACTGAGAGAGATGGCATGGTTGACAGTGCTGCAGGCCTACCACAAAACGAGGAAACCCCTGAGTCCAACTCGTGTCACATTGAAGAAGATGAAGGCAAGAGTGGTGTCACTCATCTTGATACGTCTCCAAAGGAGATAGAGCCTTCTGACACTGATTCTTCTGTTGATGATGAAACAGAAACCATTCTGATTACATCTCTTGCGAGAGCCGATGAAGAGAACAGTCAAGAAGCCACAAGACCTGATTTAGATGACACTGATACTCACAAACCGAAGAAAACAGCTGAGGATTTTGAGACATGGCAGCGGATCATTCGGTTAGATGCTATCCGAGCTAATGATGAGTGGATTAAGTACTCTAAAACCCAAGCGTCAGTCTCGGAAGATGCAGCTCAGCAGGCTGCCATTGCAGTTAGATTAAAAGATTATGAACACTTGGAGTCATGCAGAATATACCATGCAGCTCGATTAGTTGCAGTGCTTGAGGCTTATGCAATTTATGACCCAGAGATCGGTTATTGTCAAGGCATGAGTGATCTCCTAACCCCCATACTCACTGTGATGGATAAGGATGATGAGGCTTTTTGGTGCTTTGTTGGGTTCATGAAGAAAGCTCGGCACAACTTCAGGCTTGATGAGGTTGGGATTCGAAGGCAGTTAAGCATTGTATCAAAGATTATAAAATGCAAGGACACACACTTGTTTAGGCATTTGGAGAAGCTTCAAGCAGAGGACTGTTTTTTCGTGTATAGGATGGTGGTCGTGATGTTCCGGAGGGAACTGACATTCGAGCAAACAGTGTGTTTATGGGAGGTCATGTGGGCAGATCAGGCGGCAATCCGGGCGGGTATCGGGAAGTCAGCATGGGGGAGGATAAGGTCGCAGGCTCCGCCAACTGATGATTTGCTGTTATATGCCATTGCAGCGAGTGTTCTTCAAAGGAGGAAGTTGATCATTGAGAAGTACAGCAGCATGGATGAAATCATCAGGGAGTGCAATAGCATGGCAGGGCATTTAGATGTGTGGAAACTCCTTGATGATGCTCATGACCTAGTTGTCACTCTTCATGATAAGATCGGATGATCTGCCCCCCTTTTTTTTTTTGCTTTTATTTTGTTTCCTTTCAATAGTTTGAGGCCTTGAGGAGAGCTATAAAATATAGCGAATAACATGTTACTGTTGTTTATCTTTGCAGATTTTTTTTCATTGGTGTTTACAACTTGTTTGCCATGAAAGGGATTGCATAAGTAGAGAATTTCAATCCATTGTTTTCTGGAATGTTATCTTGATTATTCAGCAGCAAATGATATGAAACTTCATGATAAGAGTAGTTTTTTATATGGAACACCTCATGTACTTGACATATAATCCTTGCAAACCACCTGGTACATCCACTTCGACATTGTTTGCTTGAATTAAACAGTGCACTCTGTTTCGTCTATAAATAGGGTATGCAATTTTCATGAGGAAGAAGTGAGATCATGTACATTATCTGCAACAAGAGTTCCTCTAAATGATATATAACACAATAAACACTGCATTTCCATGTCAAAATTATTCAAAATAGTCTGATTTTTTTCTTATCTGCAACATGCTTTGTTAATGCTATTCATTGAACTTTTTTCTGAATTAATAACACTAATAAATTTTTAATTATAACCAAAAAACTCCGCAGAATCTTGGAAGCACATATATCATCATATTGGTCAAGAATATATCAGAAAAAAAAGTACTTAAATGACTTCATCAAATTGTAAACTCTTCTAAGCAATGCAAAATTCATACTAATTGAGCAGATCAGTGGAATATCTGCATTACCAATATCACTTGTATTCTTGGCCACTCCTTAAATTACTGACTCAAGAATGACAAGTTGACAGAATTATCATGAACAAAAAATTTTAGTATTTTCCTAGCCTCAATTCAATAAGAATCATATAAAAGACTATATATAGATTCTACTGACAATGCTTAAATTCCATCAATAATAAGCTACCAGATTATTTTAAAACCCCACAACTTATCAAGCTCTTAAATTTGATTAAATAGGAATAATAATTCTCCTGTTGATTCCAATGAATATAGAACCAAAATCACATAAAAACATCATCTTGGAAACTTGGATGAGTGATAAAAAATGGAAAAGAAGTGAAAAACAAATGAAAGAGAGGACTTAAGTCATTAATTAGTATTTAATTATCATAATAATGGATTATCCAAAATTAAGTGAAAAATAAATAAATTTATCGATTTTAATATTTTTTAAAAATTAATTCTTTGGAAGGGTATCAATTAATGGTTGTCAACAAGCCCACTTTGAGAGAGCTGACTCAGCTCAAGCTCCCTTAGAGCCACTTAATCCAAGTCGAGCTTGGATGAAGCTGTGATTGATTAGTTTTTTAAAAAATAATATTTAAAGAATAACATTAAAACTATTAGAAATAGAAAAACCAATTCAAATGTATTTTTTTCTCACTAATACTAGCACGATCTAGTGGTATGGCAACTTGGCAATAAATGGTACTAAAGTACTGTTTATTTACTAGTTAATAAGGACCGATATTGTAAAATATTATTTATTTACTGTTTATTGGATTTTATATGAAAGGGGTCATATACTCTATTTTTACAAGGGTTGCACGATAAAACAATTTATCAGCATAAAATTATAATACTTTGAAGCTCACATGATAGATTTTTATTATCTTTTGTTAGTCCATCTTATATTGTAAAATTTTCAAGTGCATCTTCATATTTGTTTTTTTTTGTTTTACATCTCTTATGTGAGGTTTTTGCTATTTTTTTTAATATAAATTTATGAAAAAGTTGATTAGAATCTAATGTTGTAATATAACACTACAAGAGTCTATAACCGCATTAGAACGTTCCAAATAAATATTTCAAAAAATCTTATTAAAAAAATTAATTTGAAAATAATTGTTGAATATTGTTTCTCCTTAATCTGAATATTAAAATAGGCCAAATCCATCATTTTTTTAAATCTCACTTAATTATTACTCTAACGGAAAGTTATAATAACCAGAAAAGAAGAGAATTTTTAGTTCTTGGCTTTGCTCCAGATCGGCTCCATCTTCTCCAAGAATCAAAACCCTAGCGATCTTCCCAAGCCGCTGGAGATCTCATGGAGGAGAGGGAGCCAGGAAAAGGCGAGCCATCTGAGCTCCAGAATGGCAGTGAGCCGGCATCGGATGCGGCGACGGTGGCCACTGAAGAAGAGGCCGGCGTCGGATCTATTGTGGATCCCAATCAAGATCCATCCTCGGTGACTACCGGTCAGGGTTTATCGACGGCGAATGCCAATCAGGATCCATCCACTGTGAATCCCGGTTTGTCGAATGGCGAAGGTAGCCGCACCTTCACGATGAGGGAGCTCCTCAACGAGCTCAAGGAGGGGGAGAAGAGATCGGTGGAGGAGGGCTCAGCCGGAGCAAATCGTGCCAGCGATGCTGCGATCGGTGGGAGCAGGACGGACGCGGATTTGTCTTACAAGTAGGCGATCGTTCGCTGAATCTTGTTGAAATGGGTTTAGATTCTCTTGCTCGTAGATCTTGTTTTTTTTCGGCAAATTTAGTTTCAGCTGTTGATATTGAATCACCAATCATGTTTTCCTCTTTGCACGCAGGGATGATCTGAATTGCAAATTATGATCATTTTGAGATTGAAAATTAGTAATAATAGGATTTTTTAGGACGACAGAATGTGATCTTGTTGTGTTTTGTTTAGAAAGTTGATATACGGTTGCTTTAAAACAATACTGAGAAAAAATTGCCATTTCTCAATCATTGTGTCTTTTGATAATCGTCAGTTTATAAGGTTAGAATTTTATTTAGGCAGTGCAAAAGCTTGATACTATTGCATGACCTACTAGATTGACTTGAACTCTATTTGAATCTGAATTCTCACTGCGTTTGCTTATGATTGCTTGAGTTTTCATCTTCTTGTTTATTTTGTGGACTGAATAATGTGTTTGCCCGTTTGCTATTATTTTTGTTGAACTAAAAGAGTTAATCCTCTTAATTTGATTGTCTCGCTTATAGGAACTTAGATACCACTTTGATTTGCCTTTTGTTTCCTGCAGTCATGATACTTTGCACCAACAATATGCCAACCAGCATGATACAGCTATGGACTTGATTAATAATGTTACTGGAGTAGATGAGGAAGGTCGTTCTCGTCAGCGCATTCTTACTTTTGCTGCTAAAAGGTTTGGTTTTATGATTTGGATATGATCTTTTTTTCTTTTTCTTTTTTTTTTTAGTTAATTTCCTTGTTGTATTCTGGTTTTTGGATTCACTTGGACTCTCAATGCTATTTGCAGCTTCATTGAACTTTTCTGAATTAATAACATTTGTTTATGCTTCCACCTCCTCCATTGAACATGAATGGTTTTATAAAAAAAAATGGTACTATGCGTAAAATTGGAATTTTAAATTAATTAGTCCTTGCCTCTCAATGTCCTGCGCTCCATGTTTGTAGTCTGAAGGGTGATCTTCACTAGCTGAATTATACTCTTCTTCTTCGTGATGCTTACATAAAGTTACTATTTGTTTTACCTATGGAGTTATTGTTTTGTTTTCTATATCTTCATAAATCTACTTACGCTGAAATTTGAATGATAGTCTTACATACTGCTATAAAACTCACTATTAGTTATATTGTTCAGGGCTTGAAATCTTCAATTTGCATTTATAGCCTCAAACAGCAAATTGCTGTCTCTGGCTTTTTGGTTTGCTAGTTAGAGTTCAACATTAATAGAAAATGTTGTGTTTCCTCTACTAAACTAGAGCAAACACAATAATTTCTAATGCACATGTATAAATGTTCAATTAATGTTATTCTGGGGGCATATCTGCAAAAGTCCCTCTTTATAGGTATTTCTTGCCTTTAGTCTTATTTGGAGATGATTTGCTGTTTTGGAATTTAAGCGTTCAAAGTTGGCCTCATTAACTATCACATGACCAATAATTATTTTTGATTCTCTAGGCATCCAAAATCATCAAATCTAACCATAAATTGTTATTGATTGTGACTAAGGAAGTCTTCCTTTAATGTTACTTTTCTTTTGGTGATTTAGCTGTACCAGGTTTTTAATGCAATAATCATTTATTTGATGCTTGGATTTATTTTATTTTCACTCTTTTGAAACTCTGCTTAAATATTGTAGGTATGCTACTGCTATTGAGAGAAACCCTGGAGACTACGATGCTTATTACAACTGGGCTTTGGTTCTTCAGGTTTGTGTTTGTTATCTTTCTGTTTTTGCAGCATGAGAGGCACCTTTTTCAAATATTTTCATTTTTTGTACTCTTTTATGCAAATTCAGTACCATGATGAACCCCAAGTGTAAACAAACAACACCCTGCTTAGTCCAATAAACAATTTTTATGACAGAATGTGAAACATTTACAGTGTTTTTCTTTTTGGTGTGAGTTCAGAGCTCTTTATATATGCCATGATAATAGAAAGCACACCCTGCTCTTCATATTTATCATGCTTTTATAGGTTCACATGGTTGAATGCAGAAAGAACCAGCCAAGTTGTTTGATTTTGCTTTCAACATATGATGAGCATAATTTAACTTCTGTTGGTATAATAATACGAACATAGAAGCTTGTGCTGTTGACTAAAGTTAATTTAATTGCAAGTACTGTCTTGGTTTTTTATAAATGCAGGAAAGTGCCGATAATGTGAGTCCAGATTCTGGCTCACCTTCAAAAGATGCTTTACTTGAGGAAGCTTGCAAAAAATATGATGAGGCTACACGACTTTGCCCCTACTCTTCATGATGTGAGTTCTTTTTTCTTTCAATGATTTTCTATTAATTCATCATAAGTACATATTGTAAGTTCTTTTAATTTTTTGGTTTGTGCAACTTTTTGGGTTTCTTGTTACATACAAATTATTTGGTATGTGTGGGAAGTATTAGATTTGTAATTGATCTGGTCAGGTAAACGGGATTGGCAATGCGAACATGGAAATCTAGGATGACCTTGTAAAACACGTCTTAATCTCTGTTACATATCTATTAACTCTACCTTTATACATTATAACACTATTGGTTCTAGTTCAGCCACCTAGCTTGTAAACCTTACAACATTAGCTATCTATTTGATTCACTTGCATAAGGGAAAGCTGCCTTTTTTCATTGGTCAACATATTACTAACTAGTCATACATGTTTCATTCCACAGTTCAAATCACAGCGCACTTACTGGCTCATATGCCTTTTTTTTTTCTTTTCTGTTTAGGCCTTCTATAATTGGGCTATTGCTATATCTGATCGGGCAAAAATGCGTGGCCGCACTAAAGAGGCGGAAGAACTGTGGAAGCAGGTGAAACCTACATGACCTTTACGTATTTTGATAATTGCATATTCTGATATTCATGCTTTTGCATAGAGTGCTATCTGTAACCAATTGTTTCAAAATAAAACCTGTGTTCTGTTTGCTGGTTGTTTGTTATTAATTAATTGATTATATGCTGGCATTCAAAAAATTATGCGTCAAAATCTTCTTAATGATGCTTATGCTTTATTCGAAATAAGATGGCTGATATAGATTTTAAGGCTCAAATTTTGAAGGATTTTAGATGATAAGCCAAAAATTCAGTAGTCAATTCTGTTGCATGTGTTCAGCATTTTAATGGCCTGGTAGCTTTTGAGACTTACCCTCTCGAAGTTGTACTGCCATTAGAAGATTGTGAAGGTTTGGACTTATGATTAGGTTTGCTCAAGATTTTATGATTATGCTTATGCATAGTGCTTCAAGACTTCCTTTTCTATCTTGACTGCATATCTCAAGTTTTTTGTGACAAATGCCCTAATTGCCTCTATGCAGGCCACAGGAAATTATGAGAAAGCGGTTCAGCTCAACTGGAATAGTCCTCAGGTATGCTCCAGGAGATTTTGCATTGTTTACATGATGATCCTTGGTTTCTAACATGTACATGGCTATCCGCTCCTGCATCCTCCCTACTACTGCATTTAACTTTCTCCATTAGATTGTCTCATGTTACCCAAATTAAAAATTTAAAATACAACTATATGTTCTTTACTCCATGCACCTCCTAGAGATGAAATGGCATGTTTGATGGAAATTCCAAAACTCATTTTTCTCATTTTATTTGTTTCCAGGCCTTGAACAACTGGGGACTTGCTTTGCAGGTATGTGTATTTGGGTGAATTTCTTTTTCAAGCTTCAATCATTAGAGGATGTTCTATGATTTAAGATATTACCAAATACCAACTCTTTAGTCTTTTTATCACAACTGTTGATCGTAAAACATCTATACAGGAACTCAGTGCTATCGTTCCTGTTCGGGAGAAACAGACAATCGTAAAAACAGCTATAAGTAAGGTATAACTATAAAATGCCAGCCCTGAATTACCTGGACAGTGACCTGAATGGTTTACATTTTAAAATTTGTCCACCACTTTAAATATTCGTTCGAGGCTTGTTTTATTCATATCTCATTTCCATTACCGGAGCAGTTCCGTGCTGCAATCCAGCTTCAGTTTGATTTTCATCGAGCAATTTACAACCTTGGGACAGTTCTGGTTAGTTATTTTTAGAATTAGTCTCATTTGTGCTCTTTTAAGTTTCAGCTTTTTATTTGTTATATCAATAAAAATACTAAGCAACAGCCCTGCGTTATGTTTTTTGTTCCTCATATTATATGTTTGATGTCCCAACAGTATGGCTTAGCCGAAGACACATTAAGATCTGGGAGGCCAATAAATGCTAAAGAAACATCCCCAGATGAGCTTTACAGTCAGTCAGCTATTTATATTGCAGCCGCTCATGCTTTGAAACCAAATTACTCAGTAAGAAACTTGTGAATTTTACATTTATCTTCTCCACTACTATTCTTTGCACTTTAAACTTGTCCAAACCATATATGTTACAGTCTGAACTCTTCGACATACTAAAGGTCATATCTTCTGTTTTTTGTGCTATTGATCATCTTCAGTGTAACAATTGTGGTGTTTGGCTATGAAGTTTGTCATGAAAAAGAGTGTGGTTCCACTAGGTGTGTTTTTTCTAAATCATAAAAGATGAAGTAAATGATTTATAAATCGTCAATTGACTAAGAACTTGATGGCTGCTCATGAGTCTAAAGTTTCTACTTTCTATTCTAACGCAGAATCTTTCCATGCCTTCAAGTTGGCCTTTCCCTTTTTCCTGATTTCCTTGTCCAGCATTCTTTATGTTCTGCTAAGAATTGTTATTTCAAAATTTCTGTTTCTTTTAAGCCAATTCATATGTGGCATGTTTACATGAAAAATAGGCAGCCTTGGATGATACGGATATGTTATTTTTTAACAACCAAAATGTTCTGATGCCATTTTATTTTAGTTCCCTTTTTTAGTTCCACCCTTATATCATATTTTGCTGAGAAGTAACCCTGAAGTCATCATCTTGTTCACATCTATGCAGGTGTACCGCAGTGCTTTGAGGCTGGTTCGTTCTATGGTCAGTTCTGACTATACTAGGATTGCTTAATGGAGGATTTCTTTTTATGCATTAATATTTTTTGATGTTGAGAAGAATATGAATTAGTTTAGATTTATGTCATATATACAAGAAACTCTGGCTGAAAATTTGCATCCACTTCCTTCTATTCTCTTGTGCCTCATGTGTAATATAAGGCTGCAAATTTGGCAAGCTCTCTACCTACAATATCTGTAATTTGAAACTATACGGTTTAGGATGAGAAGAAATTCATGGCCATTTAAATGAATTCTACATCTCCATGTAACTCTCACTTAATTTCATAACCTATAGTTTTCATTCTAGAAGTGTTAAGCCTGATAAGAAAAGAGGAGTTTAGTAAGTGGCAGTCACATGATTATTATTATTAAATAATTTTTCAAAAATGCGTTGCTAGCTTCAATTTTTGAATGGTAAATCTTCTGACAAATGTTCATCTATATTAAATTCATTACATTACTGAATTTCTTCAATGCTCTTAGAGCTTATTTCCCATATTTCTCTTATTTCCCTTGTGTATGCAAGTGATATTTGGTTAATACTTTGGATTCTTAATGCTAGTTCACTTGCTAAGCATCTTTTCTTTTTCTTTTCTTTTTTTTATCTTAAATCTTACTGAATTCTTGGAGGTATCTGATCACTCTTAATTCAACTGATGGCAGAATTAGTTGTTGTTATTATTGATTGACTATTTTACTTTGCAGCTACCCCTGCCCTACCTTAAAGTGGGATATTTGACCGCACCACCTGCAAGGAATCCAATTGCACCTCATACAGATTGGGAAAGATCCCATTTTATTTTAAATCATGAAGGACTTCAACAGGTCAGACTGCTAATATTACTGATGACAGATTTGTGAATAGGCATTTTGTTTTAGTATATTTCAATTTAGGATTTTCACACCATGCATTTTATTTTACATAATAGCTTATATTTCTCTGTTATGATGGTTGCAGATACACACTAGAGTGGAATTTGGATTAAAATTACAAAACTGTAGATGAATTTTCAGGTCTATTTGTATTTTAGTCTAAAAGAAAGATTATTATATCCAACTCTATGTAAATAAGGGCAATTTGTTGAAGCAAACGAACATGTTTGAAAATAGGGCTCTATTTGCCATTTTATATTGTTAAACATCACTAGGAATAGTTGACAGCAGGGAAGTTACAGATGCTACGCTGTAAGTTGCATCATAAATTACCAATTACCATTACTGCTTAAATTTTTACGGAGGTATTGAGATTTCAATTTTCAGGTCAGCAAGGCTGACAAGCTTATATCACAGAGCCCTCAGAGGTTACAATCATCTGCAACCATGGATAAATCACTGGTTAAAGTTGACGTCCCAGATATTGTTTCAGTATCAGCATGTGCAGATCTCACTCTACCGCCAGGTGCAGGCCTCTGCATAGATACGGTTCAAGGTCCCATATACTTGGTAAAAACATACCTCAAATATTTTATGCGCAAATTTTCCTTTACTTTTTGTTAAATCAGCACTTCCTTTTCAAGTTGCAATGCGTTTCCTAAATCCTGGATTTGGTAAGGGACACATTCTTGGATGTGCAACAACCTTTTGCTGCTTTTGTCGATGGTGCTCGGAAAGCCTATTTGCCTCGTAAGAGACTTTACATGGCCCGGCATCCCTTGGCCAAAGTTCTTTTGACTTGATTAAGTGTAAACATGTTGAATTTTATTTCATTTTCCCCCTATTTTAGGAAGATGGCCCTACCAAGGTTTTGTGGGCAGAAGTAGGTCAATATATAGATCTTTTTACGGTATGCTTGACAAAAGGTTGCCGGGGGAGCTCATATTTTCTCAATGCTGACCTTGATGTTTTTGATTTGTTACTTCATTCCATCTAACAAAAACATAGTTGTAAAAAGTTATAGCATTACTAATCACCGGTCATCCTTCCTACATTACATTACTTCTTTGCCATGTCATCGCTTCTAAATAATCTAGGGTGGTATTTGTTCTTCGATCAATTTGTAGGGATAACTGAATTCAAGTATTCTTGGTTTGTCTAGAAGACCATTACTTATGCTAATAGCTTAACAAGCTACTATTAATGTATTGTTCCACTGTCAGGTTGCTGATACATGGGAAGCTCTAGACGGATGGCTAGATGCTATTCGGCTTGTTTATACCATCTTTGCAAGGGGAAAGAGTGATGTTCTTGCTGGTGTTATAACCGGTTGATTCTGCTGAATCATCTACAGTTAGAGGAAATGTGTTCATCTGAGCCTGCATTTTTTTTTTTTTTTTTTTTTTGACCTTGATCACCTTGATTGTTTTTATCATGGTCTGATTTCAAGTTCATCTATCTAGGATTTTTGCACCATCTTTGTTGTATACTAGCTGTGTAGCCCTTAAAGACCTTGTCATAATAAGCTTTATTAGTCTCACTTCATTATAAATTTAATGCAGCTATAAATTGTTACTTATTTTGTAAAATTGCAAGTATATGAATTTGTTTTGTTTTTAAAGAGAACTGTTCCTTTTTAAAATTTCATACTTGATATTTTGTAACATGATTAACACTTTCGACAATGGAAAAACAAAATAACTCACCAGAATATGCACAGTTTGATATCAACTGAGAAACAAACAAACAAACAGACATAAATGCAAAGCGGCAGACATTTCAATTAGATGTGATTGATTTTCACCAGATTGGATGAATTAACCATAAGTTCATTGAACGGAAGCCATATGCAAGAGTCTATTCTCCAATGAAAACCAGCATCCACTTGCACGTTTATTTGCTTGCCATTGGTTGCCCTATCCTAGTCTTCATTATAATCCAAGAAATTTCATAGTCATGCAGCCATCAGCAAGCAAGGAACCATCAAATCCTCCAAAAGTAATAATAAAAGAGAACAAAAGATTAACAACGAGTGGTAACTGTTAGCACACCCAAATCAAGTGCGAAGAATATATATATATATACCGTCACATCGATCATTGTTTATGTACTTCTTCATTGGAGTGCTGAATCTTATAATAAAAACAAATAGTTAATTAGAAAAAGATATGTGAATCACATGACGCCTCCACCAGAGAAGTCCAACAATGCATTACACACTCAGCCCAAAACAAAATCCCATGTAGAAATATATATATACACAAGCATCTGGTGACGAATGCACGCGTGCGAGTCAGGGCATAGTGTAATTGGTCCATGGAAATCAAATATATATATATATATATATATATATATATATATATATATATATTTTTAAGAAGGAGAGCAAAAGCTACAGAAAGAACAAGAACTACAAAGGAAACAGAAAATTAAAAGTGCAGATTTCTTCGGCTGCAAAGATCATCAAGCCAGAAAGAATGGTCCATTCTACAAGAAGGTTGCCGATTAATATATGTATATGACAAAGAATGAACAAAGATATGAAAACTATGAAGAAATAGTGGTGGTGCTATCATTAGAACAAAATACATCTCTTTCAATTGAATCACATAAAGAGAAAAATGAAAGCATGATCCAGAAAAGCGATACATCGATGCTCTCTTTGGGGTCAGTGAGCTTGATGTCATAAAAGCATCCTTTTGACTATAAAAGAGCTGATCAAAGGCCACAGGCATTAGATGTACATGTTAATCAGTGGGATGTGGACCATGGCATAATTCTCAAAATGGGGAGAATAAAAGATTACAACAACAGCCATCAGTGGCCTATGAACTTGACCTCCATCTACTAAAAATTTTCACTCTTATCACATATATTACCTTAGATGTAGTCATCTAACATAAAACCACCTTAGTTGTTATAGTGTCACCATCTTAAGATATAGAAGGCGGACAAAACTTCATTGTCTTATTCATCTAAAAATCAAAATAAGCTTTACATAAAAAAGTAAACATATTAATTATATTGAAATGTTATCTTATATACTTATAATTATTGAAGATTTTCAAGATCTTAAATTTTGGCTCATTGAACAAGAGCCCACGTAGTAATTAAAAGAAAAGGAAAATAAAAAAATAGATAGAAAAAGAAAAGATTTTTTTTTTTTTTATATAAAGGTGGATAAACCACTTAAATTAAAATAAAGCGAGGACCACTAGATGTGGTAAAGTACATGGTACACAACAAAAAGGAACAACAAAAGATGAGGAATAGCCCTACTCAAAGCCGACACAAGACTCAATAGCACCTAGCCGTTGACAATATCGTGACCCTCCTCCGGTGTCAAAGTCTCATACAAATGACCCACCCGAGGACTCAAGAACTCCAAGCTTCTTTTGACAGAAGTGATAGCCTCATCCATCTTTTCATTGGTTTCTTCGACAACTAAAGAGAACCAAGATAGAAGCATTCGGTCAATTTTTAAGATAATACAATACATATATAAGTAATTGGCGTTAAAAATATAGTCATTTTTAGCAAGTCAAATAGACCAAACAATTGCTTTAGTAACAAGTGCGCTCAAATCCCGTTTTGCAAAAGAAGAAGAATTGTTGAGGAACATGAAGAGAAATAAAAATAAAATAAAGCATGAAATCTGAGAAAGTGAAGAGAAAAGAGAGCCAAAGAAGCAGTCATATGTCAGAATCAGTGTCCTCTGTGTGTCAAAATCATGGACGCTATTATGAGACACAACGCCAACCTCACAAAGTGCAAAACCATGTCCCCAATCTCTATTTCAATGGGCACCATTCCTTTTTAACAAATCATTGGACCGTAATTCATCAACAATTCATATTTTAATCCCATATCCATAAATCTATATGCATAATGTATACATGTAGCTTTAAATTCTTATTAAACTTTAACTATGATACGTCATGATAAGATTTATGTCAATGCACATGGCCGACATTCGCTACAGTGTAACATGATTGAATCATAAGATATATATAAATTGATTTGAATAATGGTACAGAATAAGGCAACATAGAAGAATTTCCTTTGATTTTTTTTTTTTTACCTCCATTTTCTTCATACATCCCCCCTTCTTTCTATTCTCAAATAAAACATAAATAATAATTACTTATATTTCTTTCCACTTAAGACAAGCAAGACAATTCAAAGAATGAGATTAAAACTCCCAATGAGAACTCATCTCAAAAAGCTAACCATAAAATCGTCCCTTCCTCATCATGTGATGATCCTCAAGAATCACACAGTTTAAAAAGACTCAAAACAACTTCCCTTGGACAGTTGGACTTGGAGATCCTCAAAACACAAGTTGTCTTTGGTTTGGCTTGTTATTGTTTGACATTGAATTATCTATCTAAAGCAATTAAACACCATGGTTTAAAACTCGGGTTGACCGGGCCAGTTCAACTGATTAAACCAAACCCGGCCAAAAAATCGAGTCAAATTATATAAAAACCTGGAGTACAGTGTTGACCTAGTTAATTTGGCCGAGTACCATATGAATCGGTCGACCTAGCCCGGCCGAAACGGATCAACCTAATTATATTATTATACATTTAAAATTAAAACTTTAAATAATAAATATATTTATTGGGAGTTATGTATAAAATTTGCTTCAATCAATGTTTAATTCTTAAATTTTATTTATTAGATTGTATTATGTTATTTTTATTTATTATTATATTGTGTTTGGTTTGAATTTGTATTTAAAATATTAAATTAATATTTATAAATTATAAAAAAACTATTAATCTGTTGAACTTTTATAGAGTTATTTTTAAATTTTTTAATAATTTATAATATATTATTTTTTCTATTTATATATAATTAAATTTATAAAAATATATATTATATTTATAATTAAATCAACTCAGTTTGACCCAGATTCAACTATTAACCATGACCGAGAAACCTTCTTGAGTCATATTCCGGGTAGGTTTCAAAACATACTATGCTGATGGCCGATATATTCACCAAAGTAAGACAATTCCTTTTGGTCCAGTGTTTGTCCTGATGTTTCAAGCTACTATGCCCTCTATGTGTAAGCCAAGCCAAGCCAAGCCGCCCATGCAAAAATTGCAAAGCAGCACGTGAAGATTAAAAAAAGAGAAACATATATGGTAGAACAAGATAAAGAACATTTTATGGCTGTACTGTTCTTTTTTTCCGGGCCCATTGAATAGCTACCCAAAAGAACAACAACTTGTTTTGGAGTAATTCTTGTTTTGGCTTCTTTCCAATCGCTAAACCACCTTCTCTGAGCTCATGTCTCCACAAAATTTTGACATATTTGACCACTTGTCAACCACCACTTCAAAAAATATCTACCACCCATTCCTCAGCAATTATTCTATACCTCAATTTATATATAAATTTTTTTATTATACAATATATATATATATATATCACTTAAAATATTGTTGATAATTTATGTGGTAGGAATGGCTTGTCGATCTCAAAGATATATTTATGTATATGTAGTATTGATATTAAGATAAGTACATAAATATACCCATGATATATCATTTTTAATGTATATATATACACAATTGAATATTATTGCCTTTGAAATTTTATTTCTCAATAACAGTCTTTAATAAAAGAAAAACCTTTAATTTAAAGTGTAATACAAATAGTAAAAGATGTAACAACTTTTACAAACTAAGAATAAAATATAATATAGGTGTACAAAATAAAATTCAATTACTCAATCTTATTATTTAATCTCCAGTGATACCCACTAATGAATTTTGTTGTTTATTGGTAACTTTCTTTTTTATTATTGGTAACTTTTTATAAACAAATCACGCCCAAATCGCATGCATTCATATATAAATCCATAATATATAATTTTATATTTAAAAGAGCTTATAATAAACTCGTTTTGTCTTGCAGATCACGCTGGTTGCTGTTATAATTCCAACACTAAATCCGACATGGAAAGCGAGCCCCACGTGACGTCACTCACTAATCCAGCGAGATACTCTGCAGTATAGATTCCTATGGCCCCACCTACACCGCCTTCTATGACGTCATTGCGGTCCATTGTGCCTGCGGACCAACCTAACCCTCCCCAACAACCCCCACTCCTTCTATAAAATAACCATCTAAGACCATCTCGCAACGAAGAGAAAGAGGAAGAGAAAGAGAAAGGGAGGGGTGCCGGCGACTCACCTCGTCCGATGGCGGAGAACCACGCTGCTCCGGTGAGGATACCGCCGGCGCCGTTCCGGCCCAAGAGTTCGCTCCGATTCCTCGGCGTCTTGAAGCAGCCGGACTCCGATCCCCTCGAGCTCGACGAAGGCGACGTCGTCTGGTCCTCCGATGACCACTCCTCCCCTTCATCCTCCCCTCCGATCCTCTCAGAGGTACGTGATCGATCTTACTCCCCTGGCGGCCGCCGCCGCCCTTTCCCCCAGGAGGCGATCGGGTTATCCGCCCTACTCGCCTCTGGTGACGACGGACCGATGGTTCGCAGGGGGCTGCCGGTACCTGCGCCGGCGCCGGCGCCTGCCTCGGGGGAGATCGGTGCTGATGGTGGCGGGATTGGGAGGGCGGTGTATGGGTCGGCGCCGGTGAATGTGCCGGCATGGCCGAAAGGGAGGGCGAGGGCGTCGATGAACGGGTGGGATGAGGAATGGGATGAGTATAAGAAGAGAGGGGAGGACGAGGATGAGGACGACGACGAAGAGATGGTGCCGCCGCACGTGATAGTGGCGAGGTCGCACGTGACGAGGTTCTCGGTGTGCGAGGGCGCGGGAAGGACTCTGAAAGGTAGGGATCTGAGAAGCGTGAGGAATGCGGTGTTTAAGCAGACTGGGTTCCTGGATTGAAATCTCAATTGATTGAATCAAAGGGATTAGGGATTTGGGGATTTTGTAGATTGGGGATGATTAATTTGGGGGATTTTGGTGCCTTGGGATTAATTATTATGCTGTAGTAATTGGTTTTTCTTTTTTTTCTTTTTTTAGTGTTAATTGGATTGGAAGATCCAGATTGGTTTGATTCTTTCTATCTATCTATTGTTTTTTTTTTTTAGCTTAAAATGGAGGGGAAATGGTTATTATATTGAATAATTAAAGTGTAATAATTATTATTAACATTGGGAATATTTTATAGAAAACAGTGTATGAATAAGTAGAATTTAAAATATTTTAAAATAAATTTAATATAATTTTTAAGAGAGAGAGAGAGGAAAAGAAGAGAGCGCAAGGTTTAGTGCTGATTTGTTTTTTTATTTACTGATTAGTTTTACGGTAAGTGATTAAATTTTGGGAGTTTGGATGTCCAAAGTAAATGGTCAAAACTTAAAAAAGTGGTGGAATTTCATCAGCGGATCAGGTCACACTACTCCACTTTGTAATATATATATATATATATATTGGAAATTCCAAAATAATGCAGAGACAAATTGAAGACAACAAATGCTCCACGCAACATTATGTTTTGCAGACCACAAACGAGAATTAGTGCTACCTTTAAATTTTAAAATAAGTTTTTAATATATTTTAGTAATTTAATTTATTTTTTAATGATTAAAGTATTTGTCAAGAGCAGTGCTTCAGAGTTCAGACCATCAATATATAATTTGTTGGGTTTGGAACTAAATCCCTTTTAACAATTGTTTATTTGGTTTTAAAAAATAAATAGAAAAAAGAATTAATTTTTTCAAGAAACCACCATCGCATTGCTTTTGTAAAAAAATTGAATTTTTTTTTTTAGTAATAGCTTGCTCCAGGCTCCAGCACAATTGTACTAGGAAAAAAAATTTGCTTGAGCTTATAAGAAAGTTTTGAAAAAAAAAAATATTATTTTCATAAATTCATATATATGATTTCCAATGAAATGAGTAACTTACCCCTTCTAGTTCCATTCTAATTTGTGGCCTTATTTAGCTTTTTTTTTTCCGAATATTTTGTATTATTTTAATTTTTATTTTAATGAATGTGATTTATTTATTTATTTTAAATATTATATATATATATATATATATATATATATATATATATATATATATATATATATAAGTGCTAAAGTACAATAATGTTCTTATCATGTGAGTTGACATTATTTGTAAAATTAATTTAGCATATACTCAAGTTTCCAAGTTGAACATTTGTGTGGAGGCTTGATAAACTTCAATTAAGATCTATTTATTGAGGAAGCTCTTTTTGGAGGAGTTCAAAATGGCAGGTGGTAATCTTATTTGAAGAAATGAAGATTTGAATGAAGTTATTTTTGGCAAGCCAATTTTCAGCAATGAAGATTTAAATTGAAAGCTTGCCAAATATTTTATGATCAAACTAACTTTGAATCAGTGTTAATTGCAGAGAAGATTTTGAGTTGAATACCAAATTTGGAGGCTTGATTGGAGACTAAATTTGGTTACTTGATTTAAGATATTTTTGGTGATGATTCAAATTGAAGATAGTTTTACTTAGAGCTAAAATAGGCCAGTGTTAATTAAGGTGATGATTTAAATTAATTAAAAATTATGTGAATATCAATTAAAGACCAAATTTAGTTGATTGTAAATTCAATGAAGAATATATTGAAGAAGAATTGAAGATTCCTTGAAACTATCTTTGAACATGAAGAATCATTGAAGGTTGATTGAAGTCTAAGTTTGGTATGATCGATCTCTAGTTTTGCTTATATAAGTACATTGCGGTGACTATGTTCATTCTTTGTGGGTGTGTGTGCGCTTAGTACTTAATAATTGATAAATTAATAATCCACAACTCGTAACCCAACTAACAATATATATAGGATTCAATGTTGATCATGAATATATAAAGTACATTATTAAGTGTAAGTTTTTTCTATGGTTGAGAGAATGGTGGTTACTGTCTAAGTGATAATATCATAAATAAAAGTAGGAAATTTGTGAAGATTGTGATACATTATAAGAAAAGTAACTCCGTAGCAATGACGAATTCATAAGAAAGAGACTCCGAAGATAATGAGACATTGAATCTTAGACAATTATTGGGTCTTATTAACTTTAAAATTCTATATGACTTGAAGCAATACAATGGAACATAAATCATGGAAAATGTTGCCTGATTCAGTCAATAGTCCATGAGTTTAATATGTTGATAATCACCAATTAAAGTGGGTTGTTGATTTTAGAGGCCAGCTTGACTACAGGACCGAACTGCAATTAATAATAATTTACTAACTAGATATCTTCTAAAGTTATTGTTAATAATAATAAATATCTAATCTTACTGAAGATAAGATAAGCAAATGATATCATGAATCAAAATTAAGCTAAGGTAACATATGCTATGTCACCAAAGTCTGTAATCTTACAGTAAGCTGTGAGCTACCAAATCTTATAATAAACAAAGGTTAGATAAGTTTGACCAATTTAACACCTTTTAAATTTCAGTAAACAAATTGTTAATCAATACAACATGAGTGAAACAAACAACTACTTTGTTTGAACATAACACAATCAAGATAAGCCTGTAAATATTACATTCTATTCATTTCTCTTGTTTGCAATACAAATGATATATCTAAATGTAAATATATACTTTTCAGTACTTTTTTCATAGTAAGTTTATAGCCTTGACAGCGAACAACATTTTATGCCTACTAAATTACTTTACTCCAATTGCTTCAAAGGCCAATTCTTGAGCTGCTTTCCTTATATTCAGATTAGCAACTTCTAGGACTGAACTTCATGAAGCCCATCTCCAAGTCTCCAAATTCTTTTACTGAACATCAAGTTCAAGCCTCTCCAAATCTCACTGTAAGAAGAATCACTTCTAGTTCATCTTCCAAACTTAAGTAGACACAAATCTCATGCATATAGGAGGATTAATCTTCGCTAGTGCAAGCAAGGAAGATGGAAGAATCCATAGTCCATCACCACAAATCAAGCCTGAAGCAACTGCAGGCAACATCAAAGCAGCCTTCTTGCTGTCAAGCTTGTCCCAAGCAAACACAATTAAGCTGCCAACACACATATCGATCGCGAAACTGGCACCAACCAAGAATGGTACTGCCATGGCCATTGGCAAAGGCACCCATCTACCATACTTGACTGGGAAAAGATCTCTCATCATATTAGCTGCAAGGGCGAAGCCAAAGAATCCATAACAAAGTTGTAAGCAGTGTTGTGGGAGTGCAGAGAAGCCCTCAACACCGAGAATTGCCATGTTTCGGTATATTAAAGCATAAGGAGCCTTGAAACTTCCTTCGGGGTTCCCGACATCAAAGGCTTTGTAGAAGAGGAAAAAGGTTAGAGGGGCAACAACACATCCTATTGCTGTTCCAATGGCCTGGCTTAGAAGCATCGAGCGGGGGGATGTCATTGTGAGATGGCCGGTCTTGAAGTCATGCATCAGGTCGGCCGAAATGGATACTACTGATTTGATTAGTCCACAGCCAACAAGGCCTGCAACCACTCCGGAGTCTTTTCCCGCCCAAGCTGCAAGAATGTATAGAGACACTTTTCCATAATTGTAGGCCATGTTCATGTCTGTGAGACCTGCACCATAAGCATTGCAGAAGCCCAGAGCGGGAGCGAGGATGTAAGCTGTGATGACATAGTACCACTTCACCTGAGAAAACATAAGTGGTATTGCAATGACAGAAACTACGGTGAAGAAGATGTAGCCTGAGAAAGCTAGCCATAAAGGAATGGTCTCTCTTGCAAAAAGCTCATTGCGCTTGAAATCATCATGAATTGCGATACTATCGCGATCTGCCACTGTTTGATTGGAAGATCAATTAGAAGGTTTACAGAACTGTTTCTAGATAATGTTTTTGGCTCAGTTGCCCCTTTACCTGTTCTGATGAATTTGAATTTGGATCTTTCATGCATGCTCCTTGTGGATAAATAAAAGATTTTGAAGAAGTTGTAGAGACCATCTCCTAGGATTAGTGCTATAGAGATGAAAACCTGTGGCAAGAACAAATATAGAACTAGTATGTAAGCAACAAGTTACTTGAATAATGCACTTCCAAATCAGCATATGAATTAAATTCTTTTCTTTTTTTCTTTTTCTTTTTTGGCATTTTGGAACACCTTGTAGCCTTGCAAGCTTCTCATGCTGCTTTCTGGTAAAGTATTGGGGTACCAATCCCCTTTGAGTTCACTTATAAGAGGCCACATTACACCCCATGAAAGCACTGCTCCAAGAAGAAGAGACAGATTAACTAGATGAGAACAAATCATTCCTGCTCCAACGTAAGTCAGGCTGAAATCAAAGAAAAATCTGCAAGCAAGATTGTCAGCACAGCCATCAATGTAATTGTGCAAAATATATGGAAGGTTAACAGATCAAATAGAAGAATTAAGAAAATATACGTTTGTTTCCAAGCTTTTAGCCCGAAAGTCGGGAATTGAGAGAAGCCACAAACATCTCCCCCGGAGAAAAACCACTGAAAGAAACTCCAGAGGAAACTGATTGTGAAGTACTTTGCAAATCCATGAACCTGCTTCCTGGAAGAGAAGCAGAAAACAAAAGTTTTCTTAAGCTAAATTCATATAGTTTTTTTTCTTCATTTCTTATCCAATAAGTAAAGTTCGATCACATACTTTGCCATTTCATTACCATCAGGAGAGTGGAAGCCATTGATGAGAACAGCAGTAGCTGTTCCACTTGGGTAAGATAAGTTGTAATCAATGATCATTATCTGGAGGATGAAAATTCAATTGTAATTCATATAATATAAAGAAACAAAAAAAACGGTTAAATAAATTTGTCTCTTTGAACTTTGATTTAGTGAAAACTAGACAGGCAGTTGAATGAATTGGACAACTCGGTCATTATCATGATTGAAAGCACGATGGGAACTCCCAGAGAAACAAACACACAAGGTGACGAATATATGGTTAATTGCAATAAAGAAACCTTTCAAGTCCTTATTTCCTATCAACATAGTAGACATCAATAAAAATTTGATGCTTTTAAGACATGCCAAGCAAGAAAATGAGCTACAGTTTCATTAGCTTTAATTAACATCTTCAGAAGTCATTATCAGCAGTTGAATAATTTGCATAGCCTGTCATCGGTTCAAATGCAATGTTCACCTAAGTGATCAGTCCCTGTTATCTCCTTCAATGGGAGTATGATGATGCAACTCCTCAAGTTAATTAAAACAACAGAATGTTAATCAGAATGATTAATTAGAACCAACTCACTAAAAGCTTCCATATTTATATAGAACTTCCCCAGATAATAGAAAGCAAAAGCCTTAATAAATCTCATTAGCTACATGTAAACTACTCATTAAAACTTCCAGATGAGAGAAACTCTTCAAAATTTAAGCAATTGAAAACAGAGGAAAAGATCAAGTATGCACCTTCCTGAGAGGAACCAAAGCCAGAAGACCAGCAAAACTCGCAGTAAAGAGAAAACCAGTCATCCAACCCACCCCAGGCTCCTTGTAGCTCCCTGGTGCATTCCCCTCTGTATCCACCCCTGCCTGCTCGTAAGTCTTCTTGTTCAATCCCAATAGATAAGAGCCAAATCCACCTGCAAACACAACCACTCAATGAAACAGTAATTCAATCAGACACCTGATTGGCATAACAAAGTCTTCCAAGGTTTCACACCTCCAACAGCAATGCTATAACAAGCAACAGCACAAGTCTGCACAACAGTGTTCTCTTGCCGAGTGAACGGTGTGGAGATGAACCCAACCTTTCCGGCCAACTTAGTCCATGTCCGAAGAAAGACAAAGGCTAAGAGCGCCGCCGAGACGTTGAGCGTCGGAACAAGGCCAGTGGTGAGGTTGAGCTTCATCACTATAACACTATACATGATCCCAATGGCGATGCTTGCTACCACGCCCCTCATTGTCAACTGTTTGGACCACGGAGGGATCTTCTTCCAATCCTCAGTTCCTCTTTCCTTCTCCTGGACCTCCAAGTCCTCACCTTTCTCAATCTCCTGCCTCTCCTTTTGATCCTCCATTCCTAAAGTTCCCAACTTTTTCAATCACACACTGAAAAAACCAAACTTTTAAGAAGAATTCACAAACAAACCTTGAAACCAATGAGAATTCTCAGCAACAGCTTCAATAACCATCTCCAAATCACAGGAACAAAATCAATGGCAATATATCAACTTCATCAAAGTAGTTTTTATGGGTAATTAGAGAGTGACCACCAACAGAAATCTGAATAATGTACTGCCTCTAAGTACAGTCAACCTTGATTGTACTACAGATTGAGCAAAAGAAGCTGTTTGGGTCCATCTTTCCACATTCTCACTCCTCCTTTCCACCTCCCCTCCCTCCCTTCCTCCCTCCCTCCATAGCTGTCTAAAAACTCCTCTTCATGTCCACATAGCTTCAGTGAAGGGCAACATAAATATTATAATATTGTTTTTACAGTTTCATACTCTACACGCACAGTTGACAAAGTGAAAATAAATATATATATTAAGTGCACGTCTTTTTCTTTGCTTTTTTTGTGTTTGTGATTCCAAGAAGCTTATAAGAAATTTTTCTACACCAATAAGATTTTAGATCAATGAATGAGATCATCAACTCTTATAAAGCATTAACTTTTCTAAAGTAATTGTTCGGATTATAACATATCAAAATTATAATGTCATTAACATTTGATTCTCACCTGTGGATTTGCCCCTAATATATGTAGCATTTATTATTTTTATTAAAAAAATATATAATATTATTATTTTTGATCTCTTAATTTATTAATATCAGATTTTTTACGTATAATTTTAGCACATATAAAATAAAGCTACAGTGAAATGTGATATTAATTATTAATTTTTCATGTCTTGTCCATACTACTATTTAAAAATATATAATATCTCTTATTGAGTGGTTATTATTTTTTAAAATTATAACAATTTTTAAAATTTAAATAATTAATTTGAAAATCAGGCATCTTTTCAATGAATTGGAAAGAAAGTCATCAAGCTTTTGAAACAGTGGTTGGAAGTTGAAACCATTTTGTTCATCCTTAGCTTTGGAATTAGATCCTTATTCTCTTTGAAACTGATCCACAGCAAGCCAGTGTTGGTATCAAAATCAACTGACAATGAACATGGTTATGAGAATCAATAATTAGAGATGGAATGCTTGCTAATTCTTTATATATACATATACATCATCAAACTGTTGATGAATAGTAACCCACTGTCATGTTACATTCAAGAGGAAAAGTGTTAATGGAGAACCACATGTCTGGATGAGCAAGGACCTTCACTTTAAACTTTGTATTGTTGTGGGAAGTGATGGAGCATTTAGCATTGGGTGATTGAAAGCTAATACATATATTAAGGGGATTGATTGGATTAAGGATAATATTCTTTTCCGTTTTCAGAAATCTTAGATAAATATAAAATATACTAACATTGCATATAAAACAAGCCCAAATTTAGGGGTGTAAATGATACACTACTACTCGCAAGCTATTCGAGCTCGAGTCGAGGAAAGCTTGAACTCGACTCGCTTAGGGTCGAGTCGAGCTCGAGCTCGAGTAGCTCGAGTAGTCGAGCGAGCTGAGTTCGAGTATCTTAATACTTGATTCGAGTGCTCGCGAGCTTAATCGAGTAGTTGTATTTATATGTATATATATTATATATTAGTTTGTTATATATATATAATTAAGTTCGAGCTCGAGCTCGAGCCCGAATTCG
Source organism: Dioscorea alata (assembly GCA_020875875.1). Taxonomy (NCBI): domain Eukaryota; kingdom Viridiplantae; phylum Streptophyta; class Magnoliopsida; order Dioscoreales; family Dioscoreaceae; genus Dioscorea; species Dioscorea alata. The sequence goes on along the minus strand of CM037014.1, from coordinate 21,006,461 downwards.
AGTTCGAGTATAAAATTATCTATGATTAAATTAAGTTTATTAGCTTTTATCGAGCTTAATCGAGCGAGCTCGAGTAGCTAGAATTATGTATCGAGTCGAGCTCGAGCTACATAAATAAAACTCGATCGAGTTCGAGCCGAGTATCGAGCACCGAGTTTTCAGCCGAGCTCGAGCTCGGGTAGCTTGCTGCTCGGCTCGAACTCAATCGATTACACCTCCAAAGGTATGTGGGTGATATAAATACAAAATAAAATGCAATTGTAAGACATATTAATATGTTCACTTTTATGTATCCATGGATGGGTCTATGGGTATTATATTGGTATTTTATATGGTTTTTTTTAGTTTTATAATATTTAAGGCATGTTTTTGTCATAAAAATTAAAATGATATATATCTATATATATTCCTCAACAAGAGAAATTAATCTAATTATCTATTTTATATTCACTGTCTTATAGTATTATTATATATGTTTATAAATGCAGGAAAATTTTCTCTTTGTGTTAGAGTAAAATAAAAAAAGTACACAAAATATAAAATATTATTTATAAAAAAATTAAGCATGTATATTAAGGAATTCTAATGCTAATTTTCTTTTTGTTCTCCCTGAATTTAGCAATTTCTAGTAAAAAAATTTGTATCCATTTGTATTCATAATCTGTTATCTTAGTTTGCTGTGCGCATTTAGAAACATTTTATTTGAAACTCTTAAACTAATTCATCTCGGTGTCTCCTTTCTAAATATATGGTGATTTTGACGGTCCCACCTAAAAGGCCAATTAAGAAAACTTGAGACAATTTAACCATAGTTGTTTTTAAATCATTTGGCTAGAAAAAAATTGGATTTTTTTTATTAGTGCTTTTTATCTCCTAACTTTTTTATTCCGAAAATTGTTCACTCATTTATATTGTGGATATCTGCAACCCCTTATAGTCAAAAGACAAAATATAGAGGAGTCAATTAACATAGTTAAGAGAAATCTAGAATTTGAAAATCCGAGAAGGGGTGAGTCGAGTAGTGCCAAGGTGATGCATGGTAGGGGCAGGCTGGGCAGCACAATCTAATCAAAGCATTATGTTGAGTGTTGAGTGGGCTTTTCAAGAGAGTTCAACTTACTGTTTTTATGGTTGTACGTGGATAGCTCTTTTATTTTGAGTTGTCCGGACTTTTATTTTTATGTTTGATCCAATATTTTAAAAATCAGACCAGTTGTCAATTTGGTTAAGTAATCGGTTCACAGTCAAATCAGTTGAATCCGTTGAACCAGTCGGTTCAACTGGATTTAATTTTTTTCCAATAAATAATCTTTTAATAAATTAAAAATTAAAAAAATAAGTAAAAAATACAAAAAAAATACAAAAAAATATAAATTATATTGCCTTTATAAGGTGACAAAGTTTTTACTCTACATAAAATTAAATTTTTCAAAATACAAAAATACAAGGATACAATTATATAATAAATATTTAAAAATAAATAATTAAAAAAAAATATAAGTATACAACAACAACAACAAAAACAACAATAAAAAATAGGAATAAAATAAAATACAAGTATATAATATTTTATTTTTTGTTTTTTGGAACGGATTTAACTTTAAAAATTTAAAATAAATAAACTAACCAACCCGTCCAGTCCAACCGATTGAACCGGTGAATCGATTGGGGGTTGAACCAGCCGGTCCAGTTACTTTGTGTTTTGTGTGACTAACCAGACCGGTTTACTGACCGGTTCTCTGTTGAACTGGCAGATCCAATTCGGTTTTTACAACATTAGTTCGATCCACTTATAATGGGCTCTCTAATCATTTTTTCTAATAAATGTGGATCCACCTAGTAAAAAAAAATAAAAAAAAAAGTTAATTCTAAATGTCCAAAATTATTTATTTATTTATTATATATTTATTTATGTGGGCTTATCCCAAAGGGGCCTTTAAAACGAATCAACACAGGAGGCCTAAAAAAGGGCTTTCAAGCAATCAAGCCCAATTATAGCAACGGTCCATTCCCTTCCAACGGTCGCCATTTTCAAATTTGAACCCATGTTCATCCCAGTAGGAAAGACCAAACAAAAGCTACCCTCCATCTCTCTCTCTCTCTCTCTCTCTCTCTCTCTCTCTCTCTCTCTCGTCATTTTCATGGAGGAAACCTTGAGTTCTAGCTCCATAGCTCATAGTGTTTGGATGGATGATGGTCTCCCGAATTTGAAGGCCTCTTCGTCCGACCTGCGAGGAGTTCCAGATGAAGGGGATTCAATTCAAGATTGTTTTGATTCGATGTTGTGCTTTCCAGGGTCTCGTCTTGTGCTTTCGGGGCTCAGGGATGCAGATTGCAGAGGTTTCTTTCTTCTCTTTCCTCTTATTTTCTGCTTCTCTTCTTGTTTGGGGGGTTCTATGGTTGAGGCCATGTGAATCTCGGATTTTCTTGATAAAGAGTTCTTCTTGAAGTTTTGATCAGGTTTTTACAAGAAAAGGTCCAAATTTTCTGGTGTATGTTCGGTAATTAGGGTTTGGTTTGAGCTGCTAATGCCGGGTTCTTATGCAAACTCCCTTTTTGCTTATTATAAATTTTTGGGGCTGAAATTGCAGGGCTTGTGTAACAAAAATCTTAAATTCTTGAAGGTTAAACTCAGTCTTGTAAAAATTACGTTTTTTTAGGTATCAACCACTTGTTCTTAGATTAGTTTATTCCGTTTTCTTGGTTATTTTAGTTGTTCTAGCTAGATCCTTTGGGTGGGGGTGTGTGTGTGTGTGCGTTCTTCCTAAAACTTATCATCCTGAAATTATTTTGTTAATGTAGATTGTTCTTCAATGTTAATGAATTAATGGATGCATAATGTTTTTGCTTGGTCCTCTTTTAAAATTATCAATGTGTTCTTGATGGTTCTGCTGTCAATCAAAATTGGTATATACTACTTTCTTCAGTGTTGTTTTTGTTGATGTTCATGTCAATTGTATTTTTCTTTGAGTTACAGATGATATTGTAATGGTTGTGAATGCTGGAGGGAATATGATTAAAGGACAGGGCCACCAAATAAATTTTCAGGGTGATTCCTTCTTTGAAGGAGGAGATGTTCTCACTTCTGATGAGAAGATATTTGAAGGTGGTGACTATTCATGTTTGTACCAATCTGTAAGATATGGGAACTTCTGCTACACGTTCAACAATCTTGATCCTGGGGACTATTTTCTAGATTTGCATTTTGCTGAGATTGTTTACACGAATGGGCCTAAAGGAATTAGGGTTTTTGATGTTTTTCTTCAAGAAGAGAAGGCAAGAACAAAATATGCCATTTCCATATTGTTTCATACTTCGGTTTTGTTGTTGTTTCACAGAAATGAAGTTATAATATTGTATGCGTGCAGATATTGTCTGGAATGGACATCTTTTCCATCGTTGGAGCTAACAATCCACTGCAATTGGTTGATGTCAGAGTGTCTGTTGCAAAAGATGAAGATGTTGTTATTAGCTTCAAAGGAATTAGTGGGTCACCTGTGGTTTGTGGGATCTGCATTAGAAAAGCAACAACTTTAGTCGGTAAATATATATATGCATATATATATAGATTTTATCTGCAAGGTTTGACCATAATTATTATTTCATCACATATGTTTTTATGTCACCAGCACCACCAAGGGGCCTTGAGAGTCAAATTTGTAATAATTGTGCTTCAGAGATCATAGTTTCTCCAACTCAGGTCTGAAACACATTCCATTTAGCCTTTGATCTTTATTGTATTCATGATCTCATTGGCCTCATGCTCATCTTTTGCAGAGCAGAGGACAGAGTTTTAGTATGAAACTTACATCGAGATATGAGAAGAAGATACAAGAACTTACTAGTCAATTTAAATTGAAAAACGATGAGTGCCATCAGGCATGGATGTTGCTAACATCAGCAAACGAACAGTTAGAGCAACTGAGAATGGACATGGACAACAAGCTATTCCAGACTGAAACATTGGGTAAGCACTAAGTCCAGAATTTGTTTTGCGTTGTATTTCCTTGTAATTTTTTAATATATCTTAAACTCTTTCATTTGCCCTTAGAGCAAGCTGTTGAAAAGCAAACAGACAATTTTAGAGTTGTTTCTGAAAGGTATGAGCATGATAAGAAACTATGGGTTGCTGCAATTAATGACTTGGAAGGGAAAATCAAGGTGATAGTCTACTGTTTATTGTTGTAATCCAACGAGGTTTTGCATTTATGCAAGTATGTTTCTATAGTTGCAGCATGATCAGAACTTACTTCAGTACTTTGTTTGTGTTTTTTTTTTTTGCAGACAATGAAACAAGAGCACTCCCAACTTTCTCAGGAGGCTCATGAATGTGCCAGTGCAATTCCTGATTTGAACAAAATGCTTATTGGAGTTGAGACCTTGGGTAAATATACTGAGTTTTCTACATCAAGGTATTAACTACTCTTTAGTGACAGATTTTCATTTGCAGTTGCTCAGTGTGAGGACCTTAAAATCAAGTATGGCGAGGAGTTAGCCAGGAGAAAACGGTTATATAACCAAGTACAGGAGATGAAAGGTATGTTCTTTGTTTGTGCTATCTTTTAAATGCTAGGTTATTCAACTGATCATAAAGATGACATTATTAACCTTTTTCCATTTCTTGTTTTAGGGAACATCCGAGTATTTTGTAGGTGCCGCCCATTAAGCAAGCAGGAGGTCTCATCTGGTTACTCAACCATAGTAGATTTTGAAGGAGCCAAGGATGGTGATATTGGAATCTTGACTGGTGGATCCACCAAGAAAACCTTCAAATTTGACCGAGTTTATGCTCCAAGGGATGGCCAAGGTATATATATATATACATAAATTAAAGTTGAACTCATTCATCTATGTGGCTGTCACTTTAGCATTAAGATAATTCCTCCTGCTAATCTAATTGTGTAATCAATTCTTGTATTCTTATATACACTGGTTGTTTAGTTGAACTCCCTACACCTTTGAACTCTGATTTACAACTCCCTAACTCTTCTTACATGCATGACCATAACTCTTAGCTGTGTTAATTTGATGAGTTCCTTGCATCCTTTGGGGGAAACGCTGGTATGCATGACCATATACACTGGTATGCATACGAGTTCAGCATCTACTAGTCTTCAATGAATCTGCTAGAGCTAGAGCCAATGGGTTACTTCCTCTGTGTTTCACAATTTGGAATTAATACTCCTCTTGAACAGGTGATGTGTATGCGGATGCTTCCCCATTGGTCACATCTGTTTTAGATGGATACAATGTCTGCATATTTGCCTATGGGCAAACTGGGACTGGTAAGACTTTCACAATGGAGGGTACTGAGCAGAATAGAGGAGTGAATTATAGAACTTTGGAAGAGTTATTCAAAATTTCTGGGGAGAGGAAAGAAACAATTTCCTACAGCATCTCAGTTAGTGTTCTTGAAGTTTACAATGAGCAAATCAGAGATTTGTTAGCTACATCCCCATCTTCGAAGAAGTAAGCCCATTCATCTCTTAGAATTGTTTCTTGAATTATACTTCTGGGAAGCATCATCTTGCTGTTCCATTTAGGCTGGAGGTGAGACAAGCAGCCGAAGGATTTCATCATGTACCTGGGATTGTAGAGGCGAAAGTAGAAAACATAAAGGAGGTGTGGGATGTTTTGCAGGCTGGAAGCAATGCACGAGCAGTTGGTTCCAACAATGTAAATGAGCACAGTAGTCGATCTCACTGGTTTGTACTTGGCTAAAACTGATATTTCATTACATATTACTTCAGTCCAGCAAGCTGAGTTCTTCTTTTAATTTGTGAATTCAGTATGCTTTGCATAATGGTGAGAGCAAAGAATTTGATGAGTGGAGAGTGTACAAGAAGCAAACTTTGGCTTGTGGATTTGGCCGGAAGCGAGAGGCTTGCAAAGACAGATGTCCAGGGAGAAAGGCTAAAAGAAGCTCAGAACATTAATAGATCTCTTTCAGCTCTTGGAGATGTTATTTCAGCTCTTGCAACCAAAAGCAGCCATGTCCCTTATAGGTATGGCGATAACTTTAATATGTCATGGAGTTTTGTTCATGCTAGTCATATTATTGATTTATGTTCTCTTTTGTTCTTTCAGAAATTCCAAGTTGACTCATTTGTTGCAAGATTCATTAGGTAATTTGTTTTATAAGGTTTCTGAGTTTTCAAGTTTTTATTAAACACCATTAGGATGCCTGCCCCGATATGATTTATAATCACTTCACCATGCAGGTGGTGACTCAAAAGCACTGATGTTTGTGCAAATTAGCCCCTCTGAAAATGATTTGGGTGAAACTCTCAGCTCTTTGAATTTTGCATCTCGAGTTCGAGGAATAGAACTAGGCCCTGCAAAGAAGCAGATTGATACAGCTGAACTTCAAAAGATCAAACAGATGGTAAGAAAGGGGGTTAAAGGTACATTTCATAATGTTCATTAGTAACTAATTTACCATTCCTTCTTCTTTTGTTGTTTTTTTGAAGCTTGAAAAAGTAAGGCAAGAATGCAGAATTAAAGATGAGTCTATCCAAAAATTAGAAGAGAACTATCAAAACTTGGAGAATAAACTCAGAGGAAAAGATCAGCTTTGCAGAAATCTACAAGAAAAGGTATGCTATGCAATGAGCTAACTCTACTTTTCCAAACTATCTCTAATTCCCATTGATTTTCACATTTTTCCTGAAGAACAAAGAACTTGAAGGACAACTTGTGTCAAAGGGTGAGCTACAGAACTTTTCAGAAAGGCAACAATGGCAACTTTCAGAGAAATTGAAGGGAAAGGAAGAAATGTGTATGACCCTTCACCAAAAGGTTTGTCTATTAACAATGCATGCATGCATGCCACCTCTTCTTGCTTATACATGAGATATTTATAAGAATAAGCATTCATCATAATCTCTGCACTATTTAGGTAAAGGAATTGGAGAACAGGATGAAAGAGCAACAACACTCTGGCTCACTGATACTTCAACAAAAGGTCCTTAGTCTTCTTATTTAGGGAAAAAAAAGATTTTATCTTTATCAACTTGTGTACATGAACTGCATTATTTCTGCTCATATAGGTTAAGGAACTGGAGAACAAAATTAAGGAACAACTGCGCTCTGAGTCCATGGCTGAACAGAAGGTATTTCTCAACCAACACAAAAGAATTTTTCAAGCAGAGTTCACAGCACTAATATACATATCACTTGCAGTTCAGGGAACTTGAACACAAACTCAAGGAGAAACTCCGAACCGAAATGAATCTCGAACAAAAGGTCTTGTTATTTGGCATTTACACATTCTTCCAAGCTTGATGAATTTTCTTGTGATCCTTTAATGGCATGGCATGCAGGTTGTAGAGCTTGAATGCAAGCTGAGAGAAAGAGAACAGTTAGACTCCATGATGCCATTGAGCAATGACACAGTGGATGTATCAACTAGAATCAAAACACCAAATGAAATTAAAGCTGCATCACTGTCCAGAGATAGTTTAACAAGTGAAGTTGATGCTCAAATTCTCAGATGTTCAGACACTACAAACAGATCATCAATTGGGCAGGGTTCTTCTTCTCTCTTGCTCAGAGGCACAGAGTCTCTTCACGAGATCAAACGCAAGAGAGAACTAAGAAGTGGAACAATGGGTGAATCTGAAAACAGAATTAGCTTGCCAACAGCTATGGAGAGGAAGATGGCAACAGTGAGTGATATGAATAAGTCCAGGAAAATAGATCCTGCAAAGGCTTTTGGTAGGATTACAAGGACATCAAAGGTTGGTACTACTACAACACAAAGGCTCTTCTCTAATGGCAGAATTAGCAAAGAACAGGAGAAAACAAGAGTTTGGTCTCGGTAACTAGTAATTCATCTTTGGAAAAAACAGTAAGAGCTTCTTACTCACAGTAAATTGTTTATGCATTACTATGTGGAATCACAGAAGCTGTACTTTTTTTTCTTGCATTTGTACTTTAAACTTTGATACTAATGAAAAATGATGTTGTAATATTCTTAATATAGTAAACCCATGATTTCTGTAAAATATCAAACATTTTATCAGTATCATTATCCAGAAGCACATGACAAACACACTTTCATTTTATTTCTTAATATCATCATTGCCAACATGTGTATTAAAAATACCATTGAACAAGTGCAATGTGCTAGCATGTATGATTTCAGACAAGCCTTAAAACGTCAGCTAACCCAACCCAATCCGAAGACCCAAATACCGCGTGCCGTTCTTACAGGTCTCTCACCCCCAGTTTTTCCCTTCAAAGACCTTCACAAGCTTATCCAACTACACCAACGTGGCGCCATTTCATTCGTCCCATCCCAAAACCACCGAATCAAACACCGCCACGTTTCAATGCAAACGCTAACTATCCTCATCCTGCGGAGAAGCAGACCGTCAGAGAGGAAACGAGAAAGAAAAAGCACCAGAGCCTCCTGTTTTCAAAGCAAGCCCCCCGATTTCCAGTCCCGGCCCTCTCTTGCTATTTATCCCCAATTTCCTTTCGTCCTCTCTCAAACCCTAGAGATGTGCCGATCGACGACCGAAATCGGGGAGCATGCGGCGCTTTCTCGCCTCAAGATTCGTGCTTTCTTTCTCCGCCTCCTCGTTGGCGACAAGCACTCTGCCGACGCTGTTCTGACGTTGCCGGAGTCGCTCACCCTCACTTACCTCCCGAGGATCGATGGGAACAAGCTCGAGATAAACGGCACTAAGGTTCGAGCTGAGAAGCCGGTTTTCCTGGCGCTCCATCGCGCCCGGTCTGTGGAGCGGGACCGGATGGAGGCTGTGTTTGTTTGTACCGATCGCGTGTTGGCGGCCGATGGTGCCTGCTTTGAGGCCTTTTTTGGTGATGAGAAGCTGTTGAAGGGGGTTTTCCGGCGGTGTAAAGGGGAGTGGGAGGTGGAGTGTAGGGGTGGGGATGAGGGGGAGATTGCCGGGGTGGCGGCGGTGGAGATTTGCGTCGCCGGAGAGAATGGGTCGTTGATGGTGGGGAGAGTGGAGATGAGCACGAAGCGGGGGAGGAGGAGAGGGTTCTGTTTGAAATTGGAGGAAATCCCGGAGGAATCGGATGGCTGTGATTGCTGCTGTTGCGGCGGCGGGGACGATGATGAGGGGCGGGAGATGATGGGATCTGACGGTGAGGATTTGAAAGAGATGGAGGGGGTGAGATGGGCGGTGGATGTCGGGATTTGGGTCATGTGTTTGGGGCTCGGGTTTTTGGTTTCCCGGGCTTCTTTCGGCTTCCGGAAAAAACGGCTTTTCTAAATTTCCTTTTTTTCATTTTATTTTATTTTTCTTTAGCAATTAATTGTGCACCTCTCTCTCAAGATGTTGATATCAAATATGAACAGCATTTAAAAAAAAAAACAATCATAAATTACTGATGGCCACTTCAATAATATCAATATCAGATTTTTCGCGGAAGATGTTAAAATTTATATTAGATCTTTTGGGAAAGATATTTGTTTTGAAAAAACTTGAATTTCAAAATTTATGCAAAATGATAACACCCGAATTTCAAAATTTACGTGAAGTGACAACACGATTGTTAAGTTTATTTTACGTTTGTGTATATTTTATTTTATATTTATGGACATCTTTAATTTATGGTTGTCATATTTTTAAAAAAAATCATAAATCATATTGTATATGATATTAGAGAGTTTTTTTTTGTTCTGGATGGTTAGATTCTTATTCTGGGCAATGGTTGGGAGATACGTATATAAAAATTAAGGATAGAAAATCAATTTTATTTTAGTAACATAATGCATGACTGATAGTGTAAAAATAAATTAATCGACAGCATAAATGATTCCCATTTGCTGTTGCAAGTTATTTATGCTTAAATGGAAGCTCATTAGCTTTGATTTTGTTGATGCTATGACTATTTCTTGATATTCATTTTTCAACTGATCAGTTGGTTCTATCCTTGTTCATGTGTTGAAAAAAATACAAAAAAAATCACTAAAGAAAACAATATTGAATTTTTATATGTAACAGTCTACTTTGTTTCCAGTGAGGCATGTTTAGCATTTTAAGTATATTATAATAATTTATTTATTAATAATGAATATATGCAATAATTTAAGTATATATAAGTGTGGATTTAGTTAAGAATTTGGCTTGTTATTACTACATAAAGAACCATTAATTTGGGAAATTATGTAATGCAAAATATCAAATACAAAACCAATTTAATCTAAAAGACTAAAGCCATGACAAGTGTCTAATATTAAAAAAAGAAATTGAATCATTATGATTCTCATTTGTTGTGTCAAATTTTAGTTTAAGTTTGATAGGGGTTCACCTTTGAGGTAAGGGTGGTAAAAGCACAGGACAAAATTAAATCTAGATAATTATTATAAATAGATAAATTTGTTATTTGAACTTTACTTAGTTTAAATTGAATTACTTAGTTTAAATTGAATAAACCTAATTTATTTAGAGCAAGTTTCTTTAAAAATCGGATTGTCCGGATATTTGAATTTTGTCATAATCATATAAACTACATTTAATTTCACTCAAATATTAAACTGTTAAAAAATAATTTAATTCATATTTCATAAAAAAAAAATAATGTCCAATAATCCAAAATCCAAATCAAATTATACAAAAGTCAGTGTTAATAGAAAAAATAATATAAATTTAAATTTTTAAAAATCTGGCTTAAAATAATTGGACTTATGACTGTGGACTTTTAAAAATTTAGAGATAAAAAAACTCAATTATCTGAATTTTTTTATTTATATTAATTATAAATTTAAATCAAAACAACCAAATCACGTTCAAAGCTGATATCTATTAATATAATTTTTATTCATACATGTTTTACTAGGGCCGGTGGGATAGGACAAGTATATATTGCCACCCCTCATTTGAGGTAGTGTATGTCGATAATTTATTCACGTTAGATGCCACGTGATAATAATTATAATTACTACATGTTAATAATGCAAAAGTACAAATTGTTTGAGTTTTTCAAAATAAGACTAATTTTTAAAAGAACTTGCCGTGAAAAATGCAAAATACGAAGTCAATTTCAGCTAAACTGCATCAAGCATGAAACTGGACAGAAAGTCCCGAACAAATAAAGTTGGTTAGGTCAAGCATCACAATGAATATTTTTTTGAGAGGTGGCAGATGCCTTCAAACCTTAATCTTCTCCATTATTTATTGTTGTCCCCACGCGCACATCGTTACATGAACCATCATCATTAATGTTCAGATCATCTTGAAATAACTTTTTTAATTGACAACAACGTCAATACTAGTTATTTAAAAATTAATTTAAAATAAAATAAAATATTTATTTTGGATAAATTGGGTAAACTAATATTTTTTTTTATAAAGACAATAATTTGTCACTCTCTCTCTCTGTTGTTTTTTATTTTTTATAAATCTATTTGTTAGAATTATTTTTTTAAAAATTACTTTTAACATTCTATTCAACTCGTTTGTTAGAATTAAATATTAAAAAAAATAAATATATAAATTAAAAATAATTTTAAAAATATAACTAATTTTTTATAAAAAATAATTAAATTTTATTGGTATATGAAATTTGATCAATTATAATAAATAAAAAGAAATGAAGAAAGTAATATTTATAGCATCCGTGAAGAGGCTAGAAGAGTGAGTTATGTGTTAATGCTTTAAGCACATTCTCATTCCATAGGCACATGTGAGTGGGAGGACAATATTGTTTATAAATTAATTTTTTAATAAAAATTTGAACCTTAAAAATGAAAAAAAGGACCATATTACTGGTATTAATAAATGGGTCAGTTCACGGAATGGTGAAACCCAACTCATTTCGGGCAATAGAGACCGAACATTGGGTGTCGCGCTAAATGTCCATCCCTTTCGAGCCCAGGGCTCGTACGGCACCGGATCTATCAAGGTCCAAAAAGATCCCCTGTTCCGACCAGCAACCCAATGAAGTACGCTTACGTCCGCAATCCTTTGGACACGTGTCCTTCCACTGAGTGGGCCCCACACTCCTTAACCCCCGGCTGCCCCTTCTTCTTCTAATCCTCTTGGCCTCGGTGTTTCCTTCTCTGTGCTCTCGAAGCTTGGCTGATCGTCGTGGCATCGGCGGCGGCGGCCAGCGGAAGCGGAGATGGGGAGAAAGGGGAGCTACTCGGCGTTGCCGTCGGACTATAGATTGCTCGAGGAGGTCGGTTATGGCGCAAGCGCTACTGTCTTTCGCGCGATCTATTTGCCCTCGAACGAGATCGTCGCTGTGAAGTGCCTGGATCTCGATCGATGCAACAGTAATCTGGTCCCTGTCTTTCTCTTTCTGTGTGTTTTGGTCTTGATTCTTCTTTTGCTTTTTATGGATCTATTTCTCATCTTTTGTGCGGAAATTTTGTATTTTTTTTTTCCTTCTTCGGGATGTCTTTTTCCGTGTTTCATGGTGAATCTGGATTTTTTTTTCATGGAAGCTAGTTTTTATGTTTAGATGATTTCAGTTTGGAAGAGAACTTCATGGTATTTGTTTTGCGATTGTATCTCAAGTAGTGAGGATACTTCATGTCCGCATAGAAGAGAAGGTTGCAAAGATAATTGCGTGTTGGAATTAGACGGATTGTAGATCGCTAGTATTGCCTCGCCTTACAATCCCTCTTCTCGGTTTTTAGTTCCGGAGGAATTAGGGGAACGGCTTTCAACATTTAATCTAACTAGGCAGAAGAGAATGAAGGATTTCAAATTGACAAGGATTCTGGAATCCTGACTAAGTTGTGGGCAGAAAGCATTATGCAAATCAGATAATTTTGCCTCTAGTCTTAGGTTGAATTTGCTGATGAATATTTTTAGGAAAATTAGTGTGAATGGTAGGCGATTGCAATTTGTTTGATATGTGCCATGAAGGACTTTATAGGCATGGAGTAGGTCATTATTACAGATGTACCTGCAACTCATTTGCTTTAATGTTATATATCAGCAAACAACTCCATAAATGTTAGAGATTACATTTAGATCTTATAATTTTGACTGAATCACTTGCAAAGAGATAAGAATGATTATTTCATGTAAGAATTTATACCAGACAGTAGTCTTGGATTTTTGACTCTTGTTGCATATGCAGTTATCTTGCATTTTAATCAGGACTCAGATTTAATCATGTGTTTTTCTTCACAAGTGGATCTTTATTCTAATTGTGTACATTTCTGAGTCAAACACATGCCGCCAGTAAAAATATTTTGTGTTATGTCTGGATTGTTACTGTATTAAGAAATTCAATGCAATGAATGCTTTTATGTTGAGTATGTGCTTGTCCTTTTAATTTCTACTACCATTTATGAAATTGATTGATTGGGATGAGTGGCACACTATGCAGGATGACATCCGAAGGGAGGCTCAGACCATGAGTTTAATAGACCACCCCAATATAATCCGGGCATACTGCTCGTTTGTTGTTGAGCACTGCCTCTGGGTCGTCATGCCTTTCATGGCAGAGGGTTCATGTTTGCATTTGATGAAGATATCTTATCCAGATGGATTTGAAGAGCCTGTCATTGGATCTATCCTAAAAGAGACTCTTAAAGCTTTGGATTACCTTCATAAACATGGGCATATACATCGTGACGTCAAGGTTGATTTTTAATTTGGCATATAGCTTCTCTTTTGGCGTGATTATCATTTGCATTGCTTCCTAAATTGACCTTGTACTTCAGGCTGGCAATATCCTTCTTGATGGTTCTGGGGTGGTAAAGCTTGGTGACTTTGGTGTTTCAGCTTGCATGTTTGATAAAGGTGACAGGCAGCGTTCAAGAAATACATTTGTAGGGACTCCTTGCTGGTGAGATATAATTTTAGTGCACATCAATTATGGTCTGTAAAGGATTTTCTACAGTAAAGCATGTAAATATATGTTGATCTCCGCAATTTACTAGATCTCCCATGGTGCAGGATGGCTCCAGAGGTCTTGCAGCCTGGAAGTGGATATGATTTCAAGTGAGTTTTTTCTAGAACCTATCTGTCACATAACTTTTTCTTTTTTAACAGCGGCTTGTGACATTGTGTGGTTAATTCCTGCTAATTCCTACTACCCCTGCTGCCCTTTCTTTCTATTTTTTTGATGTTTTTCATTATGTGTTAGTTATTCACAAAGCATCCATTTCTTGGTTGGTTCAGACCCCTTGTCTTTCACTTGTAATGTATGATAAAAGGCATTAGTGAGAAAACTTATGTCCCTACGTTATTAACTGATACATGCATCAATATATCAACAATATTTCACTGTTTTACCTAATACCTGTTTTAGTTGCCTTGAAGACCTTTCCCAGTTATTGTTAGCCTTCACTCACTTTATCACTGGATCAGGAAATAGGGTAAGTGCACAAGAATATAGCTTAAGAATATGGAGGTCTTTGCCAAGTTAATATGTGAAATAGCCTTTTATTTACTATATTAGTTGAACAAGAAGTATGCAAAGAACTTACTACATGAGTTATGATCTGTTTGCCTAATTCTGTGCGTTTTACAGAGCTGATATTTGGTCATTTGGAATAACTGCTTTGGAGTTGGCACATGGCCATGCTCCTTTTTCTAAATATCCCCCGATGAAGGTGAGTATTTTAGATGGTTTGATGTATCAATCTTATACCATATGTGTTTTGCTTGATGTTGTTGGTGACACTTGATCAATTTTTTTTGTCTGCGAGCAACATATTATATTTTATTTTTTAACAATGGAGTGGATTTCTTTTTTACATCTTGGGTTGCTGCTAATTCCAATTTACTTTGTCACTTTTACTTTAATTACCAGAAAAAAAATGACTGGTAAGTCTATTTTTTGAGGTCCTGATCACTTCTGTACCATTGTTTGCTCTTGAAAATCTTGCTTTGTATATCAAATAGAGAATCAAAATGTTAGAACAAAAAAATGTAGATTGCAAATGCCATTAAAAAAATCTTGGAGTTATAAATTTGCGTCACACTCCGTATTATATAATGAGTATTTGGTACTGTCCCTAAGATTTCATGACGGTCAACTTTCAATGAAGATAGGAATAATTGTGCATATCCCATTCACAACTTTTTGTTGAAACTTTGTAACTTAACACTGTTTGCTTCATTCAAGAAAACTCTACTGCCTACAACAGACTGGAGCCCGAGTTTTCTGATTTTTCCCTGCCACCTTCCTGTAGGTTTTACTGATGACTCTTCAAAATGCTCCACCTGGACTTGATTATGATCGTGACAAAAAGTTTTCAAAGGTATTTCTATCTTTTCTGGCTTATTTACCCAGAATCTCAAGACTATTCATATGTTTGCAAGCCTCCAGTTCTCCTTGTGCATTTCATCTACCAAGTTACAAACCATTTAGGAACTGTATAAATCTTATCATAAGTGTATCTGTTTATTGCATATATCTATTATTACTTTTCTAACTTAGAATTTCCAGTTGTTTATCAGTCTTTTAAAGAAATGGTTGCTATGTGCTTGGTGAAAGATCAAACAAAGAGGCCAACTGCAGAAAAATTATTGAAACACGCATTTTTCAAAAATGCAAAGCCTCCAGAGTTGTCAGTAAAAAAGCTTCTGGTTGGGCTGCCACCACTTTGGGACCGTGTGAAGGCTCTTCAGGTCAGCAACCATGTCAATGCCATTCTTTCTTTAACTACTTTATGGTGTTAAGGCTAATTGTATTGGAGCTTTTTGGTTACTCTTCAGCTAAAAGATGCTGCCCAGTTAGCTCTCAAGAAAATGCCTTCAGCAGAAGAAGAAGCATTATCACAGGTTAGTGTTACCATATGCTTTGCAACTGTGCTGATTGGAGTAGACCTCTTCCTTGATTCTGTAGTTTCTTTCATATTTATGACTTCGAGAATTTAGGTTGATGCAATTTTATTGGAAGCATTAAAAATTATTGTTTTGTTTCTAACATTTGTTTTACAAAAATGGTGCCTAACTTTATAGTTTGAGAATTGTATCGATCTAAGATTGATGATTGAAATTTCTCAAAAAATTTGTTTGGTGGGAAAATTATAGTTATGTGGTGAAAATATATTCAAATACTGATTCTAATTGTTCATACATTATAAAACTGTCACTGTGTTTGATGAGAAAAGACGAGCAAAAAAAAAATGTACTGCTCCAAAAATGCATGTGGCATGGAAAAGGAGATCGAAAGTCTAACCTTTTGCTTTTCACGTATCATATTTTCTCTGTAACAGAGTGAGTACCAAAGGGGTGTTAGTGCATGGAACTTTGATGTTGAAGATTTGAAAGCCCAAGCATCACTGGTAGCAACAAAATCTTTCCATCTAATAGATGTGTTCCTTTTTTTTCCCCCTCTTTGCTTTAAGTTTTTAACTTGTTTCATATTATCTTTTCACTTCTTCAGCTTTGGTGCTGGGTTTATTTTTCTTGTTGTTTTCTTATAGATTCAAGATGATGATGACCTTCCTGGACTTAAAGAAGATGATGGAAGCTCAAATTTTTTGGTTAACAATAAGGTTTACACTTCATTGATCCATACCAAGTTTTTGAGAAAATCACTTGCATACCCCTATGTGGGTAATTGCTTACTTGCCCTCATAAAAGTCATGTTTGTTTATATGCCCCTCCAAGACGCTTTTGTTTGCTTATATGCCTTGGTGCTTAAAAGTCAATTAACAAATTTTATAAAGGCACGCATTGATCCTTGATTTTTGTCGTCTTTTTGATGATGTAGGAATAGAAAAGGATGAAGGATAGTGTAGTTTTTTTTTAATAAAATTTTTAGCTGATTTTGGTCTAAAGGTTTTATAAGAAAATGAAAATGATTTGTAAGGGCATATAAGCAAATATAGTTTTTCCAGGGGTTTATTAGCAATTGGTTTGCAGGCATATGCAAGCAAAAGACCTAAGTTCTTCTTCCTTTCCTGCTCACGGTAGAGTTTTCTAATACCAGCTCTTTCACTATTGGCAGAATTCATCTTGTTCTGGATCCGGTCTTGGGAAATCAACATTTGCTAATGAAAATGAATATAGGTAAGCTACATGGATCTAAGTACTATCTATTTTCGAGCAAGTAATAGTCCCACCTAGGTATATAATTGTGGGTCTCTCTTCCTATCAACTTAAGCTTTTAGGTATATTGAGTTAAGTTAATATATTTTTGGTTTGCACTTAACAATTTGTTTGTTTACAACATGGCTTTTACAATAGATTGTGCCTAACTAATATGTGTATGTTTTGTATCTAACAGTTTGTTTACAACATGGCTTTTACAATAGATTGTGCCTAACTAATATGTGTATGTTTGGTATCTAACAGTTTAGTCAATTGCAATTATTAAGATTTAACATAAATTTGAACTTCATATTTATGTGCTACTTATTCAGAGTCTATGACTGGGCTGGCCGTTCCCAAGGAAATGGATTTATATTTATTATTTTCTGATTTTTGTTTGTCAGGTTTTATTACAAGATTAAGAAGAATTTAGGTCAATATTGATTACTAAATTACCATATGGCCCATGTGACCCATCGCCTATGTATTTGATTTTAAAATTGGCTATTGGTGTTCGACCAATTTATGTTTATGCTTGAGCTTGGGCCCATTGTGTGTTATACCCTAGTGGTGCTGGTCATACTCAAGCTATAGGCTGTCCTGTTTACTGTCCTTTCCATATTAGAAAAATCACAAACTGTTTATGTTTTACAAGATTATTCAATTCAATGTCTTATTATTTGTAACTTGATTTCTATCCAGTACATCCTTTTACTGTTTGTAATAATTTACTTTGATGGCAACACATTGATATATAACTTATTGACTTCAAGACTTCAAGAATTTGAGGTCTCCATTTTAATTATTATGTTAACTTAAGTATTCTTATCGCACCTGAACACACTGGATGCTTCTGAGGCCTCAGCCCTAAAAGAATTGTGGTTGAACAAGTATCTGGTTATTATCATTTTTTAACTTTATAGGCCAGGCAATTGGTTGATGTAATTGTCAGAGTTCTCCATTTGATAAAATTAAATACTAATTGAGCATGCCCATCTTACCTGATGTGCTTAAGCTTTAATATAATGGCATTCTGGTAGGGTTTTGCATCATCACTTTATGTTCTACATCATCTTTGTAAACATTTGATGTGATATCAGCATCATCGATTCTGGCTTCAGTTTTTGTTTGTTCACAAAGACTCTTCTATGTTTCTTTTATAATCCATGCAGGAGACATATCTCGGTTGCTGAAGAGTCAGATATGAAGTGCTCAAGTACGAAAAATGAAATTTCAGAAGTAGATATAGTGGATTCTGGAAATAAAGAAATGTTTGTTGGGAATGAAAATAGGTTAAAAAATGATTCATTACCATCAACAACGAAACAGAACTTTGAACCAAGCTGCTGGAAGAATGAAGTTGGCAGGAGGCACCAAACATACAGTGGTCCTCTTTTACCTTCTAGTGTGCGCAGTAACTCATTGTCAGAAAGGAGCCGCATCTCTGAGAGGTTCTGTGTTGTTTCTTTTTTTAATGTTTTCATTTCATGTCACAGGTTTATTCTGAATAATATCTGGTGGTGTATTTGAGTTATTTTTTTCCCCTGTTAGTTTCTTTGATATTTTCATTTCCAAGGACTTTCAACCTCCTCTCTGATTGGTAATTCTTGTACCTTTTGTGATTACTCTAATCACTAGAGCACTTTCAGTATTTATAAAATTCACTTTGCAGTACCTATTTTTATTGTGATATTTTTTATTTTATCTCAAAGAGTGCATGAAATTTAAATGCTCACCTTTCTTTCGATGCATGATATGAGAATCTGTGGTTCAGCAGCAAGCTTATATATGAATTAAAACAACTTTTAGATATAGCTTCTTAGACAGAATGTGATATCAGGGCTGCTTTCCTGCCCCCTTTCTGTTTACCAAAATTCTCATGTTAACACTTTGACAGAAGAGTTTTTGATAATGCAGAAAGTGTTTTTATCAATAGAATAAATAGCGTTCCATGAGTGGTACCATGCAAATTGATTCAAAAATAAGAACATACAAATGCCCAGTGAATTGTTTCAAGCTTTTAAGCTTTTCTATCACAAAACTGAGAAGCAGCAGAATTCTATGTGCAGGTTTGAAAGTGATAGTACACTTGCATCAGATAAACAAAAACGGGATGTCCGGAAAGGTCCGAACCTTAGTGGTCCATTGATGCTTCCAACTCGTGCTTCTGCGAACAGCTTATCTGCCCCCATTCGCTCATCTGGAGGTTACAGAATTTATAAAAAATTTATAAAACCTTACCATGCCAATATGTTTCAAAATTATGGTGTTTTCTCTTAATCATGATCCTTTGGTGATTAGGAATTCAAAATACTCATTTTATTTGATGAGGCGCAACCTTCTGATTATTTTATTTTGCAACCTTCACCACTTGCAATGAAGTGCCCTTGCTACAAGGATACCAGCTGTGCAGACATGAGACTTTTTATAATTCATTTTTATAGGATTTGGAGACTCTTCAGATGACAAATCAAAAGGCAATGTTGTGCAAATAAAAGGCCGCTTCTCAGTTACATCTGAACATGTCGATCTCGTTAAGGTTAGGTTCTATCCTTGGAAATCATAGATGATGTCTTTTCTGTAGTTAACACATACACATTTCAGGACATTCCTTTATGTACAGTTTCACGAAAGTCACCCCAGGTTTGTTGTGGTCTTATGTATGTTATATTTTCCAAGTAATCCCTTGGTGAATGCTTCCTAAATTGCAGACTTCACAGGGAACATCACTTAGAAAATCAGCCAGTGTGGGTGAATGGCTTATGCCTGGTAAACTAGTGGTATGTGAATTTTTCTTGTTTCTTCAGTTTTCTTATATAATCTATGTCTAGTAGAATTCATGTCTCTCAGTAAGGAGGTTAGATCAATGTTTTACTGTTTATTTTTAGAACTTTGGTGTGTATTTTCATGCGCTGGAGCTTCTTGAAATGAACCATTCTGTAAGCAGACAGAGATATCTGAAGGCAGTTTTTTGCTTTTATAGAATTTTATTAAGAAAATAGGACAATTTTTTTTTGTGAAAATTCATAAAAAAAGTTATTCATTTATCTATCATATTGCTAATTAATCTTATTTTCAAAGATATTTTTTGTATATTTGCCTCTTCAACTTTTATGATCCCTTTTCTTGTCAAAACCCTGATGCTAATCCAAGGACTAACTATCCAATGACCACTTATGCTCAGGTATATAGCTCCTCAGGCAGTGATGAAGATTAATGTAATATTGAAAAACATTAGTTTTCCTCGGCAATTCATAACAATCTCCAAATAGACTAGGCATGCTATGTATTTCAAGTTTCTGGATTGAAAAAAAACCACATTTTTCTAAGAACGTGTGGGTGGTGTATTATGAAAGGGGAATGCCAACTATTTTTTGATGTCTTTGGGAACATCGGAATCCTTCATATACCTGTTATATTTAAAATGTGACTTTAATATTGAGTATGAACTACACGCCCAAGCACCTTGAAAGAAATCACTGTAATTTCCTCTTCACACATGATCCTCCATTTAATATTACTTTTCCATCATATGTTTTATTAGTTTTTCTCTTCTTCATAATTCATTTAATGCTTATGTGAAACTATTCTCATTTACTTGATCACTATGCTATTTCAGCCCAACAGTCAGTATGCAAAGGAAACTAGCAACGGTTGGCTTCCTGCATCTGTTCTCATGCCTCACCTTCAGAATCTTTTTCAGCAGACTTCATTTCAACAAGTACACCTTTTTTTCTTAATTACTAATTAGGCTTCAATGGCCATCTGTGCTTTTATAAAGAACAATTATTTCCCTGTGCAATTCACACCTAGTTGATTTCAATTTGAGGTAATCCTTTATTGATGACACCATTTTTTTCTTTTTTTTGTGCAGGATATTATCATGAACTTATTAAATAGCATGCAACAGAATGAGGCTTTTGATGGTCAGTTTTGATATTTTCCCATATTTGTGGCATTATTGTTATCATATGTCTGAAGCATACTTAATGTTTTGCAGCTCTCCAACCTGGAATGCCCCCTCAAGAATTCAATGCAGATATTGATTCAAATGTAAGAACTTATTCTCTGAAGTTATTCTATCTGTAGGATTGGATTTTAGTGATCTTAGAGATGCACAAGATTGGTATTTATTCATGCTTTGCGTCAGCTATTGAATCCTGCGAATATTAAATCACTAGTTTTGCCCCATCATGGACGTTGCTGTACTTCACAGTATTAATCAGCTAACAGAATACTTTTTTAAACCACAACCCATATTTCAAAGCTAGCTTTGTTTTTCAGCTATTCCGCATTTTGAAGGTTCAGATTTATCATCCACCTTCTCAATGTATAATGAGTTTTTGTTTGCACAATTGTATGTACTGATGCTTATTTCTAAACTCTCCAGCAGTTTTATTTCAAGAGATATATAATTCCTCAGAAGCAAAGATGAGTGGGACATGTGACTCATTAGTTTGTGTGTTTTATGTTTCTATCTTTTACATCAATCAGAAGAGAAATTAAAAGGTTATTTAGCAAATAAATAAGTCTTGTTTTTTTGTTTTTGACAGGTGGAAACAGCAGCCACTGAAAGAGAGCGTCTGTTGCTTGCGCAGATCGCAGAACTCGAAGCCAGGTAGGGCACTTCACCTTTGGTAAATCATGTTTAGAGCGGTAAAACTACTCTTGGCTGATTAGTTGAGAAAAACCTTTTTAACCCGTAGATTAATATTTTCATGTTTGAGCCTGTTCTGCATGAAAGAATACTCATGCCTTGCGTGA
Source organism: Dioscorea alata (assembly GCA_020875875.1). NCBI lineage: Eukaryota > Viridiplantae > Streptophyta > Magnoliopsida > Dioscoreales > Dioscoreaceae > Dioscorea > Dioscorea alata. Next base: position 20,984,715 of record CM037014.1, on the reverse strand, counting down.
GGTCTGTAGCTGCTATTTTCTCTAGCTTTTTCCTTCTTCCCTTGCCATAGCTTTTTAAAGTTGGGAGTCACTTTCTTCATGCAGGATGGCCATTCTGACTGATGAACTGACTGCTGAAAAACAAAAGCATATGCAGGTGTGTTGCAATTCCTCTGATCATTTGTTAATTATAATCCAACATTTTTCTTTTTGTCATTCTTTTAATTGGTTTTAGTTCTCACATTCTTGGATTTAGTATATAAATCCTTTTAAAACTCTGGGGGATTACTATGTCAAAGAACTTAATGCAGCAGCTGTTTTCTGATATTTGCTAGTATGGCTTCTCCAATCTAGGTTTCTTGGATTGGAGAATCAAATGGATAAACAAATAGAAGAAACTTATATTAATAAATTTCCTTGCTCAATTTTTTTCAATTTTGCTAATACCTCTTCTGTTTCTTTATATTCAGTTAGAACAACAATTAAATGTTTTTAGTAGAGAAGATGAAATAAGAGAAGAAGAAGCAGCCTGACTTGAAGAAGCACTGAGCAGAAGACAGAAAAGATTACATGAGTATCAACTAAACAACAAAAATACCCAAAGGCTGCAGGTTTTTACACTTATTTTAAACACCAAAAGATAAAAAATAAATAATAAAAAATAAAACAAACTAGAGTTCTCGCAATAATCCTTTTTTTCCAGATGCTTCAGATGAACATCTCCAAGATTACCAGTGAGACATTGTAGATGTTGTTGGGCCACATTTTGAAGCAGCTGATGCCATGATTGCACTATCTCCGCGGTAAAAATTTTGATCCATCACCATATGCTGGGAATCTAAATTTGGAAGCTCATTGGCAAAATTAGGGCCTTTCTGTTGTGTTTGTTTCCAAGTGAAAACACCAACTTTGATTTGTTTATTTGTTTGTGATGTGATGCATAAGGGTCAATTGTTCATCCTGTTCTTGTTCTCCTTCTCAAATGCTTTACCGTATTCTGCATCTCAGGTCAATCTCTACTTAAATTCCCCATCGACCCATTGTATTTACTCTTGTGAATAAATAGTTACATTTCAGTGTATGGAAAATTGACAAAAATTATTCAATGTACGATGATGACTACTGCTGTTTTCCACCTTGTAATGTTTTCCACTTTATATTAATCGGTTGGATGTTATCTATTTTAAATTGATGGAGTGATTTAACTGTCTTTTGGGAAAAAAAAAATTATCTTAATGTAAAAATTTTTGTTGAGATGTTGTTTAAGTTGTTTAGATTTTAAATTATGGTTTTTTATGAAGAGATTATGTAAATGGTTGCTCTCTTTAAAGGTTTTGAACTTTTTTTTTAATCAAATAAATTTTTTGAATGAAACGCCCTAATATTTTATTTTAAAACTAGTAACCGTCAAATTTAAATTAATCCCAAATCTAGATAAATGATAAATATTAAATTAATATTTAAATTAAATCATAATGAGATTAAATCCCAACTAAGTATACTATCTTAACTAAAAAAAAAAAAAAAATCTAACTAGAGATGAACATTCCTACCATTCTTTCTATTCAATGTAAATTAAATACATTTTAGATTGATCATTTGGTAGTGATAATTTTTTACCTCATGATTTGATACTTAAACTTTTACCGTACAAATTATCTGGTGATGAACAGAGATGTGAGTAACAAAAATTTTTTTATTACTAATTTACTTAATGCATATGCATTAGTGTTATGCATATAAAGTATTCTAAAACAATGTGTGTATACACACAAGACTGCTGTAAATGTCTGTAGATTCTTCATCCAATTAAAATCCAATGAATTTGATTTCATTTCGGATGCTCAATGAAAAAACATTAATCAATACTTCATCCGAACCGTCATATCATAATCATAACAGCAACTCAATTAATTCTAATCTTCCCATCTTATTTCTGCTGATACTTAATTTATAAAAACCAAAACCTGTTTTGAAACCCATTTATGTCTCTTTCTCTATCACTGCACTGTTCCCACCTATCCTATATATATATATATATATATATATATATAGGATAAAGAACTTTGTGTTCCTCTTAATAATGCAACTTTCTCATTGACCTGGGGAAGGAAATTACAATAATTGAGCATATTTTAATTAATAGAAAAAGGAATATATCAATAGTGCATGAATGCAATGTCAATGCAACATTTGCATTATTTTAAACAATACAAACAAATTAATTAATGTATATAATATACTACATGGCATGTTGCAATTTGGTATGCAAGTCAAATGCAAGGCAAGTCCAACTAATTACAACAATAAACCATACTTATCAAAATTGAATGCATGCATGCAAAGTCATCAAATTCTTTATTCCGCATTGAGGTCTTTCATTGTTGAAATGTAGCTCTTGATTATATACAATAGGTACTAATTAATTTTTTTTTGGAAATATATATATATATATATATATATATATATACCTAAAAACCCCTGAAATTACATATATAATTTAATAAGGGATGCATGATGTAAATATTTTTTTAATACCACCTATGTGCATGTATATTTCTAGACATTCATATATAACTACATGGATTTTTATATCTATTTTTTTTGCCTGATTTTGTTTTATTTTAGGTTATAATATATTATAAAAAAATTAATTTATACTTAAAATTTAATTTTTAAATAATTTTATCTTATACACATAGATATATTAAAGTTAAAACGAAGAATATTTGCATGATAAAACTCATTTTTTAAAATAAAATAACTAAGTCATTTACTATAATAGCCGATCATCAAACTCGGACATAAAATATACATGTAAACACGGACAAAAAAATCAAAAACAAGAAAATAAAAAATATATATATACATGTGTGTGTATATATACAAAGAACCTCAAAATTTTCTTTTATTATATATATATATATAGTTTTTTACCGAGTTTTTTTCCTTAATAAAAATTCATGAGTTTTGACCAAAGCTTTTCAAAATGGTACAGCAAACATAAATTAAGACTCTACCAACCTTTATTTATGACTAAATCAAGGAGCCTAACAGCGTGTCATCTGACTTCCATCCATCAAGTAACAAGTGGGACTCGATCTCTATCAAACACTGGGTCTAACATTTGACCTTCAAACTCACAAGCCATAAATTCCCAAGAAAATAAAAATCCATACAACTTTCTCTTTTTCCATACACGCCCTTACAAAAACAATTTAATTGTGAAAGAGCTCCAACTACCAATAATAATCAACTTGCAAAATGATCTGTTTATCATAAAGAGATTTGTTATTCTTGACCATGCTTCACCTTAATTGTTATTTGGACAAAAGCATCACAATAAATTTTTGGTAAAAGTTATATCTTAGTCCAAGTGGGGATAGTATTTCTCTTTTGCATATTTATGGAGTTTTGAAAATTTCAAATATTTCATAGATAGATATAGTCATAGAAATTTATCGAATGAACCACACTCTTTTATATAAGTCAGGAGTCCATTGATGAAAAGGGCTTGGGAAAAGCTTGAAACCATCTAAAATTTTAACTCATAAATATTTTAATTCATAAATAGATATATACACATATATGTTTAACATTCGTTTGATGAAAAGGTTGTCTTATATTTACAAATATGTTTAACAAACATTAAAAATTTTACATGTAAATATAAAAATTATATATATAACATCTTAATGAAGCGGAGTTTGAGTTGGTGTAAAAAGGAAATGTTGGTTATTCAGCGTGGCCACTTTTTCCAACCATTTGGTCATACTTTCATGGTCCAAAGTCACAACTTCTGCTACCAATCTTTCTTTCATTCATCAATTAATTAATTACTCTTCTTTGTATGGTTGGTGGTTGCATCTAATCATTCTCTCTAAAAGGATTATATATATATATATATATATATATAAGATTATAAATTTTGAATATAAATACATAGTCATTGTGACCATTTGATGCAATTTAATTAAGTTAATCATGGTTTGCTTTGCCAATTTCCACATGGATATCCAAGTTGGTGTTATTATTTGATCTGATTTTCATTTTTTAAGGTAGAAATAAAACTAGCTATCTTGGAACTTTATGGAATCAAAAGTAAGTGATTAATCAATTATTTACATCAATAAAGTTACAATAATTTTGATAAATAAGATTAGACAACCGAAAGAACATGCAAAAAGACAATCCTAAAGTATGTTTCAATTTTCAAAGCCTGTCTTGGGACATTAAAAATAAATAAATAAATAAATAAATATGGGTGGCACCGTGGCAGCATGAATCATCTTGGTCCCTTCTAGATGCGCTCATATGATGGCACCCAACTATTTTATTCATTTATTAAATGTTTTAAAATGCCAATTATGACTAGAAACAATCAATTAGCTCTTTGATGCAGTTATAAGTAACATTCCTTCTAATAAACACAATTATTGTTTATTCTTGAACAATAGAACCTAATTCTTAGAAGGTTCTATTTATAAGGTTGTTTAAAGGTGTTAAAAGCCAACTAGATTAATTAAATGTAAATCTAAGTTGAAAACAAATAAATAGCTTCAATCTATCAACCTATTTAAAACATGATTTTTAGATTAAATAAGTTAAATTTAATCATATTTAAATGTGAATAGATATATATATATATATATATATATATATATAGATGAGCTACATTTGGTGAAGTGAATTGTTGGTTAATGGTGGCCGACATCATAGTTACACAACATTAAATATTTTAACAATTGTATGGCTCTTGAAGCAATCAATTTACTCTTTGATATAGAGCTAAAAAAAGTTGCATGAAAGTGATATCCATTGGCATATGTATATATATATATATATATGAGTTATCTCGTTCACGTTAATAATAATATATAGTTCAGAGGGTGCTTCATGGAAGTATTAATAATATTAATAATTTTAATGTAAGGATTCTCTATTGACCCATGAAAGAGCCACTCTGTTATGTTGCCCCTTGGGAGACTTTGAAATTTTCTATTTGACCATTTGACCATGCAATGCACGGTAAGAGTTTAACATTAATTAGGCGTGTTGAATGATATCTTCAACTAATAATTCCTCAAGAATGGGTTCTTAATCACAACAAACACATTTCAAAATAAAATAAATAAAAATAAAAATAAACATATATATACACACATGTGATTTATGCATTTATATGTATATCATCAAATATCCCTATAAAGAAGATTTTATTCTCCCATTGTTGATCTTATTATTCAATGAAAGCACAAATGTTCTTTGATTCCCAAGTCAGACCTCATGCAACATGGAATTCTGAATGAATTTATATAATCATATGGATTTAATGAAAATCTTGTATTGTCACTGTGATTAGCAATCCTTTGATGGTGATTCAAAAATTTTAAAAAAAAAAAACAAAGAAGAAAGATGACATCTCAGTATGATTGGGACCAAAATTTCAGGTTAAAACCGTACAAATTATAAAGAAACCCAGTACTATAGAATCCCTAACTTGTCAGCTTGATAAGAGAAACACCTACCATTTCTGCATGTGAACAACTAGTAATTTCATCAAGCATTATTTAGATCATGAAAAATATATAAACTCTGTTTTATTTTATTTATATTTTTTTCTTTTCAATTAAATTCTTGATTTATCTATCCATTTTAATCTATAACATTTTTTTTTTGTATTACAAAACTAATTCCAAATCTTTTAGTTGGAGATTCCTATGGAACAGAGAAGTCCAATTTTAATCACACAGGTATCTACTCCGAATCCTTTTGAGAATCTATCTTCTTGGAATCACTTCTCTTTCTTTGTTCTCAAATATCACAGTATAAAAAATATTCCAAAACAAAAAGAAAAAGGGTAGTACTACATACAGAGAGGAGGCATCTCTTTGCCCACAGACAAAACATTTGAAGTACATGGTCAGGAAACACAAACATCCAAAACCATTCAACAGCCTGTGGCACTGATGCTCTGTTTTCTTCTTTTCTATTAACTTTCATTTAACTGATTCCTTACAAACTCTTGTTGGATCTTTCCATCTATCAACTGTCACTTCTCCCTCACAAAATACTTTTTTGTGTCCATAAATCAATCAAATTAATATTAAAAAAAAAAAATCAAGAACATAACATTGATTTTGTATATCAAGTATATCAATCAAATTCCTTAACATTTCTTTACAATTCATATGTAGCTTTTTTTTTTGTTTCACTCTAAATCTAATTACTTCATTAAAAATCTAATGACAAAATAATTCAACCAAACACTTGGAAAAAGAAGAAGAAGAAGAAGAAGAGATAACTAAAAAGAATCATATCAAGCATCCTTATCTCCGGCGTTCGCTGCGGCGGCGGCAGCGGCGGCGGCTGCCGCTTCAACCGTGAGCACGCCTTCCTTCTTGCTACCACTCCGTTTTATAAACCCATAAAGCTTGCGAAACTCCCGCAAAGTCGCATCTTTCCCAAAGCCAAGTCCATTGCCAGCGCCGCAAGCTAGCTCGCCGGAAACCGGCACCTCTGCATCACTGACCCGCCGAGTCGCCGACGTGGTCAACCTCCCACTAGTCACCGCCGAGGAAGAACAAGAAGAAGACTGTTGAAGGGCGTTGATGACCGACTTGAGAGCTCTGCTCGGTGACGCCCGGTTGGCGAGCATGATCTCTCCGACCTCGGCCGGGCTGAGCCGGGCGCCGCTCTGGAACACCTCCTCGACCTGCGGGTAAAGCTTGTGATCCTTCAAGCCGAGGTAGCTGCTCGCCAGCGTCTTGAACGCACCGAAGTCACACAACGGGAAGTGAACGTGAACGTCGACTCTACCCGGCCGTAGCACCGCCGAATCCTTGGGCGGCGCCGTCATCGTCACCACCATCACCCTCTCCTCCCCACAACACGAGAAAACCCCATCCATGAAGTTCAACACCCCCGACAACGCCATCGTGTGCTTCTCCTCTGAGAGATGGAGGTCCAGATCTTCAACCAGGATCACCGATCTCGGCGTCGTTTGCAATAGAAACGCTCGCATCTCGGAAACGTCGGAGAACCTCGAGAGATCGAAGTCGTAGATGTCATAGCATAAGAATTTGGCCATGGCGGCGGCGAAACTGGATTTCCCGGTGCCGGGAGGGCCGTGAAGAAGATAGCTCCGGCGCCAAACGCGGCCGAGACGGTGGTAATACCCGCGGCCTTTGATGAACGATTCCAGGTCGGATTTCACCCGGCTCTTCACGTCGGCATCCATGGCGACAGTATCCAGAGTCGCCGGATGGGTGAACGGCACGGATTTCCAGCCATTGCTGACGTGAGTGAACAGCTTAATTTCTCTTCGCCGGAGCTCGATCTCATCGGCCAAGGTCTCGACTTGCTGTAAATAAGGGAGGAGAACACGGTGGCGGTCCTGGCGGCGGAGCTTAAGGATGAAACGTTGGTCCGGGGAGGATTCATAAGTCCATGAAAGACGAGCACCAAGGTAATGGTCGGAGACGGAGTGGCCGGGGGCGGTGAGGTGGAGGTGAAAGTCGTTACGGGAAGAGGAGTAGAGGGTGATGGAATCGGAGTCTTGGAGAGAAGGAAGAGCACTGATGTAGGAGGAGGCCTTGCGAAAGAGGTGGTTTTCATGGAAACCATCGGAGGAGAAGCGAGGGATGGAGAAATACTGATAGGCTTGGGTTTGGTCTTCGAGGTAGCGCCATAAACGGGAGAGAAGGTAGAGAAGAGATTTGAAGGAGAAGATGAGTCGGAGAAGAAGGAGGAAGATGAAGACGTGGAGAATGGAGTAGAGAGAAGGTTGAAGGAGAAGAGGTTTCATGGTGGAGAGATAGAGATAGAGATGAAGAAGGAGAGCATGATAATAAAAGGAGGAAGAATGAAGGGTAAGAGACGGCGTTGGCCGGCTTTGGGGAGGAGGTTTGGGGTTATAAGGTCAAAGAAGGGGGCAAAGAGAAGACGCACACACACGCTATATGACTATATGACTGTATGACTATATGAGAATGGGTTTGGGTGGAAAGAGTCTCTCTGTTTTGTTTTACAGATATATATTTATATATTATTATATATTATATGTTTTATATTTATATATTGATTTATTTGTTGGGGTGGATGATGATTTGGGTTTGGGTTTGGTTTGGTATAATGAATTGAGATGGGTGGACTTTAAAATTAAGGGTTTGTATGATGATGATGATGATGCAAAGATGTGGTATTTGTTTTGGGTTTTTTTTTTTTTTTTTTTTTTTTTTTTTTCTTTTGAATGGTTGACGTTTGAGATTTTGTCTTTACATGTAAATAACCAAAATATTTTCTTATTTTCGTGTGTTTTTATTTTCTTCCCCAGTTTTAAAAAATTATGATTTAGTAATTTTTTTTATTTTTTTATTATAATTTAGTTACTCAAGTCACACGCTGTTAATAGTAATCCCACAGTCGTTAATAAAAATATAGCATTGTCACATGGGATTGTTGTTAATGGTTTGAGTTCAAGTGACTGAATTATAATAAAAAGTAAAATAAAAAATCAAAACACAACTTTTTAAAGCGAGAAATAGAAACACACATAAATATAAGAGACCATTTTGATTATTTACCTTTGTTTGTTTATCATTTGAATTCTTTATTTCTTTATTTCTTTATATATTTTAACAAATAAACCATAAATTCCCTCCCACCAAAGAATGTGAAAGAAACAAATCACAAGTAACCACCTCATAAAGATTTACCCAAAATAATATATTATAGATTATAATTTCACTCTTGTGATGTAACCTGCAGCTCCTCCGATAAAAAACTTATATTAGGACTTACTATAAAGTATTTGATCCTCATCAACATATGATATCAAGGATGCGGAATTTCAAACCCATTGCCCTATGCAATGGCTCTCTTCAAATATGAATTTTATATATAATGGCATTGATTAGAATCTTTAACACAGCTAATTATGACTTATCTCTAATCAGTGTTGAAATGGCTGCATAAAAAGGACCTTTTACAATTGAAATCGAATTGATTTTCCAAAAGAAATAAAATGGTTAAAAAAAAAAGTATTTTACAATCAATGTAAAGTTATGAAAACTTGAGAAAATTAAGATTTTGTTGATTTTCTTCAAAACTAGTGATTTTCAAAAAAAATATTTAATAAATACTCCTTGACTTCTTTACAATCATATTATTTTCAGAAGATGTTCAAGAAAATTTTATAGAGTTATGTCCAATTTTAAAGAAGACATGAAGTTTTCAAAGAGGTTAAATGATTCTTATTTAAAAGAAAAAATTGAATAGGAGATAGTTTTAATCCAATTTATAATAATACAAATAGTATAGTAATTAAATGAATAAATCATATGGTATTTAAAATAAATATACGAATGCAATACATAGAATCTCCATAGTCAGGGTAGACTTGATCTTAGGATCATATCTTCTTCTTTACAAAAGTCATAAAATGAAGGAGAGTTATTTATTTCTTATTTATTAGGGAAAAGGTAAGAGTAAATTTTTACTTTGACAAATCTATACCTTTATGAAATGTTCACATTTATTTAAAAATGGTATTTGAGATAGACCGAAGTAGGAAATAATAATTGATTAATCTCACAAAGCAAGTATTTTGGACAATACATTTGTCACTTTTGAACCCTATTTTGATCACTATTATTTGTTTTGAATTGAATGTTTAAACATGGTTAGTTTAGAAAAATTAAAAATTAAAAATTAAAGATAACATGAATCAACATCAAGTAGTTAAGAGAAACAAGAAAACAACAACATAAATGAAACAAAACAAGCGGTCTAACCAAACATGCATGTACTAATGTACCAGCATTTTTTGGTTAAGATTCCTGATTTTTTTTCCCAAAAATTAAAAAAATAATAATTTTACATTAAAAAAAATCATGAGAGGAATATAGAAAAAAAATTGGGAAAAAAAATTTATATATTAAAATAAATCAAAATATAAACTCACAATTAGCTGGTCCCTGTTGATCATGTTGGGTTTAGTGAGTATGTCCTCTGAGCCTCTCTTCTGTTTTGCAATTTGTGGGAATTGGGGACCATCACAAAACAAAGCTTGAAGTTAAATTTAATTAGTCTATAAATTATGTACCTTAAAAAAAATCAATAATTTTTATTAATATTAATGAAGTTAATTTTATTAGATTATGCTTCAATGAAGTCATTGGATAGTTTAGTCAAGAAAATTCTGCAACTTTTTTTCCTTTTTTCTTTAGTTCCAAAATTTCTTCATGGAATATGTGATTCTTTCACCGTTTCAAAGGACAAGAATCATAATAGATTATATTCAAACCCTTAGAGTTATACTTTGGAGGTTTGAACTTTGAAGTAAATCTCTTTCATTCTCTAAAGAGTTTTATTTTTTATTTTTTATTTTATTTATTTTACTTTTGATTGAGCTAGTTTGTGTTGGTCTATTTTCACTATAATATTTTAAAAATAAATGAATATACTGGCAAAGTGTTTTTTTACTCAAAAGATTTGTATCAATTGACTATTGAAATTATATTAGAAAAATATTATGGCCAAACTATTGTTTTTTTTTGTGTTACTGATATTTTTTATTTGTGTTGTTTTTTTTGTTGAGCTTCGATCAATTTTTAGGTTTTATTTTATTTATACTATTGGGCGTTGTCTAGTATTATTAGTCAGTTATATTATGTTTTATTTATAACTTAATTTCTTTAACTTGTGGCTTATCAACTCTTATTTTAAAAAAAAAATCACACCTTTGTCATGAGATGCCTGTAAATTTTATTAAAATAAAATAAGAAAAAAAAAGACTTTTCAAGTTGATAATGAAATATTAATATGATAAAATTTTAAAATAACTCCATATAATAATGGGCCCAAATATTTCTTTATCAATCACACAAAATCAGGGTTCATGCACATGACCTTCTAGTTGGAATATCCTATGAATTAATGCTTCCTCTTGTTTAGGATGTGCAAATGAGTGAGAAAAAAGACTCAAATAATATAGAATAAAACATTGGTAAATTAAAATAGATAAAAAGAATGCAACAATGAGGCTTCATGTGAAACATCACTAACTTGTTTTCTATGATCATGAGCCAAGCTTAGATCAACATGAATTCAAATTTTTATTTATTTATTTATTATTATTATTATTATTATTAGGTATAAATATCAAAATGGTCCCTCTATTTTGCGATTTCCGCCCTTTTAATCCCTCTAATATAAAATCCGCCCTTTTGGTCCTTGTAATTGCACATTTTCGTCATTAAGCTATAAAATCCTCCCTTTTGGTCCTCGTATTTGCACATTTTCATCCTTTTTGGTCCCTCTAATTTATTAGCTGAAAGGACCAAAAGAGCTGATCCGTCAATTGGAGGGACTAAAAAGACAGAAATGTGCAAATACGAGGACAAAAAAGACGGATTTTATATTAGAGGGACTAAAAAGACGGAAAACGCAAAATAGAGGGACCATTTTGATATTTTGACCTTATTATTATGATGATTTTAGAAATACAAACAAGACATTTAACTAACTCAAAGAAAGCATAAAAAACTAGATAAATCATAGTGGGCTGTCCTTATCTCAAACAAAAGACAGAGAAAGATACCAAAGATGAACAAAAAAGAAAGAAGAAACAGAGCAAGCCTCAAAACCATTCATGACCAAGACTTCACTCAAAACTATATATATAAATTTAAACAAAGGTACAAGGTCCATTCATGATTTCATAACCTGAAAAAGGCAACAAATGAAACCAAAAGTTCAGAATGGTCTGCTAAAATTATATCATCAGTCTGAGAACCTCTCTATCTCTTTTTCTGTTCTTTTTCATTTGTCTAAGTAGCAGTAAATGAGAATTCAAGGTGTTCCGGAAACAAAAGCAATTGATATACATAATGATTCACAATTTTCAAGGAGTTATGGTCCACATTTGACAACAAAATAACATAATAATTAAAGAATGCAAAAACAAAAAAAGGTAACAGAGGTGGGAAAAAGTTAAAACATACTTGCCTTCAAATTTAAACACAACAATAATTTGTGATCTTTGTAAGCTTGTAGAACCATAAAGACATTGTCCTTGCTTGACCAATTTAAGTTTGTACTTGTGCACACTCAATCAATGTTAAAATTTAATCAAATCAACTAAATTTTTTTAAAAAGTCACATAATTAAATTTATCAGTAAATTAATATTGAAATGATTATTTATGAATGTGAACCATGAATTCAAATTCAGAACCAGTGAGATGTTTTTGGTTGGCAAAGCCATGATTGTTTCCACTTATGTTTTGTTAATTTTATATCTTGATAAAGTAACTGAGATTTGATGGTTGAAATAGAACTCTCTCTTTTTCATTTTTAGCAAATAAAATCAACTAATTATTTAATTAATTTTAAATTGTAATATCAAAATAATTAAGAAGGTTGTGGAATTAATATATGTCCAAATGGTATGCTTGGTAGGTGACATATCATCATTTAGAATCTTTTAGAACACTAGTGGCCATGAGTTTCATTGGCATCACAATGATATAAAACAATCTGTTAGCTACTTAGCTGGTATGTTTTAACTATAGTTTATCTCCTCCTCATGCTATTATGTTATTATTAAATTGGTCTTAAAATTTGGGGGAAATATATAAATAAATAAATAAACGTGTCTTGTTATGACAAATATATTATTCAATATTTTTCAAATAAATTCTGGCCTTTTATTATGTTTTGTTTTAGTAAAACATTGTCTCTTTATTTTATTTTTATTGTATTCATTGATATGTTTAATGATATAAACTGGAAATATTAAAATCTTTAGTTACACGTTCTCATCATGTACCAACTAAATTAAAAGCTCCTGAGAAGGAATGCCTGATAGCTCTGCTATATATATATATATATATATATAATTAATATACTAGTGATTCATTGGCAAGTTTTAATTAAACAAATAAAAACACCAATAATCATAATGTTGATCGTTTATATCTTTAATAAAAAGACGGGTTCAAATATTAGCTCATATAAATTAGAACATCAATTCAGAGGGAGCGAAAGCACAATGTTAATGTATTAATTCTACGTTTGTGCACGTGCTTAATATGACTTGTCCATTTTTTAATAATTAATAATAATGATAGTAATAATTAAAATACTATATAAATAAAAGCATAATATGGACATATATTTATTATTTTGATATATTTTTATATTTATTTTTTACCTCTCAAACTTTATTAAGTTGACAATGCATGGTAGGATGGGATGATTAAATTCTCATCCATTTCAAAAATAAAAATAAAATAAAAGAATAAATAAATAAATAAAGGACAACTCTCTCTTTGGAAGCTTGCTAATGTCAAAAGCTTCACAGTTTCACCTCATGCCAAGAAAGCAAAGAGAATATCTGATGCAATAAGAATGCTTATCTAATCAATTAGATGCCACTTTTTATATCAAGAGCATAAAAAAGTAGGAAAAACACTTCACAAACTGTGGTTATAAATAAATTGAATAATAAAAAGAGCTTTTGGTGCATGTTTTACTTTTTCTCAAAGCAATGAACTTTTGAAGTCACAATAAGCACATTCTGTGGAGGATGAGAGAACCGGCCAGAAATTAATGGATGAGACTCATTGCATGAGAAATTATTATTATTTTTATTTTTCAACCAACTTTAGCTTTGGAATTTTTTTTTTTTTTGACAAAAGTGACTAGAGGCGTCAAAGAACAGACAAATATAGAGATGCACCGGTTAGCATAGTGAATTTTATTCATGAAAAATGAATGGAATAAATTTGGTCAAACCTCATTTTTTAAGCAAATTTTTTTTTTTATGTTTTTGTTTTCTAGTGTTTTTTTAAGTATTTTACCTTCTTGCTTGGGTACACCTAAGGAAGTGCATTGTCACCTCGGGAAGTTGTCATGCATCTATTAAATATTTTTTGAATTATTCTCTTTACAATTCTACTTGAATATACATATGCACATGACACAATTCAGATTCTTTTTTATCGCTTGAATAAACTCTAACTTACTTTAAATATTTATTAATTATTAAAATTGTTGAAAAAATTAAAAAGTTATTTGAACTTTTATTTTTGTAACTCAAATTTTTTTAATATAATTTATTATTATTTTGATTTACGATAAGTCAAAAAATAGTTTATTTATGTTTCTTTGACCTTCGCTGAAGTTTTAATTTTACTAATTTAATTCATATTTTTTTAATTTAAATTCTTAATTCTTTTATTATTTTTTATCAAACAATCATTTAGCATGTAGTGTATATATATCTAGGATTCAATTTAAGTGGTTTAGAACTTTAAAGTACAAGTATTTGAGTATATACACTCGCGGGAAGTGCTCTTTCTTTTTACAAGGTTCTCATAAAGATGGACAAATTTATAACTTCTGGTTCTTAGAAAACCAACAAGTTAATGACCTTAAAAAAAAATTAAATTTCTTTGATCATTTAATCTTTATCTAATCAGTGTGAAATGTGAAATATAATACAACAACCGATCATCATCCTATATTAAAAAAAAAAAAAAGAACACAGTTCATATATAATAAACTCAGGCCCAATCCACAAGAGCATAATGTGCTAAGCCCAAGGCCCAATGCTAAAAAGTTCATTCAAAATAAGGCCCAAAAAACCTAAATAAAACCAGACCTTAACTAGTATGAGGCCTGGAGACTATGTTGGGGACTCGGCGCTGGGGCCACTGTCTTGGGTTCCAGAGCCGGAGCTTCGCGGCGTCCATGGCGGCAGCTACCAGGAGCCCTAGCAGGGTCTCGGCCTTCTCCACAGGGTCCCCTGCCCCGAGCTCTAAAGCGCGTTGGCACTCACCATGGGAGCTTCCACTGCGACGAGGCTCTTGGATGCTTCATGATCCGCCTCACCTCCAAGTTCTCCGGCGCCGAAATCGTCCGCACTCGAGACCCTCAGGTATCTGAGATCTGAGTCTTTTTTAACTTCTTGGGTTCTTTCTGGTGACTGTGTTTTCTTCTCATTGGAACTCGCTCTTCTTGTCTCAGGGTTTAGGGTTTAGTGGAATGATACCTCTTTGTGTTTGCTTTTATGCAACTGGAATAATGGTGGGTTCCATGGTATTGTTCTTAGAACAATGACAATGACAATGACAATGACTATGAGAAATAGTGGTATTGTTATATTATTATTATATGTATTTTTTTAATTTAAGGACAAAGGTGTTTGCTTGACTATAGTATCAACTAATGGATCAATCTTAGAAGTCAATCAGACTAGCTTACTTGACTTTGAAATAAATTGTTTTTACTTGATCCTAGTTTATTGCGGTGATATAATGACCATTGTTTTATGGAGGGGATGTGAATGATCGTGTGTTTGGTCTAGTATGATTGGTCCCATTGCCTTTATTAAGTGTTTCTTGAAAAGATAGTCTTTTTGCTACTTCTATCTGGGTGATGACTTCATTCTGCTAGTATATTTTCTAGCTGCTGGACACGCTGGATGCGGTGCTTGATGTAGGAGGTGTGTATGATTCCAGTCAAGACCGTTATGATCATCACCAAAAAGGCTTTGATGAAGTCTTTGGACATGGGTTTAACTCCAAGCTAAGCAGTGCTGGACTTATCTACAAGGTAACTGATATTTCCAACTCAAAAAATAGGTTTTTATGACCAGACCATTTGCTATATTTGCCTTATGGATTTGGATATGATTTTACTAATGACTTAATAGTATAAATATGGGAATTTTATGGATCATGCATGACGGTAGGATCTTGGGATAGTGTCAATGAAGGAATACGTGGTTGTCACTCTGGTCATACACATTAAGCGTTCATTGACATGCCATTATTTTTCATAGACTGATTTTGTAACTAGTAACATTTTTTAGAAGGAATTAATGATCATTCAACAAGGTAGTCTATGAAGATTCTGTAATGCATCCAAAGGGAAATGCTTTCTTCTCTCTCATTTGCTTGCCAACATCTAAGATTACAGTAGAAGAGCTATCCACTGTCTTACTAACTGAAAATCTGGTTATTGATTTTTCTTGGTTACCCCTTGCTCTAGCCCAATGATTCTAACTTCTTTTATCTGTAAATTCTGCAAGGTTTTAGATATATTACTAATCAGCTGTTGGGGAATTGTTGTTTGTTTTGCTGGGGAAATATCAGAGCAACTACAGCCTTATCTTTGTCATGCATTGCGTATTGACTTGCTATGATGAAGCTTTCTCTTGGAAGAAATAAGTTCATAACCAAAACATGCATTCCTGGTAAGACATAATGAATGGCATGGCATCATGGACTAAAATTACCTTGCATACAATGTAGTGATTGTAATACTAGGTACTAACTCGTTGATTCATAAGTTGCTTGTTTTGCATTAATGATATGATGAGTATGTCTTGTGGCAGATAGGAGAGCCATCTGATGATTGGGAAAATCCTTGGATAAGTGTGTAAAGCTCTGGCACAGTATCTTCCGTATTGGGATGATTAATTATGTGTCTGTGCATTTTTGAAAAATTTTCGACAATATGTGGTGGATTTTATAGAAAGAATACAATGTATGCAAAGTTATTTAAACATCCTAAAATTGATTAATTCAGTAAACAATGATTTTATGCATTTTATTTTTAGGATGTTTTATGCTTGGAGTATCCATCTTGATGCTTCCGTTGTTACTGCATTTCTAACTCTTAGTATCTTTTTCTCACTTGACATATTAGATGGATTCTCTGCATGTTCAATGATGGCATGAATTTGTTTAGTTTTCTCCTGTCTTCCAAAACTGCATAATTTTTCATTGGTCAGCCAAGTCACCTCATGTCCTAGGTTGGTTATTTGATGTTTTACATACACTATGAATGCATTTGGGATCATTCTGACTCGCCCATGTATCTGATACCGTCTTTCTTATTGCAGCATTATGGTAGGGAAATAATTGCGAAGGAACTTCAGCTGGATGAGACCCATGAAGATGTAAACCATGTATATCTCGCTGTCTATAAAAATTTTGTTGAGGTATCCACTTATCTTCCTAGCTGTTTGGTGAAGTCATTTTTCCAGCAGACACATTGCTATTAGCCCTGCAATTTAATGTTTAGTTTTTGGTGTTTTTTGTATGTTATTTATTTATTCATTTTTTTGGCTGGTTTCTTGATCTCATGCCAGTTTTCACAGTTCTAGTTGACTTAGTTCTAGATGTATAGCATGTCTTTATCTATGTATATACTTTTTATGAAAGACTGAGGACATCAATGTTGGAGGCTAACGCGAGTTTCTCAAATTGTCAAATCTAATAAGAGGGACCAAGAAAATGGTGGGTAATAATACAAAGCATAAGAACTGACATTCCAAGCTGATTTTGCCCTATTGTTGCATCTAGCTTGACTTTCTGCTTGGACTCAGATTTCCTATTACAGGGTTATAGGTTTTCTTACTAATACAAATGCAACCATCCTCTCAAACTCCCATGGTTTTGTGCTAGTTTGCATGACAGAAATGGTTATTTGCTAACCTTCTCAAGTCGCTGTGGTGATGTCTCATTCTTTAACATCCATTATAATGTCATCATGATTAGTTTAGATTTCTACATATAATAAAAATATCTAGGTGGGATTTCCTTTTGCATGCTATCAGTGATGGCATGCCTGGTTCTACAACCTTCCTTTTATGTATGCTTATCGAATTGTTTTCTTCATCTGTCAGAGCCAATTACATGCGTGAACTTCGAGTGTTGTACACTCTTTGTCTATGATTGCTTTTCGTGGTCAGACTTTTGTGAGCAGTCCAGATAAACATGTCTATATTTATCACCCTCCGGCTGCGATATTTGTATAACTATACTCTTCCTTATCTTCTTTATGTCATTCGTATTGAGGTTTGGACTTCAACTTAAACCCAATACTTACATCCAATGGCAAGAACAAAGCCGTGGTTATTTTCTCCTAAGATGGTGTAAACAGGTTTAATAAAAGGACTAGTTGGTCAGGCTCTCTTTGTTAAAGCATTGAGTTAGGATTTTCATTCAAAAGTTAGACATGGAATTTGTTGGTGTTAAGTTTATATTCTTTTCATTACTAATCTATGAAATATTTGCAATATTATGCACATGCACATGGTTTATTTAAACACTTCTGTTTCCAATGCTTGGAACTCAATTGTGGCAAATGCTTCTTATGGCATCTACTTATCTTGCCAATTAAAAGACTTTGTAAGTTAATGATGACTGTGCCCTCATCAATGGTTAAGCTAGAACCTAGCGGAGTAGATATTCCGTTGTAAATATTTCAAAGCTAAACAATTTGCTATGCTTATTGATGATCAAGTAGTGTTTAAATACCTTTCGTTGGAATTTTGCTTGTTAATCAAATAATTTTTTGTTACCTCTTGCAATAGGCAATTGATGCTATTGACAATGGGATCAATCAGTATGACACTGATCAGCCACCTAAGTATGTGAATAACACTTACTTGTCTTCACGAGTTGGGCGGCTTAATTTGAACTGGATGGATCCAGATCAATCAGCTGAGAAAGAAAATGCTGCTTTCCAACAAGCTATGATAGTTGCTGGTAGTGAGTTTTTAGAGGTAATTTACTACATGGTTCTCAATAGCTTTTGTTTTCAAATTTCTGTAAATAGTTTTTTTATTATGATAATTTTGTGGGAAAGTTTTGGATGCTGGTGATTTTAAAGCTGATTTTGCTTGACATTTGCTTGTTTCATATTGCCAGAGTGTTCATTTTCATGCTAAATCATGGCTGCCTGCACGATCCATAGTTATTGACTGTCTGAAGTCAAGAGGAGATATTGACCCCAGTGGAGAAATAATGCTTCTGAATAAATTTTGCCCGGTATGAATAATGTTATAGCTTGTTTAAGTTGTTGAAGGTGGAAACATAACTTTGTAAAAAGTCATGTGTTTTAAACTTAAAAATAATTCACTCATGTGCCTTTGGTATTTGTTGTCGGATTTTGGATTACAATTGATATGTAACATTCATTTATACTGCTACCCATGTTCAATGTTGCATTCAAATCTCCAGTCCATATGAGGCATCTCAGATCCTTTCCCTGGTACCTCTTAGAAGGTAGCATTACCTCTCTAAGAAAAGAAGAGGAATATATGTTACATGAATCATCACATCAAGTTGCATATCAGGCCTAACCCTTCAAATCATGAGTATATGTATATGGAGATGAATATGGAGGATTCACTCTTGTTTCCTAGCAAACGTTGTATATTTCTGATCTACAAAATATATATATGCATTCTGATGCATCCCTGCTGTACCTTTGTTTGCGACTCTCCAGTATGTACATGAATCTGATTCTCCAACATCCTTGTCCATGTGAGAAGATTGTGTGTGCAATGGAGCTGTGATCATATATATATATATATATATGCTCACTTCATGCACAAATTCCTTTGTTGATTGAGACTGAAATCACTAATTGACCCTGCTGGTTTAGATTCACTTCACATGGTACGGGGGTTGTCTTATTTTCACTTCCAATTCCTTTTCAGTGGAAACTGCATTTGTTTGAGCTTGAGGAAGAGTTGAAGATTGATCCTTCTGTCAAATATGTAATTTATCAGGTGAGTTTGTCTTTCTGTCATTATAATGAACGTACTTCTATCTTGAGTCTGATAGTTTATCAGTAGCTATGCTAATAATTTTCCATTGTTTTAAACTATACTATATGCTCTACTAATTATTCTCTAGACTGGTGTATGTGACGACATGCTACTGGGCAGTGCATCTGACAGAAGACGTGGATTGGAATGATATTGGGAGAGCCTAGTAGCCACTGGCAATAGTCCACTTAGTTATAACCCTCAATGTGTATGATTTGACTAAACATGACTCCTTGTGTTAGAAATAACAATTTTTTTCTATGTAATTGCTGGAGAGATAAGTACGCTTCTTCATGCATTAAAATGTGTCAGTGGGTGTCAAAGTCTTTTGGCTATTATAATTGTGCCCTCGATGTGGGGATATCACCTGAGTTTGATCATGTTGCTGCCGGGTTTGTGGGGAATTTCACTCCATGAATTTGCATTGGTTCATCTTGATTTAGTCAACAGTATCATGAATCAGATATATTCCATGATCAACATCTTTAGCAAGTAGTAGGAATTGGAGCAGATGAGGGAGAGGAATCTGTTAAAAGGTGATGTCGGGACAGATGACTAGATGAGAGTGAGCTGGAGTTTGGATGCAATTCAAAATAGATTTAGCCTTAAAATACAATGATTTTGTGCACCATATATTCTGCATTCCAAGCATGACAAGCATGATGCCGCTCTATCTATGTTGTCACTAATACTTGATTTCACTTGTAGGATGATAGAAGCAAAAGTTGGCGGATACAGGCAGTTGCAGTATCTCCAGAAAAATTTGAGAGCAGGAAGCCTCTTCCTATTCCTTGGAGGGGTCTCCAAGATGATGAGCTATCAAGAGAGTCTGGTATTCCTTGTTGTGTCTTTGTTCATATGAGTGGCTTCATTGGCGGAAATCAAACATACGAGGGAGCCCTTGCTATGGCGAGAGCTTCTCTGAAATTTTGACCTCATTGATGATTTAAGAGTTTTATCAACAGCTTCTCATGCACATTTTGCTTGTCGCTGTTCTTCCTCTTGCTTGGCTGATAGTGTTGAATGGAAGGAGCTGATCCGGTATCTTCTACTTCCCCTATTCGCCAAAGTTG
The DNA here is from genome assembly GCA_020875875.1 of Dioscorea alata. NCBI lineage: Eukaryota > Viridiplantae > Streptophyta > Magnoliopsida > Dioscoreales > Dioscoreaceae > Dioscorea > Dioscorea alata. The sequence continues at coordinate 20,964,031 of CM037014.1, read as the reverse complement.
ACCTCCGCACATTCTTGAAAAATATTTAGGTTGTGTTTGGTTGGATGTAATTCTAAATGCAGTGGATTTCCAGTTACAATGTAACTGGAAATACTTGTATTTCAAAATACAGTGCAGTCAAATCTTGTGTTTGGTTGGATGTAATTGGAATTACTGTATTATAAGATTTTATGTTTGTTTGGAAGGATTTGAAAATCTAAAATTGGAAAACATGTGTATACCTATATGTATTGAGTATATGTATCTGTATAAATATATGTATATGTGTGCATATGTGTATATACATATATGTATATGAGTATATATATCTGATTATCTGTATAAATATATGTATATGTGTGTGCATATGTGTATATATGTATATGAGTATATATATCTATATAAATATATGTATATGTGTGTATCTATGCATATATGCACATATATACATACATATATAGGTGTATTTGTATATGTAAATATATTATGTACAAGCATATATAAAAGTGTATGTATATGTATGTTTATATAAATATGTATATGTATGTGTATGTGTATGTGTATGTGTATGTGTATAAGTATATATATGTGTGTATATATGCATATGTCTGTGTATGTGTATATGTATATATGCATATACATTGGTTTTGAGCTCTCGGGATTTGGTTTTACGATCAATTTAACTGTAAACCAAAATCCCTCAATGATGAGATTTCAAAAGCATATGGAAAATGAAATATCTCAAAATAAACACTTGACTTTAAAAAGCCAAGAATTTAGAGTTACATGTAACTCCAAATCCCTTCAAACAAACACCATCTTATTGAATTATATTGTAGTAATAGACATGATCATTTTTTTTTTAATTAAGATGCGCTTAGCCGATGTTGATCCTGCCAAGCTCACTGAACTTCAGCTCATTGTTATTCCAGGCCCTTTTCCTCCAGTCTGAGGTAGGTTATGGCTTTTATCATACATAAATTTATTCTCATTAAACGCTTGATCTTTGGTAGGCAAAATAAGGTACCTGGTTCTAATTCCTCCTGTCGGTGAGGCTCTAACCAACAATTGTTTGCTTCTAATTATTAACTATTTGAATTGCCTATTTGACCTGTTAGCTTTCCTCCATGTGCTCATTGAAAGATGTGTTTTGTGATAAGCCTCATGTTCCCCTGTATGCCAATTCATGCGTGCCACTTTATTGCTGCTTTCTCACTTATATTCTGTTTGGGTTCTTAAATAAATGTTCCATTACCATTGACGTTTCTGTTTTTATTTTTATTCTTATTTTATCTTATTTTTGTTTTTATGTAAATGTAAGCATTTCAATTTGTTGGATATTGTACTATGCCCAAAAGTTATTTACTATACATGTTTTAACCATAGTTACTTGGCTTGATTCCAATTCTTTCAGCAATTGGACTTAGTTTTGGGTTTCACTGAAGAAAAATCATCTGTGGTTTATTTTCTTGTCTTTTTTTATTCATTATAAGTAATTTATTACATAAATGTTAGTGACTTAGATGCTGTGTTCTTTTTTCGGTGCCATTATTAACGTTGTCCTTAATGAAAGATGTGTTGTTACTTTTGGTGGGATGGTGTTTGTTTTCGGAGTTTAGTCAAAATCCATCGCATGAGAGATGTCGGTATTCATCTATATTCCAATTATTAAGAGTTGAGTCAAAATCTATCGAATGAAATATTTTAATATTATTATTCACTTATATTCCAATTACCCGACGATGGATTGTAATCAAGTCGGATTCTCAAATCTCCAACCCAAAATTCTCATAAACTTAATATTACAAATATATAAATATAAAATTCAGCATCTTTGCTTACTGTCAATTCTTTTAAATGGTTTTCTAAATGATACAATAAATTTTCCAATTTTCTTTTCTATTTTTCCCACTCAACTACATTCTTCATAATATTAATATATTAATAAAAATGAAGCTCATAAACAACCAAAATCATCTCACTTAAATGAAGAATTAAATGCAAAAAAAAAAAAAAAAAAAAAAAAAAGGGTACCCCTCTAATTCTTATAAGCACTCACAAACAAAGAGTTAGAACCATATATATACATACACCCCTCTTTGTCTCCCCTCCCACTCACTCTCTGGTTCTGTGAGCAAGGTCCAGCAATGGAGATGATCTACTACTTGTTGTTCGGGGGGCTCGCCGTGGTGGTGGCCCTGCTGGAGCTAAGCAAGACAGGCAAGGACCGGGTCGCCACCTCCTCCGCCTTCAACTCCTTCAAAAACAACTACCTCGTCGTCTACTCCCTCATGATGGGTTCGTCCTCTCAATTCCTCTTTTTCCTGGGTTTTCATTCTTCAGATCTCGCATTGGTGCTCCAGATCTGGCCTGTGTTTTGTTTGTTTAATGTTTGCTTGTTCTAATGGCGAAAGCTTGGAGCTTGCTGAGCTTTTACGCGGATCTGGTGATGTTCTTGTAGGACTGACAGATCTCCATCTGTTTGTTCTGTTGAAATAGAACTTTTTGCGAGATCTGATTACTGTGAATTTTCATCTAAACGTGGTGAAAAGATCTATTTTTTTTTTGGTTCTGATTGTGTTCTTTGTTTCTTTATGTTAGCTGGGGACTGGTTGCAGGGTCCCTATGTCTACTTCCTCTATAGCCAGTACGGTTTTGGGAAGGGAGAGATAGGGCGCCTCTTTATTGCTGGTTTTGGATCTTCCATGGTGTTTGGAACTATTGTTGGATCTCTGGCAGATAAACAGTGAGACTTTGTCTTCCATCTCTTCATGTTTGTCAAATCATTCAATCATAGTATCTTACCCAATTTCTTTGGAGGGAATGAATGCAGGGGCCGGAAGAAGGCTTGTGTCACATATTGCATTACTTACATCCTGAGTTGTATTACTAAGCATTCTCCAGAGTATAAGGTGTTGATGGTGGGACGTATTCTGGGAGGAATTGCTACCTCCCTCTTGTTCTCAGCCTTTGAATCTTGGCTTGTTGCTGAACACAATAAGGTGGATAATTAATTAGCTGTGTGCTTGAAGTAAATTGCTTTTGAGTCTTTGTACTGAATCTCTTCTTATGCATTCTTTGCAGAGAGGTTTTGAACCGCAATGGCTGTCCTTGACTTTCTCCAAGGCTATATTTCTTGGCAATGGCCTGGTTGCTATTGTGGCTGGGTTATTTGCCAATTTACTGGCTGATAACTTGGGCTTTGGTCCTGTGGCCCCTTTTGATGCAGCTGCATGCTTTCTTGCAATTGGCATGGCAGTCATTTTGTCGACGTGGGGTGAGAATTATGGAGACCCTTCTGAAAGCAAGGACTTGCTTGCGCAGTTTAAAGTTGCTGCAATGGCCATTGCTTCTGGTATACTTTTGCTTTTTCGGCTTCTGGTTGGGGATTCAGCCTGATTTAATTTTCCTTGATCTGATGGTTATGTGTTTTCTCAGATGAGAAGATTGCTTTGCTTGGAGCCATACAATCACTGTTTGAGGGGTCTATGTACACCTTTGTGTTTCTCTGGACTCCTGCTTTGAGTCCAAATGAGGAGGACATTCCTCATGGTTTCATTTTTGCTACATTTATGTTGTCTTCCATGTTAGGGAGCTCCATTGCATCACGACTGATGGCTCGTCCCATACTTAAAGTAGAGAGTTACATGCAAATTGTTTTTACAATCTCGGCCTTTACTCTCCTCCTCCCGGTTATCACAAATGTAATACTATTCCTCAATAGATTACTGCAAACATTGTGGTTAAATCTTCTCTTATATTTGACTTTTTTGTTAATTTGAAGCAGTTCTTAGTAACTCCTTCGACTGTAAAAGGTGGGAGCATCTCCTTTGGGGGCTGTCTCCAGCTCTTTGGCTTCTGTACCTTTGAGGCATGTGTTGGTATTTTTTGGCCGTCCATTATGAAGATGAGGTCTCAATATATTCCCGAGGAGGCTAGGAGCACAATTATGAATTTCTTCCGCATTCCTCTCAACATATTTGTGTGCATTGTGCTTTACAATGTAAGCTGCAATCTATTTCACTCCCAAGCTGTTGTGTTTTATTATCCAAATTGGTTTCATGATTTGCATCCATTTATGAGCAAAAAGTGGTTCAACATTTTTTTGACATTCTGTAATGTTATCTCATTGCTACCTAAATTTCTTTTGTCGTAGGTGAATGCTTTCCCCATGACTGTGATGTTCGGCATGTGCTCAATATTCTTGTTTGTAGCTGCATTTCTACAAAGACGGTTGATGGTGGTTGCTGATAGCCACAGAGCTAGTAAGTCATGAACAAGCTTGCTTCAACTTTATATAAGAGTTCTCATCTTTCTCAAGCTTCCTTGTGAATGTTAGCCTTAGAAACTAGTGCCATTTTTGGTTATTAAGTATTGCAAACTGAGAAGAAATCTTGATCATACTTATGCCTCTGTTATAAGAACATTGATCAATTATCCACTTCATTGGGAAATGTCAAAGAGAACTTCACAACGTAGTAGATTAGATCTTGGTTGATAAGAATGTTTCATAAATGATCTACATTTCAGAATGTTCAAATCACTTGATATATCTGATGGTATAACCCACAGAACTTGATTTTGAGATGTTGACTGTGCTGGGGAGCCTTCGAGATGGCCTGAATTCCATTACTGCTGCTTGCCTATAAATTTACTGTAATACTGCCTGCATGTGAAGGTTTTTCATGCCATTAATACAAAAACCAATTATAATTGGCTCCTATAGCTGTTTTGTGACTTTTGTTATCAAAGGATGCAGTTGATGTTGTTGCTGAACTTCATTGTTGAACTGATTCTTTTCAGAGACTCAAGACTGGGCCCAGAAGGAGAGGGATGTCGAGACTGAACCACTGAATGACCATTGAGCAAGGAACATTTGATGATTGAAAAACTGCGACAAATTTAAATTATTTTTCACATTCTGTTCGCCGGCGTGATGACCGATAGTATTTTTCACTGGAGCTTAAAGAATTCGTAAGTGTTTGTCTGCGCAAAACCTGAAATCTGCCCCAATTCTTTGTCTAACTTCTTCAGGAGGTACTTGTGTGCATGTATACCAATATCTCTTCTTTAAGTTTTACCTTATTCACATCTGTTTTACTATATTCTCTTTCTATGAACAACAATGGAAACATTAGTTTCCTGACATCAAAGTATGTAATTTTTTAATTCAACCTTGAAAGTCTGGATTACATATATTTCCATAATAATAGTCACCGTCTCTTCAGTCTTTCGTATGAGCTTTTGACTTACTTTATAATTGTATTTGAGAAAAATGCATTTCTCTTTGGCAAAGCAACACAAGGTTCAATCATTCATGAAATGTTGAGTTTCTATTTCATTTACAACTGAAAAATTTAGTAAGACATAAAACAAACAAGTTGTTGGACAAGAATCATATCCAAGAATAGTAATCATATCCTAATGAGATGGGATGGATATCTCTATTGTGAATTGTTAAATCCCCAGTCAAGAAAATATCTTGAAATTTCATCATCATTTTTTTTTTATTAAAATCAAATCTATTAACCACATTCAATAAACTTCATCTGAAAAACTGATCAAAATCCCAGTCAAGGAAACCAAATAACTGATGATTTTCAATATATAAGCATCCTTGTACGTTTTGCTAACCATGACACAGTGAATCATAAGAGGCCAATTGCCTCCACTTTCTGCAAACTAATAATATCATACCCCCAATGTAATATTTGTTCAAAATTTTCAGTGCTTAAACCAGTGATGTCTATGTAATCTATATTAGAGATCATTTACTAATGTTATCTGCTTTTAGAAATTTTTTAATCAAAAGACAAACATGTACAGCCTGATAACTCTCCTCATAAGCAACTCCAAACAAACATGGAACTCAAGAAAACAAGGAAACATCAACCAATAATCATAAACTAGAATTGAAAATTTGAAACACAGTGCATCCTAAGGAAAAGAAGAAAAAGAAGTAATTAACTGATACTGACTGACCAAGAAAGAGATTTATGATCCATAATATCTTGAAATTTAGCTCTCATGGTTGTTTTTTTTTTGTGTGAGAAGATGAGCCACTAACCTGTGAAAAAAAGACATGGTTATGCATAATTTTTTTTTTTTTTTTTGCCAAGATGTGCAATGGTATAGACGTGCACAAACTTCAACGAAGCAAGTGAAGGCAGGGCCCACGCACATATGAGCGCTGAGACCACCAGTACACGTTCACTACTCATACTCTTAGAAATGTGCCATCACCCAATATTCAAAATTGGTAAGCTTTGGGAAAAATTTTAACATGGACCTTAATTTTAACAGGCGGTAATGTTTTCACATTACCGCCAACCAGACGGCCCCTTAAAATTTTTTTTGGACCATGTTTTCATTCACGAGCTCTCCTTCAATATATTTAGTTATATGTACTTTTCTCTTAATTCAAGAGAGCGTCGTGTCACAGTTAGCCGTGATGATTATATAAATAGTTATAATTAGATGGTTGATTAGATTTAAGAAAATTTTATATTGATACCTAGGGTTGTCAAAGCGGCATTGCCGTTCAATTCAAGCTCGGGTTTCCACAAGCTAAATCTGTCTTTCATTATTGGCCCCATTTGATACCATAAATGCAAATCTTGAATATTGTTAGTATAAATGGTCTGGGGTTTGCATCATTAAAGCCGTCTATTAGATTATTTGGTTACATGGTCTGGTGTTCGAACAAAATAACCATATTTTTTAATTACATACTTATTATTTGAATAAATACAACACTAGAACTTTAAAAGATCTGATTGAAAACTTTTCTGATAATAAAAATGAACCTCAATTTAGTGAGCCCAACTATTAAAAAAATTTGCTAATACACAAAACGAGTTCGGGCTACTTAAAGAGGCTTTATTTTATTTTATTTTATTTTTTGTAGTACCTTTTCTTTTTCATCTCTAATGAGCATTTCTTTATATTTTTTTTTTCTCTTGTAGCCTCTATTTTGGTGTTTTTTCTTCTGTTTTAATTAAATAGTGGATTATTTATTTTATATAAAAAATTACTTATTTAGTAATACAAGATCTCCTGTAAGTTTTTGTTACATGTAAAGAAAAAATATATTGCAAGTTTTATTTTTAAAAATTACTTTATAGATTTTTTTTAACATATTGCATGGTCTTAGCATTTTTCTTTTTTCTTTAAGACATGAATAGAACCATACTGAATTAGAAGTGACTAAAAGTCACTAAAATGTTCAAGAAAAAAAAAACGTATCTTCCTAAAAAGATACAAGACTTTCTTATAAACTAATTAAATAAATTATCATAATAATCCATAAGTAAGAATCAATATAAGTTCCACCTGTAAATATCAACCTATGCCCTTTCAAGTGCACACTGAAAACCATACTAAGACACAAATTTACAACTCCAAAACTTGTAAAAAAAAAACAACTAAATTTGATAATAGATTATTTTAGACCTAATTTTACCCTTATTTGATTATTCCCACTCAAATACCTGGCGTCACATGCTATCCACCTGTCCCACATGCTTATGCTCACTGAGAAAATAATAGAACCCTTGCTGCCAAACAAATACAGACTACTCTTACTCACCGCTCAACCCTCATGATATATATATATATTTATTTATATATAGTACTTCATCTGCTCCAACACAACACAGACGGCTACTTGTCAAGGCCTACACTATATCCCTCCTTTCCCTTTTCTCTAGCCTCACAGGGGAAAACACAGAAACAAAGATAGAAAGCATGTACTCTCCCCAGATCTCCACTGCATTCCTGGCTCTCCATCTCCTGCTTCTCATCCAGACCAAAACTAGCCTCGGTTATCAGTACAAAGTGGGAGATCTAGACTCATGGGGAGTACCACCACCCTCCAACAAACATGTCTACTCTTACTGGTCCCAGCACCACCAATTCCAGATCGGTGACTCTCTCTGTGAGTTATCCATTCCATTTCTCCTCTTACTAATTCTTCACTAACATCATCATGAGTTTCATGAATATATATATATATATATATATATATATGTCTTGTTTGCATTTTGCAGTGTTCCTGTACCCACCGAGTCAAGACTCAGTGATCCAGGTGACAATGCAGGCATTTAACAGCTGCAGCATCTCAGATCCCATATTGAAGATGAGTGATGGGAATTCAATTTTCAATATTACTAAGCCGGGTACGTATTACTTCACTAGTGGAGTACCTGGGCATTGCCAGAAGAACCAGAAGCTGGAGGTTGATGTGCCTATGGCCAATGGGACATTCCTTCCGCCTGCTGGTGATGCTGTTGCTGCTGGTCCTGGCTCGGCAATGTCACCGAGCTCTTCGGCTTTTCCCGTCGTCTTCGGGCCCAGTGCTGCAGCGGCAGAACGGTCAGCTGCCACAGATGTAAGGATGGCCGTGGCCGCCGTGTGGGCAATAGTGATTGTCTGCGTGTTCCTAGTCAGTCTTGTTTGAGAAACAATGTAAACATATGAAATGATATTCTATTCATTGAGACAGCAAAAGATTGAAGGATAGTTCTTGTTTGAATGTAAGACGGTTTCCTGATACATAAAAATGAGGATGTTGAGAAGCTCCCCTGCAACAATTACACATTCACTGTAAGATTAGTGGACTCTTAACTGACATTTTCAAGATCGTTTGATGGTGTCGGTTCCCCAGATTGTGATGGTTGTTCCTTTGTGTCTGCGGCCACGAAGGGGCTCCTGATCTGGGAATGATTCAAGTCTGAATCCATGGTAGATGTTGCCCTTGGAGGTGAAGCTGGTTGAACCTCTACATCTGGATAGGCAGCCTTGAACCTTGCTCTTAGGCCATCATCTACTAATCTCACTCCATTCAACTGGTTTCCTAGTGAAAGCCACCTGCGGACAATGATTCGTTAAACTTACTGGCCTTGTGTGTATGGCCATAAGAAGAAAGTAGAAGATAGTAGCTTTATTTTTGACAGAACAATCCAAATAATACCCAGAGGGAATGCTAGAGGATAGTATTGTCTATGCAGTATATGGAACAGCTATAGATAAACGGACTGACTTGGAGAACATACCCTGCATGTGTATTGTGCATCCGTGCAAATAATTCAAGTTTTCTTGTCCTGGGGCTTATCCTCTCAAGCAGTGGGTACATCTGAGTGGGAAACAGGAATTAGTGTCAAAATTAACATTGAGCTTCCAAAATTATTTATAGAGTTTATGCGACATATAAATTAAATATTTATAGAATGAAATAGATCAGATGCAATTTTGTTTCAGAAAAAAAAAAAGAAAGAAAAAAGGAGAATTTCCTTCAATGAAACTTGTAATAGCATGCAACAAAGAATATAAGTAATCAGATTAAAAAGTTCCAACTATATCCTCTCTGCAAAGAAAATTTGTTAAGCTTACCTCATCTGGTTTTCGGCTTGTCTCACGAACTTCAGCAACAATGACATCTGTGTCAATGTTGCGGTTTACCTCTGGATTCCCTTTTATACCAACAAGGCAGTGCTCTTTACTATGATTGAGCCAGTGACCTGTCCGCCCAGTTCTAATAATTCTTTGAAGCTGATTAGTCTTCACCCAAATAATCTCTTCAACACGTTTGTAACCCCAGAGCTCCAAGCTGATGCATAAATCACAAAATGCCAAAGATCACATCAACCTCAATAATACAGTCAGTGCATCACAACTATCAAAACAATCATACAACCCAATGAAAACCAAATATTCATGTCATGGAGGAAGGCGCAACAATAATTGTCTAGTATAGCTTGATCAAACCATTGATACTTACACACAACTGCGCCCTTAGGATCATCTGGTATTGGACATAGATGCCATGACTACAATAGATAGCTATGCAACTTGAAAAAATACCAATGGCTTATATGCAACGATCTATGTGAAGTGTAAACAAGACTCTTAACACCAATAAATCTTGGACATATTTACACAGTCCAATTTGTAACTAAGCTCAGTTAGATAATTAATTCAGACCGATAACAGATAATCACTGCTCATGTGAATTCTGAGAGAATGGGTGCTTACCATTCACGTCCGAGTTCCATTGCACGACCAGTGACCCAGAGAAAAATCAGACCATCAGTCTGCAGTGCTGGTACATTGAGGTTCCTCATTTCATCATCAGCCATTGTTCCATAAGGCAACTCCATATGTATGTCCCATGGTGGATCAGCCATGATGACTCCAAATTGTCCCAAGATATCCATTCTAAAGTTACGGATGTCACAGTTGATCCATTGAGGTTCACCAAGCTCAACTTCTGAACAGTACTCAGCGCGTTGAGGCTTTACTGGCTTTGGAGGCAGATTACCAGCTCCCATCATCATTGGGGGTAAATCTGGTGTCGGGTCATATTCATAATGAACATACTTGCATGTCTGTCCATAGATAAAATAATTAAGATAGTAATACCACAAAAGGTGATCATGAAATAGCAAACCAGGAGACAATAAACCTTTGTATGGCGACAAGTATCTAGGAAAGAGCAATCGCCTAAGTTAGTGTCAGTGTGAGGAGCAATTATGCGCTTGTAGTGGACCTGCAAGAGAACATACTAATACAAGTGAAGTGAACTTTAACAGGATAATATGACCCTAGAGCTCTATTTTGACAGTTAGAAAAAGTCTAAATTGGAGTATGAGTATTATCTATAACAAAATGGAACACTAATTACTTCCGAGAAAATCATTTTGTGCTGATAACTAACAAAATACTGATGAGATAGGCATAATACATAACTTAAAAACTGTCATTGCGTGAGAGACATAAATCATTAACTTCAGAGTTTTAGTTGTATTTACACATGAGCACCCTTACCTCAACTTTGACGAGTGTAGATGGGGAATGGGAAGTGATACAAGTGATGTATATGACTTCCACTTAAGAAGGTCAGGAGGAGCAACAGAAGTTGAAAATTAAATTCCCTTTGGCCCCAACAACTATGGAAAGCCAACAGCTCCCTCAGAGAGAGGGCCACAAAGGTCGCAAAATATTCTAAACTGGCATCAGTTTTAGCAAGACTCTATCAATCAATTTTTCTTCGTCCCTCAAGACACAATGCACATGCATTCCCATATATCCTTGATCCACCCATCACTAAGGCAGACTTTCAAAATATCTAAGCCCTAAAACCAAGCCTCTCCTCCCCATGGGAAAATTATACAAGTGTGTCCCAATAGAATTGTAAAATAATGATCAGAATAAAGTTGAAGATGCTTGGATATGTACCTTATCACATGCAATAAAAGAACCATTTTGGCGCCGGCAATCTTCTTTGGTTAAATGCAAACAGTACATCTTCAGCTGAGATCCGCCTTTTGTTTTAAACTGACAAAATAAATTATAAATATTAGTTGATGCAGTCAAGGAAGGTGTGCAATCAATTAGATCTGACTCTTATTCAGTAAAGAGCAACTTTTCCGGTAAAGATTTAAAATATTCCAAAAGTGACAAGAGTAGAGAGATCATATTCTCTTTAAACACACTAGGGTGGCAATGATTTAGAAGTTCACTAGAAGTTCACCTTACAAGACATTATTCCCATCAACACTAGAAGACAAATATAACTACGCGAGAAGCAATTGCAACTTAGGTATAGTTTAAACAAATTTGCACATCTTGCTCAAGGAAGGCATCCATAAGATAGGTATATATGAACTTTGACAAGATATGGCAAGCCATACTAGAGACTGAAAAAAATTATTCAAAACACTGGAATAAAACTAAAGATAGAAGTTTTAAACAACATGACAATGAATCATGCATCAAGCAAATAGAACCAGTCCCCTCAATTTGTCTAATTACAAACGAATACTAGCAGATAGTGCTAAACTTTGAGGGGCATGATTACAATAGCAGTCAAGTAGAATTAAGTGAAGATTTTGAATTTCTTCTGTTGATAAATCTATTTCCGACTCTAAGTGCTAAGCAGGATGTGCCATCTCTATCTGGATTCTGAAAGATTTCTCCTTCCAACAACATTTCCTATCAACTAATGTATATCAGAAGGAAAAGTATAAGTTGGATTGTGACTGGCAGCTCCAAACAACTAAGCTTAGAAAATTTGGCGGGCCGCTAAATCTAAGAAAAATCAAAATTCATATGAAGACTGAGGAGCTTAAAAAGGTTATGGCATCAAATTCTCATACCACAGCATAGTTTTGATAGTACAGATTGAATGTAAGAAAGAACTAGAAATAAATCTATAGCTCTTCAAACCTTTGCATGAACTGCGGTTTCCCTCGCTGTTGGCCGGTGAATGAGATCGAGAAGTTCCTCACCAGTCTTTGACTTCTGCAACTCTCTAAACGTCTTCTTATTCAACAGCATCTCAAGATCCTTCAACTCCTCATCGTCCGACTTCATCTTCGGCTGAACCGGGCTAGGGCCGCCCATCGGTGCCGCAGGCCCCATGAGGGTCCGGGCGTGCGGTGAAAACATCGTCCTAGGCCCCATCAAGCCCATCCCTCTCGCCGCCGCGCCACCGCCAGGAAACATGGGGGATAAACCAGCCATTTGGTGATCTGGTGTCCTCATCCACATCTCAGGCGGAACCGGGGGGCCCCGCGGCACCATCGGCGAAGCCTGGCTATGATTGCTCCCCTCATTAAGGTTCACTGTTTCTTGAACCGTACTCGACGGGGACCGGCGTAGGCGGGTGTTGCAGGCTCTCAGGGAGTTCCTTCGCTAGCTTATGGCGATCGATGCTCCACACCATAAGCATCGACTTCCCACTAAGCGAAAACTCCTCAAGCTGAACGGCGCCGGTCTCAGCCGCAATGCAACGGAGCGCAGACTCCACCGCGGAAACAGGGCCGAGGTCGCCACCCAGCTCCGCTATTGCCGCCAAATCCGTGGGCGACACGGAAGAGCTACCGCTCTCCAAGCGGCGGAGAAGGGCAGCAGAGTCGAGCTCGACGAAGGGAACGAGATCAAGGAGGCAGACGGCGACGGCGGACCGGACAAGGGCTAAGCGATCCGAGGAAGGGGAGGTGGGAGATTGAGAATGGGCCTCAGATGATGAGAGTTTGGGGCGGGAGCGGGAGAGGGGGTGAGAGTCGGGATGGGGGCGGCGGCGAGGGGTGAGGGGTTGGGGATCAGAAGGGGAGGGGGTGGGGGAGAATGGGCGATGGTTGATGGCGGATATGAGACGGAGAGAGAGGTCAAGGGAGGAGACGAGGTCGGGGACGAGGTTTTGGAGGGAAGCGATGAGGGAGTGCTGGGAGAGGCGGCGGGCTTGAATGGCCTCCTCTAGTTGAGTGCGCATCTCCTTCAAAGTCGAGGGATCGTCGGAATCCATGGCGGTTTGGGCGTCCATGGCACCGCGACGGTGGGCAATACGACGGCGAGCGGCAAAGTTGGGAAGGTTATATAGCGGAGACTCGTCAACCAAGTTGAAGTTTTGGGCCGTGAAATGGGCCAATATGCCAGGACCAAAACATTCGACTTCCCCCGGCCCATTTGGTTCGTTATTTAGAGAATTTATTAATTTTTTTTCATTTTAAATTTTAATTTATATAAAATTATTATTGTTGTTATTATTATACTGCGCATTCAATTACACATTTCTATTTTTATATTGGCTACCATTTAAGCTCTTCGTCTAATTTCTTTAATATTATTGATTTGATTATACATATTTTTATAAGTATGACTAGCACTTAATCTTTGATAAATTTTATTATATTTCAACAATATATTTGATGCTAGTTTTAAATAAAATAAATCATATATATATATGAAAGATAAATTCAATAAGCTAAGTACTCATCCCCATATATGAATGATCCTTGCAAAAGATCATTAATTTCCTGAGCTTCATCCTCATTTTCCCTGTAGTTATTTTTAATATTGTTGTTATCTTTATTCATCTCAAGTCTTTATGATCACCTCTCTTATATTTTCTCAATTCTCTTATATTTTTTTATTTTTAATGTTGTATTTTGATTTTCTAAAAACAACTTTAGAACAAATGATACTATGGGGGTTGAGTTTTCACCCATTTCATCATTGTCACGTGATTAGCCAAATTTTACATGGAATTTTATTAATAGTAATTTTATGATCTTCAGATCTATCATCATTTATCAAAAATAGGAGAACAAGATATTATTTTAATAAAGAAAATGACCAATTTTTTAAAAACCAATTTTTTCAAAAATAATAAACAAATTAAAAATATTGTTTTACTCCTAGTGGGCCTTCTGTTTTGTGTGCCCGTCCTGCTGGAACGGTGTTGTACTTCTGCTTTCTTGTTTTTTAATACATATGGTTTATCCACCTTTAAAAAAAAAAAAAATGTTTTAGAAAAAAAAAAAAAAATTATAATCCTTCACCTTGACACTCACACCATCCATAACAATCTCATAGTCATACCATACCTTTATATAATTAAATATATAAACCAAATCTTATCCACTAAAATATCCATAGCACACATGCATGCATGCCAAATTCACTGCTAGTTGCTCTCATTGTCTGGTCAACCAGTTTCATTGGATCCCCTTCACTAGTACACACTACCAAGTGAAATTGAAAGAAAAAACAATAGAGATCTATGAACACCAAGATCTAGAAAATTAAAACATGATTTTCTGATCATTTCCAAACACATACAAGACACCAAAAAAAAAAAACTTGACAAAAAGAAAAAGAAAAGAAAAAAAAAGTCCCATAAATGAATCCATGCATGCAAAACCAAGGAAGGCAAAGCAAAGCAAATCAAGCAGAAGGCTTAGTATTGGCAGCAAGTTCTCTGGCAATAGCCTTATCAAGCCAAGCCTCAGCATTGCCCATCATGCTAGGACTCAACCTAACCATAAGCACACAAAACTCAGTCTCATTAAGAGCTCCATCTCCATCCAAATCTCCCTCATGAACCATTGCCTCTGCATCACCAATGCTCATCTCTCCAATAACTCCGAGCAATGCCGCATTCCTCCTGAGACTCTCCGGCGTTATAAGTCCCCGTACCGGGTCTGCGAGCAACCGAAACCCTCCACACAGCTCAGAGATGAACTCTTCTGCCTCCATCTTCTCTGCCATTGCTGGCAAAAGGTCTTCATATTCCAAACCTTGTTCTTCTTGCCCAGTGGTTGCCATTGATATATTTAATTAACAGTCACTAATTATCTCTCTCTCTCTCTCTATATATATATATAGAACACTCTGGTTTTTGTGAGAATTAATATTACTGAAGATATAACATTGAGTTTGAATGTGTGTGTGTGTGTGTATAAATATATATAGGGAGAGGAGTGGTATGGACTATGAAGAAGTGGAGGGGATTAATGAGCTTCTTCTAAGAAGGTGCATTGCATGGGAATGAGAAGCTTCGTGCACGGAAATGTGCGTGTGTTTCGTGGTAATTGCTTTACATTTGGGTTTTCTTTGCACTTTGTATTCCGTTGGGGGGCGGGAAAATGGTGCCTGAATTTTTAAATTGCCCTCCCGCTTTGCTTTCTCTAGGAGGTTCTAACATGGGCAAATTAGTCATTTTAGTTGAACTGAGTTTGGAGCTTTCAGTGTAATTTCTGTTTTAGTGTGTATGTGTGTGTGTTTTATTTATTTATTTTTTTATATATTTTGGGGTTTGGTAACCTCGTACTATTTGGGATTAGAATAAGTTGGAT
Organism: Dioscorea alata; assembly: GCA_020875875.1. Lineage (NCBI taxonomy): Eukaryota > Viridiplantae > Streptophyta > Magnoliopsida > Dioscoreales > Dioscoreaceae > Dioscorea > Dioscorea alata. The sequence goes on along the minus strand of CM037014.1, from coordinate 20,948,414 downwards.
CATAGGATTTTAATTGGATAAATTGAATTCAATGAAGTAAAGGACAAAAGCCACATAAATGATGGATAAGGAGAGTAATATTCAACTAAACTAGTTGGAAATAGTTAAGTTTTAAGGAGTGAAACACAGAGAGAGATTATTTCACTAATAATTTGGTTTTATAGGTTTGGAATTTTTGAGCCGCATTGATTTATATCTATATAAAAATAAAATAAAAATAATTTAAAATAAACAATTAAATACAGTGTCTTTTATCCATAATATTAATATCTCACGGTCGTTTAATATTTATATAATGAAAAAAAATCCAAAAAATAATAAGAACAAGTGTCAATCAAGTCCATTGATGAAGTTAAATGAGAAGGCAATTGATTTGATTCTCAATTATCAAAGTCATATAAAATGGCAGTAACTATACACTATAGGAAGCTCCAATGCATTTTTAGCAAAGGCACGGGATTTTTTTTTTTTTTTTTTTGAAAAAGGGCATGGGATTTTCCCCTCTTCTTTTTCTTTGAAATTGCTGCCATTGTTGTGTGCCAGTACTGAAATCGGGTCTTGGAAGTAACACAAAAATAGAAAAAGGTGGAAGTTGTGAAGATGAACTTCAATGTGTTTTTCATATTTCATATAAATGGAGAATTTAAAACATAGAGTTTTAATTTGGAGCGATTTATTTAAAAAAAAAAAAGAAATATATATAGCACGTGAGATGCACGTGATAGAGAGAGAGAGGGGGAAGTGTTGATTGTTGAGGAAGATCCGAAGAGGGCGCCATTGATGAGAGAGCTTGGAACTCGTGGTTGGTTGGAGGGATGGAGTTTTGCCCGACGTGTGGGATGCTTCTGCAAATTGAACCGCCGAACAATGGCCGGAGTATGAGGTTCTACTGCCCAACCTGTCCCTACGTTTGCCCTATTTCGGGCAAGGTATTTATCTCTATATATCATTCCAATCTTGTTTTGATCTTTTGATTTGGTTGTTCTTCTTCACTATTGATTGTTCACCTTAATTGAAATCGCTGCAGATTGTGAAGAAGGAACGCTTAGTGAAGAGGGAGATGGAGCCAATCTTTAGTGGTGACAAAGCCATGGAATTTGCCCCTAAGACTCAAGGTGACTGTTTTCTTGACAAACTTAATTGTTCCAAAATTATCTATTTCTTCTGTGATGCTCAATTTGGGTTGCGTTCAGTGGCTAAAGGTGAAGACTTGGTGGTTGTAGGTTGTGATCTTTGTGAATTTCTATGTTTCGTTGAGTTCATTGAAGTCACTGTGCGAAATTCATTTGGCAATAGATTCATGTAGATATTTCTTTCACTGTTGAAATGGAACTTTGCTGCAAACCTAGCTAATTCATTGATCATTCAGCCTTTTAATCTTGAGAAGTAAAAAGATGTTGGGCTGGTTTCTGATATTTTAATAGCTATGCGACTGTAGATGACCTTGTTCCTGCACACCGTTTGCAGGCAATGCAGTTATAGAAACCATATCATAATCTTTCTCCATCTAGTTGTTCTAAAGGTCTACACTCATTAATTTTTGTAGGGAAACTATCAACATTCGTCCTTACAACTTAATTTTATCCATATGGGCTGTTTTCGATCATTCTCATCACTTATTTTTGCAAACCAGAGATGTTCACTCATTTTTTATTAGGTTTAAATACAGTTAATGTTCTTTAGCCTTATATTCTGGTTAAATAAAACAAGGCTAAAGAAAGCCTATCAAATATAGATGCCTTAAAGGATTTTTTGCCAATCAATCGGGTGTTTGAGTTAAAGCACTTGAACAAGAGTACATTTTGTTCCCATAATGTATCTCTTAAAGGGACTCTTTTAACTTTTTTTCTTTGTTTTTTCCAAATTTGTATTTGAGGCTGTTGTTTGTCAGGCCTCTTTCTGTGTACCACATTTGCTGAAATGAACACATTTATCACTAATCTTATACACACAGTATCTAGAGGAGGTGAGGTATGTTTTTCCTGTCAATTGGACATCTGAGGCAAAGTACTTGAACAAGAAGTATTTTTTGTCTCTATAAGAGAACTCTTATGAAACTCTTTTCATTTTTGCTTCAAACTTTTCACCTTTTAAATTTGTATTTGAACTTTTGTCTATCACGGCCCTCTTTGGATATGTCATTTGCTGAAATCAACACCTTCTTTCCATTAGCCTTGTACTTAATTTTTGCTATCATATCCTTCTCCATGCATTTTTCGCTTGTCCTTTACCTTCACACCATAATAATGCTCGTAGCCTGTTATAACAAATGATATTTTTGCTTTCTAAGTTGAAAAAAAATTTTGGCTTGTTGGTTAACTAGTTCTATCATATTAACGCATAAACACCTCACATCCCAGTAAAAAAAGGTGATTGGAATGGAAGTCATGAACACCAATTGAAAGGGATCACATCATTAGTTAGACATATGTGAATCCCTCAGAGTTTAGATAAGGTCATAATCAGTTTTTATTGTATCTAGCTTTCCTCTATTCTTCTCTATAGTTTATAAACACCATCCAGATAAGTTCCAGCAATTGGGATTTATTTAAGCCATTTTGTTACAGAATCTTGCCTTTTTTGTAATGAAAATTTTAATCTGGATTCTGACATATCAACCATGTTCCAACATTAATGAAAAGAAAACAAAAAGGAGTAAGCATAGTATCAAGATTGGCTGAGCTACTTCGTACTTTTTTTTGTTATTTGACAAAAACTTCTTACTTATTTTAAAAGAAAAGATGCAGCGTTACAATGGATTGACTTGATTATGTTGTGCTAACAGTATGCTTTCCTTTGTTAAAATTTTTAATTGGTTCCATAATGCCACCGAAATTTAGATCTGACTCTTAGATGTTCTCTTATTTCCTGTCCTACAGCAACCTGCCCGCGATGCCATCATGGAGAAGCATATTTCAGGCAAATGCAAATTAGATCTGCAGATGAGCCAATGACTACATTCTACACATGCTGCAACAATAAATGCAAGCATGATTGGAGAGAAGATTAGTGTACTCTTCAAACTCGTTATCTTGTGATTATACAGTCATTGGCTGAGTTTTGTTAAACCTACTAGGGTGTTTTTTTTTTTTTTTGGGAGTTAGGATGGCGAGGCTTTGTGTGGTTGGAGCCATGGGCTAAAAGGATGATCTTGAGGCATAACTCTTTTGCTTCTATTTTCTGTATGTGCTGTTCTTTCTTCTGGTGTATTATCAGAGTCCAGTCCCACCTGCCCTCTGCGGTGTATTGATCACTTAAAAGACATTTTTTTGGTTAATAAAAACTTATTTAGATCTTCTGGCTAAATAAAATGGCATAAATGCATATGCTTTTACTTTTAAGTTTTAGGAAAAATGCAGCAGGTACAGGTGTGCTTTACTAAAAATACAAAATATCAGGTGGAAAGTTCAACAATAAATCAGATGCTTCTAAAAAAGACATTTCAATTTTAGGGAAAGATATATTCTCATTTTGCCCAATAACTAATAAAATTAATATCATAATAATTTGTTGAAAGAGATTGTGAAACTCCTCTTGCTCGAAAGCATTAATGTATATCTTCTAACAACACATAAACAGTCCACTTTTTCTTTTCAGTGGTACGCTTTGGAAAAGAAAATTGCCAGTAACTTAATAAATTTTCACACAGAACATAACCAAAATCTCATAAATACAGGAGAAGACAGCCATTGCTGGCGTTCTATTTCATCACTGGTTATATTATATATACCCACACATAACAGAACAAGAAAAACAATCCATGAAATGAAACAAAAGAATGTTTTGCAGAAGAAAAATTAACAATAAAATCAAACATTTCTCTTCTTTGCCAACCACCTCTTCTTGGTATTCTCCAAAGCCTCCTGGCGCATCTTTGATAACTCATAAAACCATCGTTCGTATTGTGCTTCTATCATGTCAAGCTCTTGTTTGAGGGTATCGTCAACTCCATCTAAAAACTGGTTCCCTCCGGTGCTACTGTTATCATCTTCGGCTTTATAACCAAAGGAATCAACAACTCCCATGTCAATGTCGCTTGCATAGCCACTCGCACTCTTGCAGCTTTCAGCAAAGAGAAATGATAACCCCGACCCATGAGAACCTTGATCTTCCTCATTAGCCTGACTAAAGATGCCACCTTTCTCGAACGAATCAACTCCAAGGGACTGCACAGATTCCTCAACAGAGTAATTCAAATTCAAATCAGACATAACTTCAAACGCTGTGTGAGTGGAATCATTGCAAGGAACTGAGAATTCACTGTTTGCACAAGCGCTTCGCCCCTTGTATGGGCTCATAGTGTCGCAAGATGAGCAATCCGTTGAAGGCCTCCAGCCAGGCACAAGTTTCATAATCAAATAATCAATAAAGTCAGCTATGAAGATCACATCATCATGCGACAAATTTAGTTCTTCGACCATCTCACTAGCAACTGAAACAGCTGTATCAGTGTCTAGGAAAAATTGGAAATGAATATTTTTTGCCCGACCTGCAGTTCATGGAATATAGATGCTTAAGGAAAATATAATAACAAAATAAACAAGACTCTGAAGTTCTAAACTAAAGCCAGCTAAGTGCACTCACCACAAGAGTCGGTTATCCTCAGAACCAGATAGATTGACTTCTCATCCACCTTCTCCCCTTTCAATCTATATTCCTTATTCTGGTTTGTCCTAGAAAACTCCATACATTGGGCACGTGGAACTCCTTGGTTCCCAGGGAGATTTATCAAGGGAAGCTGCTTGTAGTTCGAATCTAAATCCATAGATAAAAATGAGTCTGGGCTTGTCAAATCAATTGAAGAAGTCATGGCATTTGATAGCTGAACAATATCATGAACATTCTCCTTGGGAATGTTCTGTTGAAGAAATGGGTCCTTTAAGAGCTCTTTGGCAGACAATCTCTCAGAAGCCGGTGCAAGGCATTTCTCAATAAATTGTTTAACTTGACAGTCTGTTACTTTTGCAAGTGATGCAGGTTTTATTCCCTACAAATAAATATTTAAATAAACAAACTTAAGCAATAAGTAAAGCTACAGCATCCTAACAAATGTATCTCATCATATAAAAACTTACAGAAGTAACTTTCTTGTAAATTTGAGCTGTATTTTTGCACTCATTATATGGATACTCAAGAGTTACCATCTCCAACATACACATTCCAAATGAATAAACATCTACGAGTTCATTATACTCTTCTTCATAGAGCTCAGGGGCCATGAATTCAGGGGTACCTAAAATACACCAATTTGTAAGATATAATCTACAGTTATGGCTGCACACATCGTTTGAATCTTTATAGAAAAGAAAAACATAAGGAACATTTACCAATCACACTGCGAGCAGTAGGCTGTTGCATAACAATAGCCAATCCAAGGTCTCCAATTTTAACTTCACCATGATTTCCATTGACAAAGATATTGTCACATTTCAAATCTCTATGCAGAATAGGTGGACTGTGCCCATGAAGGAATTCCAATCCTCGAAGAATTTGCCTTGCCCAATTCTTAACTGCCTTGATATCCACACTTTTGTGTTTCCTACAATATCTACATCAACAGGATTCACGACCATAATTAATCAAATCATGACTAACCTAAGAGTAGGAGAAAGGTAAGTTTGTAGAAAACCTACTGTCTCAAACTTCCCGAGGTGAAGAGTTCTGTGATAATGTTAATTGTCTTCATTTTTTCATCCACCCATGAGCCATAAAACTTGATGATGTTCTCATGCTTCAAAGACTTCAACAAATGAACTTCAGAATACAACCTTTCCAGGTTTGCTGGTGATTGCAATAACTCATCAATCCTCACTTGGTTCCATGCAACTTCAATTCCATCAACCTCATCAAATGCCTTATAACTACAAACAAAGGATTAAGGATAACAAGCCATAATATACCCATCTAGGCGACACAAACAAGATTCCTAATGAAACAAGGGGACCATTAAATTGAAGGATACACTGTCTTGAAGGCTCCCTTCCCTAATACCTCTTTGTACTGATAAACCAAAGCAAACAATCAAATAATCAAACAAACAAACCAAAAGTATTGAATTTAGAACATTCATCACAGCAATGTGGATCAAGTGATCAACACTCGACATAAAATGAATATCTGTTGAAAATTTATCGGAACAAATTCTGAAAAAGATTCGACTTTTATTTTAAAAAAAATCAACATTACCCGAATATAGCGACCAGTAGGATCGATTTCCTCGTGTTCCACTTCGGAGCCACAAGCATAACTAACGGAATCCATCTATGAAATCTACAAGTTAGCAAGCACAAAGGAACAATCTTTCTCCCAACCTAAAAAGAAAACAAGAGAAGAAAAAGCAAAGAGAAGGGGAAGGCCACAGAGTGCAGCTCTTCTCCCTCAAGCCTGCAGAAAACCAGTAGCCACTTGTTCGATCATACGGCTCCGGCGACACGATTCAGAGAAGGACTCGGAGGCAATGGAGAAGGAATCGAATGCCGATCGCAGGCGAAACCGGCATTCGATGGCGGGAACGACCATGAACGAGCCCAGATCCATGACCGAGGCCTCAACGCCACGCCGCCGGCCACTCATTCTCCCGTCGATGCAAGGATCATCATGACCACCACCGCCCCTTCTCTGCTAACACAACAAGAGAGAAAGCGAGAGAAAGAAAAGAGAGAGAGAGAGAGAGAGAGAGAGAGAGAGAGAGCCTGGGAGCCGCCGGGAGCGCCCAGACTCTAGAAAACGAGAATAAGAATCGAAGGCATTGATAGAGAAGAGATGAAGGAGATGGAGACGGAGAAGATGAGGGGAAACGAAACCCTAGATTTGGAGAAAGAGGGCAAGGGTCGAAAGAGAAGGCGAGATCGAACAGGTGTTCGGTCGAGAGAGAAAGAGGGTTATGTTTTCCGATTTTAGAGAAAATGCGAGGGTGAATTTATAAAAAGAAACATTTAAATAGGTTTCGGTCGTGCCGTATGAGCACATCACCCAGTCGGGTCAAGTCTGGACGACGCCAATATATTATTATTATTATTATTATTATTATTATTATTAAAACATTAACATAAAATTAAAAAAAATATATATATATATATGGTTTATTATCCATAATCCTTTGGCTTTATGTGAAATCAATTTCAGAAAATCTGTTGAGAAAAAAAAAAAAAAGGAAAAAGAAAGAAACGTTCTATAATCAGAATGGCATCCTCAATCTTTAAAATATCCAAATTGTGAGCATTATTCTGAATACTGATCATCTCATTAGAGTCAATCTTATTAACAATTTTGTAGAGGATCTTTGGTAAAGCAGACAAACGGATGTCTAAACAAAGTACTGCGCCAACATTTGATAGTGAACACACGCCTAATTTAAAAAGAATGTATACCACCTTATCTTGTTTCATAGTTGATATCATAATTTATAAAGAAAATTTACAAATGATGACAAATATTTTAGGTTTGAAGAAAGGAATCCTAAAGCTGTTGTTCAAAGTAAAAACTCTCAGGACTCCACCTCGACGAAAAGGCTTGCCTGCGGGTGCAGCCCTGTTTCCTGTAATGTCTGCGAGTACTTTTCTGGTCCATAAGAGACGCGAGGGAAGCTTGAAACTAGGCAGTAATTCTCCGCATTCAAACAATCCAAAGAATCAACATAATCATATAAAGATTTAATTGCTGCTGAACAATGGAACCTCCTTTCCTTGCGCTCACCATTAGGGAATCGGATTAGTACCTGATAGCAATTGCAACAATAACAGTATTAGAATCAGTTTCACATGACAAAATATCATCAATTGCATATAGTATAAAATAAATAAAAGAAGCTTCTGACTTTAGATTGGCCAATAGATGATCACTCTAGAATAGAGCATGAGCCAGTTGGTCATCGGCACATTTGGAAATCATCTCCTCATAATAAACTTCCACTACTCTATAGAATTTATCATGAAAATACAGACATCATGCACATATTGAACTGCCAGAATGTGGTGTAAGAATTTTCACATCACAATGGTGATTGGAGGTAAGTGGTAACCAACAAGGGAGGTCAAGTAGCTCTTAAGAGGACCAACGTGCAAAAACAAAGACAAACCCATCCCACATTAGCTATTAAGAGTGAAACATGAAATTTAAAACAGACATAAAAAATATACTTGGCAACAAATCAAGGTTGACTTACATATCACCAAATGTTCTATAATAATAAACAAAGCACACTCCTTTTCCATATATAGAAACAAATTATTGGACTTCATCACAACAACATATTTAGCCCTTATCACTAATCCATCACTAACCCCATCTCTAATAACATTTGCTTAGCTATATTCTTTTTCACTAGCAATGAATTCCATAACTGATATAGAGAAGAAGCAGCCGAAAATAGCATTTGATGATGAACAGATCATAAGGCTATCATATATTAATTTCATGATTTACAATTACTCCGAACACAAATGTTGATCTTCTTAACATTACCCTCTCAGAAATCAGCAAAATAAAACAAATGTTTCATCTAAATTCCCTTGATTTCAACCATTTGCTTAACATGAATAGTAGTTATAGTTAAGTAACTGGTGCTAAAGTTAGCCATTAATCATAACCTTCTATCCACCACCAAATCCTAGAATTCCATATGCTAACCTCAGTCAATCACCCACGATTTCATGCTCTGGCTAGTAGAATTTACTCTAGCAATGCTTATTGTATTTAGAATATTGCTCCACAATGTAACAAACTAATTAGCAAAATAAACACATTCACACAAGACACATGCTACACATTAATTTTTTTTAACATAAACATGCTTATATTTCATTTTGCAGAAACAAAAGACATAAACCTTGTAAACATCCAAACAAGAGTGTGTGTGTGTGTGTGTGTGTGTGTGTGTGTGTGTAATTAAGCTAAATGAAAATAAAATTAAAAGAACAACAAAAAAATAAAAAACAAAAGATTGAAGAGATAACCAGTTGACTAAAAGTTACTTACTCGAGTGACATCAGGCCCTTTTTCAGGTTCTACACCAAGGGACATAGCTTTCTCCTCACGCCTTTTAGCAAGAGCAGCTTCTCTCTCAGCAGCTTCACGAGCAGCTCTTTCCTGAGCTTCTTCTTCCTCCTTGCGTTTTCTCTCAGCTTCAGCAGCCTCTCTTTCCAATCTTTCTTGTTCTTCTTTCCTTTGACGCTCTCTAGCCTATCATAGCAGATAAATGATAACAAATAGACGACACAAAAAGGTTAAAATAGATAAATGATTTATCTACTGTATCAGCATTGACACTTGTGTAGGAGCCACAAGTCTCAAATGTAAGTAGAATAGTACCTGATCAGCCTCTAGTGCGGCTCTGTAAGCCGCATCTTGTTCCTCTCTCAAGCGGATGTTGTTTCTCCTTTCTTCTGCCTCAAGCCTTGCTGTAACAAGCAATGGTGCGTACTCTTCAACCACTCGTTGTAACATTGCAATTATTTCTTCGGGGGATTTCAGTCCCTCAATCTATTGTCATGAAGCAACAGTTGAAAGTAAATTAAAAAAAAAAGAAAAACAAATATCAATCAAAAACAAAGTTTTGTTTACATAAAAGCATGTTTATGATACAACAATCATAGAAATCTCAAATGCTATCTCCAACTAAATTTACTCCATTTGATATGCGTCCTACTTTTAATAGGCCAGAAAGCGTTAAATGACTGAAATCTTATGTATTTCTCTTAAAATAATTGAATCCATAGGCAATTCTTACATTGAATGTGAAAGTGGCTACATGAGTAAGAGCTATAAGATAAGAGCCTCTTGAATACCAGCGTTGTTGAATTAGCATATTACAAATTAGTAATTTGTGTACGTCTATTTTATTTAGCCCATGATGATCCATAGTAGAATGCACATCATTTTCTTTTCTCTCCTGGTCATTTTCTATAAGAGTGCAAGGTGGCGATTTGACATGAGAAACAAACTGAAGGCTAGTCAGATTATGAATCCTGGAAAAAGAAAAACATTGGGTCTACTTCCATCCTTCAAGACAATTACCATTATGGTTTACTATATGGAATCAAGACCTCATTTGACACCAATTTGGTCTAATTTCCCTTGAAAAGAAATGATATAAAGTTGTGTTTTCATACTGAGGATCTAATAACCCAAGAAGACAAGATGGAGCAAACGACAAAGAAGTTTAAAATGTTGAAAGACGTAAACGACAAAGAAGTTTAAAATTCTGAAAGACGTAAACAACAAAGAAGTTTAAAATGGTAAAAGACGCAAACGACAAAAAAGTTTGAAGCCACTCTCTATACATGATATGCTTGTAGGCACATGTCATTGATTGATTGCATAGCTATCTCATTACTATTTACAACCTCACTCCACCAACCAAATCTAAACGGCAAATCTTTCATTCCTTCTCATGTATGTTTCTTCTTCAAGCAAATTTTCTCCCATAAATTAAAAGTTTGTGTTCCAAGGGCAAAGTCATTTTTTAGCCAAACCACATCAGTTCATATTATTAGAATATGCTATGAGAGTGCTAGATTGACTAAAACTTATCCCTCAAATTATGTTACTTATCCATGTATTAGTTCTTTACTTGGAAGATGCACAAAACCATGGAAGATGCATACATGGTCCAAGGAAGTAATACAAGTACACTTGCACTAGCTAATAAACAAGTGAGATGGAGAACTGGTATAAGACGTCTTTCTCATCTCAACTGTCAAACAATACAAATCTCTCATTCCTTAGACTATCCACCAGACCGCCCAAATCGATCAAACATGGGAATCAACTACACCTATATAGCATAATAATAAAACTAGAAGTAGTGAGTAGAAATAATATTCTAGTAATATACAATTGGTGTTAGATCTAAAGCTAATTCAAGATCATATATATTCATGAATCCAATAAAAAAAAAAAAGTAGGACCCTTTAGCCGGAATCTGTTAGGAATCTATCGTGTAGTAAAACATCAGAGATAGAAAAATATGCTGACAATCCCAATGCATGAACGATAGACCAGAGGCAAAGATCTAGTCACCTGCTGAAGAATGGCAATCCGCTGGTTGGTGGAAGACATGACTACAGCGCAAAACGGGTACCGAGAAGCCTTCAAGCTGTTGCTCATCCTAAACCCCTCGCTCCCCCTAACACTCCCGCCCCAAGAAACGAAATTCTCATTGACAAACGCGGCCACTGCCTCAGAGCAGAGGCAGCGCTCACAAAACTCCGGCACATCCGGGTGATCCGGTGAGTGGAGATAAACAAAAAGCAACTTGAACTCCCGCTGCGATCGCTGCAGCGCGTCCATGAAACCCTCGGCGACGAAATTAGGCGAAGTGGAGGCGGCATCGGGGAAGTCTCGTCGGAAGGAAGCGATAAAGGCGGCGGCTTCGGAGAGGGCGGGGTCGGCAGAAGGGGCAGGAATAAGGAGGGAAAGGGCGCCGGAGGCGACGCGGGCTGAGAGGGAGAGGGTGGAGTAGGCGAGGGAGAAGGGGAGGGTGACGACCCTCCAAACAAGACCAGGAGCCGGCGGCGGCGGCGCTGGCGCAGCAGCGGGGCGAGGGATCAGGGGTTCAGATGAATCGGGATTGGGATCGGTGACGGAGGGGGCAGTGGGGGAGGAGATGGAAGAGATGGCGAGCTGCAAGTCCCAGTTATGGGCAGAGAGGATCTGAGAACAAAGATCGGGGTCTTCGATGCCGGTGATGGCCTGGAAGTAGGCGACCTTGTCCTCCGATCTGGGGCCGAGGTCCGCCATTACTCCTCTTGGAAGTAGGAAAGAAGGATGAATTGATGAAGACGAGGTGCTCGTTCCGTCGCTCTCTTCTCTCAATTCTAATAAATCATTAGAATTTTGCCCCTTTCTTCACATGTCCCTGCTTTTTTATTTCTTGTGAAATTACTTAAATTTAGTATTTGGTCCCTTGATATATTTATGGCGGTGACATGTGGGTTGAGATAAACTTGTATTGAGTTCATTAAAATTAGATTTAATTAATATTAATTTTAAATCAAATATTTTATTATTTTAATTAATGGTAATGTATTTATTAGTAATATAAAAGTTTTTTAAAATTAAATTATAAAAAATATTTATTTAAATAAATGGTATGGCAATTGTTTGGACGCTGAGGGATGCATGTGACATAAAAAAAATTATTTTGAACCATATATATTTTTTAAAAAGACATATGTATGATGGTACACTAGTCACAATGGCTTAATAACTTTTTAAAAATTTATCATATGAAGCGGGTCAATATACATGATTCCTCTTATAAAAAAATAGTACTGTGGCACAAAAGATTTGACCTTACACCACTCACTCACCATTCAAAGTGACTTCAAATATGTTATTTTTTTTTTTAACCTCGAATTTTTTCATTTCACAGTCTCACAAATTATTTTTAAAAAATAAATAAATTTTAATGCTATGTGACATTGGCAATATCATAATCTTATTTTCTTCAAATTTTTTTAAAAAATAATAAATTATGGTGGTCTAACAACCGTAAAAATTTACCAAAATTTACCATGTGTCTATAATACCGGGTTGTCAGTAGACATATATAAAATATAATGAAGAAAGAATAACTCAATATTCAAGCATCATAATGAAACAAAAAAAATGTAGCAAATTAAACAAATGAAATTGAGAAATATTTATTGTCTAAAAATCCATGTAATTAAAGTTTTTGGACAATCAATAAAAAAATGGAAAATTAAGCATGCAAAAGATGCAGAACTTAAATACAAGGGGCATTGGATATAAATGAATATGATGTGAAACTCATTTAACACTACTTTCCAAATCAAAAAATGAGAAATAAAATATGAATAAACAAAGGACCGATAGATAATTTTTCATTCCTGGTCAAAGAAACATGAGCCGCTTTTATCAAAAACATTTACCATTCAAACAAGGCAACAAGAATACATGGAAAATCACTTCATAGTTCTGGCCACATTCACAGACAGGCGGCGTAGCTGAACTTCTCTGGTATTCTAGTATTATAAACAACCAAATGTGCAGCCATGGCAACTAAAATACCAATCAATGCATGGATGAATTCACCTTCCAACTGTAAACTATAAGCATCTGCAACTCTTTTAAACCTCCTCAATAAGAACCTTCGGTTCTGATTCCCTCTTCCTTCCTGCCTTCACAGTCTCACCTCTACTACCCGACAAAATGGAAGTTTTCTCGACATCTACAATGCTAGCCAATGACGTCCAAACGTCATTTGGTTGTTCATGAACCCAGCACATCAAGAAGTATACTTTTCTCTCAGCGGACTTCAACTTCCGACTGCTCTCACTTCTCTTGGCTTTGCCAATCTTCTCGGACTTGAACATTCTTTCACCGGCTTGAATGAGTCTCTGAAGGTCACAGAGTGTGCAAACAAGAGCATTACTACCTAGTGAGAGCAGGCAGATGATATCATCGATGAGACCAATACCAAATTTGAAGCCTCCGGCTTGCCTGTATGCAGGGGAGCATGCCTGTTCCAAGCATGCACCTAATGCCTCGGCCACAGTCTCAGGCCTGCCTTCATCATCCAAGACCTTTGATACGCTCAAGACCACAGTGGCTGCACCTAGAGCATCAGAGTGCCAGTCCCCGTTATAGAAACGGAGGGTAAAGCAGTAGCTAAATAGAATGTCAACCAAGTGAATGGATAGAAAGGGAGATGGCTCTACATGGCTTAGTTGGCAAAGTGGTGGTAGGGGATTTTCAGGCCCAGCAGGGATCTGACTGAAGTCGTCTCCTGCAGAACTTGATGAGCACAACATTGTGTCTTCTTGTTCTTGAAGCGGCATCACCAGTTGGCTTCCCTCTTTGCTAAGAGAGATGGTTCTAGCAGAAGGTGTTGTCCACCATGGGGTCCATGGCTGTATCAGCTTGCTTAGCTCTCCTGATGCTACAGCTCTCCGGAATTGCTTGATTTCCTCAGGAGATAGGTCTTCAAGTCTAACGTCATTCCCTAATAAAGAATCAATGTTATAAACCAAAAAATCAAAACATGGATGATGAAAATATCAAAGATGATAGAATTTCTGATAACTAAAATAGTGAACTGGGAAAAGAATTTCCAGGATACCAGATAAAACTTTCTGAATAGTCTCCTCTGACAGCATAGGGTCTGCAAGAAAAACATAGCCAAAGGTCAGATAAATATAAGAAAGTTCAAGCATCCGATTACCGATCTTCTGTGGATAGATGGGCACAAGCAGCTGGAAATGTAAATTTAGCCGTATTTATCACTAAACAATCAGCAGCCATCCTCAGTATTATATCAAATTACCAGCCAAGGGTGCATAATGTTCAAAGTTTGAGATGACAATAAGGAGTTATGCTAACATTAGAGCTGAGACATAACTAGCACTGAGCATTCTAAAATTGAAGTAGCACAAATTTGCATTCCATCAAGATTATAAATATGCAAATACGTATTATATCAGGTGGAACTTTGATGGTCATCAGTTCCACTTAACATGAACAGCATTGCCGATTCACTGATACAGGATACTAGTTCAATTATATGGGCTCAATTCAATCTAAAACTTGAGCTGATATGGAGATATCTAGACAAATATATTAATATAACATGAGATTATAACCAATATTATCTTCAATACATTCTATTAAGGTTTTCTTTTGTAAGTAGAAGTGTTTAAACCATTATTCATTCACCAAAAAGATTTCATAAGGTTGTGAAGCATCAAAGTCACACCATTCTATCAAGGTTTTTAGTACAATACATAGTCTACTTCTGCAAAATCAACGAACGCGAACCGGATACAATGAACTGAGATGCATACCAACATCATCGACATCCTCCACTTCATCAAAGCTCATCTCATCTTCCAAATGGACCCTTTTGAGAATATCCAGCGTCTTTCTCTTCGTCTCATCATCCGGCTGTATCTGTTTCAGCTCCTCCATGACATTCTCTCGCATGAAAGACTCAGTGCAGCGAGTGCTATGTCTCTGCGGCAAAACATCAAACACACGATATGCAAACAAGATCACACTCCAAAAACGCAAAAATCATACCGTAAACGCATCGACCGACCTTGTAGCACTGAAGGGAGCAGTAACGGGAGTTGCATCTAGGGCAAGTATACTGAGAGAATTGTTTCCGGCACCTATAAACAGAGAAAAAGAGGAGATTGAACCAAAGCTATGGAGACATTGATGGATCGATAGAAAGATTGAAAGAAAGAGAGAAAGCATACACATGGCACACAGTCCTGGAGTTGGAGAAGGACAGGGAACGATCGGGATCGGAGACGACGACCTCCTCCTCCTCCATCAGAGGTCTCAACTAGAAGCTTCAAGAGAGGAGAGAATGAGAGCGCGCCGAATCGCGTTTTCGGGTTTGGATGCGGATCTTGTACGGGTGTTATAATGGGTACCCGTTTTCGGATTGGATCATGGACTTTGGATCCGTACCCGATATATTTCTTGATGAAACAAATTCATTATTAAAAATTAATTATTTCTAATTATATTAAATTCTTAATAAGAAAGTTTATCTCACCATTTATAGGAATTATTGTTTTTTATTCATTTATAATTTAATATTCCTGAACCTGTATACTTGACATAGGGAAGATTTTTTTAAAATAAAAAAGATAAATTATATTTATTAAATATAAGGAGATAAAACAGAAGATAAAAGATTAATAGCTTAACCAACGATTTTTTGGCCTAGGTTCTTATTTTAGAGAGACCCAAAATAAAAACCTAGGAAAGGTGAAGGTACGATGTTGTTGAGCTTGTGGATACACTCCACGTCAGTGCACATCTCTAACTATCAAATTTAAATGGTGTGTTTGTCACCTAAAGTTCAAAAAAAAAAAAAACCCTAATAGCTTACTATTCATGTGCAACTTACCTCAAAGACACCACAAACCGATAAAAAAAAATAAACAAACAATATAGATTAAAAAAACAAAAACAAACTATTTGCCGGCATTAAATAGGTGCAGGAAGCATCCTAGCTTGCTGTCATGGTACCCTATATCAAAATTCTTTTCTTTATCATGTAATGAATTATTTAGCTGGTTTTTCAATTTTTTTTAAAAAATGGATAAATCACAGAATTTATTAAAAAAAAACACACAAAACAAAGTAAAACCGACACCACTAAGTGTGGTACAAATCTTTTATTTAACTGATCTTTCAATTTTGTAAGATCTGCCATGACTATTAATTAAAAAAAAATTATCAATTTATTTTAAGGAAATAAATCTTTTATTTCTCATAAATGTGCTATATATATATATATATATACTCAATATTAAATGGTAAAACTCGAGCAAAACAAGTACACCAGATACATCATTAATTCCAAGATGAATACTCTCATGACACTGCAAAGTTTCAGCTTGCAAATCTTGCATTCTTTTCTGATGACTATAAATGGCAAGTGTTCAAGTTACCTGAAATCTCATGCCTCTTCAGTAGTTCTAACAGGTTCAGGCCCCAAAGTAACTACAAAGGAATTTTTACAACTAACCATGTCTTCTTCTTCTTCGTCTTCTTCTTCTTGTTCCATCTCATTCTTGGCGGGCTTGAAACAAGCTTGCTCTGCCAAGAGATTAACTGCTTCAACAACTCCGATGATCCTCGCCGATATCTCAATCAACAATGAAACAATGACGATCAATTCTCGGCAATGTAACGAAGAAACACAGCTTAAATCCATGGATTCCTTAGTTGGATGATTAGATGGTGGTAAAGATCTCAGTGCATTGTCAAGCTCCTTAACTCCATTGTTTTGTTCCCTTATCAGCAAGTCCATGCAGTTTGACTTCCTCATGAACTTGATGCACTTGGCCAACTCTTTTAAGATTCTGGAGGAGTTGAAGCTTAATCTCATGCAAGCTTCACTCAAATGCTTCTTCATTGACTCATCAGTTACCTGAATAGCATAGATATATAAATATATCACTAATGATAAACTCAATGAAGAAAAGGTTTAATTCTAATTAAGTTAACATGATGTACTTGAGTTTGTGAAGCAATGCAACCAAGAAGGGATTCCAAGCAGTAAGAACAAAGCCGCATTGCAGCTCCGATCTTTAGGTACTGATTCCATGGATGCCGGAAACCAAATGACCTGTGACCGGGTTCCCATCTCGCTAAAATTGCCTACCGAAAAATTATACATTAGCTCTGATATCATGTTAGATGTTCTTGAGATCTAGTATCTCACCAAAGAATCTTCTGATGACTTTGAATTGAGGATGTGTTTGTACGCTTCTAATCTTTGTCTAATTGCATCTTTATCTTCACCACATCCTTTGAAGTACTCATCCGTGCAAACTATTAGATTAGAGTTAGATTAAGCGAAGAAATAAAATTATGGAAGAAATTAAGATGAAGAAAAATAGATACTATAAAAAGACCTTCTAATGAATCACCAAGCTTCTCCATGTTCCATATTATGAGAAGATGAAGATCTTCTCCAGCCCAAACTGGGCAAATAAGAAAACAAACCAAAAGACAAATAAAGATACCAATGCCAATGTTGTATAAACGCTGTTGTGCCAAAGCAAAGAGTGTATCCCGTTGATAGCCGGAAACGGCGATCAAGCTGAATGTTAGGATAAATATCACCACACCATAATCAAACCAGACTTTGATCTTAGTGTCGAATCGATAGAATGTCGCAATGGAAGCTGAGATTAATTTACACAGAAAAAAAAATTGACTAATTAGTAATGAATGAACACATGAAATCATATAAATTAACATATTGGACAAGTTTAAATCACCTAGAATGAAAACTGATAGTCCAAGAATGATAGGCTCAAATTTGTCTCCTGATATGCTTGCAAGCCAATGCACTCCGAGAGCGAGACCGCCGGCGACTAATGTTGCGATTGCTCTATTCAATCCTTTGTATATACATCCACCTGCATTATATATATATGTTGTATCTTAACATGCAGTATTCTCTCTTGTAACCTTGATATATATAAGAAACTTACCGACCGTCACTACAAGAAAACATAAGCATTACTGACGGAAATTTTCCAACGGAATTTTTTCCGTTGGTAATATTAATATCATTGACGGAATTTGTGACGGAATTCCAACGAACAATTTTTAACACCTCAGAACATATTAGTGACGGAATATAGTTTTATCACCAACGGAAAAATCCGTCGGTGATAGTTTCCGTCAGAAATTCCGTTGGTGAAAAGAATTAATTCTATTTTTATGATTTAAAAGTAGTTGTTATATATTAGGGACGAAATTAGAATTTATCACCGACGGAATTTTGAATTATCACCAACAGAATTAATTATTATTACCGACGGATTTTTTCTGCTTTCATCAACGGAAAATATTATTTGACCACCAACGTATTACATGTTACCGGTACACTATTTAAATCTATTCATTATTATTATTAACAATATTAATACTTGTGATTTTTTTTGTATGAGTTGGTACTTGTGATTTAAGTTAGTTTTTTTAATCATGATTTAAGTTGGTACTTGTGATTTTTAGTCACATATATATAGCTTCATGTCTAATTTGTTTGTTATATGTTGAACTAATTTGTTTGTTATTTCTTATAGGAAACTTATACTTCTTCAATGAGTCAAAAGTATGGTTCTGATGAAGCCAATCATCCCGAGTTTGACCCAGAAGTTTGGTGTGATGCAATTGGAGGGCGAGAAACTACACGCACTCATTTCTATGGGTTTGGAATCACGCCACGTGGCAAGAATTTCGTATCTACTTCCATCAATGTTGGAGATGCATCATACTCGGCTTGTAGTCGTCCGGCTCATGAACGTGAACAAACTCCATTTGAAGTTGACAATTTACGGGAAGAAGTGACACTTGTGAAAGACAGAATAATGAACTTAGAGGATAAAGTAGAGAAGCAAGCGAGCGATACGGCGGATATCAAGAAGTATCTTGAACAATTGATGGAGATGTTTAATCCTGCACGTATGTTTACAAATGCTTCAATGGGACCTTCTCAGCCTACATCTTAGGCTAAAGACACTGTTGGACCACCATTTTGGATATTAAACAGATTGATATATGCTATATGTATGGTACTGTTGCTTTATATATGTTTAGTACTTGTTAAGACTTGTTAATTATCAATGATGTATGTTCACTAATTATGGTACATGAAATTAATTACATGTATTTGATGGAATTTAATATTGTGTGTTTCACATATGAAATTTCTTATATGTATTGCTACAGGGAATTAAAGCAGGATAATTATAATTAATAATATGATACAAGACCTTCAGTAACGGAATTCATTTGAATGTAAAGGGACTGATCCGTGGGTGATATTGTTTTAGTGACGGAATTCCGTGGCTAAAGCGAGCATCCGTGACGGAATTTGTTTGGTGGTAAAGAGTCTTAATTACATAATTCCGTTGGTGATAATTAGTTTGTGACGAAATTTCGTGGGTAATACACTACATTAGTGACGGAATTCCGTTGGTGTTAAAAATCTTTACTGACGGAATTCCGTGGGCGAAGTGAGTATATTTGTGACGGAATTCCGTCGGTGATATACACTATTAGTGACGGAATTCGTTTGGTTGTAAAGAGCCTCAAATACCGAATTCGTGGGTGATAATTTTTTAGTGACGGAATTCCGTTGGTAATACACCTCATCAGTGACGGAATGTCGTTGGTGTTAAAGATCATTACCGACGGAATTCCGTGGGTGAAATGAGAAAATTTGTGACGGAATTCCGTCGGTGATATCTATTTTCTTATCATTAATTTCAGTTTTTATTTTGGCTTTACTGACAGAATATTCCGTCGGTGATGCTCTAGCATCACCCACGGAAAAAAAAATTTCCAACGGAATGTCATTAGCGACACCAATTTTTCCAACGGACCTTTCCAACGAACATTTCCGTCACTGAAGATTATCAGTGACGGAATTGTAGTTTTCAGTGACGGAAAATTCCGTCACTGATGCGCCTGTTTTCTTGTAGTGCGTGAACTCAAAGACGACGACAACAGTCATGACAGCCCACATTGCAACTCCTTGAGTAGTGTTATCAGACCAAGGATTGTAGTAGTAGTAGAGTGAGACCAATGTCATTGCTATCCCAACTTTGAAACAATGTATGATCTTTCTAAGTTCACGAGTTTCCTTCTTCTTAGGATTAGCCATGGAGCTTGACATGTTTAATGTGTTGTACTATATATGAATTCTTTTAAAAAGGATGAGTGTTTGGTGCTTGATGGCAGTTATATACAATGAATTGAAGCAATGAATGAAGGGCATGTTAAGGCAGAACCTTCCTTAGATGTGCCTTTTAAAGTGGCGGTGATGTCCTCAGATGAACCTTGATGGTCTTATACTAATAATATTTGTTGCATTGATTTTCTAACACTTTTGACCATTGCTCAGAATCAAAACCATTTAATTTGATTTGCATAATAATTATATGATGAGAGATGACATGTGGCACATATCTGATCATAGTTAATTGATAGTTTATTAAAAAGAGACATGATTTCTTTATGCAGAGATAAGTGTTTGTGTACCATGTGAGAAAATAAAAATCAAACAAGTTCTTGCTTTTGTCCATGAACAAAACCGTATAGATACAAAATTGTGTTGTTACATAAGCAACTATAACATTCATTATTACAACAAATGACAAATGACAAACATCAAAGACTACACTTGTTCAATGATAGAATAAGCAATGATCAGTTTGGATGAGTTTCTTCAAGCTCAAAATTAAAATGCTGTGTCTGCCTAGAAGCCAACTTCATTAATTACTGCATGAATCATTGTTTTACTTGAAGAATCAACAAATAAGGCAGCAGTGATGAGATGCATTGCCAACATTACTGGAACACATGAAACATCCATTAATTACTGCATGAAGCCTGCACACCCCCATTTTCATCAATCCTGAGCATCTACATTAGCATTTCATGTTTTTTCATTAATAGATACATGAGAGAAGTTAATAAATTATGACGAACCGATCACTGTTCGAAACATCTTCAGAGTGACCATGAATCAATGGATATGTACCCTTGAAATAACCACCGGAAAACAACAGAAGAATCTATGCAAACTTGTAAGCACATCCATCAGCTGATCGGCTTTCTCCTGTCTCTGATGAACCAGAGATTGGCCTGCCATTTGCTTCAGAACCTTTCCATGGGTCGAGCATTTCAGCAGAAACATTCTCCTTTAAAAATACAGATGAATGCCGACTGCATAGTTTGGGAGAGCGCTTTCAGCTGTACTCCTTCATATAGCTTCGAAGATGGCTGGTTTTTCCAGAAGAATGTCTTTCCTCTGAAGCACTGTAAGGTGGAAAATCCTCGAAGCCATTGGTTAAGGATGGCTTAACAACCAGTCATTTTGTGAGTTTATGACCCATTGAAGGCAACTCACAAACCGATCAGTTATCCCGTCATTGCAACCTATCAGCCAGCGAAACAGGTATAGGCATGGAGGTCTGCTGGCTGGTGGCAAATTCTGGAGTTGCCTTGTCGATACCCTTTGAGAGTTGGTCACTAGACCGAACAGTGTTTGTTTGTTGGAGAAGCTGGACAAGTGAAAGAAATATGTCCATTCGAGTGAGGTCCTTGTTTGCCTGCAGGGAAATGGAGATTTAACATAAAAAAGATTTTACAAGGAAATATTTGATCCTAGTTTACTACCTCAACCAAAAATCGAGCCCATATTTTATGATCACGAGTTTCCATAACTCCCTTCAGTATTGTCAAGCCGAATCCACGGATGATGTCTGCTATCTCAAGAAACAACCCACGTTCTTCACAGAGCATCTGCGATACATTGAGAGGCAATGAGAGTTTGTAGATAGTGAGCATAAGAATTCAGAGGCAAGGTGAAGCATAAAATTACCTCGATTACCATTTGACCAGGAGGGTTGAGGTCCTCAACTATAATTGGACAGACCATTGTCTGACCAGCAACTTCAAATGCCCAAGTGGCACCACTTCCACCGCCACCGGAATTGTCTTTGAGGATGACACCACTCTCATCGCCAATCATCTGGTGTAATAATATGTACAAAAAGATAATATAGTTGATCAAATGAAAGATTAGAACCACATCCAAACCAAAATGAAAGAGGATTCCAAACACTGAATGATAGGCTTACCTTTGGCTCATCAACCTGCTTTAGCTTGCCTGCATACTTCATCACACTTTGCATGAAAAGCATATATTTAATTGTTCGGTCCAGCAGCGCATCTATGCTACACTGTTAACAACATTCAAAAACCAAAAATGATGATTGAACACAATGCCATACTGTCATAATATGGACAAATATCATAAAATTAATTTTGATGAGTACCTTTGCACCATTGGGAACAATCTCCCTCAATTCCTTTACGCGATCTTGAATAAGCTGACGATCCTTTGGCCTTGGACGAGTACTTTCTCCTGGTCTCGCCCTTCTCTTTGCCACCTTTGTGGCTTCTTCAGACTTTTTAGGATGATTCGTAACTGCACTTTCAGCATTCACACTGCAACTTTCATCAATCCACAAATTGCTATGAGACATTGAGGTTGCTTCTTTTGGAGACCCATGCATGATCTTCTCTAAGTTGCATTCAGGCACAGAGAAATCAACACAAGGGAGGCCTACCAGGGGAACATGTTCTCTGTATGTTTGATACTCAGGATGAGGATTAGGAGCAGCATAGAAATTAGAGGAGACAGAAAAATGCCCAGGTGCTACATTGATATTTCCAACATCCACATCCAGTAACTGTGGTTCACCGAACTCAGGGAAAGATCCTTTTTCCAGTTCTGAGACACTTTTGCTTAAGTTTGTGCAACTGCTTGGTATGATTGTTTCCCATTGTTCCAGGTCTAAAGTACCTGGGCTTAGATCCAAGTCCATGACATCAAACAATTCAGTATCATGTAACATCTGAGGAGATGCATCTGAGGAATTCCTTTTCCTATCACTACCTGTGTCCAAGGAGTTCAATGCACCTGTATCAGAGTTCTCAACTGGCCCACTTGGTAAAGGATCAATTCCAACCAGACTTGATGATGAACAAGTTACTTGCAACTGATTGTCCTTTGGTAGCAGAGACAACGATGTGGTTACCTTCTCCGGTGGTTGATTTCCCAGATTGTTTCTAGTAAGAGTTTCATTCTCTTTAGAATCACTCAATGTAGTATGATCAGATGTCAAAACCTGAGAAACAAAACTATTTGGAAGCTCTGGAGCAAAGGACCGCACTGAGGAAGATTTATCAGATGATACATCAGCAATGGCCATTGGGATAAATGACGAAGAAGAGTGTGTCATATCTAATAATGTATCTACATCAGGAAGGCAAGATTTGCTTAGATTAGAGGGTTTAGAATTGAGAACCATACTTGGCGAATTACATGTGTTATAAGACAAGGATGGACCGCCACTATAGAAATTTATATAAGGAATGGACGAAGAGGATTTAATCGAAGACATACTTGGAAAGGCTTGAATCCCAATGGCTGGCAACTGTCTTTGACTTGTAGCAAGGGTTTTGGGCCAATTATCTGTCCTTGAGCAGATAACCTCTGAATTATCAGGAACAGATGAAGTAGGTGTTAAGAGTGAGTTAGGTGAAAAAAATACTTGAGGTTCAGCATAGTCAGTAGCAGCTCCTTGAACTGGTTTTGTGATGCAATTGGATGAATTCCTAAAGAAGGGGGTAGTGCCTTGAATGGGATTATTGACATCTTTGGCTACGCATGTCGAATGAGAGATTATTGGCATGCCCAATACTTGAGGATTCATCTCACCAATGATTTCTCGAGATTGACAGCTATGGTCAAATCTCTGAGAGAGTACACTAGAGGAATGAAAAGATGTCTTTGAAAGCAGTGCTGTTGCCATTAGCTCTTCACAGCTTTCATCATTAAAGGAATTGGTTGCATTGTAGTATGAACAAGAGACATCTGAGGAATTTGCAGACATGGCTGTTGAAGATTTGTTGTAGACATTTATAGATTGAGGAATATCCGCATGCTGGAGGCCTCTCATACTCTCAAGCTGCTGAAATAGATGTGCAACTTGATCTACGAATTCCATACTTACAGTTATCTGGTGATAATAATCGATGGTGAGCTATCTAGCAAATATATTAAAGAATTATAAGTCCCCAAGAAAATTGAAGATTCTAGACTTTCACAAATTATTAACTGAGCAAGTAACAACAACCTGAAAATTAAAATAAATTCTGTAAGATATTCCTCAGGAAAATAATCAATTAAAAATCACTAACCTTTTTATCTGAGCCACATTCAAGTGCACCGAACGATGGCAGAGAGATGATGACAATTGTCTGTGGATTGAATCCTAACATCAGTGATTGTTAACAAATAAAAAATATAAAAAGCACACAACATATTATAGTGCTGTAGAAAATGTTCAGTGATTATTATTTGATCAATGTTCAAGAGTCAATATGTAAGCAACAGGCAAGGAAATACAGACCCCTACTCCAGCTGAAAACTGATGCTGCCACTCAGAATTACCCTGAAAGGAAAAGTCGTGCTCAAGTAAGCACAAAAAAGAAAATGCAATTCACATTCTCTCTGCTAGGTGATTATCATTCATAGATTTCTAGAAGAAACAAGCCAAAACATCATTATTGATAGCCAAAAGTGAATTAAATAGAATAACAATATTCTTCTTTGTTGTTGCTTATAAGCATCAAAACATCTATACATTCCTCCAGTATAGATTAATTATACAACAAACCGGATCATTAATTGTCATACATATAAGCACAGGATTGTCTGGAATTTCCCATACCAGGTCTCATGGACAGCTCACATATTTAGGTCAAAGTCATACATATAAGCAATGATTTTTTTTCCCCTCCCTTATTTGATGTAGGACTAGTTTAGCTCATCTACTTATACACAATTCTAAATCTAATCAGAATATGGGCTGGAGTAAATATGGAAGATAAACATGCGAGATGTTTTTTTACAAAACTGTGATCCAATATGAAATGGATCAAAGCAAACAATTTCTCACATGAATTTGGCCTAAATCATATATGTCATCTCTAAGTACTCTCTAGAACACTTCATTGGCAGAGGTCACTTTATTAAGATGAAAGCTGGCACTTCAATAATTTTTTTTTCTGTTAAAATCATCATACTGATCCAAGGAAATGTTTCTTGGAGTCTTCAATGACTAGTCAAGACTCATCCTACTGACCTCGTGCATTCATAAATTCAAACCATAATAATAGGTTCAAAGAGGAAAGACTCTAATTTTTCAAAAATGAAGTCAGACCCTAGACAAAATTCAAAATTTGGCCAAAAAGTCTAAGAAAATTTACATATAAAACCACTGTAAATAATCATATCCCAGCAGAATGAACTTTTGTTACTTGCACCATAGAAAGTAAAATATTAGCCATACCTGCAACACTTCTAACTTGTCATTTGGGCCTTGTGAGTTTAATTCTGCAGGACAGACATCAGAGTATATCCATTGGTGCCTTCCACTTAGAGCAGCCACCCCTATGCTTCTGAAAACATGGCACAACTCAAAATTATCCAGATAGTTTACAGGTAGATAAAGGGCGGAAGTAAAAAAATCTAACTTAACTCATACAATTATCTGAATGGCTCACGTAATGAATCTTAAAAGCTAAGTGGGAAATAAAAACATGCTATCTAAGAAAAAAACAAATCAGTGGTACATGAGCCAAAAACTAAGGGAACAAATCAGTGGTACATGAGCCAAAAAACTAAGGGAATGACAGGACTAGTACAAAGCACCATAGGAAATTGGACATAGTGGTATATGCAAAAAGACAAAGAAAGCAAACTAGTTTTTACTTTTAAAGAGGATAACAGCTAGTTTCTCACTTTAATATATTTTGTGGTTAACCCACTTAATAAAAAGACTAATAGCTTTCTAACTGGTTTTGTTTTCAATATGTGTATACATACATAAAAAAATTCAAATAAATCTTAATCTCTCGAAAGAAGAATAATTTTATACCCTTGTCCAACAATGTAAGCCTGATTGCGCATACCATCAATCATGTTCCTCATCTGCTCTTCTAGGTAGCAGCTATCCTTCATAACCAGCACCCTGTTTTAGAAATCCATAACAGGAACCATTAAAAGAAGTTCAGGCTGGGCATATTCG
This sequence comes from Dioscorea alata, assembly GCA_020875875.1. Classification (NCBI taxonomy): domain Eukaryota; kingdom Viridiplantae; phylum Streptophyta; class Magnoliopsida; order Dioscoreales; family Dioscoreaceae; genus Dioscorea; species Dioscorea alata. Next base: position 20,922,249 of record CM037014.1, on the reverse strand, counting down.
CATCAAAATTCAGTTGCTAATGTTGTTTGCCATGAATGTTATAACAGCACAACACTCTCAAACCCAGTATACTTGGAAATTATTAATTAAAACAGAGGAACTAAAAGGCGTCTCTATATTTAGTCTTATAAACTACTAACTACAAACAGAATCCATGAATCGTTGAAGTAAATAAAACTTCTACTCCCATCCACTTCACCAGCTCAAAAACCAACCACTCTATGCACTAAATTAACTGAAAATCTGGTGAAATAAAAGAACAAGCCTTATTACCACTTCATATTTCTATACTAAAAATAAATGCAAATGATTTTACTGAAAGAAAAGATAAATAAGTGACGTCTTTCCCTTAAGCAGAGCAATACCCACCTGAGAAAGAAAACAAATTGACCAAAAAGAAAATATATTTCATGCAAATCAAACACAATGGCTCAACAACAAATACAAAAACCACAAAAAGATAACCTTTTCTGCCCCATTTCTTACAGTTCACAACCACTAGAAGAAACCAACATAAAAGAACTATAAAACAATCAAATCCATCTCACAAATATAACACACAAACTTCAAAAAGACAACCAAACTAGTCCAAAATCAACACATAAAAGCAAAACAAGACCAAAAGCTCCAGAGAGAAAGAGAGAGAACAACGAACAGCCTTCACTGACCTTGGATCTCGGGGATCTGAACCCCAGAGAACAGCGTAAGTCCAGCCATGGCGACGGCAAAGGCCCCGGAGAGCTTCAGCGAGCTCCGGCGCCATGGCGTCTCGCGCGCGGATCTCGAGGAAACAAACCCTGGCGAGCTTTCTCAAAAGCTGGAACCGGCTCTTTGGACGGGATGGCGGTTTTCTGTTATTTATAGGGCGGGAACGGCTAACGGGGCCGTTATGATGTCAGCTTCCAGGGTCACTTTTTCGGGTCTCTTTTTAAGAGTAGAGATTTCCCGAGATGATGGGCGGCTAATGGCCGGTGTTTGTTTAAAAGAAACTGTATTCTCACCGTGAAAAGTCACCGAAAAAAGTGACCCCTCTCATTCAGATGGGTTCTTTTTGTGTTTCTTGTATTCCTTTTTTTCTCTTGATTTAATTGGTGGATCATGAGTAATATTTTTCCCGGATATGGTGCTGGACGGTGGGATCTTTGCCATTAAGCGAGTTCATTTTTTTTTTTTATATAATTTTTAGTAAATCTCTATTTATAATGACTAAATAATTGTATTAAACTTACACTGATAATTTATTTAATGATTCAAATCTGCAAAGCTTTTGATATTTAATAATAATAATATATATGTTCTAAAATCATGTTATTTGTCACATATTTTGTCAGCTTAAATTTTGTTTTTATTTAATTATTTGATATGAAAGACTTGATAATGAACATAATTAGAATTTTGAAAAATAACATTATGGATTAAAGGAATTTTTGGATGTTAAAAGGGATGAAATGAAATAAAATTGGAAGATAACATGAGTGTCCTGAAATGCATAATTAGGGTTTGAAAGGTTGTAAGCTGGTTGGGTGGACCTGATCAAAAAGCATGTTGGCATGTGGCTCACCTCAGACTCGCCTTCTTATATGTTTTAATTTCACAAAAGAAACAACAAAGTTTTTAAGTATTTAGGTTGAAAGATCCATTCTTGATTCACATGTTTTAAAAATTAAAAATATAAATAAATAAAGCTTTTGTTCCCTCCAATCTTATATCAATATAATGTCTATTTATTTATCTACATCTCGAGTAAGTTGAAAGGCATACCAAACTCTAGACAATCACAGTGTGTCAGTATGCTCTCATCCAACCAATATTGGAATTTGGTTGCAAGCTCACTTCACGACCGAGACTTTTGTCACTATTGTTTTCAGTGTGTTTCGAATCTTCCAATAAAATTCTCGTAAATCACAGTATGTCAGTATGCCTTCACCCAACCAATACTGGAATTTGGTTGCAAGCTCACTTCATGACCCGGATTTTTGTCACTATTGTTTTCAGTGTGTTTTGAATCTGCCCAATAAAATTCTCGCAAATCAAATCTTACCCAATGTGAGCAGTACCACTGAATCAAAAATCTTTTAGTTGTTTAATTTTATAGGTAAAATAGTATTATTGTTAAATTTTTTAGTGTTATTAGAAATACTATTTTATAAACCACTAGCAGCTTTTGAATTTAAATAAATAAATAAAGTATTATTATCATATTAAAATTTTTATAAATATATAAATGAACATCAATATTGGTACAAAGCAAAGGGATTGAACTTTTTGTGTGAAAAATATAAATTAGAGTCCTCTTTAAGATGACGTGTGGTTCTCGCCCTCTTGATCTCAGTCTCTTTCTATTTAAGAGTAAACATATCCAATGAAGGACAAAGGAAGCATGGAAAAATGATTCATGGTGTCGCCACCATCCTGAGTCCTTATATTATTAGTTTAATTCAAATATGTTTAATTTCGGAGCTTCTCATAAGATAAGATCATGTGCTTTACTAGTGTTATGTCTGTGCATGTTGCTCAAGACTCAAGTAACAACACAATACTCTGACAAAAACATTTTATTTAAAATTTTAAATAAATGAACAAAGTATTTCCCTTGTCTATGTGCTAACTCTGTGTCAGTATGTATTCATATGTTTTAGCTATTTATGGTTTCCGACTTGAACATGAGCCGGCGTTTCAACATCTATGACAAAGTGCAGTTTTAATTTTTTTTTTTTTTTTTTCTCACTTCTTAATCAAAGAGGGTATAGAGATATAACTCCGAATTGATCACTTAATATTTAACATCTATATTAACTGAATTCTTTCAACTAGACTCGCATGTCATTTGAGTTGTCTCAGTGTTTTTTGCATGTTTTTTTTTAATTATAATATAATATTTTAATCACTATTAGTGGTTTTAATTATTTTATATATTTTCATTATTTGATTTTTTTATTTTAATGTGGTTTTGGTTTATCCACGTTTCTATATATATATATATATATATATATATATATATATATATATATATATATATATATTAAAAAAACATAATAAAAAAATATTTAAATTATTCATTCAACTGTACTCTCATTAATAATTTGTATTATTCCTTAAAAATTTCCTAATTTATACATATATATATATATATATATATATATATATATATATATATATAATATAAACTCCATAATATGACATAAACATAAAAAAAAAAATATTGATAACGTTGTTGTGATTTCACCAATTTAACATATAGTAGAGCGAAAAACAATTGTTTTTAATTATGATATTTTGAAAAAAAAAAATTATTCATGAACTCATAATTATTTTTTTTTATAACATGAACAACTTAATCATTTCACTAGTTGTGAAAAAGAATTAATCTCTTAACTTTTTTTCAGGAAAAAAGAAGTTAACATTCAGAGATGGTTGATTAGAAAAATTTAAATTCAAAAACTAACTATACACTAATCTATCAAAAACATAGAATTGATTGATTTATTTATTGATTTCTTCTCTGATTTTGCTAGCCTCACACCTAAGTCTCACTTGGACTGTGCATTTGATAGAATTGATTGATTTATTTATTGATTTATTCTCTGGTTTTGCTGGCCTCACACCTGAGTCTCACTTGGATTGTGCATAAGGACCACAAAGATAAACTTTTTCAAGAGCCATGATTCCCCATGATGGTGTCCAGACAGTTGTGCACACCACTTACCTTAAGACTCAAGAGATAAGAAGAACACTGTGGGAATCTTGACTTTCAATAACCACCAATTACAATTAAAATTAAAATCAAAATCTTCATTTCACTAAACCCAAATATATACATATATATATATATATATTTTTTTTTTTTTCAAATGAAAAAGAAGAAAACCCAAACACTGTCCTTTTCCAAATTCCCACTCCACTCCACTGCACTCCACTCCTAGAGTGTGTTTTGCTTCCCTTTCAGCACCACCTCCTCCCTTTCCAGAAATCATTAGTGCCCTCCCAAGTGATTATTCTCTTCTTGCTAATCCAATCATCCCTGCTCCCATATCATTGACACTCTATTAAACAAAGTTTTCTAGTGTCCTCCTTTTTTTCTCTCTCATTCACCTCTCTTTCAATCTAAATATCTTTCTTTCTAGGGAGTAGGGACCCAAAACACTTGTAGCTACAAGCACAAGTGTTCCCATTATTCCTAGCATCAAGGCCTGAGAGTTTTGTCCCCTCAGAGCTCTAGAAGTGTACCCTTTCCATCATGCTCCTCTATAACAAGGTCAAAGACATCCCAACTCTCCTTCTCTTTTATTTCTTGTTGTTATTTTGTTTTTGTGATTTAACTCCAATTCTTATTAGCTTTTATATTTTATTATGTAAGAGGTAGTCTCACCTTGAATATATATTGTTTAGATTTAAATAAATATTATATTTTTTTTACCACAATAAAATTGTTTTATATAAAACCAGTAAAAATAAATATCTTTCCAATAAAAGTGTCGTATTTGATTTCTCTCATAAATGAAATATCACATGTTTAAATTCTTTTCAATTCAAAAGTGGAAGGTTTGTGATTTATCCAAATTTATTAAAATCAAATCAAAATAAATAATTTTTATATGGGTTACATTCAATCTTTATAATAAGTTTATTAAAGAATAAAACAATGAATTAAAACTTGAACATTAAAAAATAAAAATTTCATCGCATACATTGAAGTAAATCTCTATTATATTATTTTTAAAAATAAATATATATAATTTGATTGAGTCAATTAAATTAATAATAATAATCCTTTTTTTTTATTTCACCTTTTGAATTAACTTTTCACTTGCCTTCTACTTTCATCTTCTTTGGTTTAAGAGAATGTATTGAGGAACTTAGCTTCTAATGCATGAGCACTTAAAAATGATCATAAGGTGGAATGGCATGAATTTAAATATAAATAAGAGAGAAAAGGGTTCACTTTTTATACCTTTTGTTTTCTCCTACTTGCATATAGTTGATTTGCATGACCCACAAATATAATCACAAGATATTATCTCAAACAAACTTCAAAGATCAGTAATTGGTAGCCTAATTAATTTGAATTATTGCTCCTATCAAACTCTTGCATGAGAGATCAAAGCACAATTAATGAACCATTTGGTATTATTATTTCCAAATATCTTTCAAATCATTCTTAAAAAAATATAAGTTATTTTATTCCCATAATCTTTTTATTCATTTATGTGAACAACACAAATGACATTACCAAGATTTTTGAGATGACATAAAGTTAAAATTTGATGATCTTATCTCAAACACAACATTTGAGACACAAAATTGATACTTTAGTAGGTAAGACATATTTCAACATAAGTAGGAAAGAGATGAAGAAATAATGAAAAATAAACAAACAAATAAATAAATGAGAGGAAAAAAAAACACCAGCTGTTGATAGGAAAAAAGGTGTCCCTAAAATTGCCAACATTGAGGATCATGAATTTGTCTCCTCAGGACTCAAGAAGAGACTTCCTTTCATCATTCCAATTCACTCAATTCACAAAAACTTAAAAATGGCATCATAAATACTCCTTCAATTCCTCTGCAGAGCAAAAGCACAGTGTACTCCAAACTTCACTCTCTTTTTCAGCATCAAATTAGAAGTTCTTCTTTAATGTACTCTTGCATTGATTAATTAATTAAAAAAAAATGTTCCCATAATGGTTTTATATGACTTAAAGTTGGATTTTACCAAACTAAAACTCTAAAGACAGATATGTTATGATGTGCAAATCTTTGAATTGATAATAACAGAAAAAACAAGTAATGTATTAGCTGGCTGCCATGCAGATATACTAATTAAAATGACTACTGTGCTGTGCATGTTAGATTTCAACTAATAATCTAATAACATACATGTTATGATGTAAAGTGGGGACATAAAAAGAAGAAAGGGAACATTAGTGCATAATTCCATGCAATAAATTTGGTGCAGTTTGCACCCCCCAATATGAATAAAATTATGGTGAAGTTTGGAGCTGGAATGCAGCAGGTGATTGCTTAGTCTATGAAGTCCATAATGTATGGTATGAATAATGATAATAATAGCAAGGGAGAAATGTGGGGAAGCTCTCATGTTGTCCTTAGAGAAGCTCCATTTTAGTTTGCATAGTCCCCACAAAATAATCACTTGTTTTTTGACCTGCTCCCTGTTTTTGATGAAAGATGATGAAACTAAAAACAGCTGTGCTCATTGCTCATATATTCACATACATTAGTGCCTGCCCACAAATACTCATGCATGAGATCATTACCTTTCATACATCACACTGGATCATAGTCATGGATGCCAAGATGCTGTTTCTTAGTTTTCTTTTTTTTTCTTCTTTTCTTTCTTATCGTTTTTATTTTTTCTTTGAAAAAATAAAAATGTTTGCATGCATGAATCTGGGTTTTCAGCAGGCAATTATGAGAGTTTAAAGGGTTTAAAAGACACAATACTTTCTGTAAATTATCAAAACTGGTGAATTTTTTAGCACAGAAAAAAAAATACAGGCCAAATATGCCTGATCTAGATGGTTGAACTTTTGTACTTTTTCTGAGGAATTTGAAGTAACATTCACTCAATCAGAAAGAATCATGCACAAACATTTCATCCATTTTCTGCAACTAACAATGAACTTACACAGGTACAATTTGACATCCATACTCTGGTGTATAACAAGTGAGCCAAAAAGAACTCTGATTTTACAAAATGAACCATTTATGCATACAATATTTCTCACACACATTCACAAAAAACAGAAAGCGGTCATCGCCACCATCTGCAGTCTGCTGCAAGCTCAAATTAGAAATCTGATGAAAACTCAATTGTTCACTGTATTAGCGTATTTGCAAGATCATTCTCAACGAATCTGAATTCTAAACTTGAAAGGCGAAGAAGCATTATGTGCGCAGTCCTCAACTACCTAGTTTAAAGGCATCAACAAAGAGTCCTAAGCAAACGCCGGCTTTCCAGTAGTTCACCATCACCACCAATGACTGCAATCTACCTACGGGCATTCTGGAGGTCCTTCTATACATCAGCATGCCAATTCCCTCAATGGCAGCCACCACAACACCAGCAACCAACACATCCCAGTCTCCAGTCTGGCCGAGGATTGTGGCCAGAGCATTAGCTGTGTAAAAACCCAAAAGCAGAAGAAATATTTTCATCGGGAAGTTCTTCCTAGCAGCATTAAGCTTTTGCAAAAGCTGTGCTGCAGCAGCACGAACTATTATGCCCAACCTTGTTCTGCCAAGGCCGGCATTATCTCCATTGAGCTCGTCTTGACCACCATTATTTGAAGGTTCACCGGTGTCCAATGCAAAGGCTCGCCATTTCCGTCTTCTGAGTTGATATCTAAACAAGACCAATAGTAAGCAGTGTAAGCTGCAGCAAGTATACCTATCTTTCCAAACCTGATACACTACTTATCTAAATTTTTTGCCGAAAGTTCAGTCATTTCTCACAATGCTCCCACAACGAAACAAGAAAGCTTACAGGCAGGATTAAACTTCACTCAAATTAATAATTCTTTGAGAAACATCATCAAAAGAGAATATAAGATCAGAAATTGGAATTCCCATATATTGTTGCTTGGTGATGCTATTCACCAGTAATGGAACAATGCATTTTCCACCATGTCTTCAAAAATTCAAAAACAAACTAATTTAAGCACACTATCACAGCAAAATCAGACTAACTCTTGTATAGTTGATTTCTAAAGCCTCAGTTTAATGCACAATCTCCCTAGCAAACAACAAATTACACCAAAATTGCTCAAATTGTGATTGAATGTCTCCTTTCAAGACAGAGCATAATGACATTAACCAAACCAAAACAATCAATTTTTTTACTTCATTAACTACGAAATCAATCATCTCAAATCAAATCATGTTACCAACGACACCAAACGAAGAACAATATCAAGAATGAGTGCATGGATGAGAATCTATACCTCATTTCCGGCAAAAATGCGGGCTTTGAGTGAAGCTCAGTTGTTCTTCTCCACAAAGAAACCTGATGATGATGCATCTCAAAGCACCTACTTTCCACCATGAAAATCAACGCTGGTTGCAAGATGATAAACCCCATGAAACTCACTCTTCAAATCATAAAAACTCCACAAAAAATTACAAATAAAAACGAACAAAAGGATTGAAAAGAAGGAAAAGCCCCAATTAAAATAATCAATCAAGACTAAATCTAAAAAAAAATTCGCTGAAACTAGGGATTGGACAGGAGGAAGAGCAGAAGGGAGCTGGTGATTGTCATCGAGAATTTGGGAGCCATTCGAGTTTTTTTTAATTCTTAGCCCCCTGAATAGTTCTAAAATTATTCAAGTATTTTTTTTAATTAATTTTTGGATAATAACTAATTTCAAATTTTCTTTTAACACGAAGTTATTTTTAATTAGCAATGATATTTTTACCAAATAGATTTACTGAATAGGCTTTCCGAATGACGTGGATGTCAAGTTGGCAAATATGTCAACATCCATGTCATTTTTTTATCTCTTATTTTAAAAAAATTAATTTCTCTTTATTATCTAAATCCTAAATTTAAACATTTAATCGTAAAAGATAAACTTGTAAATGATAAACCGAAAACCCCCTCCCTAAACCCTAAACTGAAAATCACAAACCCCAGTATTTATTATTTAGGGTTTAAGTTTTTAGATTTTTAAGATATAGATTTTGTAGTATTTGGGTTTAAGATTTTAGATATAGTTTTATAATTTTTTTAAAATTTTAAGAATTTAAGGATTTTTAAAGTTTAAATTTGAAGTTTATATATAAAAATAATGACGTGGATGAGGATGTGGACGACAAGTTGGGCATCCACAGAAAACTTATTCAGTAAATTTATTCGATAAAAATAGCATTGCTCATTTTTTTTTCTCCGTGTCTGTTGTGCTACAGTTCACACATTTAGTGGATTGTATTTCTATTTTATTATTGTCTTTTCTTTTTTATTTTAATGAATGTGATTTTTTTTTAAATAGCATTTCTCCCCAGCTAACATATTTTTATGCTATTACTTTTCCAAAAAACTATTCTGTGAGGTTATGTAATTTTTCTTTTATTCAATAGCTGATATATATATATATATATATATATATATATATATATATGTGTGTGTGTGTGTGTGTGTGTATATATTAATTTAAATTCATTATTTTAGTCCAATAATTTAGAAACTGGATTATCACTAGTGAACACTCTTCTGTACAGTTGATAATTAACCAAAGAGCTACATTACAAGCAAATCATCTTGCATTCTCATATGTGAATTCAATCTCTTCACTGTGGCATATATTTCATCTGCTTGTTTGTGACATGCATCGCCAGCAAGAAATACATGAACTTGTCCCTTGTTCTCTATCCAGCTACAACCTGGGCTCTTGTTCATCGCCTTTTCTTTGACAATCTGTCTTGTTTTAGCTAAATCATCTCGCCTCCGAACAATGCCATACAAATTTGATAACAAAACATAATTTGAAATATTGTTTTCATCCAACTCGATCAACTTTTTTGCTGCAATCTCTCCTAATCTGACATTTCGATGAATCACACATCCACCTAGCAATGCACTCCAAGCAACAACATCAGGCTGCATTGGCATTTTACAAATTAGATTATATGCTTCACTAAGCTGACCAGACCGGCTCAGGAGATCGATCATGCAAGTATAATGCTGTAATTCTGGTTCTATACCATATCTTGCCATCATGTTAAAGTATCGATGGCCATCTTCAATCGAACCATTGTGAACGCAGGATGATAACACAGAAATGAATGTGATTGCATCCGGTGTGGAACCATCTGCAAGCATTTGATGGAAGAGAGCAAGGCCATTGTGCCCAAGACCATGCATTGCATATCCTGAAAGCATGGTATTGAAAGTGACCAAATTGTGATGTGATATACTATCGAAGGCATACTTCGCTAGTCTAATATTCCCGCATTTGGCATACATGTCCACAAGAGCTGCACCAACATGCACATGGCTGTCATAACCAAATCTGATTGAGTATGCATGACTTTGTTTCCCTCTTTCAATGGAGATCAACCTTGAGCAAATGGTTAATATCATTCCGACAGTAAATACATCAGGCTTTGTTTCTGAAGTTTGCATTTCAGAAAACATCTTCAATGCAAATTCATTTTCGCCATTATCCATTAATCCTGCTACAATCCCATTCCAAGTGTAGATATTAGGCTCAAACCCCTCTTTACGCATTACAGAAAGTGATTCTTGTATTCTGTTCACTTGATTTGCATGGGCATAACCAGAAATCAATATGTTCCATGTCACAGTATTTGTGTCAGCTGTGTCGTAGAAAACCTCCTCTGCTGCCTCCAATTCATGGCATCTAAAGTACATCTCCATCAGTGCACAGCTTATGAAGTTATTTGAATATAAACCCCTTCGAATTGCATGCCCATGAACCTCCTTACCCGGCCTTAGCACAGTCAAGGCTGCACAAGCACTTGCAGTGCTACCTAAGGTGAAGGAATCAGCTTCAATGCCGTCATCAAATTGCATGACTCTAAACATCTCAAGTGCTTCGCTGAATTTTTCATTATCACAATATCCTGAAATCAACGAGCTCCATGAAATCGTGTCCCTTTTTACTCCGTCAAGCTCCATACATTCAAAAGCTCCTTGGCCTTGCCCAATTCATTGTTCTCACAATAACCAACAATCATCGTATTATAGGAAACTAGATTTCTTGCTGAGAACCTTAAGAAGATCTCTAGAGCACTTCTCATATCGTTGCAGCGACGGTAAACATCAATCAACCCATTGACAGCAAAAGGATTGGAAATCATTCCATGCCTCATCACATAACCATGAATCTCCTTCCCCAACTCAAGTGCTTCCAATCTCGCACAAACTGGCAGAATGCTGGCCAAAGTCTGAGCATTCGGCTTTACATCAGACTTCACCATTCGATATAGCAGCTCAAGTGCCTCTTCGTCATAACCACTCTGCGCAAATCCTCCAATAGCTGCACTCCAAGAAACAACAATAGGCTTCAGTTTATCCACCAACTCCATACTATTCAAATACTCCAATGCATAAAAAACCATCCCATTTGCAGCACAACCACTGATAACCGAATTCCATGAAACACAGTCCCTTTCAGACATCCCATCGAAAACTCTCATAGCATCACCCGGAACTCCACACTTTCCATACATGTCAATCAACGCATTGCCCACATACACATTCGATAAAAACCCACATTTTGCAACAAAACCATGTAATTCTCTCCCCAGTCCTAACGCACGAAGGCCTGCACAAGCCTTCAAGACGACAGGAAACACAAAGAACTCCAAACCAACACAATCCATTAACAGTTCTCTAAACAGCAGAAGAGCCTTCTTTAAAACCCCACGCTCAACACAGACACTGAGAATCGCTGTCCAAGTATAAACATTTCTCAGAGGCATTCTATCAAACAGTAGACAGGCATCATCAAAACCACCACACTTGCCATACATGAGCACCAACTTGGTGCCGAGGAACTCATGGTGATTGGAGAAGTCATGCTTGAGGGCATGGGCATGGATTTGCCTGCCAAGATGGAGGCAGTTGCAGGATTGAAGAGCAGAGGCATAGTGAGCTGAGGTTGGTGGTGAGTGTTGGAGCAATGCATAAAGGTATTCGACGTTTTGCGTCTGTGAAGGAGGTGATGCTGTGGAGCAGTGAAGACGGGATTGTTTACTTGGAGTTGGAATGAGAGGAGATACACAAGCAACAGCAACAGCAACAGCAGCAGCAGAGGAGGTGATCATTTTTCAGTAGTGTTTTCACTACTCCATTTCATTTTCAAAAGATTTGCTTTTAATTTTTAATTTTTAATTTTATTTTTATTTTTAATTTTATGTGTAATTGTAAAATTATTTATTTATTTTGAAAAAAAATAAGTACATTGGCCTGAAGGAAGCACTTGGAAAAAAGAAAATGTATATATTTTTTAAAAAAATGTATATATAAAACACTAGTTACCTGACTGATTAGGAGTCCAAACAAAGCAAAATTAAAAAAGAGATATAAATAATAACAAATAGCTTCCAAAATAGATCATAATGAATGACTGTTTGGTAACAACTATAATACAGGGATCATAATACTATTGAAAAAATAGATTAAAAAAATGAAATTATTTGATATAGATTATAGGGTTGTTTGGATGGGTTTATTTTAAACAAAGAAGTGTTTTTTTATAAATTAAACACTTCTGAGTTTAAAAAAAACATGTTTGTTTGGACTCTTGGGTAGAAATAGAAGCTATGAAAAAAAAATTGAAATTTAACTTTTTTTAAGCTGGCCACTAGGTGCTAGGTACTTCTCAGAAAAACATTTTTGAGAAGCTGTTTTTGGGCTAAGTTAGCCTTAACAAATGAATAATATCCTTATTTCAGTAATTTGCTATCTCTAAAGGTGCTTTTACAATTCCATATCCAAACAATTTCACACATATAAAAGTGTTTTTGAATTAATTTATTCAAACATAAAATTTAGAAAAACATTTTTTTTAAAAGTGTTTTCATAGAACTTAAAAAAAACACTTCTGCTAGAAACCAATCCAAACAAGACCTATAAGTGCTTCTATAAAAAAAAAAAATTTAAAAATTCTCAAGTGGGAAGTTAAAAAAAAAGAAAAATAAAAAGATAAACATGAAAAGTATTCCCATAAGTTTTTATGATATAGCAAATTTTGGTTTATTTAGTTTTTTTTTTGTTCATAAAGAACATGAAAAGAAAAAAAATTATATAGTAGGTTTTAATAACTGAAACAAACGGTTTATTATTGTTGTTGAAATAGCTTCTAAAAAATAATTTACGTGGGAAATCAAACAACTTTGACAGCAACAAGACATAGAATGAAATTGAGATTATCAAAGCTATGTTTAATGGTGACCGCTTATTCCATGAGCTTGATGTGTGGGCAAATATTGAAAATCATAAAATTACCCTTTGACAAAAAATACACTAAATATTATATATACACAAAGAAATTAGCTACGCATATTATTCCCATGATAGGATATTGGTATTTTACACTTTTTTTCCCAAAAAATTTGCGGTTCAAATCTTATCCGTCATTTATCCACAATTATAAAAATAAAAAAAATCAAATGCTCATATAGATTGACTTCTTTCTTTTCTTTTCCTTTTTTTTTTCTGAAATTTTTTTCACTGTTTTATCTTTTTCTTGTGCATCTTCATCTTCAGTTAAATTCTTTTATTCTCACCGACACGCTAGAACACAAGGAACTTAACTAGGTTCACTGTATCCTACCATAATCCTTTTTTTTTTTTTAAAGATCTTAATTTTTTAAAAATAAATTAAAGAGTGCGACAGTTTATTTATACAATAAACTCAGAAGGAAAAAAACAATCAAATGCTAACAAAACAAAAACATCAACATCAATATGAGAGAGTGATAGGCTGGGAAACGGAAGCGAAGAAACCATTATATATGTATCTCTTATTTGTGTGGTCACATATTGAATTTAATATAAGGATTGATTGCCAACACCATTAAAACCACACTACTTCAAATCTGAAATCACCAACACCAGTACTGTTCTCTTGTTTTTTTTTTTTTTTTTAAGTTTTATAGAAAGTCCACGGCACTATATATAAATATATAAATATATAAACATAAATATTGCCAACTTTGTTTGACCATATTGCATTACGTATGCAAGGTACTAATGATTATCCTTACAGCTGTCTGATTTTCGTAAATGCTCAATAAATGTTTATATTTATAATTGTCTTACTGTTTTTCCACAAATTAAGCCCAAATTTATAATTTAAAAAATTCCCTTACTTCATCTCTCTTTTTTTCTCATATTTTCTTTTTTCCTCTTATTTTTTCCTGTTCTTTTCCTTTTGTTTTTTTTTATTTTTTTTCTCTCTCTTTTATTTAATTTTTTCCTTTATTATTATCCATGCTCTTCATTTTTTATATTATATTTATTAGAGGACTTCATTGACAATGCTTAATTTTCTTTTATGAGTTAAAATGACTAGATAAAAAAAAAAGCGAAATGAGTTCTAATTAACCGAATAATGAAAGAATATGAATAAATAAAAAATAAATATAACCCGTGTTTGATAAAAATGAATTAAACTAAACAAACTATGATTCTAAATGATAAAAAAAATATTAACATGTAATAAAAAAATACAAGCAAAACCATTTTTTAAGATTCAAAATTGTGAAAAATATAAGTGGAAAAAATATAAAATTTAATTCTAAATAATTTATATTAATACTCCCATAGTTAAAATATTAAGATTTCAATACCGCTGACAATTTACATATTCCAAGATATATAAATATATATATATATATATATAAAAATAAAATGAATTGTATTGAATAGCTTCGTTAACATGTTGAGTTTCAACTTACAATTATATGATGGTCAACTTTATATCACAAGAAGCATCCCTCACACACACTTGATGTGCATCTATGATCACCAATTAACATCAATTCAACTAACTTTGCTCCATTAAATTGCTTGACTCCAACAATTTTGGCAACCAGAACGTTACAATCAGTAGTGATTTCACAATATAATTGTTCTTGTTCCAAGTTTCAACAAATTAATTTTGAGAATATCATCAACAAAAAATTTTCATTGCAAATTCTCTTCATTGTTATATATATATTTTTACAAAGGTAACAAGCGCCGCCTCACAATGAAGTGTCAAGGGACAAATAGATACAGAAGTGCATCAGTTACGGTGGCTTAATGACCCCTTAGAGATTTATTAACTTGATCAGACGTCACATGGGGCAATTAGATTTCTATTATGTGTATGCTCACAAGATATTTCAGAAACCAAATCAAGTTAATAAATCCCCTTACCCTGCAACCTAGAGGGGAAAGAAACAAAATCTTCCCACAGGGGACCCATAAATAGTAAAAGCCACCGTGTTTATACAGTGTCTACAGTATATACATAGTACTGTAATACTGCTGTTGATCAAGGGATTCGACTCTGGATCAGCCCATTCATTATCCAAGTAATATGCCACTACTCATTATCTAAGTAACATGCCACTACACTAAGTAGTGGTTGTTGTTATATCTACTTTCTTTCTAAAAACATTTATCAATGTCTATGTTAATCTCCAAACTTTTTTTTTTTAAAAAAAAGAGAAATTTTCACAATTATGGAGGCCATTTCTTGATTTATTATTAGAGAAATCATGGCGGTGCCTTTCATTGCATGGCAGCCATATTAATTGTTTATTTATTATTGTTTGAAAAATTATATATATCCACCCCTTAATCATGAAGTTCAACTTCTAGAAGAAAGTTCCTCTCTCTCATCCCATACCGTCCGATCAAATGATCCGACGGTCTCCATACGCTAGTAATACGTATGTCATTGAGTCAAAAAGAGGAGATGATAGTAAATTAAAAAAAATGCTTGATATTTAAACCCGTTTTCTAGAGAAAGTTTGCCATGTCATTAGAAGAACATTCTAAAGTGGATCGAGTCAAGATAGAAACACACTTTTTTATGCTCCAAATAATAAATACACAACCAATTAAACTTATAAAATTTAACCAAAATAATTCAAATAATTTAGATTTTAAAAATCATGAAACGTTATGTTTATTTTGTTTTTTATTTTATTTGTACTTCTTTTTTCTACTGTTAATGTTTCATTTTGTTTTTTATTTTATTTGTACTTCTTTTTTCTACTGTTGTTGGGTATGTTATATGTTTGTGTTTTTTATCGTGTCATTGTTTTATTTTATTTTTTTATTTTGATGAATTAGTGATTTATTTATTAATTTTAACGAGAGTTCTACAAAATTAAAAATCATGTTTATTCTTTACACGTTCACTGTTTTTATTTATGAAAATATAAGAAATACTTTTGTATATATATATATATATATATATATATATATGAGAAAAAAAATCCTAATTTTTTAAGAGAAAAGATAATAGTACTTAATATATTTCTTTTTTTTAATAAAAATTTCATTTCTTCAAATACTTCGGAGGTGAAATAGAATCGGAGTCCTTCAAGTATGACCAAAAACTCAAATTAAAAAATAATTTGAGGTTGGGTATAGTTGCATATTTTTAAAGGAAAAAGAAAAAGAAAAAGAGGGTGTGGAAATATCAAATTGGATTAAGAATTAATAAGTAATTAATTAATATATTAATGACATTGTTAACTTGAAAAGCAAAGCGAAGAGAAAAGTCCACAGAGTTGGCCTTTGACCGATCCTTCGCTACGCGCGTCTCCACCCTCTTCGTCCCCGGCCCTTCTTCTTTGAATCTTCTCCTTCTCCTCTTCTCTTCGCTTCTTCTATATATAAAGACTTCTCCTTTTTCATCTTCCAAGCCGGGAGAGAGGAAAGCGAGAGCAAGAGCAAGAACCAATCGGGGAGATGGCAAAGCTCTATGCGCAGACGGTGCCGCCGCCGGATATGAACAAGAACACCGAATGGTTCATGTATCCGGGGGTGTGGACCATCTACATCCTCTTCCTCTTCTTCTCATGGCTCATCGTCCTCTCCATCTTTGGATGCAACCCTGGCATGGCTTGGACCCTTGTCAACCTTTTCCACTCTGTTGTATGATCCCGTACTTTGTCCATCTTGCGCTTTTGTTTCGTTGATTTGATGGGTTGAGGTTTGGGGGTTTTGTGATTTCATCGGTTTTTGTTGGATATGATTTTTCCGGGGGTTGGATTGGGTTTTCTTGTTAATGGTTTGATAAAGTTGAGATTTTTGGGTTTGGAATTGTTGAAAGGTTTGATCTTTCGGGAGGTGGTGTTGGAAATCGGGCTAATTAAGTTGGAATTGGTATGCGGATTAGGGATGTTTTGGTTTATAGTTATCTGATTATTGGGGGAGGAGAAGAGGCCATTGTGTGGTTTTGGAAAAGCGGATTTCATGTTTGTTTGATGTTTTTTGATCTTCTGTGAAGAGTTGCTTCACCCGGGTTACTTGATTTTGTTTTTATGAGTTTATTTTTTTGCTTCGCATACTGCAACTCGAATCAGAGAATCAAGAATTCTCTTGAATTCTATCTTTTGTCTGGGAAATCATTATCTTTATTGATGGAGTTGACTCCTGGGTTTGGAAGCTCTGAACCTTAGTGAATTAAAAGAAAATCTTGTTCTGCTGTGGGGCACTGTTGAATTAGTTTTGCTTTTTGGAAATTTATCAAATGAAGGCTAGAACTAGTTTGAGTTTTTTTTTAGGAAGATCTTGCTTTTTTATTGGCTGGTGTAGGTTCTGATTTGGATGACTCGTATACTTTTTTGCCTTTGCCTCTTCATGTAGAGGCAGCGGTATCTTCTCTGTTTCCTAATTGCTCATAATTTATAATTTCGTATACTTAGTTAGGTGCTTGTCTTGCTTTTGTGGAGAAATATCTTGTGCGCTGCAGTGCTCTGATACTTGTTTGTTTTTATGACACTTATATTGAGATTTTGTGGACCGACAGCTTTATGCTGGATGGATCTGAAATTCTTTTTTTTGTTGGATTTAGCTTTATCTAATTCGAAGTTCCTAACTTGTGCCCTTAAATGCTGTGTCAGTCATGATCTGAAGGCACTCATTGAATCAGTTCAAGATCCTTAACTTTGAAATTATGCAATTTTAACTTGGGTTCATCTAAAATCAAGTTGAACATGCAACACGGTAGTAGTATTTTGTGGTTATATCTTCTTTTGGTGCACTTCTGGGAATTGCTATGCCACAGTTGTGGTTCTTTGTTTCCTTGATCTTATAGCCTACTATGCATGAATTTATCTGGGTTGCGAAGGAATTCTATTGTTTAGTGGATGCGAATAAACAAAAGTAGTCTGGTTTTGTTTTTTAATAATGGAAGGAACTCGATTGATTTTGTGATTTTGCCTTTTGACTTGATCTCTCAACTTATGGGCAAAGATTTGTGTGTTCTTCATGATTTATCCTTCATATTGACTTTCGCTATAGTAGACTTTCTTTTTAATTATTTCTCTTGACTTCTCTTCTGGAATATGAAATTTTTTGGTGTTTCAGATCACATATTACTTTTTCCATTGGAAGAAAGGAACCCCTTTTGCTGAAGACCAGGGCATGTATAATAACTTGACATGGTGGGAACAGATTGACAATGGCAAGCAGCTCACACGGAACAGAAAGTTTTTGACTGTTGTACCTGTTGTCTTGTGAGTATTCATTTCATTGACTTCCCTATTTTATAATTCTTTGTTTCAGTGCCCCACAAGCCAAATGAAATTATGGGTAGAATACTGACTAAAAGAATTCTTACATGGTCCTTATGGTTTGAAATGTTCTGCATGCAATCTCAACATGCATGTTGGTAATGTTGTGAAATAAAAAATAATCTTTATAGAAAATGCTGCCACCCTTTCCTTTATGAAGTTTCTTAATGTTGTCTGTGTAAATTCAAGGAGAAATTTAAGAGATTATCCTTATTAGCTAAGTTGTACTATTAACAGGTTCTCCTTCTTTGGCAAAGAATAGTGTAAATGGTTGAATTGCACATTTTCCCATCCTTATTTACATAATTAGAGTGATCCATGATCCATCTTTGTTGGTTTCCTTTTGTCTCGCTTTAGATAAACCATCCTTCAAGAGTTGCATCAATTTTGTTTTTTAGTTTTTGTCATAGGTTTCTAAACTTTAGGTCTATATTCAACCCCAATTTTTGAATGCAAAAGGTTTGCCTATTATATTTGTTTATTATTTTATTTTATTTTTTAAGTTGGATCTTGTGCATGAGCTTGTGTTTTCCAGTTACTCCTGGATTTTGGCATAATTTTTCTGTCATTTGGGTTGCCCTGTAGTGCATGGAATGATAGTTGGTTGTAATCTTCTGCTAAAACTGGATGGGTTATGCTTTCTTAACAGTCTACATCAGTTGAACTTTGGTCTTTAAAAGAAATACCATTTGGCACTGCACCTATTAATTTTTAGGATTTGTGGATGCTTTACTAGTGCTGTTTGTTTTGCTTCGAGCACACATGCGTTATACTATTGGATATCTTTGATAAATGAATATTAACTTTTCTCATACCTTGGTTTCTTAAGGAATGTCTAGCTTGGCCTTGATCTGTTGTTTTGTCTTATAGAGCATTAGGGACAGCTATATGCATTTATTTTCTATTTAATAACAAGAAACTCATTTATGTGGTATACCATAGGACAATTGATGTCCCTCTTAATCCTTGAGCAGTTGCCTGTGTTGAGGTCTTGCCAAAGTCTCTAATCTGCACGGTTGCTGCTGTTTATAAACTTTTGATCTTTTTTCTGTCCTGTGCTCAAGAAAGTCTAGCCTCAGTGGAGTGGTAACCTTGATTAGATTTTGCCAAGCCAGTGCTCCCATATAAATTGATTGTGCTTCAAACTTTGAATGCCTTTTCTAGTGATTAATCAAGGCCTATTTGATCTAGTTGTTAAGAAACTTAGCGCGATTATCTGAGTTGACCCATTTCAATCCAAACCATCTGAAATCCTGAGAATAATCTAGAATTGTATGAAGCAAGAGACCATCTCTAGTTGCAAATAAATCACAGAATGTGTAATTAGAAGCACATGTTTTATGCTTACAGCAATTATTCATAAATCACAGTACAAGTGCAAAAAATAATTGACAAAGACTCATGTTCACAGTGTTATATAGTAGTTCTAGCATACTATATTAATATGGACGAACAATGTATTGTTAAAGTATCCTGTTGTGGCTGGGAACATGGTTGCTGTCTTTGGATTGCTGTTGTATTATTACCTCCTCTTGTAGCTGCTACTGTGTTTTTCTTGATCTACCCTTTTGTTCATTGATGTTTTTCTGATGGTTTGCTTTTAGGAATTTCTGGTATCAATCTTTATGAAGAAGAAATTTATATAGTCTAGTAGCCAAACTGTTGCAATTGTCTCGAAAGATTAATATATAATAAAATCTGAAAACTCAAATGATATGTGGATAGTTTGGGGGAATTAACTGAGCCCAAGTTTAAGTTTTGAATGGACTTTAGCATTAACACTGCATAGAGACATAGTTCCAGAATAGAACACAGATTTTATTTTTTTATTTTTAATTCAATTTACATTATTTCTGCAATTGTACTTGCATATAGGTGATAAAGACATGTTATCTATTTAATCAGTTAACTTTCAATGTAATAAAACGTGCATCATCTGCAAACAAGTAAAGGTTCAAGATTTTTGGATTTGTGATACAGAATCTAAGAATTTATTCCAGCAATACATGTTACAATACAGTTTGAATAAATATCATGTTTCTTGTCCCAGGTACCTGATTGCCTCACACACCACTGATTATCAGAATCCATGTCTTTTCCTCAACACATTTGCCGTCATCGTTCTAGTGATAGCCAAGCTCCCCAACATGCACAAGGTCCGCATCTTCGGAATCAACGCAGACTAACGGAAGGCGATACAATTGAAAGATATCGTAGTCGTTTTCTCTTCTGATCAAACAACCGATACCTTTGTCCCGCTAGACAATGTTTCAGACATCCAGTAGGTGTTTGCCGATGCATGTACAGAAAAGAACTGTAAGAAACTAGAATTGGTGTTGTGTTACTGCTTTCGATAAATAGAAGATGGTTTGTATTACTGTCTTCCATGTTTTATCTCCTTTGACACATGAACCTTTAAAGTTGTATCAGCAGGTTCACAAGTTAAAATCCATGTTTTCTTGTAGCACTTCTGTAGAACCAGATTTATATATTACTGTGAATTTGATGTGGTTTCTGTTTTGAAGTTACATGTTGATGTGTTTATTGTTTGGTTGGTTTTGTTTTATGTCATTTTGTTCCATTTGAAAATTTCACTTAGAATTCAAGTGATTGTTTATGCTTAGAATTAATAAAATAGACCAATAAATGTTATATGAAAAAAAAAATCTAGAATGACCAAACTACCATTAGATTATATCACCTCAACATGGAGACATGCCCCTACTTTGGGCCTGATGTAATTTTGTCCTACTCTAACACAATACCTTAATGATGACAGCTAGTGCTAATCCTTTTTTAATTTAATTAAGCATAGAGTTACTATCCTTAACAAATAATTACCGCCATTCTTTCATATTATATTGGTGTTTTAGATAACTATCATGTCAATGACCCACCAAAGGACAACATTAATTGTACCCATCCAAGTGTATGCATCTCTTAACATGGCAATTATCCCAGTTGATTAATAATGGCCACCTAACATGCTTTTTAAAGTATATTATATTAATTACACCATGACCTTAAAAAATTATGAGTAACTCAGCCATTGATTATTATATAGCCATTCCATAACTAGTGTGTTCAAGTAGATGATCATATATATATATATATATATATATATATATGAAATACATGTGAACATACCATAACCCTTAATTATTATTATGAGTAAAAATTAAACATTTAATCTCTCAATTAGAAGAGAGATGAATTATCACTCTTCTCTTGTGGAGGAAGTTAGATAATCAAATATGAGTAAACATTTTTTCCTTATATCAATAATTTTACTGTTAGCTATCCAATATAGAGAATGTGTTTGAATGGCGGTGTGATTGGTTGCATTTTACGGGATAATTTAGAACACAAAAATTATATCACATATATTTTATATTGTATAGAAGTGTTAAATACAACTCATGATAAGAGACGTGATCTTGTCAAGTTACAGGGAAGATTTTTTTTTTTTTACTTAAAGGGTAAAAAATTAAGGGGAATAGGTGTTACTTGGCTACCAATATGATTTGATGGCATTGAGAAAATAGAGTAAGTCTTACTATTTCACTAATTCTTTACAGTCAAACAATGTTTGTGGTTACAATTTTTTTTTTATATAAATAGAGATGATAAGCTAGTCATGTCTAAGAGAAGTAAAAAATATACATAAATGTATAATTAATACTAAAACACACTTGTGCTTTCATCTTGCATTAGTCTCTTAATCAAATGATCAATATTAATGAACTAAGAGACTTATGTTGATTATAATTATAGATTTGAGCCTAAGTTCAAATATATGATAAGACATCATAGCTTGTTGTTTAGGGAAAAAAAAAAGGAATATTAAGTGGGAGTGGTTTTCCTTGTTGTAGAGGATTGGAACCAAAAAGATTTAAAGTCTTACTTTCACTGTATCTTTGCAAATAAAAACAAACAAAGAGCATAAGTGATCAGAGCACTTTAAAATATGCTTTAATTCTATGTATGCATATATCCAAAAAGGTTATATTATGTGAGAACTAGTTTTATTTTGAAGACAAACATCATTTGATCACAATAACAAACAAATCTATCAAAACAAAGCTAAACTTTTTGTACTTATTTTTCCCAAATAAAAAAAGAGGAAATCTTTTCCATTGAGGTGATCCTCTAATGGGCAAACAATGAGATCTTTTGAGTTTGAGTACTAGGGTTTTTTTTTTTGGTTCTAGTGAGTGGAAGTAGCAGTAGTAGTAAGTGTTTCTTGGAATATGGGAATGTCATGGCTCTCTTGTTTGTTCTCTTCCTCACTTGTACATATTCCTCCTCTCACTCAGATCTAGTTTTTCTCAGTTCTCACAAGATGGTTCAGTGAAGTACTAGTTCCCAAGCTTCATGAATCTCCAATGGTGCACTAGAACCCTAACACTGCATGTGTGTGCATGGGGAAAGGACTATATACAGTGTGCTTGCATGCAGAACAGGAGATGAAAAAAAGGGAGAAGAAAAGCCTAATGGTGCCAAATTAAAAGGTGGCAGAGGTCAAGCACTAGCACCAAAGAACATGCATGCATGTATGAATGAATGAAGCCCTGAATGGTGGTGCTAAATGAGACAAGACCCAAGATATGAGCCTCTAATGAAGCTAGAGCTTGTATAAGGTTGATATACCCCACTTAGTTTGTTAGATTGGTGGGCCTCTTTGTTTTCATGTGTTCTTTTTTTCCCCTTTCTCTCAATGAATAGCACTAGAACACTGTTATACATGTGATGAGAGATCATGAGAAGACCATTAATGGTGTTTCTCTCTCTCTCTCTTCTCCCTCTATCAATGTTGCCACCAAGGTTTGTCTAAAGCAAAGGGATATGAAAAAGAGGAGAGCAATAAAAGCAAAGATGAATAAGGGTGTATTTCCATATCCTAATATAGTTTCACATCAAGGTCATAATCCTAGAAGCTAAAATAAGATTATAATAAGGAATGAAAGGTATGTATGGTGGTAAGCAATAAGGAAGTGTGGTTGGGAGAGTTTATATATATAGATATATAAAATATATAGTATTAAATACCTCAGCCATGATCCCCAGGGGAATGTTTTTGAGGGTGTGTCCCCACTTCATCTAAGAAAAGGATGAATGCATGGGAAGGAGAACTGGCCAGCAAGTCTTATAAAAAGAAAGGCAGGCATGGGGGGTGGCAAAGCAGAGGTAATCATTCATGGAAATGGCATTTGAGTGGATCCAGGAATCATTAGGTAAACTTTAGGTATGGCAGGTAGAACTGGTCTCCATTCCCATCCATCATTGCCCACTGCTTCACCATTTACACTTCATGACATGCATGAAGAGAAAAAGTCAAGAAGAAGAAGAAGAAGAAGATGATGATGAAGATCAAGAAGATGAAGATGAATAGGTGTATATAATTATAATAGCATGTGAAGTATGTTTGAGTTAGTGGGGGCTTACCTGTTTCCTTTGTTTGAGAACTACTCCAGTGGTGCTTTCATGGCTGGAAGAATCTTTGTTGAGGTGATGAGACATGACATGCATATCAAACCTGCTAGATATATGATTTATAAATAATAATACAAGAGAATGAAGGAAGGTTAATATAATACACTCATCAAGCCCTTGTTTGATAATATAAATAAACAAATAAAGACAGTGGGAGGAGAGAGAGAGAGGAGTCTTAGGTTCATATTCTTGTTGCTAAAGTTGTGCACACACTCATGAAAAAAGAAAGAAAGAAAAGAAATTAAAACATGGACATTATTCCAAACCACAACAACATATTAACTAAACACATGGATCATGAGCCTCATCCTTCACTCCTTTGCTATATGGTGCAATAATCTAAAAGGAATGGGGGTTATCTTCCATGTTAGCCAACCTGCAGGATAGAAGAGAAAGAAAAAAAAAGGGGGCAAAAAATAATAAACGCTGGCAACTCCAAAGCAAGCAGTTAAGTTCCTCTTGAAGCCAACCCAAAAAAGGAGCTTCACATTTCCATGATGGAAATGAAGAAAGGATTAAGAAGAGAAGGGAGACTCCATGTATCTTGTTTTGCTGTTAGTCTTGAAGAAACTTCAAACTAAGTCATAAATATTTTATATATATATATATGTGTGCTTCAGTTCTTTCCTTTCATTATGTTACCATGCTCCTCCACCAGCACCACCAATCATCCCATTCCAGTAGGCCGGAGGAGGATCACCTCCATGCCCTCCACTCTGATCACCACCACTGCCTGAAGGCACCTGCCTTAAATCCTCAAAAGGAAACAGTAACCTACCAGCATTCTCTTGCACTCCTTGCATGCCACCATACTCATTAGCACCCGGACCAGTACCATCAACTAGAGGGAAGTTCAAAGTGGGAGGCCTGAACTCATGCATCCCAAAACCAGGTGTAAAGGCAACTGCACCAGCCTCTGGCATAGACATAGGCATAGGAATGAAAGGGCCGAGACCCCTGCCAGACATCCCACTCCTCAGTAACTCCATTGCTGAAAGAGCAGTGGATGGATTGGTACTATTGCTTCCGCTGTCCATGCTTGGGAGTTCACCAAACTCTGGTATAGTTGGTGGATGTGGGAAGCCTAAGTTGAGGTCTTGACCTTGATGAAACTTAATGGAAGGTTGAGAGGTCGTGTTAGTGGTGGTGGTGGCGGTGGTAGAGGTGGTGGTGGTGGAAGAGGAGGTGGTGGTGGTTGATGTGGAGGTTCTTTTGTTTTTTCTGGAGCCACCACCAACAGGGACATTCCTGAGAGAGCCACCTTCAGTCCAGTACCTTCTGCAGGTCTTGCAAAAGTATCTGGGTTGTGTCAGGCTGTAGTTGTTGTAGTAGCAGAACTTTGTATTGGTGGAGTTGCACCTTGGGCAGTTGAGTGCTTGCTCCTTTTGAGGTCTTGCCCTCCTCTCCATTGATGCAGATGCTGGTCTTGTGTTGCTGATGGTGCCAGAGGCAGTGCTGGAGGTGTTGCTGCTCCCTAAGAACTCTTCCATGGGTTTCACCAACCCTATCCCCTGAGAAACAAGACCACCATATGATCATGATCATAATCATCATCATCATCAACAACAACAACAACAACAATATCTTCTTCTTCATCTTCTTCTTGTTAGCTAGGAGAGGAAGGAAGGTGGTGCAGTATTATGTACACCAAGAAAAGATGAAAGAGAAATTACACTTTGCACAACACCCATCACAACACAAGAACAAAAGCAAGGAAAGCCTTTTTCATGCCCACTGCTTTTTGCATAAGCCTGGAAAAGGATGATAAAAAGGAAAGGAAAAAGGGAAAAAGGTTTGGAAGGGAAAAATGAAAAAGGTTGTGCTGCTTTCAAGGATTAAAGCTAAGGCTATGGGGGTTGTGACAACATGAAAAAGGCCAAAGCCATAGTAGAGAAAAAGATAAGCTCCTCTTTTTATCTCTCTCTCTC